>OW052191.1:12224282-13453872 GCA_932527185.1 Ecliptopera silaceata | reverse complement strand
AGAAACAACTTGTTACACTCGTATCACTGGACATAGAGGGAGCCTTCGATAGTGCATGGTGGCCTATTATAAGAATCCGGCTGGCGCAAGAGAAGTGCCCAATAAACGTAAGGAGACTTTTAGATAGTTATCTGAACAACAGAAAGGTCAGCGTTAGGTATGCAGGGCGGGAGGCAAGTAGGAATACCACCAAGGGCTGCGTCCAGGGATCAATTGGGGGACCGATCCTTTGGAACATTATTTTGGACCCACTGCTTAGGAGCTTAGAGCAAAGAGGCGACTATTGCCAAGCCTTTGCGGACGATGTCGTATTAGTCTTCCATGGAGAAACGGCGCTGGAGGTGGAGAGACAGGCAAATGCTGCCCTCGCTCATGTCCGGGAGTGGGGTATCCAAAACAAACTTAAGTTTGCACCTCATAAGACCAATGCAATGGTACTCACAAAGAAACTTAAGTACGATACCCCACGCCTGAGCATGGGCGGGGTCGACATTGGCATGTCAGACGAGATAAAGATCCTGGGGCTCACAATAGACAGCAAGCTCACGTTCAATAGCCATGCAGCAAACGCGTGCAAAAAGGCATTGAACGTCTACAAGCAGCTGTCTAGAGCCGCCAGGGTCAGTTGGGGGCCTTCACCCCGAGGTCATCCGCAGTATCTACACAGCAGCAGTGGAGCCCATAATCATGTATGCGGCGAGCGTGTGGGCACCAGCGACACGGAAATGGTGCATCCAAAAACAACTTAATGCTGTCCAACGAGGTTTCGCGCAAAAACTCTGTAGGTCGTATCGAACCGTTTCTCTAAACTCGGCGCTGGTGCTGGCTGGCATTCTGCCACTCGACCTCAGAATACAGGAGGCAGCCGCCCTGTATGAGGCAAAGAGAGGAGTCCCCTGGCCAGCCCTTGGAGACAGAGAAACGGAAAAGATGGTCGCCTTTAGAGAACTCCCTCATCCGGCGGAGCATATGTGCCTGGAATTCACATGCCTGGAAGACCAAGAGCAGGTGAACATCCACAGCGGTCACGCAGTCCGGATGTTCACGGACGGCAGCAAGATCGAGGGCAAGGTTGGAGCCGCATTATCCGTATGGAATATGTCGGCCGAGACCAAAACCCGTAAGTTTAAGCTGTCGCCCTACTGCACCGTCTACCAGGCAGAATTATTGGCCATATGTATGGCCACGAGGGAGATCCTAAAAACCCCGGAGACCAGTTTCGGAGTGTACAGCGACTCGAAATCCTCGCTCGAGACCATCACAAACAATGGTTCCGTACACCCACTTGCCGTCGAAATACGGCAAAATTTGCATGTTGCAATTAAAACCCAGCATAAAACTGTGTTTTTATACTGGATAAGAGCACATGCCGGTCTAGTGGGAAACGAGAGGGCAGACATTTTGGCTAAAGACGCAGCCCTCGGTCTAAAAACAAAACCCAATTACGAGCAATGTCCCATTTCTTATGTTAAGCGGCTCATCCGATTGAACACTTTGGAAACATTCAACATTAGGTATAAGACAGGTGAAACAGCGGGAACAACAAAGGTATTCTTTCCCGATGCCATAAAAGCACACAAACTAGTCAGGCAGATCAAACCGACAGGAGTACTCACTCAATTATTCACGGGTCACGGTGGGTTTTCCGAATACTTAGCGCGGTTTAAGTGTAAGGACAGCCCATCGTGCATCTGTGAGCCGGACAAGGACGAGACCGTCATACATATCCTTTTTGAGTGCCCAGTTTATGGCAGAGAAAGATACGAGGCTGAGCAGGAGATAGGAATGGCTCTAACGGCCGAAACTGCAAACAAATTGTTAGAAAATAAGTATGATAGTAATAAGTTCATAGAATATTGTGTAAAAATAGTAAATAAGGTCATTGTTAAAAATAAATAAGTTGTTAGTAATAATGTTGAACATATATATGTGAAATATATATAGAAATCAGCATTAGAAGATAAAGATTATGTAAAATAATGAACTCATGTATAAGTAAAAATGTAAATAGCTTAAGATTTTAAGCCTAAGATGTATAAATAAAATAGAAATAAAGAAATCCCTCCCACTCCCCAGAACCCATCCATCCCAAATAGTTATATAAATTAAGTAAAATTTTGAAAATTGAAAGCAAATCATAAGTAAAATTTTAGCACTTTAGAAATAAATTCTGAAAGATTAAAGTAAAGTAAAGTAAATAATATAAATAAAGATAATAAAGTCTCTGACACTTACTCGCCAGAGGACAAATGAACGAGAAAAAAAAAAAAAAAAAAAAAAAAAAAAAAAAAACCTAACCTAACCTAACCTAACCTAACCTAACCTAACCTAACCTAACCTAACCTAACCTAACCTAACCTAACCTAACCTAACCTAACCTAACCTAACCTAACCTAACCTAACCTAACCACAGACAATATTTTAAATTTCGCGCTAAAACATTTTTATTTGTCGCGAATTAATTTTCTTTAGGTGCCTATAGTTATAATAAGTAGTAGTAATAAGCGGACACCTAATATTATTCGTGTTTTAACACGATTTCTTAGCATTTTTCAAAATTAATTCAAACTTTGACATTTTTAGTAGTTTTTATTCGATATTTGGCAATTTTCGGTGGATTTCTCTGCTTCTTTCTGCTGGAACACGATCGCCTGGGCGCCCGCGTGGACCTGCAAAAGAAAAACACTGAAATTAGCACATTTAAAATTAAAAGTCGATTTTTGCTTCACAAAAGTCTTCATACCCAGCGCATTTTTCATACAAAATTACAGACAATATTTTAAATTTCGCGCTAAAACATTTTTATTTGTCGCGAATTAATTTTCTTTAGGTGCCTATAGTTATAATAAGTAGTAGTAATAAGCGGACACCTAATATTATTCGTGTTTTAACACGATTTCTTAGCATTTTTCAAAATTAATTCAAACTTTGACATTTTTAGTAGTTTTTATTCGATATTTGGCAATTTTCGGTGGATTTCTCTGCTTCTTTCTGCTGGAACACGATCGCCTGGGGCGCCCGCGTGGACCTGCAAAAGAAAAACACTGAAATTAGCACATTTAAAATTAAAGTCGATTTTTGCTTCACAAAAGTCTTCATACCCAGCGCATTTTTCATACAAAATTACAGACAATATTTTAAATTTCGCGCTAAAACATTTTTATTTGTCGCGAATTAATTTTCTTTAGGTGCCTATAGTTATAATAAGTAGTAGTAATAAGCGGACACCTAATATTATTCGTGTTTTAACACGATTTCTTAGCATTTTTCAAAATTAATTCAAACTTTGACATTTTTAGTAGTTTTTATTCGATATTTGGCAATTTTCGGTGGATTTCTCTGCTTCTTTCTGCTGGAACACGATCGCCTGGGGCGCCCGCGTGGACCTGCAAAAGAAAAACACTGAAATTAGCACATTTAAAATTAAAAGTCGATTTTTGCTTCACAAAAGTCTTCATACCCAGCGCATTTTTCATACAAAATTACAGACAATATTTTAAATTTCGCGCTAAAACATTTTTATTTGTCGCGAATTAATTTTCTTTAGGTGCCTATAGTTATAATAAGTAGTAGTAATAAGCGGACACCTAATATTATTCGTGTTTTAACACGATTTCTTAGCATTTTTCAAAATTAATTCAAACTTTGACATTTTTAGTAGTTTTTATTCGATATTTGGCAATTTTCGGTGGATTTCTCTGCTTCTTTCTGCTGGAACACGATCGCCTGGGGCGCCCGCGTGGACCTGCAAAAGAAAAACACTGAAATTAGCACATTTAAAATTAAAAGTCGATTTTTGCTTCACAAAAGTCTTCATACCCAGCGCATTTTTCATACAAAATTACAGACAATATTTTAAATTTCGCGCTAAAACATTTTTATTTGTCGCGAATTAATTTTCTTTAGGTGCCTATAGTTATAATAAGTAGTAGTAATAAGCGGACACCTAATATTATTCGTGTTTTAACACGATTTCTTAGCATTTTTCAAAATTAATTCAAACTTTGACATTTTTAGTAGTTTTTATTCGATATTTGGCAATTTTCGGTGGATTTCTCTGCTTCTTTCTGCTGGAACACGATCGCCTGGGGCGCCCGCGTGGACCTGCAAAAGAAAAACACTGAAATTAGCACATTTAAAATTAAAAGTCGATTTTTGCTTCACAAAAGTCTTCATACCCAGCGCATTTTTCATACAAAATTACAGACAATATTTTAAATTTCGCGCTAAAACATTTTTATTTGTCGCGAATTAATTTTCTTTAGGTGCCTATAGTTATAATAAGTAGTAGTAATAAGCGGACACCTAATATTATTCGTGTTTTAACACGATTTCTTAGCATTTTTCAAAATTAATTCAAACTTTGACATTTTTAGTAGTTTTTATTCGATATTTGGCAATTTTCGGTGGATTTCTCTGCTTCTTTCTGCTGGAACACGATCGCCTGGGGCGCCCGCGTGGACCTGCAAAAGAAAAACACTGAAATTAGCACATTTAAAATTAAAAGTCGATTTTTGCTTCACAAAAGTCTTCATACCCAGCGCATTTTTCATACAAAATTACAGACAATATTTTAAATTTCGCGCTAAAACATTTTTATTTGTCGCGAATTAATTTTCTTTAGGTGCCTATAGTTATAATAAGTAGTAGTAATAAGCGGACACCTAATATTATTCGTGTTTTAACACGATTTCTTAGCATTTTTCAAAATTAATTCAAACTTTGACATTTTTAGTAGTTTTTATTCGATATTTGGCAATTTTCGGTGGATTTCTCTGCTTCTTTCTGCTGGAACACGATCGCCTGGGGCGCCCGCGTGGACCTGCAAAAGAAAAACACTGAAATTAGCACATTTAAAATTAAAAGTCGATTTTTGCTTCACAAAAGTCTTCATACCCAGCGCATTTTTCATACAAAATTACAGACAATATTTTAAATTTCGCGCTAAAACATTTTTATTTGTCGCGAATTAATTTTCTTTAGGTGCCTATAGTTATAATAAGTAGTAGTAATAAGCGGACACCTAATATTATTCGTGTTTTAACACGATTTCTTAGCATTTTTCAAAATTAATTCAAACTTTGACATTTTTAGTAGTTTTTATTCGATATTTGGCAATTTTCGGTGGATTTCTCTGCTTCTTTCTGCTGGAACACGATCGCCTGGGGCGCCCGCGTGGACCTGCAAAAGAAAAACACTGAAATTAGCACATTTAAAATTAAAAGTCGATTTTTGCTTCACAAAAGTCTTCATACCCAGCGCATTTTTCATACAAAATTACAGACAATATTTTAAATTTCGCGCTAAAACATTTTTATTTGTCGCGAATTAATTTTCTTTAGGTGCCTATAGTCTCCCACCTCCTAGCCTCCCACCCACCCGGTCCGCATTTACTACGTAAAGTTGCGTCAATTTCGACAGACCAAAGCCCGTATTTGACCTATTTACATCTGGTTTTCGCCAGAATCACGGACGTTACCTTATAAAAGGTAATATTTATATATTTAGCGACGCTTACGACATCGTAATTAATTTTAAGTTAGTTTTTAGGATTTACAATTTGACAAAATCATTTTATCTTATACAACTTTTACAAATTTACATTAGATTATTTCCCCTCTACCCTATTTTAAGTGTCCCCCAAACTCAAACACCATGTTTGGTTTTCGCACCCCGTCGAAAGGCTCCAAGCCCTCTCAAGAGCCCCCCCGTAGGATCTCAACTGGCACACCACCAGCAGTGCCAGTGAGTGAGCGGCCCACGTCGAGCGTTCGAAGAAGCATCGGAGAGTGGGAGTCTGGCAGAGCGGACCCACTCACCCCAACTTCTCCGAAAAAGGTTGTGCCGGTGGAACCCCCGAAGTCGAAAAGGGTGCTTTCGCAGGGAAGTAAAGTGGCTGCGAAGGTACCTGTGGAAGCTTCGGGGAGTCCACCGACTCAGCCTAAATACACCAGTCGCTTGGCGGAGGCCAAGGCCTGTCTCACCAAGGCCAAGCTCAATCTGGGGAACTCTCGGAACATTAAGACCGAGATCAAAAACGAGGTCCTACACGCGATTGAGAGATTGTATCATCTTGTGAAGGAGTCGGAGAGTGACAGTGGACGAGTGAATAAGAAAGTTGATGGATTGGAAAAGGAAAGAGTGCTGGAAAAAGAGCCATTGAAAGAAATCAGAAAGGAAGAGAAAGACTTGATTGCAAAAATGGAAGAACATGCCAACCTCTTAAGAGAGAACAGTGACAGAATGAAGAAACTACAGGAGAAAATGGATGAACATCATGAAAGAACTGAGAGGCAATCGTATGCGAGTGTAGCAGCGGCTCAGCCCGGAAGGCAGCTTCCTGAGCGGGCCGCACTATACTCGGTGATTGTGACATCAAAGGACGAGACTGAGAAAGGAGATGAAGTTTTGGGAAGAATAAGAGATACGATAAAGGCAAAGGAAGGAGGGATTGAAATAGAGAACATCAGGAAAGCAAAGGACAGAAAAATAATAGTTGGCTGCAAAACGGAAGAGGAAAGGCAAAAAGTTAAGGAACGTCTAAGGGGTGCTGAAAAATACCTAACCGTTGAAGAAATTAAAAACAAGAACCCACTGATTATTGTTAAAAATGTATTTACATATAACAGTGATAATGAAATAATCGACTCCATTTGGCAGCAAAACTCTAAAATTTTAAAAGATTTAGGCAAAATTGAAAACAAAATTGAAATAGTCTATAAAAAGAAAACCAGAAACCCTCAGACGCATCACGTCGTCATGCGAGTGTCTCCCGCAGTATGGCAGCGCCTGGTCCACGCTGGGACCGTCGTCATAGACCTCCAGCGAGTGCAAGTGGCTGACCAGTCACCACTTGTACAATGCTCGCTGTGTCTAGGCTATGGCCACGGACGACGGTTCTGCGTGGAGACCACCGTCAAGTGCAGCCACTGCGGGGGGCCTCACATGAGGACGGAGTGTGCCGACTGGCTCGCCGGTGCGACCCCTTCCTGCTGCAACTGTTTGCACGCAAAGGCTGACAAGGCAGATCACAGCGCCTTCAGTCCTGAGTGTGCAATCAGGAGGAAGTGGGACGCACTGGCCAGGGCCACAATAGCCTACCACTGCTAAAGTGGCCCCAGGCAAAGAGTTTAGCGTCCAACACCGCTACCACCGATGTGCCAAGGAAAAAGAAGCTGTCCAAGTAAACGGTCTGGGCCATGTTAAACATGGGCCACCGTTTACCCCTGAAAAGCAAATAATGCACTCGATGGAAAGAGCCTCGGGGGCACAAAAAAAAAAAAAGAAGAGTGGCCACATACTGTAACATAGTAGATAAATATAAAATAAGTAAGCAATTAATAATTAAGATATATAAGTCTTGTTGGCCGTTATATATTGGTATATATAATCCAAACAGCAATAACATTATACATAGTAAAATAAAAAACAGTAAAGTAGGATATAAGAAATAAAAACAGAAAAACAACAAAAACAGATAATAAAAAATAGCTTAAGTATATAATAGTTTATTAGTTAAAAATCTTCAATAGTCGTAAAAATAAAAATTATAGAAATCAGTTAAAATTGTTACCAAATGTATCAGAAACATAATAATTAAGATAAGAACTTGTACACAAAATAGATAAAAATTAGAGTCAAAATATTTATAATAGTATTTTTTTTTAGAAAAACAATCTTTGGTATAAAATAAATAATAAAACTGTATTAAAAAAGACTCGGCTTATTGCTGGGGGACACTGTAATACCGATAGAACGGTATTGTTCTAAAAAAAAAAAAAAAAAAAAAACCTAACCTAACCTAACCTAACCTAACCTAACCTAACCTAACCTAACCTAACCTAACCTAACCTAACCTAACCTAACCTAACCTAACCTAACCTAACCTAACCTTTTTTTTTTTTTTTTTTTTTTTTTTGTTGTCGAGGGGAAATCTGCACACAGACACCTTCCCGCGTTTTGAGGGAACGCGGGAAGGTAGTGTGAGGATGGCGACCGACTGGTCGCCGACTCACTAAAACCCCCCGGTGGCCGGCCTCGATGCTTGATGGGGGGACTCCGGGTCCTCGGAAACGACCGCGCCGGAGGCCCCATCGCATATCGCCAATAAAATAGCCCGTCCCAGAATAACGGCACCCATAGCCGCGATCCCAGCACCAACGGTGCTACGGCTGCACACGCCACATGTGCCAGCCGCCCTCCCGGAGTCCGCTATTGAGCTTCTGGAGCCCTCACTCCATCTGCTCACGGACCCGAAAGTCTCCCTGAATGGCAGGGAGATACCACTCGGCCCCCTCATGGGGCAGGCAGTGCGGGGCGGCCGTTGCCTGCGCCCCGCCGCCGCCTCCTCCGAGCGGGATCGGCCCTCTCCCGATCCCGCTCGGCGGCCTCTTTCCGGACTAAAACCGTCTCACAGAAAGAGGCCACCGCCGTCCACGCCGTCTCATCTGCCAGCATAGCCTCGACTACGCGTGGCAGAGAGAGGTCCTGCCCGATCCGTGCGACCAGGATTCCGCGGTCCTCGCACCGCGCTGAGCATTGCTCCAGCGTATGCTGCGCGGAATCCCGGTCCCACCCACAATGGTGACACTGTGGTGTCGGCTCGCGTCCGATCCTACTCAGATACTCACCGAAGCAACCATGCCCGGTGAGCATCTGAGTAAGACGATAGGTGACGAAACCATGTTTCCTCCCCAACCTAACCTAACCTAACCTAACCTAACCTAACCTAACCTTTTTTTTTTTTTTTTTTTTTTTTTTTTTTTTTTTTTTTTACGCTGGGAAAAATGCACTACGCATCCCCCCCACTGGGTGATGGGGGGGTATGTGGGACTCCCCGGTCTGTGAGACCGGTATACCCACTAAACAACCCAGCGGCGCTCCGGCGTCGTCTGTGTGGAGGAGGACTGGGCAACCGGCAGAGCCTTAACATCCAGCCCCCCACCGACGACCGCCCTCTATTTACAGAGGGGCCTGCACGCTCCCCCTCTGCTGAGGGGGGACCCGAGAACGATTACGCTTGATCGTTCTCGCCCGACGGGGTGAATTAGTGCAACGCGGGAGAAGGCTACCCTGCCTATCTCCCGCCATTCACCATAGGAGGGGGACGTCTGCCCCTTCTCTTCCGCCTGCAAGGTGGTGCGAGAGGGTCGTCCTCCCGCGCTCGCTCTGCTTCCTCCTTTTGTGACATCACGTCCTCACAAAAGGAGGCAACCGCTGCCCAGCCTCTCTCGCCTCCCAACATTGAGTTAACAACACTAGGAAGCGAGAGGTCCGGCCCAATTTCTGACGTCAGAGCGCGACGCAGCTCTGACCACGACGGGCACACCTCGAGGGTATGCTGCGCCGTGTCCTCCGCCGCACCACATTCGTGGCACGACGGGCTCTCCTCTCTCCCGATTCGGTGCAGGCACGATCCAAAGCATCCATGCCCGGATAGCACCTGCACCAGACGAAACGAGAGAAACCCGTGTGGCCGCTCGATCCAGTCTCGCAAGACTGGTCCGAGGGCCTCCAGCGTTCGACGGCCAGACACGGCAGAGGCGAGATCTTCCGTCCAGTGCTGGACGATCGCGTCCTTCGCCTCCCGCCGGACGGCCTCCCTCTCTTCCGGGGCAGGGTGCTCTCCAAGCGCCTTTCGCCCCGCCGTCCACTCGTACACTCTGGCGAGCACCCATGCCTCGAGTTCCCAAGGAGGGGTGCCAGCCAAAGCGCACGCCGCCGCAAAGCTAACTGAGCGGTAGGCCCGTGCTACCCGCTGCGCAATGGCCCTTTGGGGCCTGCGGAATGCAGCTGCGTTCTCCCTCCTTTGGATGGAGTCCGCCCATATAGGAGCCCCATATAGGGCCATACTCTTAAGGATGCCGGCATACAACTGCCGGCATCGCGCTTTGGGCCCTCCCAGATTCGGGAGGAGCGACGATAGCGCGCCCGCGACCTTGACCAGGCGCGTCGATAGCCCGCTGAAGTGCGGACCGAAACGCCACCTGCTATCTAGCACCAGGCCCAGATATTTCATCTGGGCCTTAATGTCAACTTTGACGCCATCCACAAAGATGTGGGCGTCAGAGGGGATGCGCTGCCGAGGACCATGAAAGAACACGGCCTCGGTCTTGTGGAGCGCCACCCCCAAACCTAGTCGGCGGATCCTTCCCGCGACCAAGGATCCGCCAGCTGAGGCCAAGCTCGCCGCCTCCCTGTAATCCCTCCCCCGGGCCGTGAGAAGAGTGTCATCTGCGTAGCAGATGACACTTGTGCCGCGGAGGAGAGCACCCCGCAGAAGCCAATCGTACCCGATATTCCACAGGAGTGGTCCTAGGACAGACCCCTGTGGAACACCGGATTCCGCACCATACCGACGGATTCGGCCCACCTTATCCACTAGGAGGACTGCTCGGTCCTCCAGGTAGCTTGCCAAGAGGCTCCGCAAATATTGAGGCACTCCATGGTAGCGGAGCGCCTCTAGTATTGTCGGGTGGGGAACAGAGTTGAAGGCGTTGGCTATATCAAATGATACAGCCAAAACTCCATCCCCCACCTCTACTGCCTCCTTCACTTGGCCTTTGAGCCGGGCCAGTGCGTCGATTGTCGAACGCCCTCTTCGGAAGCCGAATTGGGCGTCCGACAGATTAGGCCCCGTCTCCAACAGGAGACCGTTTAGGCGGCCGGCGATAATCCCCTCGAACAACTTACCGACCTCATCAAGAAGAACGATGGGCCGGTATGCCGAGGGGGAGTCAGCCGGCCGACCCTCCTTACGGAGGAGGCACAATTGCCCCTCCTTCCAAGATTTCGGGAACCTCCCAGACGCGAAGCACGCGTCGAAGAGGTCCCGAAACCTATCCCCCATTTGGGTAACACAGATGGCCACCACTTTTGCGGGAACGCCATCCGGCCCTGGGGCCGTCTTCTTGGCGCGGAGGCGGAATGTCTCTGCGTCAAGCTCATCCGCCGTGACCGGAGGAATCTCCATCTCCGGTGAAGTCGCCCTTATGGGGGGGTTCATCACCGGTGGTGAAAAGTTGCTCCCTGATGGGAACAAGGAGCGAACCACCGCATCCAGCAATGCTGGCTCGAGAGACTCCGTCAGCGGGGGACCGAAGTGGCGCAGTTTGTTTCGCGCCGCTTTGTAAGGTCTCCCGTACGGGTCCCTATCGAGGCCCTCGAGCATTTCTGCTCGCGCTGCATCCTTGGCGGCGCCCATGGCCGATTTGAGGACCTGCTTGGCCTCTATGTAAGAAGCGTACAAAAGGTCCTCGTTTTCGGGATCCCTCCGGCTACGCCGTCGACTCCGCGTATATTCCCTCCGGGCCGCCACGCAAGCAGCCCGGAGCCCCGCAAGTTCTTCCGACCACCAATAAACGGCGCGACGGGGCGGTGGACGGTGAGACCGAGGCATGCTAGAGTTGCACACCTCGGTCAGAGACTTCCGAATTTGGACCGCTGCGGAGTCCACGTCCAGGACTTGGACAGAAGGCGAGAGCCAATCCTGGACGAACGCTGCTTCCTTCGCCGCCTCGCGGTCGAGGCGGGTTAGAGCCCATCGTGGAAAGGGTGATCGGTTCGAGCGAGCCGACCTCCGTGGACTTTGAGTAGAGATGTCGAACCGCACATATCGGTGGTCCGACATTGTCTCCACCATCTCAACCCGCCAGTTTACGACGCGGGCGGCTAGAATGGGGGTGGCAAACGAAACGTCCACCACAGACCCTCCCCATCGCCGCACACACGTCTGAACTGCCCCCCTATTAAGGAGGGACACCCCGGACGAGATCGCCCACAACTCAACAGCGCGCCCTCGAACGTTACAAGAGGCGGCAGGGTTGCCCCAGTCCACGGACTTGGCGTTCAAGTCGCCCAAAATGGCGACCTGGCGAGGCGCTACCCTGCCGACTACCGCCGTGAGGGTTTCGAGGAAGTCCTCGAAATCCTGTAGGGGGCGGTTTGGGGAGAAATAAACGCCTACCAAGGCAATTTCTCCCCACGCAGCGGCCACGTATCCCGATCCCCTCTCTAAGAGCGAGAGGGGAGGACAGTCTGTGGAAGACCGAGACAGTAAAGCCACAAGACCGTCCCGATCACTCAGCCAACAGCTGGGGATCGAGTACGGCTCGGCAACTACCACCACATCCACCAACCACTGCGCCATTGTCTGCATCAGCAGATCCTGGGCTGCTTTGCAGTGGTTGGTGTTCGCCTGGAGGATGCGATGTTCGACTCTATCCATCAATCGTACATCGCAGCCTCCTCATCGGCCGCCGAAGGCCCCGCTTCAGGGGTGGCGGCTGCAGCGGCAGGCGGGGTCGTCGCCTGCAGTTTGCCCTTCCTATGGGGAGGTTTGCATTTCCTCCCCATCATAATGTGACCCGCCGGACGGCCGCTGGCTGCGCAAATTGCACAACGTGGCTTGGCGGCCGTGCAGGACACGGACTTGTGTCCTTTTTCACCGCAGCGATAACAGCTGTCCGTCCTATCCGCTGAGGACGGACAGAGGGGCCGCGTGTGTCCGGTTCCGAAGCACTTGTAGCAGCGCATAGGCTGGTCTTCAAGTGCCCGGACCCGACAAGAACCAAGGCCTATAACAAATTGCCTCTTGGCAAGGACGACTTTAGCTGCAGTGACTGGGCACTCTATGCGGATAGTCCCCATGCCACCACGGCCCGGCCTGATGTCCCGGCCTTGCACCGCTGCGACATCGCAGCCACCAATAGCTGCGATCGCCGCCACCAACTCCTCTTTCGTGACCGAATCATCGAGATCGGTCACTTCCAAGGTCGCAGACTTAACTGGCCTTGCTATTTTCGCCGCGTCCACAATGACCTCTCGCAATTTTCCTGCGAAGAGGTCTGCGTTGGCACCGCCTTGGGCCCCCGGGAACTCGAAAATTCGGGCCCCAGCTTGGGTCCGACGACACGTGACGGCTCCGATCCCAAGCTGAGTGGGGTCGGCGTTAGTACGAGCCCGCTTGAGTATGGACTCGTAAGTTTCACCGCGCTCCGCCGCCTCTGTGGTAAGCGTCACCACGACGGCTGCGGTCTTGGGGGGAACTAGCTTCCTCCCACCGGCAGGGGCCCGTTTAGCTTTCGGGGCAGCTGCGCCGGGCTTGGGAGCCGACGATTTCCCCTTGCCCTTCCCCTTTCCCTTGCCAGTCGCCTGGGACGGGCCGGGAGCGGCGTTGGGGGGCGCGCCAGGAGGGGCGGCCGTTTTCGCCTTTTTATTGGCCTTGCCCTTTGCCTTGTGTGCCACTTTCGTCCACGGTTGGTTGGACGGAGTGGTGCCAGGCAAATGTGCGTCCTCATTTTGGGAGGATGGCCCCGGCTGGTTCGGCCTCTTGTCCGCCCTTAGTGGCGGTCGGAGGCGCTTCTCTGGCAAGAGCCTGTCCTCGATTCCATCGAAACAGGCTCTCGTAAATGCCCTTTCCTCCATCACGACCTTTCGGATTATATCCTCAAGGTTCGAGGAAGGGCTTTCAGCTGCCGGCCTGGGGTTAGCCTGGGTAGGCCGGGCCGTGGCTTCAGCCAGCTTCTGGTGCAGCTGGCTAACTTCCGACTGTAGGCTGTCGATCCTGGCCTGTAGATGCCGCGTCTCGTCCGTGCCGGTGCGCTGCACCAACTCTTCAATAATGCTGCGCATGCTCGCAGCCCGGCTCTTCAGGGACTTTTGGAAAGTCCCTTTAATGTTAGAAGACTTGGAGGCGACGCAGGTGATTTCTTCCGCGTCCTCCTTCGCCATGCGCTCCAGCTCCGCCAGCGAGTAGTCCCCGTACAGGACGCGGGACATCCCGTACCCCGCTTTGGCCCGCGAAGCATGCGCCTGCTGCTCCTTTGCAGTGACCGTCTCCTCCAGGTCTTGCGCTCGCTGTGCCCGCTGAGCCAGGTTCAGCTGGCTGCGTGCGTCAGCCAGACCCACATCGTGGGTATCAGCGATTGCACGCGACTTTGCGGCCTTAATCTTTCGCTTGGGCGACTTCTTGGTTGAGTCCGAACCGGACCCATCCTTTATGGAAGCCCGCTTCCGCTTTCGCTGACCCACGTCCGACGCCATGGACTCGCTGTCGGAATCGAGTTCCGAACACTCGTCCGGTCGGCGGAACTGACCAACAACGGCGGTTGTTGCGCAAACCACCACTGAGCCTTCATCAGGCTGACTCTGAGAAGAGCCTCTTGATCTGCCCTTGGAAGGGCCTTTTTTGAAACGCCCGGAAGCGTCCCGCGCTTGTTTCTGAGTCAAAGACTCTGTTGACGTCCGTCCAGACATTGGAGAGGTACTTCCTCTCTCCCTTACCAGACTCCTTTCCCGAGCCTTTGCCATCCGTCCATCAACAACTGACAGATTCTGCCCTCCTTCACAATCACTCTCTAAAAGAGAGAAGCGGTTGGTGCCCCCCCCAGAATACGAGGGGCTGCGTGCCGAAGCACGGGGGGATTCTCCGACTGTTACGTCGGTACCCCCCTGGGGTAGTTTTTTCCAAGTCGCTGTATCCATATTGTGTTTACCCTTTTTAAAGAGGCGAGGTACCCTCTTTTTGTTTGACGCCCTAACGGCCGGGTTCCCCCCGACCATACATCCCCTCAGCGAGCGTCAGACCAACTGCCATGCGGCTATTTTGGGATTTGGGCAGCTCGGGTGCAAAGCAAGTGCACCACCGAGCTCGTCCTGCTTCATCCACTGCCTCCTCTGATGAACAGAGGAGTGCTAGGAGAAGCCTCCTCCTGCGCCGCACTTATCCCTCCCCTCAAGCCTTTCCGTATGGGTGGCCCTGCGGTGTAGCCTTGAGGATCACTGGAATGTGCGCGCTGTGTGTCGGGTTATTGGCCACCGTGAAAAACTACCATAGTACTCTATGGCAGTTTTTCACGGTGTTACCAGGGTGCACCACGTGGAGGTTCTACCCGACCTTGCACCCCAACCTAACCTAACCTAACCTAACCTAACCTAACCTAACCTAACCTAACCTAACCTAACCTAACCTAACCTAACCTAACCTAACCTAACCTAACCTTATTTTTTTTTTTTTTTTTTTTTTTTTTTTGTTGTCGGGGGGAAATCTGCACACAGACACCTTACCGTGCTTTTAGGGAGCGCGGCAAGGTAGTGTGAGGATGACGACCACTGGTCGTCGACTCACTAAAACCACCCCGGTGGCCGGCCTCTCTGCATGTCAAGGGACTCCGGGTCCTCTATAAGACTTACGCCGGAGCCCCTATCGCAGTTTGCCTGAGCACATCCCGAGAATACCACCCATTGGCACCCTCGTGCTCACGACGACACCTGCCACCAGGTGTCGCCGCCCTCCCGAGATCTGCGGAAAGGTCGACTGAAGCCCTAACTCCAGACGATCGCAGATCCGAAAAGGCTCCTGTTTGGCAGGAGCTACCACTCGCCCCCTCTCGGGGCAGGCGGCGCAGGGCAACTGTAAACAGCGACCCCCCGTCGCCTCCATCCCGGGCGCAACGGTCCAACCGATGCGCCCTGCGGCCTTCCGACAGTATGCGGTAGCCAGGTGATCTCACGTGCCCCTCAAAAACACGTTCGAAACACCCAGCCAGCATGTCGTCCGAATGGGGAGCTGCGAGGGCAGTGGTATATCCCATATACCACCACCCCATCGCTCCCCCGTGACCCGGAGGCTGCGAAGGCGGCGTTATGCAGTGAGGGCTACACAACGACCGCCCCATCGCCCCCGAGGTTACGCCGCGGGTAATTTTTTAGAGAGGTTTTCTTCCTCGCAGCCCGGGCGGCTAAGCCAAGGCCCTCAGTCCCGCATGAGTGAACATGCGGGTTTCCGAGCTCTGGACGTTGGCAAAGGAGTCCCCCTCCAGTGCCTACTCGGTGGCAGTGTGAGTGCACGCCGAGCACGTCCCGTTTCATCCACTGCGCCATCCGCTAATCAGATGGACGCGCGGAGAAACCTCCTCCCCGGCAGGCTATTGGTTGTCCGAGATGGATTTTTGAACTGATGTTCGTGGCCCCATCAATTCTAAATCAATCTCGGACGTAACAGGGTACACCGTCTTGTTGAACTGTCTCACCCCCAGGAGCAAAGTCGCCCGAAGGCACTAGAACGCCGAAGCGTCCGCCCGAGTATCCCGCAAGGATCAACAGTTCAACAAGCGCTCGAGAAGGTTGCCTGCCATCGTACCCCAACCTAACCTAACCTAACCTAACCTAACCTAACCGTCGCGCTCCATCCGCCACCAGGAGCGGCCACAATTACGAGTCCGTACGCAGTTAAAAATTCGCGAAAATTGGTCAGAGTGCAGTATTATACCCGTGTGATACATCAAAAGAAGCGCAAAGTTACGGCGCACACAATTGTGAAAACCGTGGTGATAAGTGCACGTTTCGCAGAAATATCTGCAAAAAACCAGTTTTGTGACATTAAAACGGATTTTACTCGAGATCTGCAGCGACAACCTACACCTTTCGATATACCCCGAGAAAGGTATTTTGGAGCTCTACAAGTTGGAATCTTTTGGCGTTTTCTACCGCGCATGGGCGCGGAATAAACGCCAAAAAAACAAGTTCCACGTGGTCACGAGGTCAGTGACCCGTGGCCGCCAGGCGCCATCTAACATCACCATCGGCAGCGGAGCATCCAGAGGACCCGGGAGGCACCTTCAGATTTGAAAAAAGTTAAGTGGCAGCTTGATTACAAGGACTTTGAAGTTTTGTGCAGTTGGACAAATATTTTAAAAAATTTTAGCTTAAATTCTACAGCGGTGACATACATAATTTAATAGCTCATATCATAGGTCTTGTTGTTTAGTATATACAGTAAAAAATTTAGGGTAGGTTAATGCAAAAAGTTTCCGAGATATCGATTTTATAGTAACAAGGTCAACCGCAAATAGATTAAAAGCCTTGTATCTCGGAAACGGTTAGAGTTAGGCTGTTTTTGACAGCACCTTAAATATATATATACATATATATTTCAGGGTGCTTGTTTTTGTAAACCCTACAAAACCCCCCCAAAAAACTTCCCCCCCCACTCCATCCCAAAATTTTTAAAGTCTTGTAACTTGAGAACGGACGCTCCAAATTGGATGCGGATTTGTGTGTTAGATTTAAGAAAATTAGTCGTAAGGTTTTTTGACCAAAAAACATACTCTACATAGAGCAAAAAATTTTTGTGAGTTCTGTGCTTCGCACCTCTTTGACCACCTTTAGAATTGACTAGTACTATTGTATAGTGAATCTCTAGACCTATCGTTTCGTTTGCGTTGGAAGACTCTACCTAGAGTAGAAAGCATTTTGCGGGGTTTTAAAGTTTTATTGACTTAGAGAATTAACTAGTTGGGTTAAAAACTTGCTAAATTCTACATAGCTAAAATCGACAGGTAGAGTCCTACTCTACTTAGTAAAAATATTGACAAAACTTACCGTGTTCCTCGTCGACGTACACCACCCGACGCCACGTAGACTCTCCGCAGAAGCTGGAACCACCACCTGAAACATAAAAAAATACGATTAGATATAGGTATACAAATTAATAAATCATTTATACAACTTTTACAATTTTAAAATAATTTTGACAAAACGTGACGTGTTCCTTGACGAGATGTTCGCCGCACTTCATACCCCCGTCAAAAAAAGCAGCAACAACAAGTTGCCTGAATCGGACTCCCAGAAGACGCCGCCGGAAACCGAGCAGGCCGGGCCTTCAAGGCAAATAAATGAGGAAACTTCGAATGTTAGACGAAGTGTGGGAGAGTGGGAACTGGTGAAGAGGAAAACATCCACCTCACAACAACAAAAAACGCCGACCCCACCAAGGAAGACTGCAACAGTAGTCCCTCCCAGACCAAACCTGGCGACCTTGACCTCGCAAGAGGGAAGGCCGGCAGGGCGGAAGCCGCAGACAGAGCCAGGAAGCCCACCAAAGGTGGAGAAATACCCCAGTAGGACAGCAGAGGCAAGGGCCTGCCTAAGCAAGGCAAAGACCAATCTCGAACTTTCGAGGAATCTAAAGACTGACATAAAATCCAACGTCACCCAAGCGGTAGACCGACTGTTCGAATTGGTCAAAGAATCGGAAGCCGCAAACGCGCGCGACAAAGCTTCAGCCCTTGCCCCGAAATCAAAAGGGGGCCAGAAGGAAAAGGAGAAGGAGACAGAAGTTGCTGTAAGCCAGAAGTGGACTGGGGATGTCGATCTAAAGCGACAGATTGAAGAGCACAGCAAGATGCTGATGGAAAATAATGAAAGGATGGGAAGACTGCAAGAGGCGATGGAAAGGCAAAAGGAAATCCTTGAGAGGACTACGTACGCGAATGTGGCAGCAGGCCCATCGAGAAGGCTACCTTACCAACAAGCTGCATTGCATTCGGTAGTGGTTTCCTCAAAGGATACCAAGGAAACAGGGGAAGAAGTACTTGGTAGGATTAGAGAAGCCGTCAATGCCAAGGAAGGAGGAGTAAAGGTGGAAAAAGTTAGAAAAGCAAAGGATGGGAAAGTTATAGTGGGCTGCAGGACCGAAGAAGAGAGACAGAAGATCAAAGACAGACTCAAAACAGCAGAGAATCACCTACACGTCGAGGAGATCCAGAACAAGGATCCGCTCTTAATCCTCAAGGACGTCCTGCAGTTCTACAGTGACGAAGATGTCATAAAAGCGCTCAGAAGCCAAAATGATATCTTCAAGGGCCTGCCAAAAGGGGATAACAGAGTTGAGATCCGCTATAGAAAGAAAGCGAGGAACCCCCACTTGTGCCATATCGTGGTCAAAGTATCCCCCAGAGTGTGGAACCTGATGGTGGAAGCAGGAGAGGCCCACATAGACCTGCAAAGAGTGAAAGTGACGGACCAGTCGCCTCTTGTCCAATGTTCCCAGTGTCTTGGATACGGTCATGGTCGACGACACTGCACTGAAAGTGTAACGAAATGCAGTCACTGTGGCGGCGCGCACATGCGAACTGAGTGCGCTGACTGGCTAAGCGGGGCGGCACCTACCTGCTGTAACTGTAGAAGTGCGAAGCTAGATGCAACTGAGCACAATGCGTTCAACCAAGAATGCCCCGTGAGGAGGCGGTGGGACGCACTGGCGCGAGCCTCGGTAGCGTATTGCTGAGGGCTCCTCGGATGGAAATTCTACAGTTACCCAAAACAGACAAAAGCCATATCGCATCATCCAGGCAAATCTCCAGAGGTCAAAAGTCGCGACTGATGAACTCATTATAGAGGCAGGAAAACGGAAAGTGGCGTTTGCTCTGCTCCAGGAGCCGTACGTGGGAGGGTTAAGGAGAATGAAGGGGTATCAAGGAGCAAGAATCTACCAGAGCATCGAAAACGGAGAGGGCACTGTCAAAGCGGCAATAGCCGTTTTTGACCAAGACTTAGACGTAATACAGTGCCCAGAACTCACCACGAACAACATCACAGTGGTGAGGATCCGAACCAGTGCATGGCAGATAGCTGTGATTTCGTTCTACTTTGAGCCAAACCAACCCATCGAGCCATACCTGGAGCAGATCAAACAAATAACCCACAAAGTTGGACCTGGAAGAGTCATTGTGGGAGGAGATGCGAATGCAAAGAGTGCCTGGTGGGGCAGCAGCATCACTGATGATAGGGGAGAGGTTATGTTGGGTACCCTGGAGGAACTTGACTTGCAGGTACTAAACAATGGCGAAATGCCCACTTTTGACACCATCAGGGGGGGGGTAGCCTACACCAGCCACCCGGACGTGACAGCATGTTCTGCTGATATGTTGGACCTAGTGGACGGATGGAGAGTGATGGACGACCTGACGAGCTCGGACCACAACGGAATTATCTTCAATATTGCACTGAAAAAAGCGAAAGGGATTAGTGTAAGCCGAACAACCAGGATATTCAACACCAAAAAAGCTAATTGGAGCCAGTTTCATGAGAAACTGGCCCAATTAAAAATAGAAAACAACATAAATACAATAGAAATAGAAAAAATAGCAAACAAGGTAAAGTTAGATGAAACAATAGAGAAATTTACAAAAGCAATCACACAAACATGCATAGATTCAATCCCAAAAAAGCAAACCAAGCAAACACTTACCATTCCGTGGTGGTCCGAAGAGCTCGTCGCGTTGAAGAGGAAGTCCGTCACACTGAAGCGTCGAATCAGAGGTGCAGCGCCAAACCGAAGACCCAGAGTTGTTGAAGAGTACCTGGAAGCAAGGGAAACATTTTTAAACGAGGTGAAAAAAGCGCAGACTGCAAGCTGGAAGGTTTTCTGTGAAAGGCAGGACAATGAAGGAGTCTGGGAAGGGATTTACAGAGTGATAGGAAGAACAGCGGCTAGGCAAGAGGATATACCACTGAAGAAAGATGGAAAGCAAATTGATCCTAAGGAATCGGCTAGAACCCTGGCGTGCACTTTCTTCCCGGAGGACGATGAGGCTGTGGATAACGCTGACCACCGACGCACCAGAGAAATAGCAAGCCGAGTAAACGACCGGGTGTATGATGAGCATGACCCGCCGTTTACAAAGGAGGAGTTAAGTGCTGCGGTGGGAAGTTTTAACCCAAAGAAGGCCCCGGGAGCAGACGGCTTCACTGCGGATATATGTAGACACGTTGTTGAAGGCGACCCAGAAACCTTCCTCGCGCTGGCCAACAGATGCCTGGTTCTCTCACATTTTCCGACCATTTGGAAAGAAGCTACAGTCGTGGTCTTGAGAAAACCAGGCAAGGACGATTACAGCAACCCCAAATCGTATAGACCCATAGGATTGCTGCCAGTGCTGGGGAAGGTCCTGGAGAAGATGATGGTGGGCCGGTTGAAATGGCACCTCATCCCAAAAATGAGCACTCGACAATATGGCTTCATGCCAAAAAAGAGTACCGAAGACTCCCTCTATGACCTTATAAACCACATCCGTAGGAAGCTGGACGAGAAGAAGCTGATCGTTATGGTTTCTTTGGACATAGAGGGAGCCTTTGACAGCGCGTGGTGGCCTGCAATAAAGGTTAGACTGGCCGAAGAGGAGTGCCCCATAAATGTGAGAAGGCTCGTGGATAGTTATCTGCAGGAGAGGCGTGTTAGGGTTAGGTACGCTGGTGAGGAACACGTGAAGGACACGAGTAAAGGATGTGTGCAAGGATCGATTGGTGGCCCGATCATGTGGAATGTCCTTCTAGATCCACTACTAAAAGGGTTAGAAAATCGGGGTGACTACGTACAGGCGTTCGCGGATGACGTGGTTCTGATATTTGAAGGGGAGACAGCTCTGGAAATCCAGCGATGTGCGAATGCCGCTCTTGCCTATGTCCAGGAATGGGGTATCAAGAACAAGCTCAGATTTGCGCCAAACAAAACAAACGCCATGATTATAACACGAAAGCTGAAGCATGATACCCCGTTCCTGCACATGGGTGGGATCGGCATTGACATGTCGAAGGAGTTTAAGATCTTGGGGCTCACAATAGATAATAAGTTGACTTTTAATGCTCATGCTGCAAATGTTTGCAAAAAAGCATTAAACATTTACAAACAGTTATCCAGAGCCGCCAAGATCAGCTGGGGCCTAAACCCTGAAGTTGTCAGAACCATTTACACAGCTGCGGTAGAACCTGTCGTAATGTACGCGGCAAGCGCCTGGGCACCAGCGACAAAAAAGTTAGGTATCCAAAAACAACTAAACGCGGTCCAACGAGGGTTCGCCCAGAAACTTACCAGAGCGTACCGAACTGTCTCCCTGAACTCAGGACTGGTACTGGCTGGAATCCTCCCTCTAGACCTAAGAATACAGGAAGCAGCCGCTCTGTATGAGGTGAAGAGGGGGGTGCCCTGGCCAGAGTTAAGGGACAGGGAGATAGAACGGACCGTGCCATACGCTCGGTTTAGGCACCCAGCGACGTATATGAGCCTGAAATTCACCAGCTTGACGAACCAGGAGCAAATAGATGCTCATAACATTCAAGCAGTTCAAATCTACACTGATGGCAGCAAGATTGAGGGTGAAGTCGGAGCTGCACTATCTCTCTGGAGTGGTGTAGCCGAGATCCAAGCCCTCAAGCTTAAGCTGCCATCATACTGCACTGTGTATCAGGCTGAACTTCTTGCGATATGCAGGGCGACGCGGGAGATTATAAAGCGCTCTGAGTCGACTTTCGGGATTTACAGTGACTCCCAATCTGCTCTCCAATCTGTGGTCGACAACAGCTCTCTCCATCCTCTGTCCGTGGAGGCTCGTGAAAACATCCAAACGAGCAGATCCCAGAATAAAGAAGTATCTTTATTCTGGGTCAAAGCCCACGCAGGATTGGAGAGAAATGAGAGAGCAGATCAGTTGGCAAAGGAGGCAGCTGTAAATCGGAAAAGAAGGCCTGACTATGAATACTGCCCTGTTTCCTTCGTCAAGCGACAGATACGTCTGCAATCGCTTGGCGAATGGAACAGGAGGTATAAGGAAAGCACAACAGCCAGCGTCACCAAGTTGTTTTTCCCCGATGCCATTCAGGCTTACCAGGTGGTCAGGAAGATGGAGATGACCAGCCTGATGACCCAAGTCTTCACGGGCCACGGTGGGTTCTCCGAATACTTGAACCGGTTCAAGTGTAAGGAGAACCCATCGTGTATCTGCGATCCCAGCGTTGACGAGACGGTAGCACACTTACTATTAGAATGCCCAGTATTCTCACTAAAAAGGTACGAAGCCGAACAGACTCTTGCTCTAGAATTGAACTTAGAGAACCTCAAAGAAATAGTCAAGAAAACAGATTTAAGAAACAAATTTATAAAATACTGTATAATTATAATAAGTCAGGTAATCAATAGAAATAAAACGTAAGGAAAATATGTTAAGTATATATTTTGAGCAATATGTACATTAGCATAAAATAATATAAGTAGAAATAAGTTAGAAATTGTACAATATGAAGTAAATTATAAAAACAAGTAATTAAGTTAGAATGTAATTAGGATAATAAATAAGCTAGCAGGTAAATAATAACATGTATAAACTTATATTAAGTAAAATCTTAGAATAATACCCCCTAGACCCTTAAGGGTACGATATAAATGTAACTCCCACCCGTAGCTAGAAATAAAGATCGCAGACTTTGATTCATTACACGTCAAAGGAACGAGAAAAAAAAAAAAAAAAAAAAAAAAAAAACCTAACCTAACCTAACCTAACCTAACCTAACTTTACTTTTTCATAAACCCAGCCCAACCTAAAAAAACAAAACCTAACATAACTTTTTTTTTCACAAAACCTAACCTAACTTTTTTTTTTATTTTAAACCAACTTAAAAAAAATTAAAGAGAACCTAACCAAACATTTTTTTCCTAAAACCTAGAACCTAACCTACCTTTTTTTTAAACTAAAAACTAACCAACAAAAAATTAAAAAACTAACCTAACCTAACTTTTTTTTTAAATTATTACCCAGACTATTAAAAAATACCTAACCTAACATTTTTTTTCCTTTGGTTTGGTTTTGGTTGGTTTTTTTTTGTTTGTTAGGTTTTAGTTAAAAAAAAAAGGTAGGATAGGTTAGGTTATAGGAAAAGAATAAGTTAGGTTAGGTTAGGTTTTAGTAAAAAAAATAGTTAGGATTGGTTAGGTTATAACTAATTTTCTTTTAAGTTGGGTTAAAATAAAAAAAAAATTAGCTTAGGTTAGGTTGGTTATGTTTTTAGAAAAGAAAAAATTAGGTTAGGTTAGGTTTTAGGAAAAAAATGTTTGGTTTGGATCTCTTTAATTTTTTTTAAGTTGGTTTAAAATAAAAAAAAAAGTTAGGTTAGGTTTTGTGAAAAAAAAAGTTATGTTAGGTTTTGTTTTTTTAGGTTGGGCTAGATTTATGAAAAAGTAAAGTTAGATTAGGTTAGGTTTTTTTTAATTTTTTATGTTTTAGTTGAAATAAAAGGGTAGGTTAGATTAGGTTTTAAGAAAAAAAAGAGTAAGGGTCGGTTACGGTTTTAGGAAAAAAATGTTAGGTTAGGTTTTTTTTTATAATTTGGGTAATAAATTAAAAAAAAAGTTAAGTTAGGTTAGGTTAGGTTTTGCTGTTTTGTTTTTAAAGGTTAGGTTAGGTTTTAAGAAAATAAAAAGTTAGGTTAGGTTAGGTTTTAGGAAAAAAAAAGTTAGGTTATGTCGATATTTTTTTTTTAGTTTGGGTTATAATCAAGAAAAAAAGTTAGGTTTGGTTTCATTTTATTTTATTTTAATCTCTTTTGTATTTTAATTTGTTTTGTGTTTTTTGAAGTTAGGTTAGGTTAGGTTTTTTTGTCTTTGTTTTGTTAGGTTAGTGTTTTTTTTTATAAAAAAATTAAAATAAAATGAAAAGTTTAAACAATATTTAAATTAAGCCCCAAGCTAAGCAGAGCTTGTGTTAAAAGACTGACATACCTAATACATTACATAGATATTTAAATTATTTTTTATTCTAATAATAATAGTAGTCTTTATTCAGATACAGAATGACTGGTTTACATTAGATATCAAGTTTATAATTATGAAAATACCCAGAATAGTTATAACAAACAAGTGCGAATAAAAAACAGATATACTTTTAGCAGGTATATTAAAAAAGAGCATGACCTACACATTTCCTTTTTATTTTATCCGATCGTCTAGGAAGAGCAAACTTTATCTATCGTTAAACCTACGGATGCACCTAATAAATAATAAGCTCTGCTAATAAACGCGATAGCGAACGACAATCATCGCATCATCACACATCTATATATACATAACATAGTCTCCACATCAACGAACATCAACAACACATGCACAAGGAGACGTCTACACGTCCACCTGCAGCGAGCTGTCCCAGGCGCGCGCGTTGACCTGGCGCAGCGAGGCGCGCAGCGCGCCGCCCGGGCCCAGCGCCAGCGTCAGCGGGAACGTGGCGCGCCGCGGCCGCGCGTACAGCGCCTGCAGCACCTGCTCCCAGCGCACCGGCGCGCACACCGCGCGCACCACGCCGCGCCGCACCTCCGCCGCCGAGCGCAGCGCGCGCGCCGCCACGCCCGACACCACGCGCACGCGCGGCGCGCGCACCTCCAGCGCGCCCAGCGCCTCCGCCACCGCCGCGCCCGCCTCCGCCATCAGGCGCGTGTGGCACGCGCCCGTGGTGCGCACGCGCGCCGTGCGCCGCAAGCCCCACTCGCGGCCGCGCGCCTCCAGCAGCGCGAGCGCCGCCTCGTCGCCGGCGAGCACGCGGCACCCCGGGTGCAGGTAGTTGGCGACCTCGCACACGGCGCCGGGCGCGACGCCGCGCGCCGCCTCGAGCGCGGCGCCGAGGCGCGCGTCCGGCGCGAGCCACGCCGTGAGCATGCCCTGCGGGCGCGCGGCCGCGGCCGCGAGCATGGCGGCGGCGCGCAGCTCGACGAGGCGCAGCGCGCTCTCGAACGTCAGCGCGCCGGCGTACGTGAGCGCGGCCAGCTCGCCGAGCGAGAAGCCGGCGACGGCGCGCACGCGCTCGAGCGCGGCCGGGCGCTCGTCGCGCGCGCGCTCGAGCGCGGCGAGCGAGGTGACGAGAACGCAGGTCTGACAGCGCCGCTCGAGCTCATCGGCCGGCCCGGCGGTGCACACGCGCCAGACGTCCCATCTGCGATCATCGTTACATTCCATGCATCGATTCAATAATATACCATTTCCACCATAAGCACTGTAGTGAACGACAAAACCAGAGAAAATAATCAAGAGAGTCGACATATTTTATACCGAGCCCGTATATTAACCATATTATGTTAATTTTTTATATAATATATAAATAAAAAAAAAATCTCATATCTTTTTAATATAATTGGGTGCAGCGAGGAGCGATGCACGCACACGTACCCGACCACGCTGGAGGCGAGGTCGTACAGAGCGCGCGCGGCGGGCACGTCGGCCAGGCGCAGGCCCATGCCCACGCGCTGCGCGCCCTGCCCCGGGAACAGCAGCACCGTGGTCTCACGCGGGTCGAGCGCGGAGCGCGCGGCGGGCTCGTCGCGCGCCGCGTAGGGCTGCGTGGCCCAGCCCAGCTCGGCCGGGGCGCGCGCCTGCTCGCCGAACGCGCCAGCCTCGTCCAGCAGCCGCCGCAGCGGCGTGTCGTGCGACCGGCCCCGCCGGGTGACGCAGCCCGCCCACGCGACTCTCTGAGCTTTCTTCATTAACTGCATCGCTCGACCCAATTATGCCTACTTCGGAATCGCCGCTGACATTCTTTGTAAGGCTAACCGAATGAAGAGAAGCATTCGCTTCGCAGACACGTACTATTTTTAAACCCGTAATAAAATACACCTTTTCTCGCACTGCAACAATACTATAACTTTTTTCTATAATATAATTATTTTATGTTAGCCTTTTAGGTTAGTTGCAGTGTTTACAACCAACTGTTTATTTTTAATTTTTAACGACTGACATGACATGTGAAACGATTTTTTTTTTTTTTTTTTTTTTATTTGCTCTTCGGAGCAGGCTAAAGTTTTAAAGTGATGACAGACTTGTACTCTAATATATCGTACATGTCGTAGGTAATGTAACGTTCATGACCACACACTAGCTCTTTTTACCAACAGAGTGCTCCTTTTTTAAAAAAAGAACAGACTATAATTTGTTAAGAACGATGGCATGGTAAGAGTGAATGAATAAGTGTATATCCAAACATTCGTTTTTTATTCAACTACGATACGATAGAATAAGCCGTTGGCCCGCCTACTGTTATTTATCATTGATTACTGCCTAAGGCAACAATGCATTTCCTCACCTAGACTTGCTCTGTGAAGCAATAAAACACTGCCCTCTGCCTTAGGTATACTTAGGTGACTATAATAAAACAAAAGTTACTACAGTGGAGCTTGAGTCCTCTGGCCAGCAAATGCCATGCATACCATTTAGTCCAGAACACTGCAAAATACCTTACGTTACTTTTTCGATTGACGTACTTAAGTATAAGTTATTATTATTTATTTTGACGACCGATGTGGCACGGTGGGCGATGGTCCGCCTGCGACGCGGAAGGTTGCGGGTTCGATTCCCGCCTTGGAATAAATGTTTGTATGATCTGCAAATATTTATTCTGGGTGTTCTGGGTATTTATAATTATGTATATAATAAAAAATATCTATCTATGTAATGTTATTGTATTAAGTATGTCAGTCTTCTAGTACCCATGTTACAAGCTCTGCTTAGCTTGGGGCTAAATGATGTTGTGTGGATTGTCCAGCATTATTTATTTATTTATTTTATTGATGTTATTTATTAGTAGTATTTTCAGATAAATGAATTCATTCGTTTAAAAACGAATATATTTTTATTACATTATTCCTCTTACAAAACTATAAATAAACTACATCTATTTATTATAAGATGTATATAAGACGACCCTTATAGCTTATGGCTTTTTTGCTTAGAAAGAAGAATGGTATAACTATATCTAAAAATTGAAGTCATTGATTGCAATAAGACATAGTCCTTGTTTTAATCCGGAAAACCGGCTTCTAAGTGTATACTTAGTCTATGGATTTAGATGAAACCTACATAAGTTTCATCTAGATCAAATTTGTTTGTTTGATATTGCGGCTTAACCACTGGATGGAAACTTTAATAATATAATTTAATAATGTTTCATAGATGAAACGCATGAAGAAGATCCATCCAGTGGCTTAGCCGTGATGTTCTAACAAACAAATAGTCAAACTCGATTTTAGGACTCAAAATCGTTTACCTACCTAGTGCATCTGCATATTAACTTTTTCCATATATTCGTTTTTAATTTTCGGCTCTTTTACAGTTTTATAACAGTATAGATAGATGAATAAAAATTTAAAAAGACATTCTGTAGTATCAGCATTTGTGCTGCGCGAAGCCAGGGCGGGTCGCTAGTAAATAAATAAATAATTCACAGACATTCATTATTGAGTTATATACACATTACTCATCATTATTTTGTCCCCGTTACACAAGCAAAGCACTTGGTTTCCCCAATGAGATCACAAGGCGTACCCAGTTGACTGAAGAATGACTATCGTGCATGCCTATGCCTTGCCATCATTCACTCATTATCACTCACATACAAGGAGCATACTGTATTTGACCTTGAGATCCGAATGTCCCAACAATGTTTACAACTTAGCGTAGCTTCCCCGAAATTAAGGAATTTTTTCAAGAAAAAAAATTGCTCAGGGTATTTGTTAGGGGTATATATTTAAACAGACACAAAAAAAAAGAGAAATGTAAAACATTTGTTTGTGATGACTTAACGGGAAACCTTTTAATCATTTTTTAGAAGGAATCTGTGCAAATATGGATAAATTTCGCATATTTTTCACTGAAGTTAGGGAAATTCTGATTTCAAAGTTGGAAAGACCGAGTCAACTATACAAAAATCGGCCCGTGACGTCATATATTTGTAAATTGAGAGTACGCGTGTGCGGTCGACCATAGAGTTTTCATACAAAATGTATGAAAAGGAGGTGATGAGCGATATTTGATATAGTTCAAATGTGTAGCAACCTTTAGAACCATATCGCCTAAAAGTGATGACAGACTTGTACTCTAATATATCGTACATGTCGTAATGTAACGTTCATGACCACACACGTGCTCTTTTTACCAACAGAGTGCTCCTTTTTTCAAAAAAGAACAGACTATAATTTGTTAAGAACGATGGCATGGTAAGAGAGAATGAATAAGTGTATATCCAAACATTCGTTTTTTATTCAACTACGATACGATAGAATAAGCCGTTGGCCCGCCTACTGTTATTTATCATTGATTACTTGCCTAAGGTAACAATGCATTTCCTCATCTAGCAAGTCCACTAAAGACTTGTTCTGTGAAGCAATAAAACACTGCCTTAGGTATATCTTAGGTGTCTATAATAAAATAAAAGTTACTACAGTGGAGCTTGAGTCCTCTGGGCAGCAAATGCCATGCATACCATTTAGTCCAGTACACTGCAAAATACCTTACGGTACTTTTTCGATTGACGTACTTATGTATAAGTTATTATTGATGTTATTAGTAGTTTCAGATACATGAATTCATTCGTTTAAAAACGAATATATTTTTATTACATTATTCCTTTGCAGCTCGCGCACCTTTAAAATACTAGTTTAAGTATACACTTAGAAGTCGGTCTATGTATTTAGATGAAACTTATATAAGTTTCATAGACATTAACAAACTTATATAGACATTAACAGACACAGACATTAACAAACTTATATAAGTTTCATCTAGATCAAATTTGTTTGTTTGATGTTGCGGCTTAACCACTGGATGGATCTAGATGAAACTTTAATAATATAATTTTATAATGTTTTATAGATGAAACTCATGAAGCAGATCCATCCAGTGACTTAGCCGTGATGTTATAACAAACAAACAGTCAAACTCGATTTTAGGACTCAAAATCGTTTACCTAGTGCATCTGCATATTAACTTTTTCCATATATTCGTTTTTAATTTTCGGCTCTTTTACAGTTTTATAACAGTATAGATAGATGAAAAAAAATATACAAAGACATTCTGTAGTATCAGCATTTGTGCTGCGCGAAGCCAGGGCGGGTCGCTAGTAAATAAAATAAATAATTCACAGACATTCATTATTGAGTTATATACACATTACTCATCATTATTTTGTCCCCGTTACACAAGCAAAGCACTTGGTTTCCCCAATGAGATCACAAGGCGTACCCAGTTGACTGAAGAATGACTATCATGCATGCCTATGCCTTGCCATCATTCATTCATTATCACTCACATACAAGGAGCATACTGTATTTGACCTTGAGATCCGAATGTCCCAACAATGTTAACAACTTAGCGTAGCTTCCCCGAAATTTAGGAATTTTTTCAAGATAAAAAATTGCTCAGGGTATTTGTTAGGGGTATATATTTAAACAGACACAAAAAAAGCTAGCACTCCGGGAGTGCCGGCAGAAGTGAAAACTTCAATATTAACGTTGTGTTTTCACTTTTAAGTTTTCACTTCAAAAATATAACCACAGTCGTGATTGTGTCATGTCATTGTGTCACATTCGCGCAAGCGCGAATGTGACACAACGACGAAGACAACGAAGACACACTGACACATGTTTTCACTTTTAAGTTTTCACTTCAAAAATATAACCACAGTCGTGATTGTGTCATGTCATTGTGTCACATTCGCGCAAGCGCGAATCGTCATCGTCACGTCACGTCATGTCGCCACGTCATCGTCACGTCATGTCGCCACAACACTATTTAATTGTTTGAGTCATACGTCGCGTGACCGCAAGTGTGTTCTTTTGTCGTCTCTTGTTTTACGAGCAATGTATAAAAATTAAATAAGATCTTACGCTTTTTCGACGTCACGTGACCCTGACGCGAGTTTGAAAGTTTTTACCCACCCAGCGCCGCTAAAGAAGTTTTCACTTCAAAAAAAAGAGAAATGTAAAACATTTGTTTGTGATGACTTAACGGGAAACCTTTTAACCATTTTTTTAGAAGGAATCTGTGCAAATATGGATAAATTTCGCATATTTTTCACTGAAGTTAGGGAAAATTCTGATTTCAAAGTTGGCAGGACCGAGTCAACTATACAAAAATCGGCCCGTGACGTCATATATTTGTAAATTGAGAGTACGCGTGTGCGGTCGACCATAGAGTTTTCATACAAAATGTATGGAAAGGAGGTGATGAGCGATATTTGATATAGTTCAAATGTGTTACAACCTTAAGTCCTGAACTATTTTGCAATGAATATATATATATCTAGTTATAATTAGGTAGGTGAATTATTTCACTACATTGTACAAAAGTCGTTATGAATAATTAAAAAACCAATTATTCGTACACAAAGTTTTTATCTTAATACAATAATATATACACAAACCAAATCAATAATAAACAACACGCATTCCCATACATTTTTTGTTTACTTAGCGTCAATTAAACTTGGCAACTTTTAATACTACTGTCATGATTTGATTTGACATCTATCCGTCCCGTCCGTATTCTTTGATGTGTTGTGTTACTTGTGTGGTGAACTTCTTATAAAATACCTAGTTCTTTTCATTTTGTAAGTAGGCAAAAGAAATGTTAAAGTAAATTATTATGTTACGTTATCTATCTATCCACAAAAATCTTTTATTTGTATCTAAATCAAAATTTTGCAAAAAAAGTAGGTTATTATTTTCCTTGGATGGAACACTGCTGTATTGTATACGTACACTACACTCCATACAGATAATCGACTACCTGTGTCGTTTCTAACCTGCGCTTTTGTACCAGATGCTATCTTATTGAAAGGGACGTGTAAGTTTTCATGTAGTGCAAATATTTCTCCCTGATATCATTTGCATTATGTATATGTAATATTGTCTGGCAGATATTTAAGTACTTAAACCATAATATATAGTGATATTGTTTTCACTGGCAGGTGACCACCTCAAAAGTCAACCAAAAAGGTCGCCGTATTGGCGTTATTTTAAGAGACAACATTGCTGACAAATATTCGCAGGCCTGATCCATCAATATAGGTATGGTAAAGTAAGGCAAAATAAATGTATCAAGAACTTAAGATTCTAATTTGTCAACTAAAATTATAAAAGTACTTATTTAGTTTACAAAACATTTATATAAATAATAATATAAAATATTAAAGTCCTAATAAACCAGTATTTATTGGTAGGCAAGGTCTGAGTACATATCCTATGTATTTCTTATAATCTCTAAGTAACTTTTTTTTTCATATCAGGCACAATCATCATGGCTCGTGGACAGCAAAAATTACAATCTCAGGCAAAAGCTGCAGAAAAAGCATCTAAACTAAAGAAGCAACAAGGTCACAGTGCCACAGATCAAAAGAAAGCTGCTCAGAAGGCACTGGTGCATGTGTGTGCCGTGTGCAAGGTATGTACCTCAGTCCAGTATTGTATTGTAGGGCATGTAGCCACACAACACAGTGCATGTGTGTGCCGTGTGCAAGGTATGTACCTCAGTCCAGTATTGTATTGTAGGGCATGTAGCCACACAACACAGTGCATGTGTGTGCCGTGTGCAAGGTATGTACCTCAGTCCAGTATTGTATTGTAGGGCATGTAGCCACACAACACAGTGCATGTGTGTGCCGTGTGCAAGGTATGTACCTCAGTCCAGAGCACGATTTGTGAAATGTACATGATTATTTATTTATTATTTTATTGAATAAAGAATAAGATTGGTGATGGCTCCTTTGTTGCAGGCCCAGATGCCGGACCCCAAAACTTACAAGCAGCACTTTGAGAACAAGCATCCTAAGAATGATTTACCAGAAGATCTAAAATCTATCTAGCATCTATAGTACACATACAAGTAAATTAATACTATAATAAAGGGTTATACGTGCATTTTCTATGATAACCTGCTTAACTGAGTACCTACTGTTAAAGATACTTTTCCGGAGAATAATAAGTATACTTCTTTTCTAAAATATTGAGTATTTTTTATTTAATACTAGCAGACCCGTGCCCACTTCGTTGGGCATAATTGGACCGTTTTTTCTACCTTTCACTTTGCAAAACGGTTGAAAAATCTATTGCGTGGTTATAACTAAAGGCTCTTTATGACCCTTAAATATTTATTTAATTTTTATGTATTTTAGGTAAGTTTAGGTTGTAGTGCACTCTACCTAGTAAGTTTTATCTATTTTTCATTAACAAGAATTCAGCACATCTACACAAACTGACACATTCATAACACACACAATTCAGCAATTAAATATTGATCCCAAGATATAATCCTAAGGCTGAAGGACACTTACATCATGATCACTACACTACACTACCATACCACACAACCATGCTAATAGAAACAAAGCTTCTAGTTTCAGTTTTTGTTTGTTTTTAATAGTTTATTTTATTGTCAGGCAACTTTAACAGTATGATATGTAAAAAATAAAATACATAAGTGAATTAAAAAACTTTAATTTATCCATATGTAGGTACATGTAACACTTAATTAAGCCGGACCGGAGTCCTGGTTACCTCTCGAATTTGAATGTCTGTAGATAAGCTACAGCAAACATTCCCTTTCCCCCCTCCCTACTCCACCTATTTAATTCAGTTTTTTTAGTATTTGTTGTGTTATACATTTGCTGAAATACATCAACTATGAAAATTTCACACTCTAACACTATCACAGTTCATGACACTAAAAATGAGCTGAACACCGTTGAATCCAGACAAAACTGCCCTTTCTGTTTAATTCGCGATGCAAAGATGAGACTTTCTAACAGTTATCTCTCATAGAAATAGTATCAATCGAATCAAATACGAAAAGCGCGAGGAATCCGCTAGCGGATCGAGATCGGTCTACATCTTCTCGTAGGTCTCGGTGTGTCCGCAGGCGCAGGCGCGCTCGTAGCGGTCCGCGCCCGCGTCGTACGTCTCCGGCGCGAAGGAGTGATCGTGGCGCGCGCGCGGCGCCGCGAACAGGCTCGAGCGCGCCGCCATGCGCAGCGCGCGCAGCCGCCGCGCCTCGCGCCGCGCGCCCGCCGCCTCGCGCGCCGTCTCGCGCCGCGCCAGCTCCTCGGCCAGGCGCGCCTCGTCGCCCCACACGGCCAGCGCGCGCGCCTCCACCTGCGCGCGCAGGTACAGCCGCATGTCGCCGCGCGCCTGGTGCGGGTTGCGGCGCCGCACGCACGCCAGCGCGCCGCCCCGCGAGTCCAGGTCGCAGTCCTGCAGCAGGTACGCCGCCTTCGCCTCCGTGCGCGTCATCAGCGAGTGCGCGCCGTCCGCGTCCCTGCGCCGCGACACGTGAGCTCAGCGTCCTCTCGGACTCGGCCTCGGGGCGAGCGTCGAGAGCCCGAGAGGAGACGGGGCGAGAGGGCCTCACCTGCACTCGTCGCACACGGGATGCTGGAACGTGTCGAGCAGGTAGGAGAGCGCGATCGGGCGGTCGCACTCGAGGCAGGGCGGCCGCTCGGTCGGGTCGAGGCGGGGCGCGGCGGGAGGCGGGGCGAGGGGCGCGGGCGCGCGCGCTGCCTCCTCGGGCAGGAAGCCGCCGGGCGCGGGGGCGGGCGCGGGTCGGGCGCGCGCCGCTCGCAGCTCGCGCGCGCGCCGCCGGTTGCGCTCGGCGCGCGCGAGCATGGCGTCCGTGGGCGAGGGCGAGCGGCCGCCGTCGCCGCGACTCTCGGCGCCGGCGGACATGTCTCGCTCCGATCGAGCTCTGTAAACGCCGTCGACGAAGGATAGAACGCTTCCTGAGAGCAGAGGAAAGCACCGTCAACAAACAAAAACGAGGCGATGTGCTGCATAAACATTGAATTTTTGAATATTTAATTTAATTTAATTTTAATTTTAATCTCTTGGGAAAACAAACAGCTTAAAATTAGACAATAGGTAAAAAATATAGGAATTAACAAGCCTTTAACTGTTTCCACTTATAGAATGATACAATCCAAAATTAAATGTGACGAACAACAACAACAGGTTTTGTATATGAAAATAGGAAATACATATTTATTTAAGTTAAATGCTAATCTATTTATACTAACTACCTTACTAACATACCTACATACCAACTAGACCGAGTAAATCAGCAATAATACTAACAAGATACAATGATTATACCTACTTAGAATATTTTACATTTTGAACCACATCATAATAAATCACACTTACACAGATCCTATGTACAATAAACACAATACATATTATATTACCCAATCAGCAAGAATATATGTTAACAAAATATAAACACCAAAATTATAGACAGCGGATACGAAAATTACTTAGATAGAAATGCAACTTGTACCTACCTACAGGTAGCACAACAATGTTAGGTATATAGGCATTAGGTAGGATAAATAACCTATAATATATATAAATAACCTATAGTATGTTACGAGATAACAGTGAAATGAAAATGCGCATTTAGGTACATAATATGCGATATACACACTATACACAGTGAATTAGTAGAAAGATCATAGCATATAGGAGTAGGTAGGTTTAGTAAAATGCATTATTGATAAGGTTTGGACACTTCTAAATACGGATATCTAATACTATTAAATTGGGTATTATGTACACAGTAAAATAATGTTAGATTGAAATAATGGTGATGTGATGAATAACAACAACAAGGTTTGTAGGTAAATAAACAGGCGCGTTTGTTTGGTATCTTGATGAGATAAGCTGATTTTTTGAAACAACGAAGGTCCACTAGGTAGGCAGGGCAGGTAGCACTGTTGATTGTAGAAGTATGTAGTTATTTAAGTTTATGAAGGTCACTATCATTATTCACTGCAAATATCGGCGAAGTGTCGTTACGTCGAGTCAGTATTGTACAGTTTTGTACCCAAACGTACTTGATGTTCTTTTCGAGTGCGACTTTTTTAACTTGGGTTAATAACTGCTTATTGTCCCTTGTGAGATGGTCGTTGATATAAACCCTTGAAATAGTCCCTGCAAAGCCAAGGTCTTCAGTTGTCAGGCCAGGCTTACGCAACCTAGCTGAAGCAATAAAGTTGTCCTTCGTGTATCTACCTAGGAACCCTATGACAATAGGTTTTAGGTTTGATGAGGAGCGAGCCCTAACGACAAAGTTGATATCAGATTTCGATATTGGTTGACCTATAATCTCGCCGACTTTGTTGATAATATCGTATAAGTTCTCGTTTTTTTTCTGTGGGATTCCCTTTATTTCAAGATTGTTAGCGCGTAGTAGCTGATCTTTGACTGCGAGTTCGGATGATAGCTTCGCTATTTCAATTTGCATTTGAGGGTAGTTAGCATCAGTGCTAGGTTTGGATTCTAGTATGTCTACTCTCTTGTTTACTTCATCAAGTCTTATCGAGTTTTCGTTCACTATGTTTCTTATGGAGGAAATGGACAACTCAAATTTGTGCAGCTTCTCTTGGAGATTGAGGATGTCTTGCTTAATGGAAGGTAGTTGATCGAGGCGTGCATTGATACCACTAATACCGCTGCGCAGCTCCTGGAGGACGAGATCTATAGTAGTAGACGAGCTTGGAGAAGGACTGGGAGAATGCAGCCCCGGGTTGGATTTGCAGTTCGTGCACTGCAAGGCAGCTTGACGAGATGATCCGAGTTTGCGATAGTTAGATTCCGTAGTATTTGCACACGAGAAACAGTACGTCAGCGAACACTTACAGCACTTTACACCGTCAGAAAAGTTGTTATTACAAACTGGGCATTTAATCATTTTGGATTGTAGGTAAGTATATGAATCCGCACCGCGTATAATTATAGTTTAGTTCGATAGTAGATTATTTAGAGCGCGAGCAATAAGCGTGCTTGCGACGTGAGCGCGCGGAGCGAAGTGAATATTTATAGCTATTACTATACATTACAAGTAAAAAATAAAAATAGTAAAATATTGTGTGTATTGTGCCTAGAAAATATAACTAGTGGTTCTGTAAAAACAGCAGACCTCGCGATGTGGCAACCCTGGCTTTTTTAGTTGTGGTTGTGGCCCAAAATGTCCATTCTCCTTTGAAAGTAATCTGTCATTAAATAAAGCTGCAGGAACCCTTTCCCCCACTCCACCTGTTTTCTAAACATTATTTTGTGTAAGTCCTAAGTGTGCATCTAAATTTTCATTGAATTAGAGTAAATAACGCTCCAAAAAAAAATTTTCATATTGGAATACTAAAAGAGGGAGTCACTTTTAATTATATTTTTGTTGTTGACGACTGATGTGGCGCGGTGCCCGAAGGTCCGCCTGCGACGCGGAGCTTACAGGTTCGATTCCCGCCTTGTGATAAAAGTTTATACGATCTGCAAATATTTAGAGTGCCTCTTTAGATGTTGGTTGAGGCTCTTCGCTATCAGACCATTCACCGAAACGACTATCTGGACAATGATTAGGTATAGAATCAACATCCCACATGGCGGTCACCTCGAAGGTCAAGTCAAGGTACTTGCTAAGCTTTTCCTTCTCGGCCTTTACGAGGTTTTCGTCATTTTTATTATTATTCTTTTACAACACTTTGTGTACCTTCAAAGTCCTTAGTGTGCCAGATGGCCTTCATTTAACACAATTCTTAAAATCTTTAGTGCATTCTGGTACCAACATACAGTTCCGGTTTGATTGCGTACAGTACATATCGTCGTGATCGTAGAACAAAGACGGATGTGAAAAACGCTAGGTTTACAGGAGAGCAGTTTAAAGTTTTTTTATTACATTTTATGTCATAACTTTAAAACGGTTACTCCTATCATCGTGAAAATTGGACAAGTTGCTATGTGTATAGAGTTTTACAAAATAGCATACAAAATAAATTCCTAAAATGCCTAGATTTTCTAAAAAGTCAGATGCGTCATTGTTCTGCGCACACAAATTTGACGTATCTATCTATCCGACGTTATTCTTCGGACAATTTTAGCAGAATACGTGGCGCATCGTCTTATACGCCGTTGTTCTTGGTGATTTGTATGAAACTAATTGACGCATGTTAGAATATTGATTAAAAACAGCGTTAGTATTTTATAAAATAATTTATTTTATTGGAAAAATTATTGATTTTACATTGATTTGACATTGATTTTATCTTAATAACACTTATGTAATGTAAATATAATTAAAATACTGCACAAAAAACTTAGAAATGGGTGGGTCTCCAAGAAAATTATATAATTAGGTAGGTAGACACATTGTATGTACCAGCCAGTCTTTTAAGGATACATTTTGAATATAATGTTTCTTATTTCTAATAGTTTTTTTATATCATTATCATCATCAACCTATATCAGTCCACTGCTGGACGTGGGTCTCTACCAAGATGCGCCACTGAGCCCGGTCTTCGGCTCTTCTCTTTCAGTGTTTGCCAGCTACATTTCCAGATCGTCGTCGCTCCATCTCGCCGGAGGGCGTCCTACACTACGCTTATGGCGTCCTACACTACGCTTATGGCGTCCTACACGGTCTCCACTCAAGTATCCGATTTCTCCAACGGTTGTCAGTTCTTCGGCAAACATTGCCGGCCCTCTGGTACTTTAGCTTGCTAATTCTTTGAGCTATGTCGATCACGTGATTTTCTGGCGAACAACATCGTTTCGGATTCTATCTAGCAAAGAAATTTCGAGCATAGCGCTAAGCGACTTTCAGCTTGTGGTCCAACCCCACTGTCAGTGTCCACGTTTCAGCAGCATAGGTCATAACGGGTAGGACGCACTGGTTGAAAACTTTCGTTCTCGGACATTAAGGGATGGATGACGATATGACTTGACGAAGTTCAATCACAGCCCAGCCCAGCTGAATTCTCGAGTCTAGGTCTTTCTCGAAGTTGTGTCTACCAAGCCGCAGCGTCTGTCCGAGGTAAACATACTCCTGCATAAATTCGAGAGACATTCCGGCAACGGTTATTGGCTTTGGGTTAATACAATCATTAACCATGATCTTCGTTTTATCCAAGTTCATGCTCAGACCAATCCGTCGCGAGGCTTCAGCTAGACTGAACTGTTCAGCATCTGAATCATCTCGATTAATATATTAGATTGTAGTATATTTGTATCTGAAGCGAAGCGTGTGCTGTCTTTTTGATTAACGTATAGCTTTCTTATTCTATTTTTTAAATCATTTACATGTCCCTGACATGACTGTATGTAGATTATTTGTATTATAACTAAGTTAAATTGACACCGTACTGGAACTTCAGTACTAAATTTAGTTTAATAGTAATTCTATGTAAGAAGGACCATATAAAAAAACGGTAGGAACCAGGCCGTAAGTTTCTTGCCCGTTCTTCTAGGCTCTGGTTGCGTGGAACTGGCACCTAGAATAACCTAGTATGTAAGACGATTCTAAATTATCCTTGTGATTTTACTGAATAAAGCAATTTTGACTTTTTTGACTTCTGTTATAAATCCTGCAACGATTCCGCTAATATGACGATGTCGTCAGCAAATCGGAAGTGTGAGATATTTTCGCCATTGATGTTAATTGCCCATTCATATGACATCTTCTTGTCTTACTCCACGGCGCATTTGGATAGGTTCAGACTGCTGGTTCTGGCAAGTTTAAGCCATTGTAAAGGATTCTCACACTTCGATGTATCGTCAATCCATCTGGCATCGTTGCAGAGACTGTAGAACAGCCAAGGTTTCAATAGAGTCAAAGGTTTTCTCATACTCCACAAACGCTAAGCACAGTGGCTGATTATACGGACTTCTGTATAACCTGCCGCACTGTATGAATGTGGTCTATGGTGCCAAATCCTCTGCCAAACCCAGACTGCTCTGGGGTTTGGAACTCATTAAGTATTCGCGCGAGACTTTTCGAAATAACCCTGGAAAACAGTTTGTAAACATGGCTCAAGAGTGAAATCGGTCTGTAGTTTTTCAGTAAAGCCTTGTTGCCTTTCTTGAAAAACATCACAACCACACTTTTGCACAACATGAAACATTTTCATCGGAAACTGGGGTATCCACATGTCTCGCATATTTTCTTACATATAAAATGGTGATGGCGAAAAACCTCGTTCCTTTGAAAAAATAATAAGTAGGTAGGCTAGGTATTTATATATGGCAATGATAATTAAATATACATACTATACAACAAAAAAAAATATCTAAAACTAATTTTACACGGGTAAATTTAAAGCAAAAACGGCGTATTTGAAAATCAGTCCGCAGAATAACGTCGGTTTGGTACATCCGACATCCGTTTATCCGTAAAACACCGACGGATTGTTCCAACCGTCTTCAATCAGTGCATAGAACAACGACGCATTGTGTGATCCGTCACCAAATAATACATCAAACGAAAATCACTCTTTCGTCACTGTATAAACTTAAAATGTAATTCCAATTATAGTTACGGCCTAATCGAGACTCGGGAAACTAACAATTTTAAATAACCAAGAACAACGATGGATCTGACAGACCGTCGTTGTTCCACGGACTAGCCATCTAGAGCTATTTAACTTGTTAAAATACACAATATATAAAATTAATTAAGTATAAAACATTATAATGATTTTTCGCAACCTTGTAATACGCTGCCTAGAACACAGACGGATTGAACGATACGTCACGCGCGAGAGGGTTGCGGGGGGCAGAGTAAAGCGCCGAACAACGGCGGATCTACACATAGGTCGTTGTACTACGCTCATAAAATCAAATGCGTCTATGTTCAACTGCGTATTTTGATAACTATTAGGAAAAATGAAAAAATTGTTTCACTATTCGACGTAGTACGAAATTGTAAATAAATTAATGAAATAAAAAAAAAAAGACGTAATGTCACATAAGTCTTTGTTCTACGATCACGACGATATAGCTATTTAGATATAGCATATCGATACCCTAATTTGCAAACCTAATAACTCCACTTTTTCACCAAAATGACATTTTGATACCGGCAGAAACTAGATTTTTGAAGTGAAAACTTCTTTAGCGGCGCTGGGTGGGTAAAAACTTTCAAACTCGCGTCAGGGTCACGTGACGTCGAAAAAGCGTAAGATCTTATTTAATTTTTATACATTGCTCGTAAAACAAGAGACGACAAAAGAACACACTTGCGGTCACGCGACGTATGACTCAAACAATTAAATAGTGTTGTGGCGACATGACGTGACGATGACGTGGCGACATGACGTGACGTGACGATGACGACGAAGCCAACGAAGACACAGACACATTCGCGCTTGCGCGATGACGTGACGATGACGTGGCGACATGACGTGACGTGACGATGACGACGAAGCCAACGAAGACACAGACACATTCGCGCTTGCGCGAATGTGTCTGTGTCTTCGTTGGCTTCGTCGTTGTGTCACATTCGCGCTTGCGCGAATGTGACACAACGACATGACACAATCACATGTCTTCGTTGGCTTCGTCGTCATCGTCACGTCACGTCATGTCGCCACGTCATCGTCACGTCATGTCGCCACGTCATCGTCACGTGACGATGACGTGGCGACATGACGTGACGTGACGATGACGACGAAGCCAACGAAGACACAGTCACATTCGCGCAAGCGCGAATGTGGCACAACGACATGACACAATAACAATGACACAGACACATTCGCGCTTGCGCGAATGTGTCTGTGTCAGTGTGTCTTCGTTGTCTTCGTCGTTGTGTCACATTCGCGCTTGCGCGAATGTGACACAATGACATGACACAATCACGACTGTGGTTATATTTTTGAAGTGAAAACTTAAAAGTGAAAACACAACGTTAATATTGAAGTTTTCACTTCTGCCGGCACTCCCGGAGTGCTAGCTTTTTTTTGCTCTATTTTTTGAAATACTTATAACTCCAGGATTCCCAACTGTATTGGTGTAAAAAGCCATTTGAAAATCAAACAACTCCGCGTGAAACGAAACGCATCGATTTTGACAAGAAAATCAAATATCTCCCGCGCAGTCGCTCATTTTGTATGGCGTCACAGAAGCGATCGCATGCTCTCGAAGATGGTTTTCAAAACAATTGGTTAATGTTTGCTTTATTTTATTACCGTTTGAAGCTTAAAAACAGAAGAACATAGACAAAGTGTAGACATTGACTAATATGTACCTCCCACGGGCGATATCATTAACTCATTTGTATTGATCTACTTCAGCAACTTAAGTCATCTTTGCCTCGTGATTATTACGCCTATTACGATGCGCTTTCGTAGATTTATCAGCTGCATACGACACGGTGAACGTGAGACAGCTTCTCAACAAAGTGCAAACCATTAACAAAGATGTGGGCTTCATTCATATTTTGGGAGAACTTCTGCGAAATCGCTATTTTCAAGTTCATTTGCACGCAGGGAAGAGCAGGTGGCGGTGTCTAAAGAACGGCCTTCCACAAGGAAGTGTTTTGGCACTAGCTTTATTCAATATATATACCAATGACCGACCTAACACCCCAGTTACCCAACGCTTCTTATATGCGGATGACTTGGCTCTAGCAGCGCAGACGACAACTTTTGAGGAAGCAGAAGAAAATCTGGAGAAGTGGTTGAACCAACTCAGCGCGTACTATAAAGAAAACGGTCTCAGACCGAATCCCTCAAAAACTCAAACTTGCGCATTTCATCTGCGTAATGGCCAAGCCAACAGAACTCTTAACGTCTGTTGGCAAGGTACTTCCATCTAGCACAGCTCATACCCAAAGTACTTGGGGGTTACTTTGGATCGGACTTTGAGCTTCAAAACACACTGCCTGAGAGGAGAGCTGTGCTATGGAGAGCTGCTTCCAATTTCGCATTTAAAGAGTCGGAGAAGCTTCTTACGAACCACATCGGCTACTGAGGAACACCCAGCCGCACTTAGGGTCACACTTTGGAAGGACTATCAACCAGCACCAGCTACCTTCAACATTGTAGAACATCTGCTTCCAGGACACGACCTTCCTTGGCCTGTGTGGAGATCTATCAACCGACTGCTTACCCAAGTCGGTCGCTCCAGAGAGAACATGTGTAGGTGGGGCTACCGTGATCCTTCTTTAAGCCATTGTGACTGTGGGGCACTGATACAATCCATGTCCCACATGCTCGTTTGCCCCTTGTGCCCTACCACCTGCACAAGGGATGACCTTATCAACGCCAGAGATAATGGGATATTAGAAGCAGAGTTTTACTTGAACTCTGTATAAGTTATTGTTGTTGTGTACCATTGATTTGCTAGAAGAAGAAGAAGAAGAAGACGATGCGTTGCCACACAAGAATTAATTATTTTCGTTCAATTTTACTTATAATACAATTTGTTTGTACGATTATACTCTGCTTATAGTTTAGGATAAAAACTAACAACTCCACTTTTATTTTCAATTTTTGCTTAATCCAAATCGAACAACTCCTTTTTTTCACTATAAAACCCTATAATTAAAAGAAAAATTAGATTTTTAATTGTTTTTAAGTAAATAAAGAGCGTAATTTCCAAAAGGACTTTGGATTTTCTTTATTCTGTTATGTACAATTTATTATGATGTTTTAAGTCTCTCCTGTAAAATTTGCTTTAGAGGAGTTAATAGGTTTGCAAATTAGGGTATCGATATATAACATCATTATGGGCAATCAATCATTAAAATCATATACTTACTTAGATATATTTGGTCCCAAACTAAGCCAACACTGAAGCAAAGCTTGTATCATGGGAATTAAGGAACACCATATACCTACTGCTGATAGAATAGATAGATACCCATGTAGGTACTTACATTTTATTTGTAAAAACATACCTACATCATACAAACATTACTCTCGGTGGCAATTGAACCCACTAGCAGGGAAGGCAGAGCTACTACCAACTGAGCTACATAATTAAAAAAGTCAAATCTATTACCTACCTTATTAATGACAGGTGTGACAAATCCAGATAATGAGAAACTCGAGGTTCGATTAGTTTAATCTAATAAAATTCTCACTCACACCGTCACACCTCAGCAGAGCAGATCACTAGTCTGGTCACATTAGGCAATATAATGATATGCACTATGCATAATAATAATCCGCATTGGAGGTGTCAACATTCAACACTATTTCAAGGTACTGCATATATCTTTGAGGAATCCTTGCAAACATTAACACCCGTTTTTTTCCCGGTATCCGCTACTCTTGTATTTTGGAGATAGAGGTAGTCACAGATTTGTAGGATGCTAATACATGAGAAATAGCAAAGAATATGACTGCACGTTCAGAGATATGACCGGTATTAAAATGAACACTAGCAGCTAGCTAGCAGCCAAGTTTTCTTCTTCTAAAGGGCTTTTGCCCGCCTATACGGGACGGGTGCCGTGATTACACAACCATGGAAAACATAGCCACGGAATGCACAGCCCGGAATTGGTGACCATTTTGGCATCCAATTCCGGGCTGTGCATTCCGTGGCTGTGTTTTCCGTGGTTGTATATTCCCGACACGTGTTGGGAATTTGATGCCAAATGACGTCATAGCATATGCTTCGTTTGCACAGCTAACTATGCCACAGTCAAAATATTATTTTTAAACTAATTTTTTTTCACGTGTGATGTGTGACAGTATGTGCGAGGAGCGAAACGACGAGCGTTAGTTTGATATAGAAAACCGCGCCAGAACCTACATGCGTTTAACCATTTGCTAGACAACAATTATTGAATTGGATTGTTTTCTTTTCATATTATATTCTGTGCAGTTCATCTTTATCAAAATGGGATAGTAACATTTTAATCTTTGGTTTCAACTAAACGAAGCGTGTTTACCAAGGCTGTACATTCCGTGGTTGGAGATTCCCAACACGTGTCAGGTATTCGCAACCCGGATTTCATGTACATTTTGGCTGCCATATGCTTTCCGTGGTTGTGTTTTCCGGGTCGTGCTTTCCATGGTTGTTTCCCTTACATAATTAATACCAATAGACATTATTATACTTACTTAAATTATAAAATACCCAGAACACCCGGAATAAATATTTGCAGATCGTACAAACATTTATTCCAAGGCGGGAATCAAACCCGCAACCTCCGCATCGCAGGCGGACCTTCGCCCACCGCGCCACATCGGTCGTCGATGATACAATACATTACGCACTGTCGACTAGTCGCCGGCGACTGTGACTTACTACAGTTTAAATAACTAGGCGTTTAGGCACTTGGTCGGTCGCCCAAGCGACTGGGCGACTCGCCTAGACGTGGCGACGCACAAGCGACTGCCGATCGCCGGCGACCATTAGGTGCACGGCTTCAAATGGAAACATTCACCACTGCGAGCAACTGTCGAAACGACCGGACGTCGCGCACAAAAATGGTTCAGGCTTTCGATACCGAGAAATAATTTTATTTTATTTTTTATTTTATTTTTATGTTACTTGGAATACAAACAGCTTATATAATATAGGGAGTAACAGAGTGAATGTTGTACAAATAAGCCCTAGACAGTATTCACTTATAGAACTAGTCACATAATTAACATTTAACATAGTTAATAATAACAATGTGTAGAAGTTAAAAGTTAAGTTAGCCTAAAAAAGTTAACAAACAATAATAAAACAGTTATAATCAATACCATATACCTACATATATATCAAGCCATACAGAACTAAATAAAACTAAATATGCTAATACATAATTTCAAATACATAAATGTGGGTAAAAACGGTTTACATATATAATTGGATAAATAATGGTATAATACGTGAAACATCTTATAATATTAAAACAGTAATAATTATTATATATCAAGCCATACAAATCTAAATATGCTAATAATTGCAAATAGTATACTAATGTGGATAAAAACGTGAAACATCAAGTTTATTGAGATTTTTTATGGATTAAAAAAGTTATAATTAATACATTTTTTGAAAATATTTCGCTTATCGTGAAAAAGATCTATATTTGGAGAGTAGTCAGAGTTGAACAGGAGCATTGTACGTAAAAGATATGAATTTTGACGGTAGTTAGTTGTGTAAATGGGAATGTGTAATTTTAAGTAGTTCCTACGTGACATGCGACGCGTAGGAACTGAGAGTTTAATTTGAGATAAGAGTGAAGGGGAGTCGATCAGATTCAGTAATAAGTTGTGTAGTAATGTGAGGTCTGCAGTTTCTCTCCTCTTCTCGAGAGGAAGGAGGTGATGGTGTCTACAACTGTCAACATAATCTGGTATATAGTTTTTGTGCTTGTAGTTTATAAATTTTAGAAACTTTTTTTGAGGTTTCTCGAGCTGCTTGACATAGGGGAACCTGTTGTACCTAGGACAGTTTTTTGAATTTTGATTTTTAATTTAATAATGGTGCTAGCTATATCTGTTCAGTGTATGTGTATGTAAAGAGCATGAAATTACCTACATAATTCATTCATAAAACTATGTATTTTCCCAAAACCCTGTGACTACTAGCTATTTGAAAAAAAAAGTCAAAACTGTCCAAGGTACAACATACCAGATGTACCTTGGACAGTGTATGTTGTACCTTGGCCAGAGTAGGTTCAAATCGAATTATAAATTATTTTTAGCTGTAATTTATTTAGTTTTTGTAGAAATAATAATTATTCAATCATATTTGCATTAGCAATTAACAAAAGTTACAGGTATTAACTACTATATATAGGTAAAAGGTTGTTTTTGTAAAAAGCTTCGCCAATTGATTTATAGCAAATTTTTTTGGTCTCTAATCACGTAATTTTAACTTGCAACCTAATTATTTCATTATTTTCTTATCATTTAACATAAGTTTTATCATTTCTGCAATAAATTAGCACTCAAAAAAAATATGCATATAAATGCCGACCAAATGATGGTGGCCAAGGTACAACGTAACTTGGATGGCCAAGGTACAACATCGCGACTACTTTACTTCACAAGCTTTGTACACCCACTTGTGATTGGAGGTAGGATCTGAGACTTATGTTGTCCAATAGCTATTTGAACTAAGATTAGTTTTTAAACAAAACCGTTTTTTAAACATGCATCATTTTGAAAAAAATAGCAATTACAAAAGTCTAAAAAACTGACTTTTTAATTGAAAAAAACGAAATTATTTTTATTCGCTGTAACCATTAGCGCTGGCAAACCACAACTGATTTGACGTTATTGTTGACCAATGATGTCTCAAATACTATAGACAATGGTTCCTAAAACCAACGCATTTTTTTTTAAAACACGATTGTCCTAGGTACAACTATGTCCAAGGTACAACAGGTTCCCCTACTTATCGTATCGCGGATTCCAGACCTGAGATGCGTATTCGAGATTACTTCTGACCAGTGAGCAAAACAGTACCTTTAAGGTTTTAAGCACTTTAAAGTCTTTGGTCACTCTAAAAAGAAAACCTAACATTTTCATGGCTTTGGAGGAAATTTTTTCTATATGCTGATCAAATAGCAGTTTCGAATCGAGAGTAACTCCTAAGTCAACCACAGAATAAGTTCTGTCTAGCAGTTGTTTGTTGATATTATAGGGACCTAAAATAGTATTCGGAGACCTACTGAATGTAATGCAAGAGCACTTTTGAATATTGAGATCCAATTTGTTCAGTACGCAGTAGGAGTGAAGATTATCCAAGTCATTTTGTAGGAGTTGTTGGTCATTTTGAGAATGGACCTGCATGAAAATCTTCATATCGTCTGCAAATAGTAGAAAACTAGAGTGATTAAAGCAAGACCCAATGTCATTTATGAAAAGAATAAAAAGAAATGGACCGAGAATTGACCCCTGTGGTACTCCAGATGGTATTACTGAGGAATTAGACGCAAATCCATTCAAAACCACAGTTTGGCAGCGACCCTGGACATACGAAGTAAACCACCGGAGCAAATCCCCTCTTATACCAGCTGCACACAATTTGGCTAAGAGAATAGAATGATCAATGCGATCAAACGCCTTACTGTAGTCCGTGTAAATTGCATCTACCTGACTGCCCGACTCCATTCCGGCGGTGACAGCATCAGTAAAAGATATGAGGTTAGTTGTAGTGGACCTCCCTTTGAGAAAACCATGTTGCTGTGGTATAAAACTCTGTTTGAAGACCAGAAAAAGCTGCTCGTGAACAACCTTCTCGAGTATTTTGGCCAATACACAAAGCTTCGATATTGGTCTGTAGTTGCATACATCGCGCTTAGAACCTTTTTTATGTATAGGTGTGATAATAGCAGTCTTCCATATAGTTGGCATCACTCCCTCAACTAAAGACCTACTAAAAAGCAGACTTACAGGACAAGTCAGGGACTTAGCACAATTTTTCAGAACGACTGGGTGCAACCCATCAGGACCCGCGGACTTTTTGCAATCCAGAGTCTTCAAAAAGTGTAATATTCGGAAAGGATCCACTTCAACAGTACTCAAGTCAACGGCTGATTCATTAGCGGACACAGGTAACACTGAGGGTGTAGTCGACCGCAAAGGTGAGGATGGTAAGTAGTTAGAGTTAAAGAAGTCAGCAAAGGCGTTGCAGATACCATTGCCGGCATTTATGTTTTTATCCTGGTAAGTCATTGAAGAAGGGTAAGAGTTATGCTGTTTGTTTGACTGAATATAAGACCAGAAAGCCTGTGGATTGGTTTTAATAGAATTTTCAACTCTTGCAATGTATTTAAAGTAGCAATCATGTTCGACTCTTTTTACGCGCTCACGCAAGACTTTAAAGGAATTAACGTCGGCTAAATTATTATAAATTTTGATTTTTTTATGATATTTGTTTTTATCTTTTAATATATGAATAAGCGCCGGTGAATACCAGGCTGGGTAGGAATTCGGTCGGACGTTCTTAATTGGGATGTATCTATCTCTAAGCTTTGACACAGTTTTATTAAACAAATCCACCGCATCATCAATGGTACCTTCCGAGAGCAGCGCGTTCCAATCACAGGTATCAAGTTCAGTACAAAAAGCCACATAGTCACCTTTACTGTAGGCGAAAGCCGGTCTGGGGCGAGGTGTCAGAGCTCTAGTGTGTACAAATAACGGTCGGCAGAGAAGAGCTTGATGGTGAGTCTTATCCTCATCCACCAGTGGGTCCAGGCAGTGCACAACAGATACCTCATCATTACATAGCGTAAGGTCAAGAATTCGACTTAGGCCGTTTAAAATGGAATTATATTGTTCTAGGTTGTTTAGATTTATCATGTCAACTAACTCAGTATGATCAGGGTTGTTGGAATTATGAACGGGTGTTAAGAAAATATTGTCAGAATCAGGAATCCATTTAATATCGCTGAGGTTAAAATCGCCTAGTAACAATAATTTGTCGTACGGGTTCTGAGTCGAAACAAATAGTACCTTTTCGCAAAAGTTCGATAGTTGTGAAGAGAAAGACAACCCTTGGTTTTGTTCACAAAGGTAAACACAACCTAAATGTAGCCTCATGTTACTACGAATAAAATTAATAGTGACCCATATGTCCTCCGCTGTAGAATGCCATTCCGGACGCGCGTGCGCCGCGAGCTCCCGTCTCACGGCGATAAGGACCCCACCACCGCGGGACTGTCCCGTCATTGAATATTGACGATCACGTCGCCACACTATAAACGAATCGCCAAATAATTCCTCAGTTTTAAGACCATCATGTAGCCAGGTCTCCGTCAGCACCACAACATCATAGTCACAAAGCTGCGCGTTTCTCTTGAACTCCGAGGTTTTGGTTCGCAAGCCCCTAACGTTTTGATAATAGATACTAAAACTCATAATCACAATCTAGTCGCACAATAATGCAACCAGAAAGTGAGTCGAATCTTAATATTTTTGTTTTTTGTAAAGTTAAGGTGTTAGGGGGCTGCGAACAACAACCAAGGGTCAGTAAAAACACAAGCAGAAGAGAACGCAAAAAGCAGCATAATAGTGCTACTATAGCAGCTTCTTCGGCGTTCATTCTGCACGAATGTAGGTACTTGGAATACTGTCGCTCGGCTTGGTCTCCTGGGCCTAGTTGCCTATGTTTTAGAGTCGCCGGCGACAAGTCGACAGTGCGTAACGATGCACTAATGGTAGCGGAAGTCGCAAAAGAAAAACGCACAAGGCATCAAATACAACTTTATTTTGTCACTTTTACTTATCACGATTCAATATATTAGGGCACTTAAGGCTACATACTCATCCAAAAATAAATAATATCGCACCGAAAAGAGAGGCACTCGGCGGTCACAGGTTCAGCGGGTTCGAGTGCAGCGCGCCCCCGTGCGCCGCCACCGCCTCGCCCAGCGCCGCCAGCCGCGCGCGGCCCCGCGTCGCGCCCGCGTCCCGCGCGCCCGCCAGCAGCCGCGCCGCGCGCCCCAGCGCCTCGTCCGCCCACGCCTCCGCCAGCGCCAGCTCGTGCGCCGCGCTCGGCAGCGCCAGGCGGTGCGCGCGCGACGCGCGGGACAGCACCGCCGCCGTCGTGTACGCGTCGATGGCCGCGTCCGCGAGCCGCGTCAGCAGCTGCTGCTCGTCCACCACGCGGCGCCCGTGCCGCGCCAGCGCCGCCTCCGTGGCGCGCCCCGCCTCCGCCGCCACGCGCGCCAGCTCGGCCGCGGCCGGCGCCAGCGCGGGCGCCACCAGCGGCGCCAGGTCCCGCCCGCGCGTCAGCCCCACGGCCGCGCCGGCCCGCCGCCCCGCCTCGTTGAAGATGAGGCCGAGGTGCGCGGTCGGGTTCTTGAACGCGCGCTGCAGCTCCTGCAGGTGCGAGCCGGCGTGCTGCATGCCTGCGGGCCGAAACAAGGGTCAGCCGGCGCCCCGCTCGAGAGGCGAGGGGCGAGGGGCGGAGGGACACTCACCCGTGAGCGCCACGAAGAGGCGCAGGATGTCGTTGGTGCCCTCGAAGATGCGGAAGATGCGCAGGTCGCGCAGCACGCGCTCGAGGCCGGTGGCGCGCATGAAGCCCATGCCGCCGAGGATCTGGATGGCCTCGTCCACGACGTACCAGGCGGCCTCGCTCGCGAACACCTTGCTGATGGCCGCCTCCAGATGGTAGTCCTGCGAGCCGGCGTCCATGTTGCCGCTGACGCTGTAGGCGACGGCCTCGGTGGCGTACTGCAGCATGGCCATGCGCGCCAGCTTCTCCTGCACCTGGCCGAAGGAGGCGAGCCGCTTGCCGAACTGCTCGCGCGTGGCGGCGTGCTCGGCGGCCTGGCGCAGCGCCGCGCGCTGCGTGCCCGCCATGGCGGCGCCCATGCCGAAGCGCCCGTTGTTCAGGATGTTCATGGCCACCTTGAAGCCGTTGCCGACGCCGCCCAGCACGTTGGCGACGGGCACGCGCACGTCCTCGTAGTACACCTCGGTGGTGTTGGAGCACTTGATGCCCATCTTGTTCTCGGGCGGGCCGGACGACACGCCGCCGAACGCTCGCTCCACGATGAACGCCGTCACCTGCGGGCGCGACGTCGCGTGAGCGGAGGCCTCCCTCGCGGGGGGAGAGACTCAGAGACTCACCTTGTCCACGGTCTTGCCGTCCTTCTCGACGGGCGTCTGCGCGAACACGGTCATGATCTCGGCGATGCCGCCGTTGCTGATCCAGATCTTGGAACCGTTGAGCACGTAGTGGTCGCCGCCCGGCGCCAGCACGGCGCGCGTCCTGCGAACCGAGCGGCGTCAGAGCGGGCGGGGCGGCGGGGCGGCGCGGGCGCGCAGAGGGTCGCACTCACTTGATGGATCCCGCGTCGGAGCCGGACGAGGGCTCGGTGAGGCAGAAGGCGGCGTACTCGCCGTTGGCGACGCGCGGCAGGTAGTGCTGGCGCTGCGCCGGGTCGCCGAACAGCAGGATGCCCTTGAAGCCGATGCTCTGGTGCGCGCCGAGCGTGATGCCGACGCCGAGGTCGTGCGCGCCGACCACCTCCACGAGGCGCGCGTACTGCGTGTTGTTGAGCGCCAGGCCGCCGTGCTCGGCCGGCACCTGCAGCGCGAACGCGCCCAGCTCCCACAGCCCCGCCAGCGTGCGCGGCTCGATGGCGGCCGCCGCGTCGTTCTTGTCGGGATCGTTCACCTGCGACCGACTCTCGACTTGAGCTTCCGCTCTTCCGGAAGCGGGATCCGATCCCGGGCGATGCGAGCGCTCACCTCCTGGAAGAACTTCTCGACGGGCGGCACCAGCTCGCGCAGCGTCTGGCGCTGGTCGTCGGAGAGCGGCTCGGGGAAGGGGAACACCTGCGCCGGCTCCACGCGGCCGCGGAACAGGTTGAGCGTGAAGGAGGGCGAGTCGCGCGGCTTGGGCCGGGCGGCGCGCGCCTCGGTCGCCGCGCCGCGCCACCTACCCGCCTGCCATCTTTCCAAAACACATTTATCATCATTCCATTTATTATAGGCATACATATTACATTACTTTATTGATGGAGATGTGAAAAATTACGTGCTTCGCCATTTTGTAGCGGCGGCGATCTTGGACCGATTTTAATCAAACATACATGTTTGATGAAAATAGGTCCAAGATCGCGAGAATACCCCCGATAATTTTTAAAATAAATATTATTATTATAATTTCTTTCTGATTTCTTTCTGAGCGAAATTCCAAATCGCGCGTTTTAAATATTAGGTCTTTACCTATGAAATTGCCGTTCTGCAGTACTGGCCATTTCAAATCAAAATATTTTTTGTTTGGCTAAGAATTATAATTTCTAATTAATTTTATTTTAAAAACATGGATTTTTTTTTCCAAAAGTAGTCATTTGTTTATTGATTAGTGTTACATTTTCATCGCATTTCAATCTTTTTCGTCATCATGCATACGTTAAAAATTCGAGTAATTATGGAATATGAGTACCGTCGTGGCAGCAACGCGGCACAAGCGGCACGCAACATCAACGACGTTTACGGAGCTAACACTACAAACCAACGCACCACCTGTTATTGGTTTGCTCGCTTCCGTTTTTGAAATTTCGACCTGAAAAATGAACCTCGCGGTCGTCTGAAGACTTTGGTCGACAATGACGAATTAAAGGCGATTGTGGAAGCTGATGATACACAATCTACGTCTGAATTAGAAGCAGCTTTCAACGTTAGCGTCAAAACAATATTGGTCCATTTGCGTCAAATTGGCAAGGTAAAAAAGCCTTACGAATGGGTGCCCCACGAACTCAATGATCGCCAGCGCGAAGTACGCGTCGAGACGTACCTTGCACTGCTCAACAGACACAAGGAATTTTGAACCGCATGTTACTTGCGATGAAAAATGGATTCTGTTTGATAACCGCAAGCGCTCAGCAAGATGGTTGGATCCTGGTTCAGCACCTAAACCATGCCCTAAACGAAAACTTACCCCTAGAAAAGTGATGGTCACTGTTTGGTGGTCTAGCGCCGTTGTGATTCATCACGGCTCTCTCCAAACGGGGTGAGCATTACTGCAGATGTGTACTGTGAAGAACTGAACACAATGATGGAGAAGCTGGCACACCTCCAACCAGCATTGGTCAATCGCTCGTCTCCGCTGCTCCTGCACGACAACGCGCGACCTCATACTGCACAGCAAGCGGTCTCCAAGTTGCAAGAACTGGGGTTGGAAGCTCTCTGTCATCCGCCCTACTCACCAGACTTTGCGCCTACAGACTACTACTTTTTCCAGAATTTGGATAACTTATTGGCGGGAAAAACTTCAATACCCGAGAGGCAGTACAAAATGCCTTTGAAGAATTTGTTGCCTCCCGTCCAGCTGATTTCTTTAAGAAGGGCATCAATAACCTGCCACTGTGTTGGCAAAGATGCATTGATTGCATGGGTAATTACTTCGATTAATACAAATAAAAAATACATGAAAAAAATTCGTTTCAATTTTTTCATACAAAACGGCAATTTCATAGGTAAAGACCTATTATCTACCGTGTCTGGGGATCAAAGTCGTCAAGCTGTTTTTTTTTTAGAGTTTTCGTCTCATGGGTACGTAATTCCCATGTTTTTTTTTTTTTTTTTATGGCACTATAATGCGACTACCTCTGAAGGATCAGGAGACATTTTTTGCTCTTTGCGTTCCTACGGGGTTCTAAGTTTTGTAAATAAAAACATGAGACCCTTTATGGGTAAAAAACTAACCCTTTATGGGTTAAACAATCTAGGTCATAATAGGTACTATTATTTTACATCTTTGCTTATTATTTTGCATGCGTAGTTTCCATACTGAAAACCAAAAGTTAGTACGTAGTAGGTATTGCAAAAAAAAATAAGTGGGTAGGTACTCTTTACGTAACGACATAAGGTAAGACTGAAGGCGCAGTCCGAGCTTGTATTTTAATACTCCCTACTCTCGAGCCGACAGTCGTCTCCCGGATGTCCATATACATTTTTGTATGGCTATCCGAGAGACGACTCTCGGCTCGAGAGTAGGGAGTTTTAAAATACAAGCTCGGACTGCGCCCTCAGACTTACCTTATGTCGTTACGTAAAGAGTACCTACCCACTTATTTTTTTCCCCTCTGGTATCGCAAAAATCTCGCGGCTATGTACTCGAACAGAGAGTATCACGAGATAGTGTTGTGTGTGGGAGGAAATAATGGATTTAGTGGTGGAGCGTGAACTCTACAGAGAACGCCATCCAGATCGATCAAAATCTAGTTATTTCCAGTGAACCCACCTATGTAGGTAGTCTAGGTACCTAGACTTACATAACTAGAACCAATTAATAATGGCCTACAAGGAGAAGGGAGAAAAGATAATTGCATAAAACTAACTGTATGTCAGTACCTAGCTGTACTTAGGTAGGTGACTGACATACTGACTTTTGTGAAAAAGTTTGTGATTTTCTAGCTTATGTATTATGTACCAACTTGAACATAATGTAAAAACGTAGGTTACTTACTTATTACAATTCCTTCACTAATTAATCGAAAGGAACTTATTTCCATCCGGGTGTCCCTAGACACCTCAAGTTATTTTTATATACCTTACTCTTACCTTTTTTTATACTAATTTGATTATATTACATAAATACCTATATTGCCATCTCTTTGTATTGAGTTGCGTTTTTATTGCTGAACCCACATCAGAGTGCTTAGTCCGAGGTTGCATTTTAAAACTCCCTATTCTCGAGCCAAGATTCGTTGGATATCCATACAAAAATAAGAGGATATCTGAGAGAGACGACTCTCGGCACGAGAGTTTTAAAATGCAACCTCGGACTAAGCACTCTGATGTGGGTTGGGCTTGTAGAAAGATGCATAGGTAGTACATACCTAGTTAAACCTTACACTTGAGTATTCATAATTCTTTAGTTATTGCACTGATAATATTCTAAACTAATCTAAGACATGATCACCGAAGTAAAACTAATATTATACATGAAATACTTAAATTGCGCATCAGCTAAACAACATAAATCTGATTTAAGCAGTTTTTATAAGAGTCTATTATGCTATTTGTTTTTCCAAAGTAAATAAAATAATAATAACTTCTGTGTTCCTTGGAATGGGAAAGGGATTGTTTAAATTTAGCTGGGGAGATAGCTGGACTTTGAGTTACTTACCGACACAAGTAGTCATAGTGGTCTTGACCTACTCTTCTATTTGTTATTGGTTTGTCCTACATCATTGGAGTTAAGGCACAAAGTCCAAGGTGACAACGCACCGCAGTTTGGGCGGGCGGATGAGCACTTTGGCCCTTGTTTCCCGATTGTCTTACCTGGTAACAGGTAGTGGTACTGCCATGAATTTATTCGCCATGCACCGATTGGCACATCTAACCAATTCTGAGCTTTTCATATTTGTAAATATTCAAAGAGCACTTTTTACAAATAAAACCTCTAGTCGAATTCTTCTGTTAATTCATCTTTTTTAATTATCTACGAGTACACCTAATTATATTTTGATAAAAAACAAAATTCGAACTCTACGAGTGGCACTTGTTTGTTTCGCAGATGTTTGATCTGAATCTTATTCCAATTCGTAAAATTAAGATCGGTGGTGCCAACTCAACTCTGAAAAAAGATTTTCCCTATAATTTTTTCAAAAAGAATGAGCCAAGTTTTAGTTGGGTATGCAGATTTGTAGCTTTAAAAATACCAAAAAATACTACATATTTTTTTCTTTTTTTAATTATATCGAATATGACTGAGATACAAAGATTTTAGTTTACGAATCACACGCCGAGACGCCATACAGGCTGTGACCTCATAATCCTGATCCTACATAATCTACTAGTGTAGATTTCTAGTACTAAATTCTCTTTGACTACTATCTGTGGGTTTCATTCAGTTCAGTTCAGTTCAGATAGTTTATTTAAATAGTTATTTATTAGGTATTAGTGTGGGATAGGTGTTTGAGATTTTGTTTTCTAAGTTATATTTTTAATTAACTTAGTATTAACTTATCACAAGCTTCTAAATTTCGTTTTAAGGAATCATGTTAAATATCCTTGTGTATTTATTTGAAATGAAGAAGGAGTACATAATAGGCATCAGCATTGCGCTAGCAGCAGCGTACCTAACCTATTATCTGATGGAAGCGGTGAAGGTGAGCGGGCGCGGGCGGGCGAAGGTGTGTGGGGTGGTCGTGTTGAGTTGCATCATTGTGTTGTGTGCGGTGTGGCAGAGGCCGGAGCTGGTGTGCGGCGACGCGGCGCTGCGGGCGGCGCTGCGCGGCGGCGTGCCGCTGCTGTCGGCGCGCTACTGGCCCACGCCGTGGTGCGTGGAGGCCAGTCTGCAGACCGTGCTAGGCTCCGTGCTGCGCTCCTTGCTACTGCCCACCCTCACTACCACCAGGTGATGATCATTCACTAAACATTTCTGTATATCATTAAGTATATCTATTAAGTATATCTCTAAGTGGTCATGGTTTTTAAGTATTTGGAATCTTAAATGTTTGCTGTAATATGTTTAATGTTCAGATTTCAAACTCTATTAGATAAATGATTGTATTATGCTATGTCTGAACAAAAAATTAAAAAGCATTAAACATAAATACGACTAAATAACAGTAGAAAGTTTTACATGGGTTCTGTCTCAAGATGTTTCACCACAGACTTGGGCTTGATACTATTTCTTGGGATATCCTGCAAATAGGTTTTAAGCGACTAGAGCCACACTGACCCGCCACTACACAGAAGATATGGTTAAACTATAGATATCCGGTACCTGCGCCGGGAGTCGCGACTAGGGGGAAAAGGAAGGGTAGACAACTAGAAGTCTTCCCCTGAAATCAGTTTTTCTAGGAAAGCTATAGTTTTTGAGTTATGACATTTTTGGAGCCAAAATCTTCATTTTTAGGTTAGTTTTTTATGCATTAAACACTAATTCCTGTCACTGGCACTTCATCTTGTGCATGTCGGTTCTGGCACTCGCCGGCCGCTGCCGCGGCACGCTCGCTTTGCTCGCTCGGCTCGTGCGCAGTTTTTTATATCAAACTAACGCTCGTCGCTTCGCTCCTCGCACCTATTCTAGTATTCTGTCACAAATCACCTTTCTGAGTTCAAAAGCAATTGAAAAAAATAAATTGAATTAAAATTCAGAAATTTGCCGCGAAAAAAAATTATTTAAATTTAAATTACACTTTTCTTTTTATTATTGTTTACATTTAGGCCTCCTGACACTCCCAAACTGACATACACTAGTTCAAGTGTCAGCTAGTGCCAGAAATTATAGTGTGAAGTTCATCAAAAACTAACCTAAAAATGAAGATTTTGGCACCTAAAAAGTGTTTTAATCAAAAACTATAGCTTTCCTAGAAAAACTGGTTTCAGGGGAAGACTTCTTGTTGTCTACCCTTCCCTTTCCACCTAGTCACGACTCCCGGCGCAGGTACCGGATATCTATAGCCAACCCGAAGATATCTCAGAGATAAGCTTTAACAAGATTAAAATGCCCCATTGGAAGATGAAAAAAAGGAGGTAAAGTAAAGTAAAAAAATTCTTTATTCAATAAAATTACAAGGATCATTTAGAATTGTCTTATGTACTAGGTGATTCTAGGTACCAGAACAGGCAAGAAACTTACCGCCTGGCTCCTACCATTATTTTATATGATCCTTCTTACAAAGAATTACAATTAAACTAAATTAAATACTGAAGTTCCAGTGCCGTGCCAATTTAACTTAGTAATAATACACAGTCATGTCTGGGATATACGAGTTAAATATAATTACTAAAATAAGCTATACATAGTTAAAAAAGACATCACACACTTCGCTTCAGGAATGATGAATTGCCTACTACAATTAATTATTATATTAATTATTACATAAGCAAAATAAGAGAATATCACTAACATTGCAATCGACAAATTGGCTGTTGACTGGTGGAGCAACATCAGGCCATGCAGTTTTGTCATTAATATAGCTGCCTAAGATATAATACACCTTTTTTATAAGATTATTCTTAATGTATGTTTTAAATTTTCTAACTGAGAGTTTTATTGCATTTTTGGGAAGCTTATTATAATACCATATGGTATTCCCCATAAATGACCCATTTACCTTTTGAAGTCTAAATTTAGGGATAAAAAATTTTCTTGTCAACATTATGTGTATCAAGTTTCAGGACAATCTTATCCCGGAATAAGATTCTGAATAAATTAACTCCATGCTCTATACCTATAGAATATTGCCCATTCTTCTTTATTTATTTATTTGACGACCGATGTGACGCGGCGGGCGAAGGTCCACCTGATTCGATTTCCGCCTTGGGATAGATGCTTGTACAATCTGCAAATATTTATTCCGGTGTTCTACATAGTTTTAAGAATAAACATAATTTATTGTAAAACTGTCATTTATTGTTTATACATGTATAATAAATTATATCTATGTAATGTATTGTATTAAGTATGTGAATATACAAATTTATTCACAAACAAACTTACGACTACATATACAGTATTTACAAAATGTACATAGACATATAAAATACATAAGAAACAGCTGAGCTATCTACAGACCGTTGCAAACGATCTATAGATAGTTCAACTGATCCAAATCAGTACCAAAATTATAGTATTAAGTATGTCAGTCCGGCCGGGCCCTGACTCCCCGACCGCACTAACAACGAAAGCGAACTGGAGTTCGGACGATCCCACGGAGCGTCACACTCATGCGATTCGCAGACAAGTGGTGAAGCTGTCCGACGGAGGGCAGGTGGCGCTCGACTGGGTGCGCGAGGCGGGCGACGGCGCGGGCGGCGTGCTGCTCGTGCTGCCCGGCCTCACGGGCGACGCCGGCGCCGACTACGTGCGCGCGCTGGCCGCCGCCGCCGCCGCCTTGCGCGCGCGCTGCGTCGTGCTCAACCAGCGCGGGCTCGGCGGCTTGCCGCTCACCTCGCCGCGCCTCTACTCGGCGCTCTCGCACGCCGACCTGGCCGAGGTGGTGCGCGCGCTGCGAGCGCAGACCGCGCCGCCGCTGCTCGCCTGCGGCGTGTCGCTCGGCGGGCTCATCCTGGCGCGCTACCTGGCGGCGACGGGCGCGCGCGCCGGCGTGGCGGCCGCGCTCGTGGTGTCGGCGCCGCTGGACGTGGAGCGCAGCGCGCTGGCGGCCGAGCGCGCGCCGCTGCTGAGCTGGCACATGGCGCGCCAGCTGCGGCGCACGGTGCGCGCGCACGCGGCGCTGCGGCCGCACTGGGCGGCGGTGGGCGCGGCGCGCTCGCTGCGCCAGTTCGACGCGGCGTTCACGGCGCCGCAGCTGGGCTTCGCGTCGGCGGAGGCGTACTACGCGGAGGCGACGCTGCGCGGGCGGCTGGGCGCGGTGCGCGTGCCGCTGCTGTGCCTGTGCGCGGCGGACGACCCGCTGCAGCCGGGCGGCGCCCTGCCGCGCGCGGAGGCGGGCGCGAGCGCGCGCGTGGCGCTGGCGGTGACGGCGCGCGGCGGACACATCGGCTTCCTGGAGGGGCTGTGGCCGGCGCGCGCGGCGCCCGACCAGTACATCGCGCGGCTGGCGCAGCAGTACTTCGCGGCGCTGCTGGCGCGGCCGCACCTGCTGCACCGCGCGCCCGCGCTCTGACCCGCGCTCCGACCGCCGCCCCGAGCGGCCCCGAGCCCGCGGAAGTGTCTCGGTCGAGTTGTTTTGTTAAGTTTTATTGTTTTTTCGTTATTTTGAAGTGCATCTCCGATCCGCGTTCCGAGCACGATGCGAATGGAGCGACGCCGTCGACCGCTCCCGTGATATAATATAGTGAGAGATGAAGTATTATGTAATATTTAAGGCTAAAATAGTAGATCACTATGTCGCTTTTGCAGTCTTTTGACAATTTTTAATATTAAGCTAAAAGATAATAATGTTTATTGTTCTGCATGCACGAGCGAGACGTGCCCGGGTGTCGTGAATGCGCGTACATTCAATAAATAAATAAAGATAATAAAGTAGTGTACGGGTGCGCCTAGCGCCTAGCGCCTAGCGCCGCACAGCACAGCTAAACTATACCTACCTACTATGCAGGTATCAAAGCAATTGTGATTACATATATATAAGATATTATATATTACATAAATAAGATATTAGTTTAAATTGGTTTACCATAATTTATTACTGTTAAATAAATTAATCATATCAATCAAATATTACGTTGTTATCATTGTAAGTTCACCAGATACATAGATTTGGGGAAAGGCTGACCCCAAGTCAGCACCACATGTCCTCTTTCTCCACTCTCTTCAGTTCTGAATCTACTCCTCTCGCATTCATATCTTCTTTCACACATTCCAACCAGGTCTTTTCCGGCCTTCCTGTACTTGTACGCCCAGCAGGCACACTTACATTCACAACTTTCTTCATAATATGATTTACATCCCTGCTCATGACATGTCCATACCACGCTAATCTTGCACTCCTCAATTATTTCGATAACAGGCACTACTTTCAAATTTAGTCTGATATACTCGTTCCTTATCCTATCTATTCACCCCACACATCCTTAACATTCGCATCTCCCTATCATGTACCTACTCTTCTTTCATCCTACTTCTTCGTTGCCCAACTATCTATTCTATACCTACATAGTGACAGGTCTGATGACCGACTTGTAGATTTTCCTAGCCTGCTTTGTACACCAACTGCATCCTCTCCAACAAGAACAAAGTCGTCGTCGAACTGCATAAAGTCGATCTCTGGTGAACCGAAACCTACAACCACATTGAACTCGTCGGATAGGTAGGTATAAGGTTGTACGTTTGTTTGTTTGTGCTCCGGCCCGGCAGTCACATCGCACAACCAACGACGAAAAAACTACTAACTATCGGCTATTTTCTCGCTCAAGAAACGTACAATAGATATACTTTCTGTGTGAACAAAAGAGATGCATTTACAAACAGTTAATCGCTGACTGTTCACACTGCCAGCGAGCACTCGCTTCACTAGTTTGTCGCTGAGCGACAAGAGCTATGAAAGATAACACTCGCTCGGCGATACTCGCCAAGCGATTAGAACTCACGCCGCGCCGAGAGAGCAACCAGTGGACATTTCTCTGTACGCTTGACTGCCGGCGAGCGAGTGATGCGAGTAATCGCCCGCCTCTCTCGCACACTCGCTTATAGCCGAGCTACACAAATATTGGAACTACGCACTCGCTCCCCGCGTCTCGCTAACTCGTTTCTAGTTCTAGCTCTACTCGTTAATCGTTGCCGGTGAGACAAGTGTTAAGGCCCACCACAGATCTATTTATTTATCTTAATATTTTAGAGAGGAAAGATTTGATTGTTTGTTTGCATCGAATAGGCTCCGAAACTACTGGACCGATTTCAAAATAATAGGTCTTTACCTATGAAATTGCCGTTTTGTATGAAGAAATTGAAACGATTTTTTTTCATGTTTTTTTTATTTGTATTAATCGAAGTAATTACCCATGCAATCAATGCATCTTTGCCAACACAGTGGCAGGTTATTGATGCCCTTCTTAGAGAAATCAGCTGGACGGGAGGCAACAAATTCTTCAAAGGCATTTTGTACTGCCTCTCGGGTATTGAAGTTTTTCCCGCCAAGAAGTTATCCAAATTCTGGAAAAAGTAGTAGTCTGTAGGCGCAAAGTCTGGTGAGTAGGGTGGATGACGGAGAGCTTCCAACCCCAGTTCTTGCAACTTGGAGACCGCCTGCTGTGCAGTATGAGGTCGCGCGTTGTCGTGCAAGAGCAGCGGAGACGAGCGATTGACCAATGCTGGTTGGAGATGTGCCAGCTTCTCCATCATTGTGTTTAGTTCTTCACAGTACACATCTGCAGTAATGCTCACCCTGTTTGGAGAGAGCTGTGATGAATCACACCGGCGCTAGACCACCAAACAGTGACCATCACTTTTCTAGGGGTAAGTTTTCGTTTAGGGCATTGTTTAGGTGCTGAACCAGGATCCAACCATCTTGCTGAGTGCTTGCGGTTATCAAACAGAATTCATTTTTCATCGCAGGTAACATTCGGTTCAAAATTCCTTCATTTGTGTGTCTGTTGAGCAGTGCAAGGCACGTCTCGACGCGTACTTCGCGCTGGCGATCATTGAGTTCGTGGGGCACCCATTCGTAAGGCTTTTTTACCTTGCCAATTTGACGCAAATGAACCAATATTGTTTTGACGCTAATGTTGAAAGCTGCTGCTAATTCAGCCGTAGATTGTGTATCATCAGCTTCCACAATCGCCTTTAATTCGTCATTGTCGACCAAGGTCTTCGGACGACCGCTAGGTTCATTTTTCAGGTCGAAATTTCCAAAACGGAAGCGAGCAAACCAATAACAGGTGGTGCGTTGGTTTGTAGTGTTAGCTCCGTAAACGTCGTTGATGTTGCGTGCCGCTTGTGCCGCGTTGCTGCCACGACGGTACTCATATTCCATAATTACTCGAATTTTTAACGTATCCATGATGACGAAAAAGATTGAAATGCGATGAAAATGTAACACTAATCAATAAACAAATGACTACTTTTGGAAAAAAAAATCCATGTTTTTAAAATAAAATTAATTAGAAATTATAATTCTTAGCCAAACAAAAATTATTTTGATTTGAAATGGCCAGTACTGCAGAACGGCAATTTCATAGGTAAAGACCTAATATCTTTCACTGTTGTGAAGCTACTTTATCTGTGCTGAACATAGTAAGTACCTACTTATTAAAAAAAAGTCAGCGGGCGCCGCGCCGCCGCCGGTCACACACGGGAGTATATGCGGGTGGTTACATAATATAGGTTTTATATTTTTTATCATTTGGAAAATACATTTATACTGAGTAACATAGGCTATATTATAATGATATTTTTTATATAGGCTACCCGTGCGAAGCCGGGGCGTAACAATAGAACTTCATTTATTCTGTGACGCATCACCCGCCGCATACGCCGCTGTAGCCTACTGGCGCGTACACACCGACAATAAGAATGTGTGCGTGTCATTCATCGCAAGCAAAAGCCGTGTTGCACCTATAAAACCTAACTCGATTCCTCGGCTTGAACTACAGGGTGCCGTACTCGCATGCCGCCTCGCCGACGTTATTCAAAAAGAACAGAGACTGAAAGTGGATAAAAAATATTTCTGGACTGATTCAATGACCGTATTGCACTGGATTCAAAACGACACACGAAACTATAAAACTTTCGTCGCGAATAGACTTGGTGAAATCGACGAGTTGAGTAAAATTAATGAATGGCACTACATACGGTCAGACAAAAATATTGCAGATATAGCTACAAAAAATACAAGTTTTAAATTACACAAAGACTGTGAATGGTTTCTAGGCCCCGACTTCTTGCACGAGAATGACAGCTCCTGGATAATGATATCTGCACCTGAAAAAGAAAAAAGAAAAATTAATGAAAATGAATTAGAAATGGTACACCTTGTACTTAAGGCAGACGAATGCTATAGCTTACCCGTTCCAGAACCTGTGAAGTTTTCGTCGTGGCTTCGTCTGCTAAGATGTACCGCTACCGTCCTGTTGTTCCTAGAAAAATGTAAGAAGACCTGCAAAAAAGAAATAGACACAGAATTATTACAAAAATCAGAAAGATTATTAATTAATTATGCACAGATGCAATCATTTTCAATGGAAATAAGTTTATTAAAAAATAATAAACAGATACAACCTGATAGTAGGTTACGCACGCTGACGCCGTACCTAGATGAGTGGGGCCTTCTTCGAGTCGGCGGACGAGTAGAAGCTGCAAAAGATATAAGCTCAGATATTAAACGACCCCTTATTTTAGATGGACGCCACCATATTGCTCGCCTGATAGCAAAAAAATATCACGAGAAATCGGCCCACGGCAATAACGAGATGGTTGTGAATGAACTTCGTCAACGTTACTGGCTGCTAAATATAAGACCCACAGTACGCACTGTCGCTTCGCAATGTTTATTTTGCCGAATTAAAAAGGCGTCACCATCCGTACCACGAATGGCAGACTTACCCAAAGCGAGACTCGCGCATCATCAGCGCGCCTTCACTCACTGCGGCGTGGATCTATTCGGCCCTATGGAGATCACGGTCGGCCGACGCCGAGAACGACGATACGGCGTTTTGTTTACATGTATGACGGTACGAGCTGTTCACATCGAATTGGTACCGTCATTAACAACAGACTCTTTTATTATGTCTCTTAGGAGAATGGCAGCCCGAAGAGGTTGGCCACAACAAATGTATTCAGATAATGGTACAAACCTTCGAGGCGCCGAAGCCGAACTTAGAAAATCATTTGAAGAACTCGATCAAACTAGTATCGGCGAAGAGATGACTAACCGTGGAGTAATCTGGTCCTTTTCATCCCCCATAAGTCCACATAAAGGAGGCGCATGGGAACGCCTTATAAGAAGTGTTAAAACCTCCCTGAAAATTATTTTAAAAGAAAGAGCCCCCCGAGAAGAAATATTAATAACTCTGCTGGCCGAAATCGAAAACATGGTTAATAGCAGGCCATTGACCCATGTGAGTGTTGACCCGAACCATATGGAAGCCTTGACCCCTAATCATTTCCTAATAGGCTCTTCTTCAAATCTACCCGTACCCGGAACCTTTGATGACGGAGACCTGTACCTAAAGAAAATGTGGCGTACAGCACAAAGATTGGCTGACATGTTCTGGCAAAGATGGGTCAAAGAAGTACTTCCTGATCTTTTGCCTCGTCAGAAATGGTGCAGAGAAAGCACCAACCTGAAGCCCGGAGATGTAGTCGTCGTGATTGACCCCAACTTTCCTAGGAACACTTGGCCGAAAGGCGTTGTAGAGAGAGTGTTACCAGGGTCCGATAACCGTATCCGCACCGTGGAAGTAAAAACAAAATCTGGAAATTTGATCCGACCAGTGACACGCTTAGCGCTACTTCCGATTGCTAATCCGTGCCCCTAACGGGACACTGGGTGGAGAATATGTAGACGACGCACTTCGCGTACCTATATAAAAATATAGTTTTGTAGGTACTTTTATTTTTGTTGAAAAATAAAGCTGAATTCTACCGCCCGCTCGCGCGCAGACAAACAGACAAGTCAGTTGCACGGCGAACCGAATACGGACAGCACTAGTCCACGCGCGATCGGTCGGTATTTTCGTTAAAACTTCAAATTGTGTTTCGTTGAACCCACGACCTTCACCACTCCACGCCCCTATCAGCTACACTACTAGTTTACTATAAATACAAAATATCAGACTGAAATTAGATGAAATGGAAACTAACTAAAATGTCTGACAGTAAAAAAATACCAGACATTTTATTTATGAAAACATACAGTACCACAAACATAATAAAGACTAAACAATAGATACATGAGACCAATTACATTATTGATTAATACTTTACTAACAATCAATGCGCTTTTAAAGATCGTAGAAAATACATTTCCTACAGAAGCTCCGACACTGGTCTTGAATCTCAGTACTATTTAAGGTCTTTATGATCCTAAGTACCTACTTCGCGTCTCCCCCTCGCAAAGGACGTCGCAGGTTGCGCAAAAAAGAGCCTCCGATAAATCATTCACCATAGACGACGAGCACCGCAATCTAAGATCGTCCGGTTCACGATCGACCCGTGACCACCACGGAGATGACGGATCGCAGCGTCACAGCTCGTCCTCCGGCTCCGGCTCGTCCTCCAGCTCGCCCAGCGCCGCCGCGAACTCCAGCACCAGCCGCTCCGCCGCCGCGCGCCGCTCCGCGCCCGCCAGCGACGCCGTCAGCTGCGCCGCGTCCCCCAGCGCGCCCAGCGCGCGCACGAACCGCGTGCCGTCCGCCGCGCCGTCCGCCGCGCCGACCGCCGGCGGCGCGCGGCGCAGCCCCGGCCACGGGTGCGCGTGCAGCGCCGCGCGCACCGCCGCCACGCCGCGCGCGCGCGCGAACGGGCCCGCTCGACCGGGCGCCGCCGGCTCGCGCAGCGCGCACGGCTCGAGGCGGCGCTGCGCGCACAGCTCGGCCACGTGCGCGGGCACGGCGGGCGCGTCGCACGCCACCACGTGCACGTGCGCGCCTTGCACCGGCGCCAGACGTCGCGCCAGCGCCGCGCCGCCGGCCGCCAGCTCGTCGGGCGCGAGGAGCGCGACGTGCGCGCCGAGCGCGGGGTCGCTCGGCTCGGGCTCGGCGGCGGCGCGCACGCGCACGCGTACGTCCGCCGAGTAATACTTGTTGACGAGGCGCCAAACGCGATCGGAACTTTCCTCGTCCGCGGGCTTCATCTCCGCCGTGGCGTCGTTGTCGATTATTTCTAGACAATATTTCTATATTATTGAGTGATATTTATCGATAGATATGCTTTATGCAGAAAAATCATAAGGTTTACATAAGCTAGCTATTGTTACTTTATTTTCATTAGCAGTGCTATGCTGTTTTCATTAGTGAGGAACTTTAAATGGCTCGCTTGTTACCATATGATGTTGTTATGGGCTGTACGGTTTATACAAACCACACAATAGTCTTTGTTCCCTAGGGTTGGTACTTAGCGCTAGAGCATGCTGTCGTGACCCACACTAACCAGTTCACAGCTACCTACGAGATCGACAGCACGCCCTAGCGTAGCTTAAGATCATTACTATTACAACATTTAACGTAACTCTACAAATAAAAACAACTGAACATTTAACTATCTACTTTTACTACAAAACCAACGAACTTATAAGAATGTAGGATACAGACCCTACATCTTTGTTTTTTTTTTTTTTTTTTATTATTTATCGCGCTTCAGTAAGTGAACCAACTGTGTGTGCGGTGAATTTACAAGAACTACAACAACTAACTCTTCGTGGATAAATTTTCTACGAAAACGTATTGAACAGTGGTTTGTGTTTTCTTTTCGGTAGCGAATTGGTTTACTGGCCTCCCACAAGCGGGTCTCACCAGTTAAATTGAAAAGGCGCATATACTGTAGAGAATAATACATTACCACATTTGTTCACAACTTAATATCTTCGAAACATCATCAACATGACGAGCAAAATCGAGGATATACTAACAACGCAGAACCAACTGAAACAAGAGATTGAAAAACTTTTGATAAACTTCAAAAAAGATGGAGCAGACAGAAAAACTCCACAACACGCAAGAAAACGACTTGAAGTTCTTGACTCATACTGGGCAGAGTTTCAACGAAATCACACACTGTTATACCAACATGATGACAGAGATTACACATACTTCTCTGAAAATCACTACAAATCAACAGAAGATTTCTACTCTGCTGCAAGAACATTTATCCAAAAATACGAAGTCACTGACACAACTGAGAAGAAGGAAAAATCTCCTACAAAGCCTGAGATTCCAGCTCCTCAACATGTGACTATACCCACTACGGAAACCTCAACTACTCTACAACAACAACAACTGAATACTGAAAAAACTTCAGCATTCTTCAACACGACCTCTCAAGGTAATGCTAGTAAGTCGGAAGAATTACTACGCAAACAAAAAAGCAACTTTAAGGCTTTTACTCGTACTCTCGCTACAATCAACATAGAACAAATAAATGAAAACTGGGAGTTCGAGGACACACTGAAAAACCTTAATTCCAGATGGAAAACTATCGACACTCTACACTGGGAGATCGATAGTGAACTACCAAACGAACAAGAATACGAACAGATTTATGAAATCTACGAACAACAATACCACGCAATGAAAAAATCTATAAACACAAAAATGTGGTCAGTTTCTCACAAGGAGAAATCTACTCCAAAAATGGACCTACCTACATTCTCCGGAGCATATCAGTACTGGACATCCTTCAAGGATTTATTTACGGAAGTGATCCATGAAAACAGAACCTTATCCAGTGCACAAAAGATGCAATACCTAAAATCAAAGGTCAAAGGAGAAGCTGAAAAACTCATTCAACACCTATCGATCAGCTCTGACAACTATCAAGTCTGCTGGGACATACTCAACAATCGCTACAACAACAAAAAGCTGATATTTACATCGCATCTCAATACTATTTTGAACTTGCCAACTCTACAATACCAAACAGCTACTGCTATCAAGAGGGTTCACGACACAACAAATGAATGCTTGAACGCTATAAAAAAGCTCGATGTTGACATCACTACATGGGATCCCATCTTGGTACATTTACTATCACAAAAACTGGACACCGACTCCTACAACGACTACATTGAATCTATTCAAGAACCTAGAGAACTACCTACTATGGTCGAATTTATGCGCTTCTTAGAGTCTAAATTTACGTCTCTGGAGTCAACACGACGCAAGCAAGAACGATCTACCAACGATAATCAACAACAACTTAGTCCAGTCGGCCAGTCCAATAAACAATTACAACAAACTAACAAAACTTACGAAAACTACCAAAACTTTAACGAGAAGACAAAGACATTCTCAAAAAGTGTACTCACTCTAACAATGAACAAAAAAGGGTGCATACCACGGGACGTCAAGTGCCCACTCTGTAAACAGGAGCATGGATTGTTCCATTGTGACGAATACATCAAATTACAAACACATGACCGACACAGTTTAGCTATAGAACTAAACTTATGCCTAAACTGTTTATACGATCATAAAGGCAAACAATGCAAGTCTGAAAAAAGATGTTTACAATGTGATGAATACCACCACACATTACTTCACGACACGTTCACGAACTTGACACCAAAGCGATCTACCGACGGAACAAACAACGAACTAAGCATCAACGAAACAACGAACAATAACAACGGTCCAAGTACCTACGCGTCTATAAAAAACAAATCTGAAACTCTCTTGGCCACTGCTCAGGTCAAGATCAGAACAAACGACGGTAAAGAGGTAATCCTACGTGCTGTCATCGACCAAGGATCACAAATATCCATACTTACTGAAAATGCAGCGCAACTACTAGGCCTACCTCGTCAACGATGCAACGGCGTCATTTACGGCGTTGGTGCAAAACAAAACAACTGCAAGGGTGCAGTGAACTTAACATGCACTTCTTTAAACAACAACTTTACTTTTGACACACAAGTCTACGTAATGAGAAATTTGGTTAACAAACTACCAAACTAAACCTTCTTCAAACCTTCCACATGGACACATCTTCAAGGAATCCAACTAGCGGATCCAGATTTTAACATCAACCGACCCATCGATATACTATTCGGGGCGGATGTCTTCGCAACAATCATCCTTGGTGGAATCATCAAAGGAGATAAAACACAACCAATAGCTCAACAATCTAAACTCGGATGGATTTTAAGTGGCAACATAAAATCTTATGAATGCAACGTCATCCTCAACAAATCGCACAACATAAGGAAGATGGAAGATATCGAATCTTCAAAAATGTCTACAAAAGATGTTTACTGTCTCCAACATTACAAAACTGAAAACAAACGTCAAGGCAATGACCGTAACATGGAGCGGCTACCCCTACACTCTTACACAAAAGAGAAACTTGGAGTATTTAAACCAAAGGAAGCTACACAATCGTTTCAACTAGAAAAAAGGTTTAGACCCTCTGGCAACGTAACTGAACAACACAAGTCATTCAAGACAAAATACAAAGAACTAAACCACATGCGATTATGCGATAGTAACTCGAAACTGAGGTTCAATCTACCGCAGCATTGTGCACAACGACGCGCAGCAACAACGTACCAATTCAACGACAAAATCGCTACGTGTCATACTACGCTTCAACGAAAACAACTACATGCCAAATAACGAAACGAACTATCACAAAAAGCTGTCAATAACAAAAAACGAAGAACAAACGTCAAGCACAACTAACTACAATTAATGCTAATGAAAGCATTTACACACGACAAATGTTTAACAATATTAACCCTTATTGGCGGGGAATACTTACGAACACAAAAACACAATGATTGTGTCCCTACGCTACAAAAAACATTATACCCACTTAGAGAAACGACAAAAAACACACCGCTATCTTTGATGAGGCTAAGAACACACTTCCGAAGAAAGTGAATGACTGAAGATGACCACACACGAGTACTTACACCCTCCTGTTGGAAACTCTTATCACCATAACTACAAACGACATATACTTACAAGGACCTACTTACTTCAAACGATCTACAACCTGATTCCAGAGTAACTCAACATAACGGACGCGAGGACAAGGCGACGTCAGCTGTTATCAGGAAACATTTAGTGCAAGTGACAGTGTGAAATGAATGAAATTTATTAAGTTAGATTAAGTTTATTAAAAAACTGTACCGTGATCCGAAATATAATATAATATATAGTGAGATAAAGCTATCGCTTTCGCTTCTTTTTATCTCTTTTACTACTTTTCCTCCCTAACGAACGGTGTGTATTCGCTATCCCTCTCGCACACTTCCACCACCACAGGCTCCGAAGACCGGTAGGTCAGCTAATTTGGTTCCTCATTGACGTTGTTGTTTTCGCTTCGAAAGGACGTGCACTGGTAAGTGCTAAAATTTAATTTGAATATTTTATATTTCAAATCTAAATTTATGATCCTTTTATTACATCGATGTACTTCGATCAAGTTTTTGTAGCGTATATCACTAAATTCAAGAAAGAAAATTTTCATTTCAAGACTACCGTCGCATGACTTATTTTTTCCATTGCGATAAAATTGTGTCGAGTTTAGTGAAAATGTAGTTATAAATGTTTAAACTTAAACAGATTGATCCATATTCTCTATAGTTCATATGGTTTAAAGTTATTTTCCTCCCAAACCAGAAAAGTCGAACTAAAAATTTTTACTTTTCTAGTAGAGGTACCTAATAACTTTACTAATGGTACTTTTAACGGTGTAACCGTTCGATATATATATGAATCCTGGTTCTCTATCTGCGTTTTTTGTATTTTTCTTCGCATAATTTATTTTGTTCTACCCTCATTTTCTGCATTCGCTTTTTCACATTAAGGCTTTTATTTTTAGATTCTTTTCAAAGAATAACTCTTATCGAATGAGTGAGAAAGAATTGGACCTGAGTAACGATAGTTTTATATTAGATTTGAGGCACACTATGAACGGGGCCGAAAATAAAAACTCCAAAATGAGAAAACGTAAGCTATCATCTTCGTCTGAGAGTTCGTATGATTCAAGTAGCAGTTCCGATGAGCAATCCTCTGATTCTACTAAACGTTCTCGCCGTCATCGACGCAAAAAACGTAGAAATCAAACACGTTCACATAAACATGCTAAATTAGATAAACTAATAGCTGAAGTAAGTGACCTAAAATCAAAACTCTCTCGTGACTCTCGAGAATCATGCAACACGAGTCATAATGTTGACGATGATAATTTAAATGAGTATATCGAAAACGATGTAAGTGGACACCTGTACAGCGATGACCCTTCAGAATCAGGCAAAGCTGAACCGCAGTTCTCTCTTTCAATTGGCACGAGGCTCAAAGATCCTGATATCCCAAAGACATCTTCTATATACCTAGAACTTTTAAAAGGCGTTCAAAGATTCGATGATAACGAGTGGCAAAACGTCAGGTATGCAGACGTTCAAAAAAATTATAGGTATACCCCCGGTTTCACTGATCTAGAACCTAACGTAGAAATTAAACGTTATGACACGTCCCGCACCACTGCGAACGCTGATAAAGCTTTCGCTGCTATAAGTTATGCTTTGATTAAACAAAAAGATCACCTTGAAAAAGAACTACGCTCTTTTCTATCTTGGGCAAAGGCTTCGCCTGACCTTAATTATGATACAGTTCATACGAAAATAGAAGATATATTTGTCAAAGGAGATTTCTCCAAAATTTCGAATGATGCTCTTCAGTTGGTCTGCGGCCATAGAGCGGAGGTGATACAACATAGGAGAGAAGCCATCTTGGCTGTAGTAAAAGATCCCTTGCACAAAAGTATTTTACGAAAAATACCACCTTCATGCAATAACCTATTTGACGCTGACAAATTCACGTCTGCTTTAGAAAAAATGGGAGATTCCCATAAGGTTTTTTGGCCTCTCACTAAAGACCGCGTTCCTGCTACGCAGACCGGTCTAAATGCTGCTCAAACTGCAAGTACTTCTAGCAGATCACAATATCAGAATAATAGTGCTCGAGGAAACACTACCCGACCTCGCGGTTCAATGTCCTCTAACAGGCCCTTTCGGGGCAGAGGCGGAACTTCAAGAGGACGAAGAAATAACGACCGACAACCATCCCACAAAAGTGCACGCAACAAACATCGTTCTCCCTCATCCCACCGGGATAGGAGAAGTAGCCGAAAATATTGACTCACCGAGTCATTTTCGTGCCGGTCAACTGAAACATTACCAACACAGATGGAAATTAATGGGAGCTCCCAGTTACATTATCAAAATTATTTCAGGTTACCGTATCCCTTTTTCAACTCGACCTCCTCTTCATATGCCCGATCGACACAACAGCCAACAAGCGACTTACGAGACCACAGAGATGTCGATAGTTATAGAAAAAATGAAGACAGAACATGTACTACTCCCAGTTTGTACAACTCAGAGTTTCCTGTCACGGATGTTTCTAGTACCAAAGACAGATGGTTCCATGAGACCGATATTCGATCTGAGATCGCTAAACCGCTTCGTTTTGGCAACGCCCTTCAGATTAATCAATATTCACAAAATTCCAACCTTCTTACAGCCCAACGATTGGCTTGCAAAAATCGATCTTTCACAAGCATATTTTCACATACCAATCCACAGAACGCACAGACGGTTTCTGCGCCTGAAGTATCGTCAGGAAATTTTGGAAATGAATTGCCTGCCCTTCGGGTTAAGCTCTGCACCAAAAACTTTTGCTGCTGTAAGCAATTGGATGGCACAAATACTCCGTCAAAAAGGGATCAGACTTTTGGTCTACCTAGACGACTTTTTGATCGCAAATACGAATGCGATAACACTACAAAAGCACGTCGACATGACTCTAGATATGCTGTTATATTTAGGCTGGAAAGTGAACTTCGAAAAATGCGTGCTAAAACCAAGAAAAAGCATAGAATATCTAGGCATTGTATGGGATCCGTGGCTAAATCGCAAATTTCTTCCCGAACCAAAATGTCACAAGTTAAGAAAAGCAATACTCAAACTCTTAGACAGCCGTACTATGAAACTTGTGGACTTTCAGAGTCTTGTAGGCATGATGAATTTTGCCAGTTTTGTCATTCGTCGAGGGAGACTCAATCATCGGCAGCTGCAAAAGTTAACGATTTATCATTGCAACCGCAATTCAAAGCTAGTCTCTCTCAATCAAGAATCGGAAAAAGACTTGACTTGGTGGGTCAATCATCTGACAGGTTTTTCCCAAATACATACGGCTCATCCAACACATTTTCTCGTAACAGACGCTTCAGGAATAGCGTGGGGAGCCCAGATCGACAACATGAAGCTGTCAGGCGATTGGATGGCTTCGGAGAAAGATCTGCATTCAAACATAAAAGAGCTTCTTGTAGTTCTAAAAGTCCTGAAAGAGCAAGGTCCGAACCTACGGTCAACCTCCATACATCTGCAATCCGACAACAAGACGACAGTAGCCTACTTACGCAACGAAGGCGGGTCAAAATCTCAAGATCTGCAAAACCTTGCATACAAAAATTTTCTAGAATTGGATACTCACCATATCAATCTTGTAGCCTACCACATTCCAGGGATCTACAACTCCGAGGCAGATCATCTGTCCCGTCATCGAGTAATGCCGGAGTGGCACTTGCTTCCGCAGGTGACCAGCTTAATTTTCACCAAATGGGGCACACCGACAATAGATTTATTCGCGACGTATCTAACACGCGTAGTACCCAGGTACTGCACCCTAGACTACACGGACAAACAAGCGGAATTCCACGATGCCCTATCACAAAAATGGGATTATCCGTTAGCATGGGTGTTTCCCCCTCCGTTCCTGATACCAAAAGTCCTTCAACATCTACATCAATGTCAAGGTGTGTACTTAATAATAGTACCAAGGTGGGAAAAAGTTTTTTGGCGCCCAGATTTACGGAGCCGGGCAACAGCAGCACCTTGGACCATACGCAATCTTCCCCGAGTCCTAGTGGACATCTCAACGGGCAACCCCCCTCAGAATGTACAGGAAATGGAACTGGAAGTATGGAGATGTGGGGCTGGAGCGAACATCTAAAGGATTGGACACCAGAGCAACAAAATCTTCTCTTCAATAGCTGGCGTCCTTCGACCATTAAAACTTACAAGCCAGCGTGGGCCAGATGGATTAAATGGACAGAACAGAATAATGTTACCAGAAGTAAACCTACTGGTTCTGAGTTAGCACGTTATTTAGCAGATTTATTTATAAAGAGAAACTTTCTTATAATACAATCCTTGTTCATAAGTCAGTGGTTTCAACACTATGTGACCCTGAGCTAACCGAGCGTCTCAGTAGTCATCCTTTTGTGAAACGAATTTTGAAGTCAATAGCTCTATCTAATCCAACTTCGATGAAACCCCCTGTATGGGATGTTGACCTTGTTGTAAAGTTTATGTCACAAGTTGATTGTAATACTGATAGCTTTTATCAAAGGACATGTTAGGTTTTTCTATGAAGACTGGGCTTTTATTCGGAACGTCTATGAACAGACATGAAATTATACTTTTATGAAAGTACATAAAATATTGAGAATTTACATATTTTTTTTATTTTTTTTTGAATCACCAATCTATAGTTATAACATTTACAAAAAATATTGTTTAAAAAAATAAAATTGCAACCCACAGTTATTATTTACTTTGGCAACACTATTCTCTTGGATGTCATTATTGTGAAGGGTGCCGTGATTACACAACCATGGAAAACACAGCCACGGAATGCACAGCCCGGAATTGGTGACCATTTTGGAATCCAATTTTGGCATCCAATTCTATAGTTGTGCATTTCGTGGCTGTGTTTTCTATGGTTGTACATTCCCGATACGTGTTGGGAATTTGATGCCAAATGACGTCATAGCATATGTTTCGTTTGCACTTACTCTTGTAATGCTTTGGCTACATTAGCGGGCGAATATTCGTATCGTGTTGGCGCGACAAAAACATCGTGTTCGGGTATAGGCGATGTTCTTGTCTACATTAGACGGGCGAAGATTCGTGTCGAGTTGACGCGATTTATCGCGCCGAATTAGGGTGACCAGATGTCAGGAATTTTCCTGACATTTCAGGAATTTTAGCAACAAATAAATGAAATAATATTTTTTTTCACACTATAAACTATTATTTTTAGTCACAATAACAAAAAGGAAATTGTCATTAATCGTAATTAACTTTTACATAGGTATAATATTAAACGTACTGGATTCAAAAAATAATTTTTGACGTGACAACGTCTTATAATTCGATAGAGCCGGCTGCACGCACGAAAAACATGACTCATGAGGCGTTCTGAGGCGTTCCATGAAGAGCGACAAAGAAGCACAATCGGCATTTGCGTTCGTTGTCACGTTCAACTATCGTCAGTAAACCGACTTTACAGACAAACATTTTTTTAGTTTGAAATAACATTTGAATTATTGCGGAAAAATAGAATAAAATTAGTATTGTTATAATACGAATCAATTCTAACGCGCGGTACTATTCGCGCGGTACTACGAACCGCGCGGTACTAGATTAATATAAACGGTAGGTAATTATCGTCTACATTACCGCGCGGTATCGCGCGTCAACGCGCGGCGCGCTCGCATACAAATATCGTCATGTGAATGCTCAAACGCGCGGCGACGCGCGGCTACGCGGGGTCTTCTGAACTTAGCCTAATAGTGTTAAAAATTAAATGCACGTCCGTCTCGCTTCAATATCTGGACGACACTTAGGCTAAGTTCAGATGACCGTGCGGTACAAGATCAATATAAACGGTAATTATTACCTACATTACCGCGCGGTACCGCGCGCCAACGCGCGGCGCGCTCCCATACAAATATCGTCATGTGAATGCTATGCTCCAACCGCGCGGCGACGCGCGGCTACGCGGGGTCATCTGAACTTAGCCTAATAAATTGACGTAGATGTAGCCACCTAAGCGAACATTGGCGCGACAAATTGATTCGCGTCTTCGCCCGAATACTACGCGATGACACGATGTACCCGGCCACATACATCGCGTTAACACGAATATTCGCCGTAGCCCGCTAATGTGGTCCCAGCATAAAAGTAGCTAACTATGCCACTGTCAAAATATTATTTTTAAACTTATTTTGTTTTACGTGTGATGTGTGACAGTAGGTGCGAGGAGCGAAGCGACGAGCGTTAGTTTGATGTAGAAAACCGCGCCAGAACCTACATGTGTTGAACTATTTGCTAGACAACAATTATTGAATTGGATTGTTTTCTTTTCATATTATATTCTGTGCAGTTCATCTTTATCAAAATGGGATAGTAACATATTCATCTGTGGTTTCATATAAAGGAAGCATAGGCTACGCTTTCTACCAATCGGAGCAATGGTCGCCAATTCCATGGTCGTGTTTTCCAAGGCTGTACATTCCGTGGTTGGACATTCCCATCCCAACACGTGTAATAATTCTTTTATTTCTCTACCTAAAATAAATGTTCACCTATTCTAACTATATAAAGTAACTACGCTGGAGCAACTATTCAGTTTCAATAAGCTCTGTTTACTGGCCCACCAAGGAAAACGCATATGACCACCAGTCATTGAATCATATTGAAATCATTGCCCTTGCTCTTGGTTACGTTCAGTAGTGGATGGATATTGGCTGAAATTATGTTGATGATGATTGAGCCATCAGTAGTCATTCTGCAGTTTACCGACTTAATGATGATAAAATCACAAATTATAGTTCATCCCTATCATGTTATTTATCCATAATCACAAATAACAACTATTCAATCGTAAACAAACGGGAAAATAGTAACTTTGACACTTTTGACAGTGACAAGACCGACAAGTGAAATGACAACTGACAAGTGTGACAACATGACTGACAGTAACTGAGGTAATGTTTTTATGGAGGCAAAGGAATCATTACCATACATCCCAATCCTACATAGCAGAAATAATTCGTTGGTTTTATTTGTTTATTGCCACTGTTTTAAAATATTTTATTAACATTAAGGTTCATAATATGCTTTATAAAACCATATTTAACCATTGTTTTTTTGTGTAGAAATAATATAACGATGAAAAAAATAATCGGATTTAATATTTAATTATTAAATAAATGGCGTTTCTAATATTATTTTTGTTTTTGTAAGGCTATAGTGGATAATATTCTCTATCAGAAAAACCGCATATGATAGTTGTTCAGAAACAAAATTATTTTAAGCCCATTTTATAACATGTCCTTTCTAAGCATACGGCTGCTATTTTACTTTTATTCTCAGGAAGAAGATTACATGATTTAACTCTTCTTAGAGTAAATTCTGAAAATTGCATTATTCATAATAGTTATATAATTTTATGGCCAATTTTTGGATCCAAGACTGATTCAGTTAATTACCGACAGTCTGGCTGGAGACTTAATTCAAACCCTAATAATAAAAATTTAGACCCAGTTTTTTGGATAAATCGATTAATAACTATTGGTAAAAATAGAAGGGAGTTAGCAAACTGCTCAAATCTCTTTATTACTACTTGCGGTCAGCCTAAAGCCGCATCTAGATGTGTAATATCAGGATGGATTAAAAACCTTTTAAAAGATGCTGGTATAGAAGCTTCACCTGGTAGTTTTAGGTCAGCAGTTGCTTCCAAAAGTTGGATTGAAAATACACCTATTGAAAATATACTTTCAAGAGGCAACTGGAGATCACAGAACACTTTTAAAAAGTTCTATTGTAGACAAATTTTAGAATCAAGTAAGCAATGTAATCTTGATGTGAATTCTACATTTCAAGCAATTTAAGTTAACAAATTTTATGTCTTTTGAAAATCACTACCTTGGATTTTTTGAATAAATTGATTTCTATGTATTTCTTATTTTTTATTGAATATAGCTTCAAATTACAGAAATACTTGGTGCTTAGGTACTTAACTACATTGTTAGGTACTTACTATTACAACTAGTCATACTTTTATTGGTTGCATTAGTTAGGAACTCTCTTCATACTAGCTAAAACCTAATAGATAATTTTCTGTAGTCACATTGACGATAACCACCACCACCAGGCGATAACAAACATCTCTCACTATATATTATATTATATTTCGGATCACGGTACAGTTTTTTAATGAAGACGTTTTACCTGAAAATAAAACGTTAATTAAAAATACTTACCTGATCCGAAATATAATATTAATTTTAAATTCTGCCTGGTGGCATAGCAAAAACAACAAGCCAATGAGGAACCAAATTAGCTGACCTACCGGTCTTCGGAGCCTGTGGTGGTGGAAGTGTGCGAGAGGGATAGCGAATACACACCGTTCGTTAGGGAGGAAAAGTAGTAAAAGAGATAAAAAGAAGCGAAAGCGATAGCTTTATCTCACTATATATTATATTATATTTCGGATCAGGTAAGTATTTTTAATTAACGTTTTATTTTCAGGTAAAACGTCTTCATTTTGTATACCTTGTACTTTTACTTCTTCTCGCCCTCGGGAGCATGTACGGTTTATACAAACCACACAATAGTCTTTGTTCCCTAGGGTTGGTACTTAGCGCTAGAGCATGCTGTCGTGACCCACACTAACCAGTTCACAGCTACCTACGAGATCGACAGCACGCCCTAGCGTAGCTTAAGATCATTACTATTACAACATTTAACGTAACTCTACAAATAAAAACAACTGAACATTTAACTATCTACTTTTACTACAAAACCAACGAACTTATAAGAATGTAGGATACAGACCCTACAGGGCATTTATTATTAGCCAATGGTCTTCCTCAGATTACATAAATAAATATGATAGGCGTCACAGCTGAGTTGGTAGTAGCTCTGCCTTTGATGCTGTGCATCGTGGGTTCGATTCCCACCCAGACCAAATGTTGTTAATATTAGTTCTGTGTCTGGGTGTTTCTATGTATATGTATTTACAAAAATATATATATATTAGGTATTTAATCTATCAGCAGTCTAGTTCCCCTAGTACAAGCTTTGCTTAGTTTAGCACTAGAGTGTGATGTGTGAAATGCATGTGAATATTTATTATTATTACGGAAAAAATGAGTCTCATGGAAATCGAGATATTCAAAAAAAAATATTTTATTTACCATTAGAATTAACAGAATTTCATTTGATTCTCAGATTCAGAGAAAATTCATCCTGTGGAAATGGAGATATTATCGAAAATCTATAAGTATTTTTTAAATCAATATTGAAGTTTGTTAATTGAAAGATTCCAGGCGCATTAAAAACTTACAGCTTTATTATACTTAATTATCTCGTTAGACCGACACGTCAGGACTTGGATTTTAAAGTTTTACACCGAGAGCTGTGGCAGGAGGAATAGGTACTATACCGGATATTATTTCAGCAGCTGCAGTCTGTGTTTTAGCAGTCACAATGATAACCGGTAGCGAATCGAACATCTTCAAGTTATTATTTATTCTTAAAATAAAGTACCTAGTTGTTTAATAAAAGGTAGGGTTGTTTATTATTGTATGAATCGAATCATAGGAATTAACAGATTCAAACTTTGACAGATAGTGTTGCCGCTTTTTAATGGCGGATAACGATTATTCTTCTTTTTCTTCTGGCTTTTCGCAGGCTAGGGTTGCCACGATTTTGCAAATGTCGGAGTTTATGGTGATTTACGTTTACTAATCCTATAGCAAAAAGAAAAAGGCGCAGATCTGAGTAAGTGTTCAAAAATGACCGGTAATGGAGGGAGACTCTAAAAGTTGATTTGCTAAGTGAAAAGCTTTCTAATATACCTAAATTACTGGTTAGGAAAATTATACTCTAACAAACAAGTTAAGATTAAATAGTTATTCAATGTCTATACTTATATTACGTATTAATCTTTATAATATTTACAATTTAATTTTATTCATAGTTATAAATTTACATAGTACCTATAAAAGGGTAGAACACATGAGATAACAATTGTTTAGATGCAAAAGGACGTGGGATTTCTGGGGGTGAAACATCCTATAGACATAGTCGTAGACAAGAAAATAATGTTCAACACTTCCTTCGTCTAAACCACATTCACATAAATAGTGAGTGGTCTGGTCCCTGATCCTTATTTTAGCTAAATGAACTAAAAACTGGTGTACAAACATGACCCAAACGAAGCCAACAGATAGTTGAAGTCGTTGTTTTATTAGCCAAACGAAATTTAAAAAACCACGGTCTAGATATTTTTTTTTTTTGCAATTGGACTTAGACTTTGACTTTCAAAGTCAGTGATATTTTATAATATATAATTTTACTTCCCTTGGGATCCTCAATATTATGCCTATTTTATTTTTGTGAAAAAGCGGCAGCACCTCATCCGTCAAAGTTTAAATCTAATTATTTGGGAGTGTACAGGTGCCTCTGGTGCTGGTGGTGTGGCTATAAAAAAACCAAATTCCAAAATAAAAAAGTTGTGATCCTTATTTTTCTCAATTAAACATAACCCTATGTAGCTGGTAGAGTGTTATTACAGAAAAAATAAGAACGTTGACGAAATCGAAATGTCTTAAATGAATAGATTATTAACTACCGTATTACACGCAAATTGACGCAATGGATAACATCAGATCGTGGACGGAAGAAGACGAGGCGATAATAGCAACGAACACGGACGCCAGTGAGTGCAAGCGCTGTGCCGTGGAGCTGGGCTACTGGCAGGACGACTACATCGCGCTGTTCGCAAAGCGCGCCGACCGCAAGGCGCCCGAGATCAACCGCGGCTACTACGCGAGGGTCAAAGCTATCGAGCTAATCATTCACCAATTTCTGGAGGCGAGTACCAGTGTATCGTAAAATACATATGACAGACCTAATTTCTGTTGTAAAATATTATTTTATTTTTGGGACATCTTTTCAGAGGTGTGAAACAAAATGTCAGATCATAAATCTGGGGTGTGGATATGACACACTGTACTGGCGTCTGAAGGAATCCACGCAGGCCATTGGCAATTTTATCGAGTTGGACTTCCCCACCGTCACAGCCAAAAAATGTCAAATTATTAAGCGCAACAAACAGCTGCTTGAGAAAATAAGCAATGAAGGTAATCAGTCCAATACTGTATCATAGTTTTCTCTCTACAAAATAATCAAAGATTTAAATCAAAAATGGAAAATCATCCTCCTTATTTTGCTAGCAAATAATACTTCTTTTTTTAGATTTATGGGTCCTACGCATCACACCATTAGTAATCATTTACATTATGAACATTTAGTTGTCTTCATGCTTAAAACAAATTTTGTAATTTGGACAAAAAAGTTGATTGCGCTTCACACAAATCATGCAAAATTTATATGACAAAGATACTAAAGGTTTTTTATAGGTAAACCTCATTTAAAACAAAATGAAGATGAGTTAATTAAATATCATATAATTAACGTTTATTTGATAATAATGTACATATATAAATAAATATATAATGTATATTTTATTTAACTTACTTTAAGTAAAATTCAATTAAAATATACTGTTTGTGGTTTAATATACAATACACAAATATCCTTTAATAAACATCCAGCATAGACAGACTGCTAATCTTGAACAAAATGTTTGGAAAGAGAGATCAAGATACATATATCTTAGTCAAATTAAAGATTAACCTTACATTTAGTGGTCAATAACAGCAAAAAATGTTATACCCTTCCAATGTAAACGCTAACATTTTCAGATGGCGAGGTGATAATACGATCGGGCGACCTGCACGGCGACGGCTACCACCTGGCGGCCTGCGACCTGCGCAGCGTGCCCTCGCTGCGCCGCGCGCTCGCCGCCAGCGCCTGGAGCGCCGCCGCGCCCACGCTGCTGCTGGCCGAGTGCGTGCTGGCCTACCTGCGGCCCGAGCCCGCCGCCGCGCTGCTGGCGGCGCTGGCGCACGACCACCCGTGCGCCGCGCTCGTGCTCTACGACCAGTGCAACCTGGGCGACCGCTTCGGCGAGGTGCTGGTGCGCAACCTGAGCGCGCGCGGCTGCGGCGTGTGCGGCGCGGGCGCGGGCGCGGGCGGCGCGGCGCACGGCCCGCCCGCCGCGCGCGCCGCACTGCTGCGCGCCGCGGGCTGGGAGCGCGCGCGCGCCTGGGACATGACGCAGGCGTGGCGCGCGCTGCCGGCCGCGGAGCGCGCGCGCGTGCTGTCGCTGGAGATGCTGGACGAGGCGGAGCTGCTGCAGCAGCTGAACGCGCACTACGTGCTGGCGGTGGCGACGCGCTCCGATCTGTTCGCCGACATCGACCTGGACCCGCCCGCCGATTAGCCGTTGCGTCGACGTCGACGTCGTTTGTCTGTCCCGATTGTGACCGACGGCTGGATATTTCTTTATTATTATTACATACTAATTATGTAAGTGTTAAATATTTATTTATGGTAATAAAATTCTATGAAACACTTCTTTTTCATTTATCGATGTTTTAAATAAGTACGTACAGTTTCTTCAGAATGGCCTGCTACAGCCCTTTCAAACGTGCGGTAAGAGCTCTGCCTCACTAAGACGCCATGGCAACGTCGCCGGCTACGTATCCAAGCAGTTAATATTGAAATGTATGGTACCTAACTCACTTGGCGACGGCTTGGCATCGTCGCCAAATTGGAAGCGTGGCCACGAGCTACAGTTCTCTACGTGGCTTCTGGATACTCTGGCGGCTTGGCGACGTTGCCACTATAATGTACACGGTGAACTGCACCTCGCTCACTCAGTCGCCAGTCAGCCGCCATTTTTGGAAGCTCACTCGAAATATAGTACCTAACTACCTACTTGATGTTGTAAATAATGAGTTTCGATACTGAAAAATTTATAATAATAGAAATTCAAAACCGTCTGTATATAACGACTCTGCCATGGCGTCTCGACAGTCAGTAGCTCTACCATAAGTTTTTACTATACTATATTTACTATACTCGCTAGCGTCTGTAGTTAAAAAATGTATGAAGATTTGTACAGCGCCTCTAGCGGATAGTTGGGTACTAAAATTCGTAATACTAATATTGACGTAACTACTGTAGTAAAGTCAGGCGATTTTACTGTGACAACTCATGGTAGACGTACTGTTCGTTTACGTCGTCAGGAATGATCGATAGACCAGTCAAAGGGGCTATATGGCATTATTGTGTATTAGTAGGTAGCTACTATTTGTACAATCAATGTGTAGTGTAGTGCATCAGTTTCTTTTGCACCATCATCATATTTAGCCTAAGTTAGTTTTCTTTCATAAAAATCAGTTCAAGTAAAGCCACGGACCGGATTGCTCGTTATTTCTTCCATCCTTTTAATATATCAAACGGAAGTGTGAATCCTTTCACCCTAAATTTCATTGATATTGGATATCAATATTTATTTATTTATTTATTTATTTATTTATTTATTTAAAGGAAAACCAACAGCACAAATAATAAAGAATGAGACAGAACAAAATAGAAAACATAAGGCCAATAAAAGGTTTTCACGAGTAGTAAAGAAGTAGAAAAAGTGTGTGAACATAGCAAACACATAACAGAAAGATAGATATTAAATACTTAGATATATAAATAGACTAACAAAAGAGTGATAAAAGAAGAAGTCGCGTTATAATATATACATAAATAGGTAAATTAGTTAAGAAGATATGGTGATTCCTTATCTTCCCAGTGGAAACTAAGAAGAGAAAAAATCATCCGTCAGCCGCCGCCTCACGGATGCAACACTGGTGCAAAAGAGATCCAGGTTGACTTGCTTTGACAGCTTATTAAAATTATCACTGGCTCGCCATAAAAATGAATTTTGTCGGTAGTTCGTCCCAACTATAGGAATGTAGATAAGTGGATTGTATCTTATTTGCTTGCGTGGTACAGCCAACCCTATTTTACTGAGAAGATCAGGACTATTTATTTCGCTTTTCGCAATTTTACATAAGAATGTTAAATCAGCTATCTCACGCCTCTTGCTGAGTGGTAGAAAATGAAACTGTTTACATAAGTTTATGTAGTTAGAAGAATCATACGGGATCTTTAAGCGGAAGCAGATATATTTAATAAATTTGATCTGTATGCGCTCAATTCTGTTGATATAAGTGTGATATTGAGGATTCCACACTTGAGACGCATATTCTAGAATGCTGCGAACAAATGTACAGTATAATATTTTAAAGGTTTTAGCTCGGTTAAAGCTCACGGAGCTTCTTAATATAAAGCCTAGGGCTTTAGATGCTTTTTTGATGATGGTGTCGATGTGGGAATCGAATATAAGCTTAGAGTCATGAAGCACTCCCAGATCTCTAATAACTTTATATTCAAGTAGAGTTTGTTGTTTTAATTGGTATGAAGATTTGATTTGAGTTTTTTTGCGTGAGAAGGTAACAACTGAACACTTTGTTGGGTTAAGATCAAGCTTATTTTTAAAGCAGTAAGCATCAAGCCGTGCCAGATCTTCTTGGAGACCAGTAATGTCATCCGGGGAATCAATGATTTTATAAATTTTCATGTCATCAGCAAAACATAGCAAATTACTGTTAAGGAAGCAACTGGAAATGTCATTAACAAATAATGAAAAGAGCAAAGGTCCTAGCAATGATCCTTGCGGAACACCGCTAGGAATGGACACCCAGCTGGACATGTAGTTGCTGACAACAACAGCCTGAGATCTATTGTCTATGTAAGAGTGAAACCATCTAAACAAATCCCCATGGATTCCCATCATGTAAAGCTTTGAAAGCAGCAGACTATGATCAATCCTATCAAAGGCCTTACTGTAGTCAGTATATACTACGTCAACCTGATGGCCATCATCCATGGCGCCGGTTAAGAAGTCATTGAAGACGGCAAGATTGGATACGGTAGATCGCCCCTTGAAGAAACCATGTTGGAAGGGAGAGAACGATTGATGAAGGGCAGCATATACCTGATTATAGATGATCCTCTCCAACATTTTAGCTATGATACAGAGCTTGGAGATAGGCCTATAATTGGTAACTTCTGATTTTGATCCTTTCTTATGGATTGGAGAAACGAACGCGGATTTCCAGATGTTAGGTACACAACAAGTTGAAATTGATTTTTTAAATAATAAAGAAATAGGTAAGCATATTGTCTTAGCACATGATTTTAAGAACACGGGACTAATATAATCAGGACCAGCAGATTTACTAAGATCTAGTTTTAAAATGAGTTGAAAAATTTCATCAGTTTTAATTTCAATGTTTGATATGTTAAGGTCGTTAATTTTAGAGGAGTATGTTGAATGAAAATCTGGTACTGATGAGTTATTTGGTGAAAGAAAAGTGGAGTGGAAATATTCAGAAAAAACATCACATATAGTATTAACTTCAGTAACAGTTGAGTTCAAGTAGTTGAGAGAGGTTGGAATACCATTTGATTTTGAACGACTCTTTATGTAAGACCAAAACTTTTTAGGATCTTGACCGATACCATTTTCAATAGAAGACATGTAATCATCATGACATCTATTTTCCATTTCGTGAACTCTGTCTCGTAATAGCTTAAAAGTTTCCCAGTCGGAAATTCTACCATAAACTTTATATTTTTTAAGAAATTTGAATTTTTCCTTAATCAATTTAATAAGTGCAGAATTAAACCACATGGGATATGCTGAACTACTAACTAGTTTAGAAGGGATAAATTGGAACTTTAGCTGATCTAAGACAGAATAAAAAAACTCGACTGACTCCTCGAGAGATCTTGAGGATATTTCCAATTCCCAATCAATGGCAGCAATTTTATTATTTATGGGTAAATAATCACCTTTGTTAAAAAGATATTTAATATATGATTTTGGTTTGATACAGGATAGATTAAGGAAGGATGCATTGATGAGAAGGGCTTTGTGGTGGGGATCAAGGGGTACTAAGGGGTCGAAACATTCCTTAACAACTACCTCCTCATTTGACAAAACTAGGTCCAATATTCTACCTTTAGATAAATTACGAATACTATTGTACTGACGAAAATCGTGAGTGTTTATTTCATCGATAAATAGTGTCTCAGAGGGAGTCAAACCTGGTTGGTACAATGGTAATAAGTGAGAATGGTTTGGGCTAGAAGACCAATCTATACCGCCAAGATTAAAATCACCCACCAATATGAATTTATCAGCGGGTTTTAGTAAAATTATGTCATTTAGATTTGTTAGGTAATTCTGAAGCTGCTGTGAAAAACTGAAACCTCTATTTTGTTCACATAAATATAAGCAACACAAGTGAACATTGAGTATAGATTTATTTCTTTGTTTAATAGAAACGGTAACCCATAGATCCTCGGCTGAGGACTGATAGGACGGTTGAAGTAATGTAGGTATGCCCTTTCTAACAGCTATGAGAACTCCACCTCCCTTAGACTGACCTGTTAAATTGTAATTCCGGTCACGGCGCCAGACAATATACTGATCATCAAAGAGTTCAGAATCCACTATACTATCCAACAACCAGGTTTCGGTCAAGATTATAACGTCGTATGAGCTCAGACAAAGATTACGCTTGAATGTTACTGTTTTTGTTCGCAGCCCCCTAACGTTTTGATAGTATAAATTTAAGTTATTAATTAATGTACTACCCATATTTAGTCTCACAACATAGCAACAGTTTCACAACACAATTATTAACATTTTGGTTATTTAAAGAAATAAACATAGAAAAATTAGCGATGTGTTGCAAATTTATCAATAGAACATCGTGTAAAGTAATTATGCGAGTGCAATAAGGCGAGCAAATAGGTGACTCAACAATTGCAAGCAGTGTGAGAATGAACTTGTTGAGATTTTTACTACTCATAATTGTTCCCACTGCATAGCATCAAATTAGCGACAAAATAACAAGCAAAACTTATCATTGACACTTGAATCATAATTGTGTAACTACCGTTCTTATTGAAATAGGGTGAAAAAGCGAAAGTGGAACAAAGTGCAAGCAAATAAGGTTGCAAATGGCATGAGCATACAAAATAAATATCGGCACAGAAGGTGAACTTATTGCGGTAGACTTGAAAAACATCAAGACAGAGGTGAGTGGCGTGATCAGCGTTCAAGGTCAAGGCATAGATTAACAACATTTTTTTAACATCTACACATGCAATACATTTACGCAGCACTACTAATAAGACTTGAAATATAGATGTACGATTATGAGTGGATCGAATAACATGTGTGATATAGTAATATAATATTATAAGCAAGAATAAGCAACTCAAACTTTTTTGCGAATAAAAACAGCTTAGGATATTTTGTTTAAATCACTTTCCTGATTGATTATAAATATCGGAGATGAGTCATTTTTTCTCACGTGTATCTTTCCGTACTTCACCCATACGTAGTTGAATAATATTCAAAAGTGCTCTTGCATTACATTCAGTAGATCTCTGAACACTGCAGTTTATATGGTTTGACATAGGGAAACCTGTTGTTGAACCTGAGGAGGCCAGTCTTTTGAATTTTGGTTTGTAATAATTTAATAGATTTCAAATCGATAAAATTATAAGTACCTACCTTCCTATTCTGCTGCGGGCGCCGCGCCGCCGGTCACGAGGAGTATATGCGGGGTCTATTATTTTATTTACTACAAGCTACATTTATCTGAGAATTATGCCCAACGAAGTGGGCACGGGACAACTAGTAATATTTTATTTATTTTGGGAAAACAAACAGCTTCGGAACGAGAGAACATAAACTGGATTTTAGAATAAAAAAGCCTAAACAGTTTCCACGAGAACGAGACTAAACAATAACTATAGAAGACTATTGTCTGTAGTTTCTTGTCTGTAGTCTGTAGTAATATCTATATTTAAGTAAGTAAACAAATTAAGATTATATCACATTTATTACATATTCCATCCATGGTCAGCAGACATACATATTTACATATTTCACTAGGGAATGGAGGCGGTCGGAGGTCGGTCAGAGGCGTTGCGGCTCCGAGGCGCGGAGTAGCGCGCGCCGCAGCGCCGAGCGCGCCTCCGCGTCGCCCGAACAGAACACGTGCGTCGCGTGGCGTTCCACGTGCAGCAGCGCGTCCCGGCGCGGCGCGTGCACGATGCAGCCCGCGCCCGCGCCCGCGCCCCGCTCCGCGCGCGCGCCCGCCTCCGCGCCGCCCAGCGCGCGCAGCAGCGGCTCCAGCGCGGGCGCGCCCGCCGGCGGCCACGGCGGCGGCGTCGCGCCCGGGCCCGGCGGCGGCGGGCCCAGCTCCAGGCGGTTGTCGCGCACCGTCAGCGCGGCGCACAGCGGCGCCGTGCGCAGGCCGGGCCGCGTGTCGCGCGGCTGCAGCGCGGCCGCGAGCGCGGGGTCGAGCCAGGCGCGCGCGCGGCCGCGCCGCAACGCCGCGCGCCGCGCGCCGCCGCGCCGCAGCGCCAGCGTGGGCACGTCGCTCGCGATGTGCTGCCGCGGCGGCTGCGCGGCGCCGGGCGCGGCGTACTGCTCGGGCAGCGCCAGCTGGCGCGGCCGCAGCTCGCGGACCAGCTTGTTGGCCTGCGAGTAGTTGAGCGACGTGTCGATCGGGCAGTAGTGCGCCTTCAGCGCGAGCGGCTGGAACGGCGCCAGTGCCTCCGCGTACGGGAAGTCCGGCTCTGCGAACGAGACGCGTCGCGCGGTCAGCGGCGACCGGAGAGTGACGAGGGCGGGGGCGGGGCGGGGCGGGAGGGGCGGGAGGGGCGCGCTCACCGGTGAAGATGACGGCGTGCTGCGGGTTGGAGCCCCACAGCTCGAGCAGGTGCACGGCGGCGCCGAAGCGCAGGCTGGGGTGTCCGCAGAAGACGACGCAGGGCTGCGTGGCCTCGGCGTGCGCCGCCAGGTCGTGCAGGTCGCGCGCGAGGCGCAGGCGCGAGGCGCGCACGAGCGCGGCGTGCGGGAAGGGCTCGTCGGGCACGCGCGCCGCCTTGCCGGCCGACACCCACTCGGCGAGGATGTTGCTGTAGGCGAGCGCCGCGTCGGCCGCGGGCCCCACGCAGTAGAGCGGCACGTGCGCCAGGCCCGCGCCCTCCAGGTGCGCCGACAGACACTCGAGCAGGTCGTACAGCACGCCGGACGCGTACACCGGCAGCAGCACGCAGCCGCCGGCGCGCAGCGTGCCCGCGCAGTGCACGCACAGGTCGCCCAGCATGTGGTCCGGGTTGTGCGCCGGCGTCTGCGTCAGCGCCGCCAGCACCAGCAGGTCGGCGCCGCGCAGCGCGTTCTGGTTGATGGGCCGCGGGTGCGTGGTGAGCGTGCTGCTGCCGCTCACGTAGCACACCTTCTCGTGCGCCGAGCGCAGCACCCAGTTGGCGGAGCCGAGGCAGAAGCCGGAGGAGACGGCGGTGGCGGTGAGCGCGCCGTACACGTCGACGCGCTCGTCGTAGCCGACGACGCGCACGCGCGCCAGCGCGCGCGCGGCGGCGGCGCGGCCGAACAGGCGGCGCCAGGCGCGCGGGCGCGCGGCGTGCGCGAGCGGCGCGGGCAGCACGTGCAGCAGCTCCTTCCAGCGGCGCGCGCCGCCGCCGCCCGCCTCCAGCCACGCCGCCAGCTCCTGCAGGTAGAAGCGGCCGATCTGCAGCGTGGGCTCGGTGGCGTACACCTGGCCCTTGAAGCCGGTCTCCTCGGTGATGTAGGGCAGCGCCAGCATGCACGTGTAGTTGGAGATGAGGATGACGTCGAGCTGCGAGTAGTCCACCACCTTGTCGAGCGGCGGACAGAACTCGGGCACGCTGTCCACGAACACGCGGCCCATGCACTCCTTCAGCTCCTGCGCCATCACACGAAATAATCAATTACATACTTTCTTTCTATTTACAACTCTCAGGACGCTGTCGCGCCGACGAGTCCTGACCTGAACGAATAAAAAAAGCCGGCGAAGAGTTTCAGTTTCGACATTGTCCTTCTGTCTGTCTGTTCTACCCTACATATCACATGTTTCAACTAATTTTAACAAAACATGGTACAAAAGTTTCTAGATTTATTATTTGTTTTATGTTGAGCATGTTTTTTTTTGTTTATGAATAATGCTGCACTATCCACACAACATCATCTAGCCTTAGCCTGGCTAAGCAGAGCTTGTGTTATTTTATTTTATTTATTTATTTTGGGAAAACAAACAGCTTCGGAACGAGAGAACATAAACTGGATTTTAGAATAAAAAAGCCTAAACAGTTTCCACATATAGAACGAGACTAAACAATAACTATAGAAGAAAAGAAAAATCTTAGGATAGTAAAACTTAAAACTTAGGTGTAAGGAAATACTACTAACTACATAACTAAATGCTCAACCTACATTTATAAATTTAACTACATTAATTAATTATATAAGAATAAGAATAAGAATCATTTATTGTAAAACTGTGTATAAAGATCTTAAAGTAAGTATAAATGTTTCAACAGCCTACCCATTTCGGGCGTACAATATTAAATTAAATTAAATTAAATTAAACCCAGCTAACACAATTGTAGTAGAAGAAAATACATATATACTTGTATAATATAATACATAATAGACTGAAATACTTATGGGAGTTTATTGTAGATAGAATATCATTAGAATGGACACAAGCGGTAAATAGTTTATTTGGGTGATTGATGTGTAAAAAAGTTTTGATTGACAAGGATTTTGAAGTGAGAGGATTTTGATGAAAAAAGATCAACTGTTCTCGAGTAGTGCTTGTTATATAAGTTCGCGACCCGTGTAAAGTAGGAATTTTGTCTGTAGTTTGTGGCACAGTGGGGCGAATAAAGTTTTAAAAAATTCCGTCTACCAGCGGTAGCACGGGAGGGAACAACGAGCGCGATCTTAGAAAGCAGACTAGGACAGTCAAGTCGGCCGTGGAGGATGTTATGGAGAAGTGAGAGGTCCGCAGCTTCCCGTCGTAGGACCAGGGTTAGCATATGGTGCTTTGTGCAGCTTAATACGTAGTCGTGATCAGGAATAAATATTTTATGTTTGTAGTTCAGGCGCCGCAGAAACTTCCTTTGGACTTTTTCTATGGTATCCACATACTTGTCATACCGCGGGTTCCATATCTGTGACGCATACTCTAATTTACTTCTGACTAAGGAGCATTAAAGGATTTTGAGTGATTTGGATGTCTTGAAGTCTTTAGTTATCCGCAATATAAAGCCTAGCGTTTTCATCGAGCTTTTCGTTATGTGATCTATGTGCTGGTCAAACATAAGCTTGGAGTCAATGATAACTCCAAGATCGATTACCTGATCTGTTCTTTTTAGTAGAGTATCATTAATACTGTAGGCGTGGGTGTGTGAATGGTCAGACCTTGTGAATGTTATTGTATGACATTTGAGTATGTTAAGATCCAGCTTGTTAAGCATGCAGTAACTGTGGAGACTGTCAAGATCCCGTTGAAGAAGTGCTGCGTCAGTAGGTGACTTAATCTCCTTGTAAATTTTCATGTCGTCGGCAAAGAGAAGAAAGTTTGAATTAGTGAAGCAAGTGTCAATGTCATTTATGAATAAGGCGAACAGAAGAGGGCCCAAGATTGAGCCTTGAGGTACTCCTGAATCGATGCGAGACGGTGAAGATGCAAATCCGTTGAGAACTACTGTTTGGCACCTGTCTTGGACATAAGATGTGAACCATCTCAGCAGATCGCCTCGTATTCCAGCAAGCATCAGTTTTTCAAGAAGAATAACGAATTCTCCCTTGTGAGGTGGTCGTTAGCATAGACCCTAGACGTGGTCCCTGCAAAGCCAAGGTCTTCGGTTGTCAGCCCAGGCTTGTGCGACCTGGCGGAAGCAATAAAGTTCTCTTTCATGTATCTTCCCAGGAACCCCACGATTATAGGTTTTATATTCGACGTGGAGCGAGCCCGGACGACGAAATTAATATCTGACTTTAGTACTGGCTGCCCTATTGCCACGCCGACTTTATTGACCAGTTCATACAAGTTCTCATTTTTCCGTAAAGGGATACCTTTAATTTCAACGTTGTTAGCGCGGAGAAGTTGATTTTTAGCTGCGAGTTCGGTAGAAAGCATCGCTAGTTCCTGTTGTAATTGGGGGTAGATAGTATCAGCGCCCGACTGCGATTCGAGTGTGTCCACTCTCTTGGTCACTTCCTCGATTTTTAATGAGTTATCGTTGACTGCATTTCGAATACTGGATATAGATATCTCGAATTTCTGCAAGTTTTCTTGTAGGTTATGAATATCCTGTTTGATCGACGGGAGTTGTTCCAGACGCACATTGATGCCGCTGATGCCATTGCGCAGCTCCTGAAGGACTAGGTCCATGGTAGCAGGTGATGATTCAGGACAGCGGGTTGGAGTCTGGAGACTGTTGCTGGTCTTACAATTGGTACATTGCACAGCCGCTTGACGCAGTGAACCGAGTTTACGATAATTCGATTCTGAGATATTCGCACATGAAAAGCAGTAGATCAGTGAACACTTGGAGCACCTTACACCGTCCGAAAAGTTACTACTACAAACTGGACAAGTGATCATTTTGGTAGTTAAATGTTTAGATGATTAGTATGTTGTGCCGCGGATGGGTTCACGAGTAAAGTAAGTCAGTGAGAGCACAAGCGGTAAGCGTGCTTACGTCGTGAACGCGGGACGCGGACTGAACTTATGGATATAGATATACATACTAGAAGACTTACTTAATACAATACATTACATAGATAGATATTTTTTATTATAAGTACATTAAAATACCCAAAACACCCGGAATAAATATTTGCAGATTGTACAAACATTTATCCCAATGAGGGAATTGAACCCACAGCCTCCACGTCGCTGGCGGACCTTCGTCCGCTGCATCACATTGGTCGTATTTTTTATTGGTACGGATGGAGGGAAGTTTGCTGTAGCATTATTGATCAATGGATTTCTGATGAAGTTCGAGAAGCATTAAGAACTTCATTTTACACAAGCTCCAAATTGGTCAGCTATGGCATGGTTATGAAGGCTCACAAAGTCTATTTTCTTGTCATTGTTTCTCATAGTAACAAACGGACATGTAAAATGATGCACCAAAGATCATGTGGAGCAAATAGCACTGAAAATAACAGAAGGGAAGAGGAGCAGAGGTCACCCTTTCACCTGGTGGAACTACATCAGAAGGGACCTCATGAGAGCCCATTTGTCTGAGCCAACCCCAAATAATGGGACAGGGATTAGTATTGGTTGGTTAGTTACCCCCTCCAGCGCGGGGTCGGTGACGTGCGGCGGCATGTAGCGCGGCAGTGCGGCCAGGCGCGTGCTGGGCACGGGCGGCAGCGGCAGGAAGTTCAGCACCGAGTGCGCCGACAGCCCGCAGTCCAGCATTATGAGCAGCTCCTTGAACGACAGCACGAAGCACGGCTTGGCCGCGTCGCTGCTCAGGCAGTACTGAAACATTTGGCAATTTCGTTCAATACAGCACTACATTATTGGTGCCCATCACGAAACACTCTATGCAGATTTCTTACCAATTTCATTTTGTTTTATTACGAAAGTAATCGCAGCTTCACGCGTTCACACCTGATTTGTCCTTACCGGTACACAACATGAACTCGCTCTTTTTTTCGAAGTCGGCGCGGTCGGATGTTCATGCTCAAATATATAGGTTTAATTTATTTGGTTCATCAGTAGGCAGGTTATTATTTTACCCCTGGACCCCTGGCCACTGTACGTACGGCGCGTTTCGTTTCTTTCGTTAAATAATAGGACTAAAATGTTTTCTCTTCTTGTTTACCAATTACCAACTGAGGGCTTAGTCTGAGCTTGCATTTTAAAACTCCCTACTCTCGAGCCGAGAGTCGTCTCTCGGATCTCTCTCTCTATTTCTTACAAAAATATAAGGACATCCGAGAGACGACTCTCGGCTCGAGAGTAGGGGGAGTTCTAAAATGCAAGCTCGGACTACGGCCTCTGTACGTTTTCTTTTTTTTTTTTTTTTTCTTCTTTTTTATATGTTCTGTCTGTCAGTACGGCAGGCAATTCTGCCAGTGTCAAGTGTTTCATTGGAAGGAATTATCTCAGTCAAGTCAGTCAAATGTCATTGGTTTTAAAAAGAAAATGATGGAGAATTTTCCTTATACAATACAGGGTGTAACAGGAGGGGTGACCAAAAGCAACAGGGCGATGGGGGAGCTCAATGCCTATCGATATAACCCCCATGTATGTTCAGCGATATTCAATCCTTCAAAAGTTACTAGCAATTTATGTTTTTTTTTTCATAAACATATTTTAGGTTAGATTTCCCAAGTATATGTTGTAGCCATATTAGTTTGGGTAGGCCCAAACTAATATGGCTACAACAATGATTATTTTATGATTTATTTTATTTTATACCAAACAGAATTTGGGTTTTTTTACCTAAACCAGTTTTTATACTTAAATTCACGGTTGTAGTCGGAGGCATAATTACTGTAAGGAACTTCGAGCCAATATAAAAAGTTCGATGTCATTCATATTTCTTATGTCTACTAATAGGAATAGGTATTATTGTATATTACTTAATTGAATAGAAAAACTTTTTTGTTTTTGCACTAATTGTACATTTATATCAACGGTTTATATTATGCTACGAGCATTTAATATTGTTGTTAAAATTCCACCAAAATTAGACAACAAAATTCAACATGATATTAGACAAATAACCGAGTTCGGTGTGTTCGGTTCGGTTCGGAGTTCGGACGTTCTGCAATGCAACATAATATCAATGACGGACGACGCACGATCATTTCTACCGATAGGTTTATAGAAGTGTTCATATAATTATCTCACTCACATGGTTGCTAATTGCTATACTTACGTAAGTATTATTAGTATTCTAAAATGTATGAAATACATGTATACATTAATTTTATCAAAATTTTTAAAGGCGATAGAGCATCGAAAATGTCTATGCAACAACTTTTGATTTTATATTTTTAATTCCGCAGATTTCGTTTTAGTAGTTTAGTTTCGGTACTTACCTATTTTTTTTTTCTATTTGATCAATTGACTATTGTTTGTTGTTTATATTATACTTATTCAACTAAATTCATTAAATTGCTTAAGTACCTATCTATAAATATTTAAATATTAAAAAAAAACAAAATTATAAAATTTAAAATCGTTGCTTATAGATGTGTGTATTGTATTCGCAGCAGTTTCGACACGGGCAGAGGGTCAGTGGGCCACTCACAATCACAATCACTACTCAAGTCAGGGTCATTTGCAACGTTATTGTGATTAGTTAGTGCGTAAGTACCTACCTACCTATTTATTGTTGCCCGAGCCCGACTACGAAGGATCTTGTCTTGGACTGTCTACGTATGCGATGCGGGGTGTGGTGTGCGTGCATTAATTGTTCCCTTATCCTACTAGTCCTAGGTATGTACTTATATTATAACGCGAAAGTTTGTATGGATGTATGTTTGATACTCTTTCACGCAAAAACTGTCGAATGGATTTTAGTGAAACTTCATATTAATGTAGGTAGTTTATAGGTGGTAAGTAGGTACTTACACCATGATCACATGAAGTCGCAGGCATCAGCTAGTAGCTCATACAACATTCAGCTTATTTTGTCAAATTAGGTGTCAAATGACGTGCCTGAATGCCAGTTTGGGTGATATTGGCTATGTGACGTCATCGTTCGTTTGTTTGCTATGACGAAAAATAAATGTATATTTTTTTAGCTAAAAAATCTAAAAATATGTTTATACAGGCTATTATTGTGTTTAGTATGTAATGAAAGGGCTTGAATTGAAATAATATATTCTTAAAATATGAATAGATCTGGTGAGCGTTATGTATTGTGTTTTATGTAACCACAGAACAAAAAATACAGAGTTCAAACTAAAAGGTCTAAAAACATCTGTAAACCGGGTTGTCTAAATGTTATGTCAAGTGACGTATTGGACAAAAGTTTAATATGCTTAGACGAATGAAAAATAAAAAAAATCATACCTAAGTCGTAGAACAAAATATGTTGTCCGTAATGTCCTTTAATACCCCCCTTTCGGGATTATAGGGAATGTTAAACAAAGGTTTGAATGATGGTTGATATGGGGGAATTTATTATAAATATTCAAATTGAAAAAGGTTTATCGACCTTAAGTCAAAGTCTGAATTTCGATATATAAAGCAAGGGCAGTAGTACAACCCTAAAAATGGACGAATAGCACAAAAATAGTAATGAGCTCGTTACGGAAATATCAATCTTATCTCAAAAGTAATAAAGATTTATTAAATGCATTGTTGTGACATCTAGCGTCGAGTAGCAGAACTTGGTAGTGAAAGTATTCCGTGTGAGGTAATACGTAAATAGATTAGATAATAAACCACTCTATCGTCCTAGGATTATTGTTAATTTTCAAATGAACGAAGACTACGGCCGGTTTCTCGAACGATGATCAACGAAAAAATCAAATAATTACTATGTGTCAAACTCTGATCAATCGTGATTTGGGTTTCCAGAAACCGGCCGTAATGTATTACTTACTTTCATTCAACCAATCACACGACGCATTTCTTAGTGTGACGAAATACAATTAACCTGTGTCAGTGTTAGTTTGGGGTACGCTGGTTCCGATGCTATTAAAGCGCTATGCGCCTTCTACTGAGTTTTTTATGTTCTGTGTATGTAACTATGTCACTAATACAATATAGTGTTGAAACAATCTCTAATCATTGTGGCTTTTGGCAGAATATGAGAATATCAGGCGCAAAGATGATGCGAAAAATGCAATTTATTGTAAGTAAGAAGGTACCTACTATACCTACAGTACCTACCTACCTATTACTTCATTAAAACATTTAAATAGGATAACTAAACCTACTTCATCATCATCATCCGCAGACTGATTTCCCCCACCCATAGGCCTCTCTTTTTTTAGTTAACCTATTTTAGATCGGTATCCACATACACATTATTATAAAAAAAAAAATGGTTGTCTGTAAAGTCGGTTTACTGACGATAGTTGAACGTGACAACGTCAATCGTATCTTATCTTATCTTATCTTGGAACGCCTCATGGCGGCTGTACACACTCGTCGAGATACCCCGAGACAGGCCGAACGCGAGTGTGTACAGCGTGCGCTCGTCTCGCCTCGCTCTCTCGTTCTCGTCTCGGTCGCTCTCGGTGGCGTGTCGGTTTTTGGCGCCCGAGTCAAAGGGTCTCGTTGGCTCTCGCGAGGTAAACGAGAGCTAGCATGCACACACTCGTTCATTTAGTTGCTTTCTTCAGTATTTATTAACAGACGTGTTTCACTACGTGGTCTAACGAACGAGAATTACAGTTTATATAGTGCTATATTACAATAAAATACATTAACTATACTATTCATAAAGTTGTATTATGTATTTCCCTGTTTCTATTGCGGTACATAGTTATTATCCACCATATTCTTTTTCTCCATGGTGTACGAATTTTCTTTTTATAGTAAATGTTTAAAACATTATAATAGCTCACGGCACAAAGTCAAATAGCAGCAGCAATTTCTACGTCCATTGTCGCGTAAGCCTTCAGTTCAAATGTTAGAACGAGTGTGTACAGGCATGCTCTCGACGAGAGTGTTCTAGGCCGAGGCTCTCGGCGAGAGGCAGGATCTCGGTGTTGTTGCTGCAATATCCTTTGGCTTAACTTATTTCTATTCGAAATAGAAACAAAATGATGAACGACGGAGAAAGAGACTGAAATTTTCGTCCAAGCATCTTGAATGATTTTCTTGTCCTTATGGAATTTATGTTCGGGGTTCCATAATATTTCTTCTTCCTGGTAATATTCCTGGAACGTCAAAATTTTCCCGTTTGACCATGTTGTAATCTCCGATCGTAGCGACTTTTTTTTAGCAACGTTGAAGATCCACTCGTCACGAAAGCACGAGAGACTGACTGCCCGCGCGCGTGTGAACATAGCATGAGTTGTGTATTACAAAAACACAAAGTCCAAATTAAATTATGACCTTTGACCTCGAATAAAAAACAACGCACAAGCGGGATCGATGGGGACTTTTGACATATCATTTGTAATGACGTATTCAAGGCCTGCACAAAAATCCAGCTTGTTGGGAATTAATGCAAAGCCCAACTACCGAGTAATTTTATTTTGAGTCGTCGCGGCGGCGGCGCCCTATTAGCGTGATAGGTGTTGATCACAAAGTGAATGAACAGCAATCGGGCACACACGCGCCGACTTAAAATTACTAGCGATACTATTACCTTTAGGACTTGACATAATGTTTAAAAGTACCTATAAGACATTCACAAATTAATTATTTATTGCATTGATCTGCAATAGGCATTTAGTTTGTTTCGTGGACAATTTGGTACGCTCAGCTTAAGTTCATTGAGTGATTGGCATGGCATGGCATAGCCTGTACGTGATCTTGGTTTTAGATTTCCCAGCCCGCCCATTCGCAACTCCGTTTTTGCGCCCCGCAAGCGCGCGCGACGGCGCCAGGATCGCATCGCATGTCGTACCGTACCCGCTGATTATCCGGGGAGTGCGGGTGCAATATCATTTGTTATTAAATGTAGGTAGGTACCCTAATGGCGAAACACTCGCTTCAAGCCACTTTACCTTAGCCGTGGATCGAGGGAGGAACCGGTCGAGTTGCACGCCGGCCATTCATCGGGACGGTCGCGTCGAGCGCACGCGCAACCGCAAGTTTATCGAGCGATTTGTTCACCATCTATACGTACAGTCGGACCGGACCTACAGCCCGAAGGCGCACACACGCGGTGTCCTGTGCCATGGCGTCCCCCGCGCAGCAGGCCGAGCGCGGTCGCCAGTTCACCCGCAAGGAGGTGGAGTCGCGCAAGGACAGGAACGGCGCCGCCATCATCATCGATAACCTCGTGTACGACGTCACCGAGTTCCTGATGGAGCACCCGGGCGGCGCAGAGGTGCTGCTGGACAACGCGGGCCGCGACGCGTCGCGCTGCTTCCGCGAGGTCGGCCACAGCGACATAGCGATCGACTGGCGCAAGCAGTTTCTGATCGGCGAGCTGGTGGAGGCGGACCGCTGGCCGGTGGAGCAGCGCGCGGCGCCGCCCGAGGAGCCGCCTGCCTGCCTGACGCTGGGCGCGCTGCTCAACGTGTGGGGGCCGCCCGCGCTGCTGGCGCTGCTGGCCGGTACACTCTACTTCTACCTCTTCTAGATACCTCTACCAGTGCTTGCGTGACTACCCTACCTAAACTTAACACTTCATCTCACCGGAACATCAGGATATTATTTGGGTTACTTAACTTTTGTAGCTTTAATGTTAGTAGATAAATTGATTTTGTAACTTACTTCAGAAGCTAAGCCAAATATTTTACTTAGAACCGGCTAATTAGTAACTTGAGTTAAGGTACCTAGAAATTCTGAATAGGTACAGAACTCTCCATAGAAATAACCGCCAATAATACGTAGAATAGTTATTTTTAAAGGTCCGCCATTTTTTTGTGTCGTTTGTTGGTAGAGTGCTACGTGACGTGACGTGACAAATGTGATACTTAGTAGTTCAGGTTGCTAGAGTCAGGTCAGGACAGGAAATACCTTTAGGTGAAATAATGAGCAGATGGTACTTACCGGTAAGTATAGTATGTACTTAGTAGGTACTTACATTACCCACCTACCTACCTAGAGATAGGTCTTAATAAGTCGTTGGAAAGTTGTAACTATCTACCCACCTTCTTTTATGTACTTACTAACTATTGTATAACTACCATCTCCTAGTACTTACTTTTTAGGAAGATAGAAAGGTAAGGTACCCTCAGTAAATAGGTACCTATGTAAGTATCTACTTAGTTTTCTTTACTAGGTAGGTACCTACTTCGTTAACGGCGGTGCTTACCCCGCACGGTACAAGTGTGCTCCGTAGATTTTTATTTCTTATAATTTGAGAATGGCGCAAAAGGCGCTAGAAATAGTAGTACGCGACATGCAAAAAGTAATAGTGGAACTGTGTAATAAAATTGACAGATTGGAACTAAAAATTGATGACCAAAGTCGAATTATTAGAAGCCAAATTGAAGAATCTACTACGCAAAAAACTATTGAGGAAGGTAAGCCGGAGCCGACAATTCAGAAAAAAGAAAAGGCGCTACCAACTACATCGACTGCGGAGGAACAATCCCAGTCAGCCGCTTCATCGCTGCAACGGCCACTGCGTCAAGCGCGCATCAAAGCCGCTGAAAATAAAGTAAGCGGACAACTAAGCGCTGCAATAACCAAACCAGCTGCTAAATTGCAATGCGCATCGTTTACTTCGACACCGAATACTCCCGATGTAAGTCGAACCGACCCGATCCTAGTTCCGTCGCCGCAGCAACAGTCGTCGTCGTCGGAAATCCGAAGGGAACCGAGCAAACCGGCTCAAACGGCGGCGAACGGCTTACGAAAGAGTAAAGTAGGCAAAACGAGTACCGCGAGTGAACCAGCTGATGAACATGATCAATGGCACGTAGTCAGCAGGCAAAACCGGAGGAAAAAGCAACAATCCCAGCCCATTACTGTCGGAATGGGTAAGGAACATGACGACATTCAAGCAGTTGAGAGAATCAAATACATCCAGGCATGGTCTTTTAAACCAGACACGACAGTGGAGAAAATTACAAGTTTCTTGAATAATATAAAGAAATCAGACTACATCGTGAAGAAACGCGACATCAAATCAGAACTACACGCATCATTTCTCATCGGGATGCCGGAGAGTATTTACGATGACGTTACCCGTCCAACAGAGTGGCCACCCCGGGTACGATTCGTGCCCTGGATCCCCTTTCGGCCGCGTCCCCGCCTCGGGTGGGGATCCCAGCGCGCCGATGCGGCCGGCGCGAACGCATGACTCATTCGTGGTAAGTGCAGTCGGCGAGCGAGATCGCCGATGTTCACCGAGTGACTTTAACTATTCAATACTACCTACTAAACTTGTTGTGTGTCACCAAAACGTAAGAGCACTCAAGGAGAAAACAAGACGGCTAGAAGTTATGCTAGAGACTATATTAAAATGTGATGTTCTCTGTATCACAGAACATTGGCTAAAAGACTTTGAATTGAACTGTATTCATATTAATAATTATACTTTAGGTTCATACTACTGTAGAAGTTCAATTGAGCACGGAGGTGCATGTATTTTTGTAAATGATAAAATTAAATTTAAAGTAATCGACTTCAGCAGCATTTCAGTAGAGCAAAAGTGTGAAATTGCTGCCGTAGAATTAATTGACTTCGAGATAGTTATTGTTTGTGTGTATAGATCGAATCTAACAAAAACATCTGATTTTTTTCCGGTTTTTGAAGTATTGTTTGATAGACTTAACGATACCGAGAAGGATTGCGTTGTGGTGGGTGATTTTAATGTGGATTTCATGTGTCGATTAAATAGTGATATAAAAAAAATGAACGACATAATTAATACCCACAACTTTTGTAATATTGTTAATTTTGCAACCAGAGTAACAGACACATCAAGCACTTGCCTAGATCATGTCTATGTAAAAAGTGAGTGTGCGAGGGCGGGCACCGTACTCGCGACCCCCGTTCGTACGGCGATTAGCGACCACTACGCTGTGCGTGCGTCGATACAGTGTGAGTCATCTGCCAAAGTTGCGGCGTCGTATAGCGCAAGGTTGTATTCGCAGGCTAATACTTGTAATTTTGTAGCGGCAATAGAAAGCGTCGACTGGGTTTCAATAATAGAAAAATACAGAAGTTCTTCGACTAATGAACTATCTAATGCACTAATAAACATTGTACAAAATAAATTAGACGTGTGTTTTCCACAAAAAACTTTTACTAACCGTCAAAATACAATATCGTGGGTGTCGAAAGATTTAGTAACACTGGAACATTTGTTACGCGAAATGATGTTACTGTCGATTACTTTCCCTGATAACATACTACTATTGAATCAAATTGAAAAATTCCAAAGTCGTTTCGATCAGCAGGCGCGATTAGAACGCAGTAATTTTTATCGTAGGCTAATCGAAAGGTCCGGGAATACTGCAAGGACTATGTGGGAGATTGTTAAACTCGAAGCGGGTCAAAAGAGGAAGTCCTTTGACTTTATCGAGTCCTTGCTAAGAATTGATGGATCTGATTTTTCATGCGAAGCTGATGTTGTGGATGCGGTAAACCTGCATTTCGTGAACGCAGCCGCGTCGTGCGGCGCGCCTGCCGCCTGCGTGCAGTCCGCTTTGCGCGCGCTGGTGTCGTCGTGCGAGCCCACTGATCGCTCACTTAGGTTTAGGTACTTTACACCTTTTGAAATCTTTAAAATCATTATGGTGGGAGTCGCTAACAAAAATACTAAAGATATCTATGACATCTCGATTTCACTCCTCCGTAAAGCCGCCGCCCCAATATCAGCTATCCTTGCGGTTCTATTTAACAAATGCTTAAAGGAAGGTGATTATCCTCAAGCGCTTAAAAACGTGAGAGTGTCCCCCCTGTACAAAGGAAAGGGGCGAAGGGATGATGTAAATAATTACCGACCTGTGAGTATTATACCGGGCATGGCCAAGATACTCGAGCACGGCCTCAGCGCGCGGCTCTCGGAGTATTTGTCGAGCACTGCCGTATTGTCAGATAGGCAATACGCCTATCGAAGGGGCAGATCAACGATAGATGCGGCGAGGGAAGTGGTGCGCCGTGTGCTAGGGGCACGAGAGCGAAAAATGCAGGTAGCGGTCGTGTTCTGCGACCTGTCAAAAGCTTTTGACGTCGCGGATCATGCCGTTCTTGTCTCAAAACTGTCATACTATGGTGTGTGTGGGTCGTCCCTGCAACTAATGACAAGATTCATGACTGCAAGATCTCAAACGGTCACCGGCAGGGCTGGCACAATAAGATCACAGCCGCTGTCAAACAATATCGGAGTGGCCCAGGGATCATCTCTGTCAAATATAGTCTTTTGTCTACTCCTGAATGACCTACCAGGATGGATTGAAGACGCTCACATACTCATGTATGCAGACGATGTGGCAGCTGTGGTAGAGGCCCCAACAATTGATGCCCTGGAAGCTAGGCTGAACATTGTAGCAGGCAAATTGCATCAGTGGTTTACCTACAATGGCCTAATTTTGAATGTCACTAAGACAAATTACATACATTTCAATTTGGCAGGGCGAGCTTACAGATCTATGTATGTAGTTATTAATGGTAAGGCCGTCAGTCAGGTGAACGAGATTGTATTTTTGGGTTTCACATTAGACCGAGCTCTGACTTGGGAACACCATATTGATACACTGTGTAAAAAAGCTGGTAGAGCTTGCTTTGCCATTTGGCGCCTATCCGCAACATTGGATCAGCAAACGGTAAGAAATTTTTATTTCGCAGCAGTTCATTCACACCTACAATATGGGGTTGAACTATGGGGCCGTGCAGCGGATTGGGAACGTGCTTTCAGGCTTCAAAAAAAAGCAGTGCGAGCCATTGTACGAGTTTCTCAAGAGACATCAGCTAGACCGTATTTTGTTACGCTTAAAATATTGACTGTTCCCTCTCTCTTGATCTACCAGGCAGCAATCTATGCCCGAAATCACCTGGAAGAATACGATAGGCATGGGGACGGTCATAGATACCCTTTGCGGCACACTGAACGATTACGAGCGGTCCCTAGACGGCTCACAAAAACAGAAAAGCTGGTATACATGATGGGGCCCGCAGTGTACAACCGCCTGCCTTCCACTGTCACTGACGCACCATCAACGCAATCCTTCAAATACAGACTCAAAGATTGGCTCATCAGCCAGTCGTTTTATGATGTTGACGAATTTATTGTCCTTAAGTTATGTAGGTGACATTTTATTTTATTTTTTTTATTTTTGTTATTATTAAGATTATTAAATTATTATTATTTTTTGATTTTATATTTACTAACTAATGATTAAAACTTGTATCCGATTAATTTATGAATTGACATGTAATCTTTATTATGAATAAATGAACTATGAACTATGAACTATGAACTAACTAGTTTTGTGGACTGATTCAGATTAAGTAATTATTTTCTAGGATATTAGCTATGCTCATCCGGCAATTCACGATATGATAGTACACGCACAATATAATTACCTCATACATGCATATGCAATAGGGTTAAGTTAAATTTGTGTAATGTACAAGTATATTTAACTACCTACGTAACGTACCTACATAATGGTATTATTTGTAAGCAGGCAGGCACCGACATTGTAGATTCGATAATGGAATAAAGGTTGATGTAATATTATTGGTCATTATTTTGTTATTCTAGGTATAGAGAAGCTCACCTTGAATGTGGTGTGTGTGTGTGTGTGTGTCGAACGATCGTGGCGATCCAACTTTGCATAAGTACATAAACGTCACTATTAAAGTAAGCAGGTAGGTACCTAAGTCTTTGAGGTAAGTGTTCAAGCAAAAACATAATTAAATATTTTTGAAGGGATTAGTTAGACCATAATATGTTGTTTTAGGCAAGTCCCAAACTATTGTTTCTTATACTACTTAGCTACTTAATCTATACTTACTTTATCTACGAGTAAGTAGGTAGGTACTTACCTCATTTTGATAAGTCTGTCTAATAATACAATTCTCATTAATCGCACATACTTAAATAAATAGATAAAATCTAATAGTAATAAAAGTAACATACAATTGATTAATTATTTCATGCAGGTAAACATACAAGTCAAAAGTTACAAATCATTCAGGAATATATTATTATATTGATGACGACGCGACGGTGATATTATTAATAGATACGTGTTTTGTGCTTTCCTATCCCACCTCTCATATTCGCCATCAAGACATACATACTCCGTATATTCAGCGTGTGTTTAGTTGTGTTGTGGTGATGTGTGGTGTGGATGACGCGTTCTGTCTGCCTAATGCACGGCACGGCACGAGTGGCACGACACGCGTCACACGAACACGACGCGACACGCGCACGACGTGGTGTTGTGAATCTATGGTGTTGTGCAGGCACGGCACGAGTGGCACGACACGCGTCACACGAACACGACGCGACACGCGCACGAGGTGGTGTTGTGCAGGCACGGCACGAGTGGCACGACACGCGTCACACGAACACGACGCGACACGCGCACGAGGTGGTGTTGTGCAGGCACGGCACGAGTGGCACGACACGCGTTACACGAACACGACGCGACACGCGCACGAGGTGGTGTTGTGCAGGCACGGCACGAGTGGCACGACACGCGTCACACGAACACGACGCGACACGCGCACGAGGTGGTGTTGTGCAGGCACGGCACGAGTGGCACGACACGCGTCACACGAACACGACGCGACACGCGCACGAGGTGGTGTTGTGCAGGCACGGCACGAGTGGCACGACACGCGTCACACGAACACGACGCGACACGCGCACGACGTGGTGTTGTGAATCTATGGTGTTGTGCAGGCACGGCACGAGTGGCACGACACGCGTCACACGAACACGACGCGACACGCGCACGAGGTGGTGTTGTGCAGGCACGGCACGAGTGGCACGACACGCGTCACACGAACACGACGCGACACGCGCACGAGGTGGTGTTGTGCAGGCACGGCACGAGTGGCACGACACGCGTCACACGAACACGACGCGACACGCGCACGAGGTGGTGTTGTGCAGGCACGGCACGAGTGGCACGACACGCGTCACACGAACACGACGCGACATGCGCACGACGTGGTGTTGTGCAGGCACGGCACGAGTGGCACGACACGCGTCACACGAACACGACGCGACACGCGCACGAGGTGGTGTTGTGCAGCGGCCAGCGACGCAGCACTTTCGTTCACTTGCTCGAGACATGTCCGAAGCTGGATTACTAAGTATATGGTGTTACAAGGTCAACAAGTTCATTGTAGGTATAAGGAGCCAGCTGACGTATAATCCACCGTGTTATGGTCAGCTGACTATGTTTTTATTTCAAAGTACTTACTACATAAACTATACTCTGGCAAATTTTCAAATGAGAGGAAATGACTGTTAAATTTTTTTTCACTGCCCACCCGATTGTGTGCAGAATCAGGATGAAACTACTTTACCATTAGACAGCTATAAAGCTCTTTACTGGGTAACAAAGGTTATATTAAGTTTATATTTTCAATAAAGGCTACCCGTGTGAAGACGGGGCGCGCTGCTATTTACAAATAAAGTAACATTAAATTATTATACTTATTTCATTGATTAAAGATGGGATCATGGCCACGTTCATGGCCAGGCAGCGTTCCGTTGCATTAAGTGGAAAATAGTAAGGTATGCGAGCGGAGGTCTTGTTTAAAAATATTGGCATAAGTATTGTTTATTTATTTACTGTCTCATCTGACATTCACACCTTGTAAAGATAAGAGGTCGTTATCATAGTTAGTGCGGTGCGGTGCGGAGTGAACCGAGGGCCTGCGGCGGCGGCGAGTGCGGGGGCGCGCGGGGCATGGCACGATGGCGGCGCGCGCGCCTCTCCGCGCCGCCGCCTCCGCCGGGTCCAGCCAGTCCATCCCGCACTGCGCAGTACGTAGGTAGTGGCCCGCGCGTTCGTCCGTCCTCGCTCTCCTCGCACGCACCGACGACATGGCCGACGATAAAAAATTCACTCGCAAGCAAATCAGCGAGATCGATCCTAAAAATAAGACCGTGTTTGTAATCGACAACGTCGTGTACGATGTCACCAAGTTCCTGGACGAGCATCCCGGCGGGCACGAGGTGCTCGTGAACGTGGCCGGCAAGGACGGCTCGGAGGACTTCGACGACGTCGGCCACAGCTTCGACGCCAAGGAGCTCATGAAGCAGTACGTGGTCGGCGAGCTGGTGGACGAAGACAAGGTGGAGCTGAAGAAGCGGAACGTGAGCTGGGAGGACTCCTCCTCCGCCGCCGAGACGACCTTCATGAGCTCGTGGAAGTTCCCGCTGCTGATGGGCGTGCTCATGACTCTGCTGTACTCATATCTGTTCGGGTAGAAAGGCCGGCACTACCGCCGCCGCTGCGCCGCCGCCGCCACCGCCACCGCCACCGCCGCGCCGCGCTCTACTGCGCACTTGTGCTTGTGTACATATTATGTGTGTGTTCGGATTATGATACCTATGGCTCGATACGAATTATTTGTAAATACCTTGTTTAAGTAAATTAATGTGATATATTTTGTGTCTTACCTTTATTTCTGTGAATGGTGCTTTTATTGTATGTAGGTAGAGTACCTGTTTTTACCTCCGACGCCAAAACGACGGGGTGCTAGGTATTAGTTATTATAAGTTTAGGGTGTGTGGGGGAGTGTGTGTGTCCGCCAGTGGCAGCATAGCTCCCGAACCAATGAACCAATTTAAATTATTATTTGAAGGGTGAAGGAGGACGTTACAAAATGGCAAACAAACAATTTCCTTATTATGGGTTTCAAATGGTTTACCTTCTAGAATACCGTATACAAACTATGATAAATTTCAAGAGGGTATTTAAATGTATAGGTACTTGTGGAATGTTGTGTTGACATCCAGTCACCTGAACAAATAATACTTTACACAAAACAACTTAAATTAATTTTATATTGCTATTTACAAATATTTGCATACTTACCAACATCAATGTCATTAAATAAATTCTGTGAAATGTTTTTATTGTTTTTACTGCAATTAGCATAGGGTATTTAAATTACAGATTACATTTTGTGATACAATCTGCTGCTATGTTACTACCTACTTGTCTAGTAATACGATGCGATGCAGGAAAATGCTGACTATACTCACACGTAGGTATGATAACAGTCCTTAATTATAAATTAAAGAATGTTGTCCACGATGACTCTTTTGTTTCAGTTAATGAATAGGTACCTATGCTTTACTTGTCTTGTTTCACAGAAATTATATTATTTCAAAGAGTCCAAACTAGCATCTAATCTAGCTTAAACTGCGCAAGCACAGGGGAATCCACGGTTCGTTAATCACATGAACAGCTTGATCCGCAGTTGTTTATACGGTCCCTATGCTTTTTGAAGTCTAGCTATTGAATCATTAGTATTTTGCAGACTGGCAAAAACTGTAGATTGATGGAACTTTTTGCTGTACCCGGTCACGTCGAACATGGCATGGGAGTAATCACAAAACTCGTATAATAATGCTTATAGGCCCGCCATATAAATGTTAAGGTTGTATGTATGTACAGATAACCTACACGGCACGACCACTTTTCTCATTGATATGTAAATAATAATACCTTTGTAATTTCCGTAATAATTACCTTTGTTCAATAATTTTTGAAGTGAAAACTTCTTTAGCGGCGCTGGGTGGGTAAAAACTTTCAAACTCGCGTCAGGGTCACGTGACGTCGAAAAAGCGTAAGATCTTATTTAATTTTTATACATTGCTCGTAAAACAAGAGACGACAAAAGAACACACTTGCGGTCACGCGACGTATGACTCAAACAATTAAATAGTGTTGTGGCGACATCTGACACACTGACACAGACACAGATGTGTCTGTGTCTTCGTTGTCTTCGTCGTTGTGTCACATTCGCGCTTGCGCGAATGTGACATGACATGACACAATCATAATGACACAGACACATTCGCGCTTGCGCGAATGTGTCTGTGTCATTGTCATTATGACGACTGTGGTTATATTTTTGACAAGACACATTCGCGCTTGCGCGAATGTGTCTGTGTCATTGTGATTGTCATTGTCATTATGACGACTGTGGTTATATTTTTGAAGTGAAAACTTAAAAGTGAAAACACATTCGCGCTTGCGCGAATGTGTCTGTGTCATTGTGATTGTCATTGTCATTATGACGACTGTGGTTATATTTTTGAAGTGAAAACTTAAAAGTGAAAACACAACGTTAATATTGAAGTTTTCACTTCTGCCGGCACTCCCGGAGTGCTACCATTTTTTTTTAATATAAAATGTGTTGACCGCGAAGGAAATTTTATTTCTTATAAATGGACCTCGAGCGAAACTATTTGGTGACCCCTGAGATAAGTTTTTGGTTGGATTGGTATATAATCCAACCAATTATATATACGATAATGCAACGGTCTGTAGATAGCTCAACTGTTTCTTATGTATTTTATATAACAATGTACATTTTGTAAATACTGTATAGTCGTAAGTTTTTTTGTGAATAAAGTATTAAATATATATATATTATATTACAAAATTAATACTATACTACGACTATATATAAATAAATGAAACTTTACCTTATAAATATATATACGTATATAAATATATTTATAAGGTAAAGTTTCATTTTTTATTGTTGATTTATCTGTTTGAAGTTTGTAGTGAAATTGGTGAAAACTATTGACATTACTCGTTACTTCGCCCGGAATTTTTCGAATTAACGTCAACAAATATACTGCGTGCGGCGGTCCGTATGCGGACCGCGGTCCGCCATTTGGTGACCCCTGGATATATTATTTAGCCTGCTTATTGCTCGATAAGGTTTTACAATTACAGTAGTAGTTCTTATACATATAATAACAAACTTTATAACGAACTAGCCCGTGACCCGTGCCCACTTCGTTGGGCATAATTCGACCGTATTTTCTCCGATTCGCTTTGCAAAACGGACTACCACGTAAAAGCCTTTTTATTTTTCAGTTTTGTATATAGCCTATGACACTCAGCAATAATGTGGCTGTCTATTGGTGAAAGAATTTTTAAAATCGGTTCAGTAGATCCCGAGATTACCCCTTACAATTTAACAAATATACAAACACACAAACTTTACTTCTTTATAATATTATATATTATTAGTAAATTAGTAATATTAGTAATTAGTATATTAGTATTAGTATAGATTGATAATACGTTTTGATGAAAATAATAACAAAAGTGTTACCAACTGCATACCTACAAAATAATGTAGGTATGCAGTAGAAAACACGTTTTTTTATAATATTTTGGGGTCTCAAACCAATTACATAGGCTCCGGCAGGTATATCTAGGATCAAAGAACCTTTTTCGTGAACTGCACAGATTTTATCTTAGGTCCTCTGTATGTAGGGATCGCTGTGAAAACTAAGAGTGAATAGTAAACGTGACTAGGTAAAAAATTTATGTATTGTTTTCGCCGTGGGAGAAATAAACGATGATGAGCTCGTCACTGGGTTTGAATTCAATTTTATTGTAATCTCCCTTTGCAATCTAAACAGCACTTAAGCATAATGCTAATATATATACGAACTAGAATTATAGATATGTATATATGTACGCGTACCTATCGTAGGTTTGTGTTCAATGTCGTGAACAGCACTCGAGAGACGCCTCACTGCGGCGACATGCGGCCGCACTTTGGCGGTACATGTTGACTCATAAGGTTAAAGCGCTCAGTCAGGACGGTAGCAGAACAACAATAGATGGCGCTAGTTTAAAAAACTGCGGTTTTTCTTCTGATTTGTTAATGGTTTTTTGCGTTTAGTTATCAAAATTCACCTTTGCGAAATTTTATTAATAGATACCAACTAATCAATACACAAAACTATAATTTTAGTAAATAAAACGTGCAGGGGCTTTTGAAGAATTTCAAGCTTGCTATCTACTCAGATACACACACATGTATACAATATTTGTAACGCACTAGTATTTGATAATTTCAACGTCAAATTAAAAGAACGAATGGTGCGGTTGAAGATGCTATGGAATTCGATTTGTCGTAACCGAGTTCAATTCTTGCGGAGGCTTACTTATTTTTGTTTTTTGTTGAATCAATAGTTTTGGTTCCTGGCTCAAGAAAATTTATTTTTTAGTTTTACCTCTGCTTTGAACAATATCTACTGTCTTATAAAACCTACTTTATTTAAAAATGGTTTTTACTTATGTAGATACTATAAATAGAGAACCTCCATAGATTACCTTCTAATAAAACTGCTAACATGTTCCGAAATATTTTTAGTATTATTATGAAATAATTACCATAAAAATATGAAAAACTCATCAAATAAAACACATGAATATGTTTTGCCCAAATACGGGCTACGTTTATGTAATTTTTTGTGGCGTCGCTAAGATTCTTCAAGTGCAGCTATTAGCGCATTGTCTTGTCCAGAAGGTGATACATTGTTTGTGGGGCAGTCACATTATATTGCTAAATCGGAGTATCCCCATGAATCCAAGTCATACCTGCAGTGGCCCACTTGGCCCCGCTCTTGGCCCCCAAATCTGAGCTCCTGTAGAAAACAACATAAAACAAATTATGCGATAAGTACCTATAAAAGTCACTTAGGTGGTGTAGCCTAATGAGAAGGTTCTATGTGAAGGATGCGAAGTAGCGTGCACGCCTTGATCACCACGCACGCATGCTTCTTTGTTATCACAATAAGCACAATATAAAGAATTTCATCACAAAACAATTATGCAGAAAGCAGAAATGACAGACAGAGCAAACGTTGACAATTGTCAGTGATGTTGCCATACATTGGTATAATTTACCCATTTCGGTATGCATTTATTTGGAGATTTTTAATTTTGCTTGAGTTTTGACTAAAACTTTCAGGATCCGATACGACTAACTACGGGTATTTGTGTACTTAGAAATAAATATTATTTTTATAGCAAAGTAAGTTCTTTTATTTCGATAACTTGATCATTACAGAACATTAAAAAACAAACTGTTTGACAAAGCAAAAAATTATGTTGGCAACACTTTTACAACCAAATATTTTGAACTAGCAGTTAGACGTGACTTGGAACGTGCTGCCTATTTCGACTCGGCAGCGAGTTCTTTTACTGTATTTCACGTAAAAAGTATTTTTCAAATTAAATTAATTTGTACTCAATACAGCCTATGTTACTCTTTTTAATAATGAAAGAATTATTAAAATAGATCATGTACTTTTGAGTTAGTTTTTTTACTATATAAGTAACTGACAAACAGACAAATCCTTTCTTTTCTAGAATATTAGTTTCTAGAACAGACCACAGAGTGGAAGTATGGCAACGTAACATTTTCAAGCAAAAAAGAGACAGCTATAATCTTGTTTCTTTTTCTACGGCTGGAGAGCTGACAACAAACTTAGAATTTTGGCATGATAGATAATTTCAAATTGTGAGTATTAGAGCGGATAGCGTAGAGCGGATAGCGGATAGCGTAGTATTAGATTTATATTAGGTAGGTACATACTCATCTCTCGGAAGATGGTTCATATATTTTACTACCGCTAGTTTTGTTTATACCTACTAAGTAGAAACACTTGAGTGTGATTTTATAATTGTGTAGAAATATGTATTTGAATTGAAATGAGAAAATGTACTATTTTCAATAAATAAATATTCACGGACAATTCACACATCACACTCTAGTCCCAAAATAGGCAAAGCATATAGGTACCTACTATGGGAACGAAATCGCTGATAGAATACTTAGAACTAGAAGGCAGAGCTACTTCCAACTGAGTTGTGACGCTACTGTAGCATTATTTATCGATGGAATTCAATGAAAGGAGAATGGGCAATTTTCTATGGAGCATGGGCCATGACTAAAAAACTCGTCCCTCAGGATTGCCACATAATATGTTTTATAGGGCTTTTACAGGCCTACATTTTACAATTTTTATTTAAAAAATAGATATATTTTGAAAAACAGTTTTTTATTTAACCGTCGTATTACTCCGAATTCCGAAGGCCCACATAAATGCCTGTAGTTTTGTTCAAAAGGACATTAAACGGGCTTCATTTGTTTTTCAGATTGTTTGAAAATCCAACCTGTCGGAATCGAGATATTTCCGAAAAACTTTATTTATTGTTAGCAATACTACAGTTTTTCAGGAATAACTCAATTTCCACAGGTTGGATTTTTAAACAATCTGAAAAACAATTAAAGCCTTTTTAAAGGCAATCACAGTTATTCTTGTGGGCCTTCAAACTCTAAGTAATATCATGTTAAATGAAAAACAATATCATCGGAATATCTCGATTTCCATGGGTCGGATTTTTTCCGTATATACAGGGTGTAACAAATGAGATGGACCAAAAGCAAAAGGGCGATAGGGGAGCTCAATGGCTATCCATATAACCCCCATGTATGTTCAGCGATATTCAGTCGTTCAAAAGTTATTCCCACTTTTATGTTTTTTTTTTTCATTAACAAATTTTAGGTTAGATTTCCCAAGTACACCCAAACTATTAGGGCTACAAGCGTAATTTTTTTACACCTTGTAGCTTAATAGTAGACCTTTCGTATTACAATACCAGTTTGAGTCGTTATTTGATTGATTTCCAAATAAAAAATAATCTTTACAGAAATATCCGAAATCTGAACTTCCGCGAGAAACTTTAGGAGCAATTTAAAAAAAAAACTTGCTGAATATTTTTTTCTACAATCTATCTTAAAAACTTTCTCCATTTATGGAGCAGTTACCCTGAAAATTTCATAAGGCTAGTACAGAAGCATCATGTTAAAAGGTGAACTCAAGTGTTGTAAAAGTGCTAAAATCGACGGTTCAATCGACCAACACGATGGATGGAGCAAGGCTCAGATTGTATGCCACTCCTTCTAATCAATTGCTCTTGGTATATTCTAGCAGCCTCTCGAGCGTTTCTTTGAGCTACACCATGACAATAACACATTTCTGCATATCTACGAGGAGAATATGGCATGATACACTAATCGCAAAGTTTGTATAGTCCGTAAGCGCGCCGTTTTCGTTAAAGTAAAAATCATCCTAATTAAGACCCCTGATTGGCCGCGCTTCTTTTAACCCCTGATACAAAAATTATAATTATAAACTTTTTAAATCTGTTTAACTTTTTAAATATCACACCTAATCTACTGTTGGTTTCTTGACTTATTTTACTTCATCACGGGTTTAGTCGGATGCTTAGTATTATGTACTTTTACATAACTAGCCTCCGACTACAACCATGTTAATTAAAAATATCTGTTTTAGGTAAAAAAAACAAATTCTGTTTTTAAAGAAGAAAAGTTTTTAAAAAAAAAATTTAAAGTTCTTTCCTAGCTTTTCGTAGTCGGGTTTTAGTTTTTAAATCTTATTTTGGAGTCGGAGGTTAAAAAAGTACGGCCACTCAGGAGTCTGAATTTGGATTATCTGTACTTTAACGAAAACGGCGCGCTTACGGACTGTACAAACTTTGCGATTAGTGTATCATGCCATATTCTCCTCGTAGATATGCAGAAATGTATTATTGTCATGGTGTAGCTCAAAGAAACGCTCGAGAGGCTGCTAGAATATACCAAGAGCAATTGATTAGAAGGAGTGGCATACAATCTGAGACTTGCCCGGACCATCGTGTTGGTCGATTGAACCGTTGATTTCAGCACTTTTACAACACTTGAGTTCACCTTTTAACATGATGCTTCTGTACTAGCCTTATGAAATTTTCAGGGTAACTGCTCCATAAATGGAGGAAGTTTTTAAGATAGATTGTAGAAAAAAATATTTAGCAAGTTTTTTTTTTAAATTGCACCTAAAGTTTCTCCCGGAAGTTCAGATTTCGGATTTTTCTGTAAAGATTATTTTTTATTTGGAAATCAATCAAATAACGACTCAAACTGGTATTGTAATACAAAAGGTCTACTATTAAGCTACAAGGTGTAAAAAAATTACACTTGTAGCCCTAATAGTTTGGGTGTACTTGGGAAATGTAACCTAAAATTTGTTAATGAAAAAAAAAATCATAAAAGTGGGAATAACTTTTGAACGACTGAATATCGCTGAACATACATGGGGGTTATATGGATAGCCATTGAGCTCTCCTATCGCCCTTTTGCTTTTGGTCCACCTCATTTGTTACACCCTGTATATAGTAAAATATTGGTAGTCCGGTCAATTTAGACAATTGAAATAAAGAAAATTCCGACAGAGCCAAATCTTCGTAAAGACCTTAGGTTTACCACAAGGAATAAAGTCCCCATCAGTCCCTGGAGACTTTCTTAGAGAGAATTTTCTTTATTTCAATTGTCTGATTCTTACAAGCGCAATATCTGGGAAATAGTGGGTCTTAGAAAAAAACTTATTGGGGTTATTTTTATAGAAAATTTTAAGATCTACAACTTTGCTTTTAGGTACTTTTTCGATAAAACTTACCGTTTTCAAGAAAAATCCAAAAAACCTAAAATTTTGACGTTGGGCCCCGAATAAGTCCCTAAGCCCACATGGGACTGATGGGGACTTTTGACACTTTATTCCTTGTGGTAAACCTAAGGTCTCTACGAAGATTTGGCTCTGTCGGAATTTTCTTTATTTGATCACAATTTTTATGTCTAAATTGACCGGACTATGGCCTGTAAAGCCCTTTTAAACGTACTATGTGGCAACCTTGAGGGACGATTCTTTTAGTCGTGGCCCAAAGTGCCCATTCTCCTTTGATTGAAATCTGACGTTTCGCAAATCTATACGCGCCTTTAGGTAGGTATCTATTTTCTTACGTCGTTGATTCATTATGACAACGTTTCAATAGAGCGCGAACTGAGTATTTGTGTTTTTTTTTGCTGATATAGGTATATCAGCATAAAAAAACACAAATACTCAGTAAATCTAAGTAAAACATCTAGGTAGATGTTTTACTTAGATTCATCCCTATATGAGTACCTACTTTATTATAATCAAAACATGATTTCCAAGAAACTATTTCTTTTTCTTTCTTTGGATTTGTTATGGTTGATTGTCAGTCAGTGTCAGATTCTGTCAGTGTCAGATTCTGTCAGTGTCTCGAACCACAAAGTATCATATCCTTCAGTCAAACTGAATGAATGAGACACACCCACAGACTAGTAATACACAAATCTAGTTCTTCAAAATACGTACCATACCGAATGGTGGCAGCACTTTCATATACACGGCTACACGGGTCGCCATCACGCACACATAAGCATTTTACGTTAAATTTTAGGAAAAGAAACAAATAAATTTATGCGTTTTCTGAATAAAAGCGTATGAATTTATTAGATAGATGTTTATAACTATCTCTAATGAGTATACTAAGCATATATTTCACCCCTTTCACTTATTAGTTGTCTTGTTATATCTTATTGCTTTTTGTATGAGAAAGGATTCACCTTAAGATGTTATGTTATGTAGGTACCTACAGAGATCTTGTGTACTCCCGATTCACCCACAAATAGTCTTAAAACTAATTTCATTGGTACCTATTTATTTGCAACGATGTTTTGCGCGCACTAAAATAAAAATATAATAAATGTAGGTATCATAATATTACGTAAGTATAATTAAAAGTGTAGATTATAAGTATATACTTAGTTACTTAATTCAGCAGGCTGATACGCGATAATTTGATATCAACAGTAATTTGATTATCAACTTTAGAGTGTTACGAGATAAAGGAAATAATTTAACCTACTACCACGAGCGATAAGTATCAAACAAACAACAACGTGAAAACCTCACAGGGAGAGTCCCCTTTTCTGAGTTTAAAACATAATTTAATTTAAATTCATTTTTATTTGAGATGTTGCTTTGTCCATTGATTTTTAAAGCCCTCTATTGGACCGTTTGAGTGTTATACCAGATGCAAATTTCAAAAGTCCTGACAAAATTCCTGAGTTTCGACCAAAATTCCTGACATGAGCTCAATTGGGTTTTTGAATATATTTTTTTTGTGATAAATGGAAAGATCAAGTACTTATAAGTTTTATAACAAAACTAATTTTATTCTATTTTTCCGCAATAATTCAAAAGTTATTTCAAAATAAACATTAATTTTTGAATCCAGTACCTACCTACGTTTAATATTTTATGTCAATATACCCGAAACGCAGCGTTTTCGTTCGTCGCGGTCGGTGGTGCGGCATGCGGTATCGTTGGTATCTATCGCCAAGTGATTAGGTAAATACGCATAGATACCTACTGCTGTCACTTATTATAATACAATAATGGATGGAGCGAGTGAAGATCTACTTCGGTACGGTTACTAAATCGGCGGCGGGGTTGCGTTGTATGCTTGTTAGGACTTAGGACACAACTTAGCGTAACTTTCAAACCGCTTAACACATGTGTAGTACCTATCTAGGTCAATTTAGTCAAATTTACTTACTTATAAAAAATCACTTTATAACTAAGGTTCATCATTATATTATTTTACTCACAAACGGAAACCTATACAACGACACTCTGTAATAAGACAGGTTAATCAAATAAACTTTGGTCAAAAAACTTTTTATTGTTGCTGTAGGTACAATTAGAATGTCAATTGTCAGGGTTGCGTAGAGTTAGCGTGAAGTCATCCGTCTTTATTTAGACAGGCGTCAAAGTCTATTCAACCTCAGCCTTCCGTGCGTGTATGGTTCGTAGGTTCGATTCCCACCAAGAACATAAAAATAAATAAAGACAGACACTGATGTTCGTTCTATGTATGGACGTTACTATACATATATTGTAAGTATTTTTTTACAGAAAAAAAATAATGCATGTATTCTATTAGCAATCTAGTTCCATAAAAATAAAATAAAAGCATAGTTTGGGACTATTCGGCGTGGTGTGAAATGAATTAGGAATCTATTTATTAATTTGCAAGCGCTACTGATGTATTATATTCGACGAAAAATAGCAGCGTTTACACTAAATACGTATTTTTGTGTTGTTGTTTGAAACCGGTTTGGATACTGGAGAGCCTAGCCGTGAGCCGTGGCCCGTGAGCCGTGCCGTGTCTCCGTGAGTAATCATTACGATTTACGAAGGTCATGTTTGTAAGCATACTTATACTCGTATGAATCATACGAACTGTATTTGCATCATACGGTATGATGCAAATACAGTTCGTTCGATCAAACTTTATTGTTCACAAGCCACTAGCTAGTATACCTATAGGTAGGTATTTAAATGAGGTCTACGTGAATAGTGTTGTTGTCGGCTGCGTGCTGCGTGTGACTTGCAGAGCGCGTAAGGATACTTTTCCTGTATTCATGCACTACTCGGTGCTGATGCTGACTGCTGATGGACTAAGGAAAGTGTAAAGCACGTTGTTGAAGTTAATCAAAAGTTGAAACTCAATGTTTGGTATCTAGCTAGTACTACTTACCTGCGTCGTCGTAAACAAGTGGTTCCGGAGCGGTTTCCGATCAGGCCCAGTAGGTGCGTCACGCCTCACGCGGCACCGTCGAGCGCCGTGATATTGTTGTTTTAATGAGTTTGGCCTCCCCGCGCCCCGTGCGTGGGGAGCAAGGGTGATAATGAGGGACCTACTATTTCTGATTAAATTATATTACCATCACGAACAGAGCTGCCGTCGGGCATTTACAAGATTATGTCTTCAGGTTGTTCGTGAGCATAGTCTCACTGAGCGCAAGTTCATCGTTACTCTGTGGATCCGAAGAACGGTCAGATATCATCCTGAATGTGGCGCGGCTTCACCTCAGCTCCACCGCCTCCACCTAGCTTTGCGGAGTGGGAGTAGTGGGAACAAGGACTGAGATTAGTGTCGTGTTCGCGCGCAATAATATTAGCTAATCAGGGAGTCGCGTGCTTGGAAAATTGGTTAAAATGTTAAAATGTTAAAAACAATCATTTTTCATTACTCCATAAACTGATTGTTGGCGGGTCGCGGGTCGAGGGTCGCGGGTCTCTACGACCCGCGACATTCGCCGGCGGCGATGTTTATGTAGGTAGAACTCTCTAGAACAGCTTTATCGAGATTTTAGTAAATATCTAATTTTCAATTTTATTACATTCTAATACATCAGTAGTTTTTTCGACAAAAGCTAAAAAAGGCGCATTCAAATTACCTTTATCTCATAGGTGTCTAATTCGATTTTGCTACAGCGTGTGACCCAAACCAAATTTAGGTATCTGTAAAAGTAAAAAGTGCTTATATCTGTGGCCTCTTAGGTATCTCAGAAGTAGTGCTTCGATTGGTTCTATTTTATAAGCGATCTCTAACTTACCTACTAACAGCAGTCGTGTCTTGGCATTTGTTTTTTTCACCTGTAGGTACTGTACCTACCATCCCAATAGCGGTTATATGTTGTTTATCCACAAAAAATATAACGTTCGCGTCGCGCGTTGCGTTGCGCGTCGTGCAGAACGAGTCTCTTTGTTCCTCAATTCCTTGTTATATAATAAACGCCGGAAATGTTCAGTGTATTTAGAGACAAAAATCTAGAAATCCCCTGCGCAGGGGGAACTCGCAAGAGATTTGGCCTACGCTACGTAGGTACGCCATTTACCGTAATATCTGGATCTAAACAAAAAAAAACATCAAATATTAAATATTTTATTCGAAAACAAACTTATCCTGTTTATGTATACTTACATTAAAGATTTATGTTTTACATACTTACATATATTCTTCATTTCTTACACCTCATAGTGACCTCTACTTAAATAAACTTTATTGTAAAATTCTCTTCTATAATAGATAATATTTACAATTTATTTCTATACAAAGACATTTAATCTCGAATCTTTTATATTACAATTATCTACGTTACGTTACGTTATTCCGTTTATCTATAAACGTTATGGGAAACGTTGTTTGGTAATACATATATAATATATAACTCTTTGTATGTGTGTCTGCAGGGGCTTCGGCGCAGAGACGATGTTCCAAGTTGTAACAAGTTCAAATGATACCTAGTCCCCTTTTCATTACGAGTGTTTGTAATGTTTACCGATTTGCGTCCATATTTATCTATTAAATGTCTGTAAAACTAAATTCACATACGTGTGCAACGCCTCAGCAGTATGCAAAACGAGATATATTTTTAAATACATTTAATTTTGTCAAAATAGTATCGATTGTTTACAGCATAGACTCTGACCGCCGCCGCCCGGTCGCCGCAGAGGGCGCAGCCTCCACCTTGTGGAACGGTAATGAACATCGCACCGATGAGCATCATTATACGACGCGACGCTTACATCGCAGAGGGCTTAGTCCGAGCCTGCATTTTAAAACTCCCTACTCTCGAGCCGAGAGTCGTCTCTCGGATGTCCTTATATTTTTGTAAGAAGTAGAGAGAGAGATCCGAGAGACGACTCTCGGCTCGAGAGTAGGGAGTTTTAAAATACAAGCTCGGACTAAGGGCTCTGACCATAATAAATAATGTATTGAATTGTACTTGTACTTTCATACATAGTAGTTGAACAGAACCGAATATCTTAAAACGGCTTAATTTCCTTCAGACTCGACGCGAACGGAACCCTTCATCCGGAAACATTCCATTGTTTTACAAAAATATAAGGACATCCGAGAGCCGAGAGTCGTCTCTCGGATGTCCTTATATTTTTGTAAGAAGTAGAGAGAGAGATCCGAGAGACAACTCTCGGCTCGAGAGTAGGGAGTTTTAAAATACAAGCTCGGACTAAGGGCTCTGAACGTCGTGAGCTTGACCCGCTCACTCTAATCCGCATATTCAGAAAAATCATTGGGATCGACTCCACTCATGCTTAAATAAGATTTAGATGAATTTAGATGAAATGGATAGTGGTTTGGCCGGATACCGGATACCAAATATTAGGGCAACTTTAAAGCCGAATAGCCGAATATGCGGCCGAACATAGTCTAGTCGGACATACCCGATCGCTTCACTCACACTCGTGTTATAACGAATCGCCTCGTTACGAGAGAAGCGATCGGCTGGACTCGGGTTTATGTGTGGAATTAGCGTTTTATTGTCTATAGCGAATGACTCTTTTCGGAAGCTGGGGGTTATCCTAACAACTGAAATGTTTTTGAACTGTTATTTGATCAAATTGCAGTTCAGTTTTCTTCTTCGTCTTTTATTGATATTTTGAATGATCGATTTTCATACCGTTTGATAGAATTAACGAAAAATCAGGTAGGCCATGCTCAAATCAGGTAGGACATGCTTAAATCAGGTAGGCCATGCTCAAATCAGGTAGACCACGTGCTAAACAGCTCAGTCATAATTTTATAAAGCTCAGTCACGTCAGTCCACAAAAATGCCACGGAATACTTCTTCTTCTTCTTATCGTGTCGATGCTAAAACTGTATTTCGTTGTAGCATCGTGTTGGAAAGATTAGCCAGACTAGACACTCCTTTACTGTGCCTAGCTGTTACCGGTGTGATAACGAATACTGATGAGTTACTATAGTAAAGTCATCGAAAACTGAACTGTAACTGAAAGGATATTCGGTCACGCAAGTTTCCCCCCTGGTCTACATCAAGCAAATCAGTCTGTACCTTTAACGTAAAAAAAAATGTGTTTATTCATCATAATTTGCCCTTAGTGCAGTTTGAGTATACATTTTTTGTTATTTTATTAAAAAATCATGACTCTATATTCTATGGTAATACAGATTAAAGTATCTTCAATCTTTATGTCGTACGTATTTATTTGAAATCCAGTATCCGACCGTATAGGTACTCGTTTCCTATCCGGATTTCGGCCAGATTTAAAATTTGAGCCGGATAGGCCGAATACCGGATAGTTACCGGATATCCGTTTCATCTCTAAAAGATTACATTAAGTTTTAGCTGGGTAGATGATGAGCGCATAGAAACGATTCCTAAAACAACACACAAAACAATAAAACGTAAGTACATATTTTTTTTGGTTCCTATCTAAAATATACACAAATCATATAATTTAACAGCTTGGAACAATTTTCAGATCATGTTGAACTTATGTCCTTTAAATAAATGATACTTTCTAGAGTAATGGAGTCAAATTTAAAACTCGTAGTTTAATTTAACTTGTTCTAGTAATAGACACCTAAGCATCATGGCAGTTTAGATTCTTATAGCTAACATAAATAACAACAGGTATTTAACTGGAAATTGAACATATACCTACAAATTTGGGACTAATAACTCAGATAGTGGTTTTAAAGAACTTTTCTTTCAGAAAACAACACAAACAAGCAAATTATGCACTTTTGCACGAGACGTCGAGAACTTAGGTATTCTTTTCTTTTGATCAATTCATTTTGTGAAATGACGTAATACATATTATTACATAATATACATTATACTAAACGAAGAGTAGCGGCAGAGTGCGGCGACTCGCGGCACGACGCGCCGCCGCGCCGGTGCGTCGGCCACGGCCACTCATCTCAAATACAACAGTTTCCGATATCTGTGAGTTGTTTCATCTCGATTTATTTAATAATTCAAAACTTACTTGTACCCTTAATAATTAATAACTAGCTAAAACAATCTGTATTTACAATATTCGAGCAACAGACGCAAGATTTTATTTAAATTTCAATTCAACTTTCTTACAATACATCTCACAAGGCTGAGTTATTCAAACTTAAAAATATTAAAGGGGCTGGTCATATTAACTAAACATTCAAAAATTAATTATTTACTTACTTAAGTATGTATAATTTTTGGTGGATTGACGAAAATTACAAAATCATGTTCATGACCAGTGGCGTAGCTAGGTAACCAAGGGCCCTGGGGCAAATTAAAAAATGGGGCCCCACTGCTATGTAAACTGATTTAGACTAGTCAACAAGTTCAAAAACTTAAAAATATGAGCGATGGCTCATTCGATTCGGAATCACCTATAGAAAAATGTTTTTGAAGGATTTTGGTGCAGGTTAAAAATTGCAATAGTTATTAACAAAATAAGATTTAAAAAAAATGATATACCATTTTTTGTTAATAACTTGAAAAATATGAACATTTAAGCAATTTTGAAAAAAGCTCGTTAAAGAAGAGGAAATTTCCAATAAAAAAGTCCTATCTTTCGGAACTCTATCTCCATTATTTATAACTTTAATCATACGTTGAAAATAGAGCTCCGCGCGGCTGTTACAGCAAGCCGCTAAAGAGAGTTCAGCAATAAAAATAATATTTTATAACATAAAATGTGATTTTAAAAATTTGAAAAAATTGTTGTATATTCTTAACACTTGAAAGAACCGAGCCCTGAAGAAAAAAAAGCTTAATCATCATTTTTCAAAAAGTTATTCAATTTTTAACTGACAATTTGTTTCGTAATATCCATTGGTTTAAACAATGGAATTAAAGGTATAAATAATTGGCCTTAAAATCTCAAACTTCGTGGAGCCCTGCTGATGTATGTACTTTATAAGATCCTGCGGTAAATTTTCATAAAAGTTAATTAATTTGTTAAGTATGATTTTTTATAACTATTGAAAAATTATAACTATTGAAAATAAAACGGTTGAAATGAAGAAAAAACGCAGCATCTTCGACGATTTTTCTGCGGTATCTCGAAAGCGATGCGAAGAAAAGTGTTTCTATATTTTTGTAGACAATTTTACGATCTACAAGCTTTGTCTGAACCATTTTTCGATAGCTCTCGTTGTTTCAGAGATATACGCAAAAAACTCAAATGTATGACCTTTGATCTCGAATAAAAAACAACGCACAGGCGGGATCGATGGGGATTTTTGGCATATCGTTTGTAATGACGTATTCAAGGCCTGCACAAAAATCCAGCTTGTTGGTTGGGAATTAATGCAAACTGGAATGTCTATTTTGACTGGACTATGTCACTTCTGCAGCAGCTAAAAGATCATTTAAGAAATGGTATGGGCCAAACTCGACTCCGACATTTATCGCTAATAGCAATTGAAAACAAAACCGCATCAAACCTGGATTTTAACGAAGTTATTGCAAAAACTAATGCTAGGAAAAAATTGTAAATATAATTAACATTAAACGGGCTTTATTAATTTCTCGGATTGTTTGAAAATCCAACCTGTGGAAAGTGAGTTGTTACTGAAAAGCATGTGGTATTGTACAAAAAAAATACAGTTATTCGGAAGTATCTCGATTCCCACTGGTTGGATTTTCAAACAGTCTGAAAAGCAAAAAGCTTAATTTTTCACGCGAGAATTTTTTCAAATTTTTCGATTTCAATGGGACCGATTTTATTATAAAAATAGCAAGAAATAGGCCTGTAAAAGCCCTTTAATATGTATTATGTGGCAACCTTGAGGGACGAGTTTTTAAGTCGTGGCCCACGCTCCGTAGAGGATTGCCCTATCTCCTTTCTAAAAGTTCAGTTCGATCGAGATTTCTAGTAATAGAGCTCAGGGGGCCCCCCTGAGCTCGAGGGCCCCGGGGCACTGCCCCGCCTCGCCCCTTGGTAGCTACGCCACTGTTCATGACCATGAGCTCCCGTGATATAATACTTATTATTATTATATTTCAACAATTTGTCGACACAAGATTCATCAAATTTCATTGTGACGGTTTTAATAAAGATGAAACGGAACGTGACACGACAGACGCACAATCAGTACTCGAACAATACTCATATTCACGTGAAAGGTCTACGCGAGTGTTCGGTACCAAGTACCAACCGACTCGCAGCCTCGCAGCGGCCACGCACGGCGCGGCACGGCACGGCGGAGCTCGGCGCGTAACGTTCGGAGCGGCCGGAGCGCACTTTTCACAAAAACAGAGAGAACACTCAACACGAATCACAGCGACCTGACGCTACGGTCTCATCGCAAAAAGTTAGTGAGTTGTCGAAAGCTAAGTTTTCGTTGGGTGCACTTGAAGTTCGTCGGAGGAAGGCGCGGGGCGGGGCCTAAGGCGGCGATCAGCTGGCGAGCAGCGTGCGCTGCAGGCGCGCGTGCAGCGCCACGGCGGCCAGCAGCGCGGCCACGCAGCGCGCGCTGTCCGACAGCCCCGCCGACCCCGTCTGCATGGCGGCCGGCCGCTCGCCTGCAACACAACACAACACACCTACGTTATATGTACTTACTTACACATCATACTCTATTAGCATCTCATTTTCATACTAGATGTCGTAGTGTGAAATGTTTATTAGTAATGGTTATAAATTTACTAGTAGTAAGAATTACATCATTATATCAAGTAGTGATAGTGATTATAACGTGGGAAAGTGAAAACTTGTTATTGGTCTTATGTATCTATTGTTTAGTTATTAGTCTTATGTTTGTAGTAGATACTGTATGTTTTCCAAGAAATAAATAAATAATGAGCAGTGTTTACAACTTAACACAACGGGCTATCGGTTTGTTGTAAGTACATACATTACATATTATAATAAGGTAGGACGTTACTGAATTTTCTGTAAGGTCTAAAGACCAAAGAAGAGGTATTATAAGACCTCTTAAACTTTTTCACAAAGTAAAGGCTCAGTACGTGCATCAAATGAACTATCTAAGTGTGTGTGTACTAACACATAACAGTTGTGTATGAATACATCGGTAGGTACTTACTTATAGAAAACAAACACGAAAGATTGTCACAAACAATTTGTACTTTAGCACTTATCAAAGTGCCTAGTGTAGTGTATGTGTGTGTGTGTGTGTGTGTGTGTTACCGTTGAGCACGTGCACGCGCACGCTGGCGACCTCGGCGTTGCTGGGCGAGCACGAGTAGCGGCCCGAGTCGGCCGGCGCGGCGTCCTGCACCAGCAGGTACGACGTGGTGGCGGCGCCCTTCTCCGTCACCACCGACACGCCGCCGCGCGACGAGTCGTACGAGATCACCTGCTTCACACACATTACACTTTCTATACATTATATCTAACTACTACACTACTCCACTCTACTATCTCTGTCCACAACCACTTAGCTTGCATTGCCGTGTTTCGGTGTCGGCACTGTTAGGTACAAACTAATTATCATTTTACATCTAACCTAAGTGGCAAATATAAACAACACTAAGTAAGTGACCCTAGGAGAGTAAAGTATGATACTCGCAGGTAGATGCGCGCCGTCTCGAGTCCGCGGCGCTCGACCTCGAGCACGATCCTGCGGTATGCCCGCTCTGCCTTGCCCTGGTCTAGTCTACTCGAGGCGAAGGTCGAGGCGACCTCTCTTGGATATTAGGGCTGGATTCGATTACGAATTTACGTGCGTCAGGATGGAGCCTAGGAGAGCTGTACCTTGATAAGTTATTCACGTTGTGTAGTGTAGCCAGTTGGAAAGTAATAAAGGCGCGCGCACACTGGTGTCTGAGCCGTTCACGCACATGAATCGACGCAAATTAATTTGAACAAACTTCTCAAGCAGCGTAACGAGACGCTACCTGCCGCGTGAAGTAACAAAAATTACACGATAATTTGTAAAACTGGAGTAGAATGAGCCAGGAACATTCCCCCCTGCCGCCGTTGCCGTGTCAAAGGGTGCGCTAAACAGTAATAGGTACCTATTCATTATTTCGGCAATATTGCTTTATTGCCGAACCTGCTTCACGCGGCTAATTAGCGTAATTGCTTTATTTTACACTAGCTGACCCGTGCCCACTTCGTTGGGCATAATTCGACCGTTTTTTCTCCGATTCGCTTTGCAAAACGGACTACCACGTAAAAGCCTTTTTATTTTTCGGTTTTGTATATAGCCTATGACACTCAGCAATAATGTGGCTTTCTAATGGTGAAAGAATTTTTAAAATCGGTTTGGTAGATCCCGATATTACCCTTATAATTTAACAAATAAACAAACTTTACTTCTATAAGTATAGATTTTACTAATTATGAGTTTAACATATGTATACTGTTAAACTCTTAATTCTCCTTTTGAATCCACGTAACTAAACAATAGAACCCGCATATTATACTCCCGTGACCGGCACCTGCATTATTCCGCTTGACATTTTTCTAATACCTACTTACATTTTTAAACTCGTGATATCTTTTGAATGGAATGTCCAAATTGAATAATTTATAAAGTCATATAAAGGTATTGAAACAATCTTAATTATGAAGAAATTTATTTAGATAAGGACATAATTGCAGTTTTAGTTAGGATCCCTAATTTTTTTGAAAATATTATATAGCCTATGACACTCAGCAATAATGTGGCTTTCTATTAGTGAAAGAATTTTTAAAATCGGTTCAGTAGATCCCAAGATTACCTCTTACAATTCAACAAATATACAAACACACAAACTTTACCTCTTTATAATATTAGTATAGATTTAATACGGTTACGGCGCTAATAAAACGACTTTATATTAGGTAATTGTGTTACCATTGTTCAAGAAGACGTATTACATCGTCGAGGGTTATCTCAGTCCGAGAATTAAACGAGAATATTACAGAATTAGATAACACTAAACTACCACTTATTTCTTTCATGAATTATCAAATATATAATATAGAATACTGATCTAAAGTCTATTCTAAGCCGGCTAAATGGAAAAACTTGACGCTTTTAAAATGAAACACTTACGCACGAGATTAAATTTAAGTTTCCACATATAATAATCGGTTCATTATTCCGATTACAATACAATACGATGTGTGCGCGCTGGTGATGCGAAACTGGCTGCTAATCGCGCATTAGCGTGGAGCGGGCCACGGGGAGGAGTCCCGCTCATACACGCTCATACACGCGGCACCCCTCACATGCTGCCATAATTGTGATCTGAACAGATTGTGTGCTGGGCTGGGTGCTGGGTGGCACATAGCAGGCGACTTATTGCATGTTACTCTGCTAGCACGACTATTCAGTCTCAATTTTTGCCAGTATTCGTGTATGTATGGTATCTATATTACGTCCTGGCAGCCTGTTCTTATTCTAGTAAAAAGTATACAAAGTGGAATAATTACTTTTCGTCCGCTCACCTCGTCCTCGTGGTACCAGAATATGTAGGCGGGCGGCTCCGGGCTGAACTGGATGAGGCAGGTCAGGTTGATGGTGGAGCCGATGTCCACGTGCAGGTCGGGCCCGCCCAGGATGCGAGCGGACGGCACTGTGCACCAAAACAAAATGCATCTTCTTAATTACGTGCTAAGTTCCAACTTGCCCGCATAGTTTACGTTGCATCTAGTATTAGTTAATGGTATTAAGCGTTATTATACAAACTCGTTGCTAATCCTGTGCATTGCAAATTAACTTACTAAATCACTGTTGCTATTATTGCGTCCGCTATTAAAACCGCCATTACGTATATGATGTTCTGTGGCAGAGGCATGCATTATGCACCCTTGCCCCTCCCCTGCCTAAAGGGGGAGTGACACATTTGCAGTGCGGCGGCGGCGGTGCTCTTTTCGCGCTGAATGCACTTAGCTTGAAGTACACGCTACTGCCGCCGCCGCCGGCGCTTAGCCCTTAATAACGGGTAAATCCGCTTAATTGCCATAAATACGAATAAATACGAACCCAGGTTGCTTAGTCTTCGTCTAACCATTGTGGCTAAAACTACAAAATCTAATTATGTATTGAACAAAACACACCAATAGGTACAATAATTAGTCAAATCACGCACTCATCTTGTAGGTATTTGAATGATATTTAGGTATCTTAGCTACACTGCGGCAAGAATTCTATAGTGCAGTGCGATTAACGATGCCCATAGAAACGAATTTATCACGTCACTGAGTACACGCCCACTTTTGATGCTTGCAACTTAAAAAATAAAAAGTGCAGCACGGCCCACTGATAGCACTGTGTGTGCCCATCTACAACGTAACACGGTTTGTAGTCAGCAACTCCTGCATTGTCAAGCTGTATAGCAGTGTTGATACGCTAGGCCAGAGAGTATATTTAATTTATTTTACATTTCATCTGGAGGACCTCGGACCCCATGGTCTCGACTCGACCCTAAGAGGAGCAAATGTGTAGGCTCTGTAACTAAGTATATAAAACTGCAGGCAATATAAGTGAACACTGACTGCCGCTCGACTAACGAACCTGTCGATACGCCATGTTGAACGCCATGGCTCCATTTGGTGAACTTAGGATGCCCAAGGTAGCCAGGTCTGTGCCTGTGCCGCAAGCTGAAGCCTTGTCGTAAAGAGATCTCTCGTAACGACATTGGCATTGTTAGCATTGATGTTGTGTGGATTGTCCAGCATTATTATTTATTTACTAGCTGACACGTGCCCACTTCGTTGGGGATAATTTTCATTAAATATAAAAATTAAAACATATGCTGTCGTTGACTTGTGGCTTTTTTGTAGGCATTATCAAGCTCCACATCTTTTCTCTAGAACACTTCTTTCATAGTTAAGGCAGCGTTCGTAAGAAACGCTTTCATTCGACCGTTTTTTCTCCGATTCATTTTGCAAAACGGACTACCACATAAAAGCCTTTTTATTTTTCAGCAATAATGTAACTTTTTATTGGTGAAAGAATTTTTAAAATCGGTTCAGTAGATCCCGAGATTACCCCTTACAATTTAACAAATACACAAACTTTACCTCTTTATAATAGATATTAGTATAGATTAAGTAAGTATATTACATTTTTTTTTCTTAACCTATCTCGTCCCACTGCTGGGCAAAGGTCTCCCCCAAATCCTTCTCTCTGCTTTCCGCTTTCGTCCACCAATCCCTCTCGAAAGCATCGAGGTCGTCCCGCCATCGCCTTTTTGGTCGGCCTCTACGCCGCCTTCCGTCTTCAGGCAGCCACGGTGTCACGATTTTGGACCATTTCTCTGGGTCCATCCGGCTAATATGACCTGCCCAGTCCCACTTAAGCCTCGCGGTTTTATTGCCTACATCTGCAATACCAGTGAGCGAACGCAGCGTAGTGTTTCGCACTCGATCGATGCGCTTGAAACCAAAGATGCTACGTTCCATTGCTCTTTGGCAAATCTTGAGTCTGGATTTCTGTACTTCAGTCAGTGACCATGTCTGCGCACCGTAGGTTAGGACGGGCAGGATGCACATGTCGATGAGTTGGCGTTTAAGTGTAAGTGGAAGGTCGCCTTTCATGTGTTCCTTCATGGACCAGTAGCTCTTCCAGGCGTTCTCGATGCGGCGATCGATCTCCTTATATCAAAGCTCGCTAACTGGCCCAAGTAAATGTACTCATCAACAACAATATATTTTTTATAAAATATTATAAGTATAAGTATAAAAAAAAAACAAACCATCTAAGTAAATTATGTTTTTGTATGATATTATGAGCACCCCTTTGAATCTAAACTAATATTATAAAGAGGAAAGATTTGATTGTTTGTTTGTTTGTTTGTTTGTTTGTTTGCATCGAATAGGCTCCGAAACTACTGGACCGATTTCAAAAATTTTTTCACTGTTGTAAAGCTACATTATCTGTGCTGAACATAGGCTATATTATATTTTCAAAAAATTAGGGATCCTTACTAAAACTTCAATTATGTAACCCAAGGTGTAAAAGAAATTCCTTACATCGCGTGCGCTGCGGAAACTATTGATGATAGAAAGAAATTATGTACTACAATTTTGTAGAACACATCATCATCCACAAAAAAGTCAGCGACAGCATATGTCTAACTATTATAGATATGTCATAATAAGTGTTTTAATATCAAAAAAATATAATTAAAATGACGACGCCAGAAAACGTTCTATATTTGTACTTAGGTATTAATCCTTATCTAAATAAATTACTTTAAAATTAAGAATGCTTCAATACCTTTCTATTACTTTTTAAATTATTGAATTCGGACATTCCATTCGAAAGATATCACGAGTTCAAAAATGTAAGTACTTATTAGAAAAAAGTCAGCGGGCGCCGCGCCGCTGCCGGTCACGGGAGTATATGCGGGGGGGTTACATACTATAGGGTCTATATTTTTTATCATTTCGAAAATACATTTATACTGAGTAACATAATTAGCTATTTTATAATGATATTTATTTATTTAGGCTACCCGTGCGAAGCCGGGGCGTACTACTAGTATTTAATATTTTGTTTTTAAATGTTTATTCGTCATTAAAGCGGTAGTCGGATACGCAACCCTAAATAACATATCAAGTTAACTCAATTTATCGGAACTATTGCTAAATACCGACCGACTTATAACACATTGCCAAAACGCACCGATAGCGCGATCTAGGATTTGTGCACATTAACGCCATCTAGTGGTAAACACAACAAATTTCAAACTTTACTCGATTTGAGTATTCAAGTGCGACGGCGCGATGGCTTATTTCATGTATAAGTTTGGTGTTTCTATACCGATTTCTATGATTCTTTTTTTATTGAATAGGTAATAATGTTAACTTTTTTAAATTTGGGATGACTGAGAGTCTTATAAACGTAAGAGTAAACAAATATAATCAGAATGCTCCGAACTGCTAAGCTATCAGGAGTTACACGTGTTATTGTGAGTCAACCATAAAAGATAGACATATGCTGATGCGGGATATTTTTTAGACAATTTAATGTAAAATATTTCCGTCATACATGATTTCTATGCTTCGATCATAAAAGAACTAGATACACAATCCCGTGCAAAAACGAACTTAAAACTGTCCTCAAGAAGGTACGTAAAATAGAAAGAGAAAGAAAAAATAACGAAACATGAGTGGCCAATATATACCAAAACAAAATAAACCTTACTCCAATGAATTACAGTCGGATTTACAACGGACAAAAAAAAACACATTAAATTTTACGACCGTAGCTCGGCACTAGAACATAGAATGAGTGGAGTCGAACTAGATATTTTTATACAGTTATTTATAAATGATCTTTTAATATTTTTTGGGTGTATGTAATTATGATTAATGAACATAATTGTAATCTCCTGAATGTAAGTATATAATATAATTCAATGAAACAAATTTATACGCAATCAAAATTATTTATTTTTGAACATATCACGCTTCCTTGGGTTGGCTTAAAGAATTCTTCAGCTCATCTCGAGGAAAGCTAAAAAAAAACAAAACTACACTCAAATCTTCTATATCGTATAACATATAAAATTATGTTTATAATAAAGAAATTTATTTAAACAAAAGTTACTATAGTGGTGCCAATACTCTGCCTAATCCTCCGGGAATTACATGCGTGATGTTTTAATTGAACAATAAAAATATTTATTTTAACAAAAAAAAAAAAAAACAATAGCGTCTCCACCAAATGGAACAGGATCAACACATGTTACCCGAATAAATTAAGTAGCTGTGCGACAATATGAATTGTACGTTTAGTAAAAGTCTTTTCAATTGAAGTGCTTTATAAACTCTGCTGATAATTTGGACAATTTAAAAATAAATGTTTTACGGCGATTTCTTGACGAAATATCAGTATTTATAATACAGTAATAGTAGTTATATATTGGTAATATTAGTACTTACCGAAAAAATGAAATTCCATCCTTTTTTCCCGTCCTAGAAGAGTGATTTTTGCACTTTTTAAACGAGCACGGAGGCATGTTTACGTTCCGAGCGTTTGAACAGTACTAAACTAAAATGATGACCAAAACTCGATTTGGTCATCCTTTTGGTGAGGACGTTTTTTGTCGCTGATTGTGTATCTAGTTCATAGATGATCGAAGTTTCTATGTAACTTTAACCATTAAGGCTGCACACGCGACGGAAGCTTAAAAAACGGAGTAACTTCTCCCGTTTCCCCGACATTTCCCTTCACTACTCTTCTCCTATTGATTGTAGCGTGATGAAAAGTATCCTATAACCTGCCCAGAAGTATGAAGAATAATTGTACCAAGTTTCGTTAAAATCCGTCGAGTAGTTTTTGTTTCTATAAGGAACATACAGACAGACAGACAGACAAAAAATTTACTGATTGCATTTTTGGCATCAGTATCGACCACTAATCACCCCCTGATAGTTTTTTTTTAATATATTTCATGTACAGAATTGCCCTCTCTACAGTTTTATTATAAGTATATATAGATAGAAGATTATCTATTTATTGTTCTGAATCTAATTGAAATATTTGTAGGTATAAAATAAATCCCGCTCCGGTCCGCTGCACGCTTCCGAAACAATCGGCACGAGCGCGCCGCCGACGCGACGACGCCGAGGTGCCATTCGTCACGCGCTCGCCGTCAAGCGACTGTCGATAAAGATTTAATTTCCGTCTCCTACTCGTGAAGATTTGTCCCAATCGTTCCCGGAATACGCAATCAGACCCCGTTAACAAATGACCAGACGGAACGTTACCGCTTTAAAAAAACTAAAAGAACTGTCAGGGTCCAAGTAATTCCTTATTCCTTATTTCATTGTCGTTTTTCGTTACCATTGCCATTTGTTTCGGGCTCAGGCAATGATATTATTCAGCAGACTATGCAGAATCAGAGAACGTCATTATTATACTCACGCGAAAAGGAAATTGTTTTCAGAATTGCCGTTTAGAGCGTTAAGACGGCATTCGCAGTGATTTAACTGCGTGGAGTTACAGTTCAACGAGATATTTGGTATCTCGTCAGACGTGGCAAAATCTTTCTGTGGAAATTTGAGACAAGAAGATAATAATATATACAGAGAGAGAGATAAATAATTAGTAATTACGTTTCTTTTGGATAAACACAACTACAGTTTGGTGGTATAAAGTCTTTTACGATTTATGGTAGCTAAAGAAATAAATAGATTCTATAAATATTCACGAATATTTCACACATCGTGCTCTAACCTGGTAACTAGAAATGCTGATAGAATACTCATATAATTATTTTTTGTTGTAAATACATAGTAACACCCAGACAGAACAAATATTTGTGTTCAAATAACTTGAAATCCTAAATGAATTTTCGTATAAATCTGATTTTGCTACTCATCACATCCACTAATGTTATCGACAAAAGAGAAGTTTACAAAAAAGTACTTCGTAAATGCATCTGTTACTTCTATTTCGGATTAGGTAGATACGTAAGAAGTAGCTTTATTTAGCACTTTAGAACTGTCCAAATGTAAATAAATACGAGCGAACTTTCTCAGCAAGAGGCGCGGCCGGCTCACAGTGCTCGCTCGTGCTGGGAAATACAGGCGCTGTCGGGCACTAGCAAATGTACTTCATGCTGCTAAATACGATGTAAATTTTCAGACATATCAAGCATTATTGCCCATCATTAAGAATGAGGCGGCTATAGAGAGATCCCATATTTATAATTATCATTATTAGCACATGCACACGGAAGGGTTGTGGATAATGGATAAGGACTACAGACAGGTGGACGACTTATACTTACATGTTACCAGAGACTAGTATGTTACTAATCCGTGCCAGCTGGCGCACATCGATCACACCGACGCACAGAATAAAGAGAATTGCACTTACGTTACAACCTCGGCTTCATAAACATAATTGAATTGGATATAGGAAGGTACGTAGCTCGCCTGAAGCACGGCCCATTTCAGTTAATTCTATACTTTATGACGTCATATTTCGCGGCACCACCACCGGCGCTCTTTCCCGACGCGAGGAATAGTGCGCCATTTGGAGCCACTTTGTGTAAGCGAATTGCTTTAATGAGACCTCGTTGCTATATCGTTACGCATTTTTTCACGTTCTCGTGGTGTAGCGCGGCCGCGGCTGGACCACTTAGATTGCTTTATTGCCTCACTCGCGCCGCCGCCGCCGCCGGATCCCGCACACAACACAACAGACAAACTTTTACTCTGTTACGATTATGGCCGTCATTTGTTTCTGTGTTTTTGTTTAGTTGCCGAGCACGCGGCAAACAAGCAGGTTTTATTACAGGGTCGGCAGGTTATTTGAGCTTTCCCTCCATGCTGCGGCATAATTCGCTCGCTTTAACGCTCGAGTCGTGAGTCGTGAGTCGTGTCGTGACTGTGACTGATCGACTATTAAGGTGATACTTAATCAGTGGGTGAACGTGCTCGCTACAGTGTTTCATCGTTTTGCCGCTGTTTGGTAAACATTAAAATCACTTTCAAACATAATTTGTCAACTTCGTCCAAGTGGCTCCTGCGACGAAATGCATAATTCACTATGCTCTGAAAATGTGGTACCAAAGAATAATTGAGCAGCTCTGGCCCTCGCCACCGCACTTCGTTTGGCGGTCGAGTAGTCGAGTCGAGCCACTCGGCGCCGGCGCACTCAGCTCACACAAATTGGTTTAATCGCTTGGCTCTTTGTTGCATTAACAGGTCGCGCGGCGGGGGCGCGGGGTGCGGGGGCGCGGTGTCGCAAGCTCAATAATGAGGGATTAGCCAGCGCGGGCCTCTAGCGAGCTGAGCCAGTAAGCGCGCACGTACAACTTACGTATCCGCCTAAGCACCGATTTAGTGTCGGATTTAATAACTAAATGGCAGCCAATAGTTGAGTAATGAAAATGTTCATGTATCATCTTCACAGTACAGGAATGTGTCTAGCGCGACCATCAAATCACAATCCCTTGTTTAACACCTTCGCTGCGGCACCAATTTTTGCATACTTTCCGTTCCTGCGGCACGAGGTGTTATCGGCCCGCACCGTGACCAGACGTTGGGACGACACGCGGTCTATTAGACCCCACCTCCCTTAACATACTTAAATCCATTTTCTGGCGCGAAATCAAAGATAAATGATAATATTGATCTTTATATATATAGACAGTGGGTTGATAAACCCTAATCTACCGTAGCCTCGGGATCTGCCAGCTAGTTTAGGAGTTATAAGCAAAACAAAATATGGGATCTTATTCACCTCGTAACGCACTGAGATAGGGCAAGTTTTCGCTGAGATTAGTGATGGGAAAAGTAATATCGACGTGTATACTTTTAACTGTTTATTGAAGATATCTAGTAATAGCAAATCTTTATTTATTTAAAAACATTATGAACTCGATTGATACTCGTTTTAAGCTTTTGAGTAGGTAGGGTCTCGCCTAATTTAATTTCTGTTCATATTTTGCAAATGGGCTTCTAGACAAAAACACACTTAATGAATACTATTTAATTAAAAACTTACCTGTTTTGGCTCTGTCGAATTCAACTTATTCCGACATCATTTGGAGGACATGATTGGTGTTAGAAATACGGACGTGCTCTTTTATCGATGCGACGCACAACACTGGTCACGGGGAGCTCGCGTAGGGTGCGGTACGAGGTCAAGTGCGGTATGGGACTTTTTAGCCTCGTTCCGCACTGCATTAAAATTATATTAATTCAGTGCGGCACGAGGCCTAAGACATCCGGTACCAAGGTAGGTATACCACCGAGTCCGAGACCATTAGCACATCTCAAATATATATTTATCTCGTTCCTACACTGGACCAAACCGAAGTTATGCCCGTCGCACGACAGAGAAGTTTACGTTTTTCCTTGCCGCACCACAGGAAAGTTGCATCTGGGATAATTAGGCCTCGTTCCGCAGCAAACGTGTTAAACGAATGACATTCGAGAAACCATAAAAATAAATGTGGCCGTATTGATACCCAAGGTGCAGTTTGTATGCAATGTGCGGCCGACAGAACACTCACACAATAGAATCGCGTCGCTGCCGGTGCCGACGCCGGCTGCTGCACTGCCACTGCCCGCCTTGTTTGCAACTAACTGCTAGCTAGTACCTAGGTAGGTACATATCGGAGTGCACTGTCGCCGCTGATTGAGAGCTATATAGCGGGACTTCCAGCCGATAGCTTTGTGTGCGATACCTTTGGTTTGATTCTTGTTTAGCTACAGATTGCATTGAAACGAAAACAATGGACCTATTGCGTTGCTTGTACAGCAAAACAAGAAAGATCAATTAAGAAGAGATAATATTAGGTGAGTTGATACAATATGTTAATTACAAGGTAAACAAAACATAAGCAATACATTACAGAAAAAAAAATATCGGCCATCATATAAATATCCAGTGTAAAGCTAGCAGAGACTTGAAAGCTCGCCTACCGCGAGCAGTGGCGGATTTACAAATTTGCCGCTAGTAGGCTATTTAATTTTTGCCGCCCCTATCAACCTTTGAAATTCAATACGTTAGTTTAGAAAACAATCATTTTAATTACTTACATTTATTCTGAAATTGCAACTTTATGATTTGTGTTCTATCGTCCTTATTACATTGGCTTTTTCCCGTTATTGGTATGATTGTGAACTAGGTGATAGTTCTGTCGGTTACTAGATTATTTTTGCAACCCACTATGTAGTGACGAGTATACTGTTGACTTAAAAACAGCAGCATGTACTAATCATAAGGTGGGGAAAGGCATGCTTTGAAAATACCTCCACTATATGAACACAGCTTACACAAATAGTCGATAAACGTTGTTTTTGTTAAATATTTTTTATTGCACTTACAGTTTAAAAGCAATACGAAAAATTTATATTAAATAACATGTTAACAATCCGGTTAATGGTGACACATTTTTGGTTAACTTTGTTTGACACTATCATTCTAGGCGTTATTATCCTAAGGTATAATAAAACAAAAAAATTGAATTTTTACGCTAACCTTCCGAAACAGCATCAAGTTGAATTAGTTACTGATTCGTTACGCATGATTTATTGTAAAACATTACAATTACTTACCTATAAGTAGATATGTATTGTATGTATGCACCAGGGATGCGATGTTATGAAATTATTCATATAATCCACTAAACAATATAAAAAATATAGCACACAACCAGAAAAATCCGCCCTCGAAATACGAATAAACGTACTTATTAGAAATTTCAGTTATAGTCCGGTCAATTTAGACATAAAAATAGTGATCAATAAAGAAAATTCCGACAGAGCCAAATCTTCGTAGAGACCTTAGGTTTACACAAGGAATAAAGTGTCAAAAGTCTTTATCAGTCCCATCTGAGCTTAGGGACTTATTCGGGGCCCAACGTTAAAATTTTAGGTTTTTTGGATTTTTCTCGAAAACGGTAAGTTTTATCGAAAAAGTACCTTAGAGCAAAGTTGTAGATCTTGAAATTCTCTATAAAAATGGTACCAATGATTTTTTAGAGAATTATTTTCTTAGAAAAAAAATCATTGGGACCATTTTTATAGAGAATTTTAAGATCTACAACTTTGCTCCAAGGTACTTTTTCGATAAAACTTACCGTAAACCGTAGTTAAAGTTCTCTATAAAAATGGTCCCTATGATTTTTTTTCTAAGAAAATAATAAAAACAATTCTCTAAAAAATCATTATCAAAATCAATCAATCAAAACTTACCGTTTTCGAGAAAAATCCAATAAACCTAAATTTTTGACGTTGGGCCCCGAATAAGTCCCTAAGCTCACATGGGACTGATGGGGACTTTTGACACTTTATTCCTTGTGGTAAACTTAAGGTCTCTACGAAGATTTGGCTCTGTCGGAATTTTCTCTATTTCAATTGTCTGATTCTTAAAAGCGCAATATCTGGGAAATAGTGGGTCTTAGAGAAAAAATCATTGAGACTATTTTTATATTGAATTTTAAGATCTACAACTTTGCTCTAAGGTACTTGTTCGATAAAACTTACCTACCGTTTTCGAGAAAAATCCAAAAAACCTAAAATTTTAACTTTGGGCCCCGAATAAGTCCCTAAGCTCACATGGGACTGATAAAGACTTTTGACACTTTATTCCTTGTGGTAAACTTAAGATCTCTACGAAGATTTGGCTCTGTCGGAATTTTCTTTATTTCATTTGTTTCTTTTTTTTACAAGCGCAATATCTGGGAAATAGTGGGTCTTAGAGAAAAAATCATTGGGACTATTTTTATAGAGAATTTTAAGATCTACAACTTTGTTTAAGGTACTTTTTCGATAAAAACTTGCCGTTTTCGAGAAAAATCCAAAAAACCAAAAATTTTAACGTTGGGACTGATAAAGACTTTTGACACTTTATTCCTTGTGGTAAACCTAAGGTCTCTACGAAGATTTGGCTCTGTCGGAATTTTCTTTATTTCAATTGTCTGATTCTTAAAAGCGCAATATCTCGCCGCCTACATCGGTTCTCGCGATGCGGAGCGGACGCGTTCGCGCCCAGACACTCATAGCGAACGGTCAAGTCATTCGTTCTCTTCCCGCGCCTCAACCCAAAAACTACTACGCAAATACATACGTACCAAGTACAAAATAAATATGTATTTAAATGTTGAAACATAGTACACGTTAAATATAATTTTTATAATTAGGGTAAAAGTTACTTTTAAATTGAAATTAAGATTGACACGCTATTGGAATATTTTTAAAATTCATGATCGCATAAGTAACTATATTTTACAGGGCGTTTAGTAATCTTTTATAAACGGATTACGGACGTAATGTGTATACATATAATTATAATTTTTTTTTTCTGTAAAATAAAAAGAAAAATTGGGCTAAATTTGCCGCCCCTCTAAATCCGCCGCCCTAGGCTCCAGCCTACTTAGCCTATTGGTAAATCCGCCACTGACCGCGAGGTTCTCTTCCACTATTCACATTCACGACACCGCGGCGCGCGGCGGCTTCACAAACGCAGCGAGTTATTCACACGAGCGCTCCCCCCTTCCCCTCTCCGTCCTCTTGTATAACTAACAACACGAGCTTACTTTAATCTATACATCTATATCTATACATATATATATAAAAATGAAACCCGTTTTCCGTTGTCACGACATAGCATGAAAACGGCTTGACAGAGTGTGTAAACAATTAAATAGTGTTGTGGCGACATGACGTGACGTGCGATGACGACGAAGCCAACGAAGACACAGACACATTCGCGCTTGCGCGAATGTGTCTGTGTCTTCGTTGGCTTCGTCGTTGTGTCACATTCGCGCAAGCGCGAATGTGACACAATGACATGACACAATCACGACTGTGGTTATATTTTTGAAGTGAAAACTTAAAAGTGAAAACACAACGTTAATATTGAAGTTTTCACTTCTGCCGGCACTCCCGGAGTGCTACCATTTTTTATACATATAAAATGAAACATGAAATATGAAACATTAATCGGTAAATTAAATATTTATAAAACTGATATTATGTATATTATAATGGACTTTGCCCTTTGATATTATAACATATGTTACAGATCTCAGTAAGTCGAGGTCTACAGTGCATTTTCGAATGGAGGTTATGGCGGAATCTTAGACTGCAAAATTTTCATCAATACACAAATATACAAATGTACTTAAATGTACTTGTACTGGCGCCTGTACCTACATTGCTGCTCCGGTGGTTTTTGTAGCTATTGTGATCATGTTTAAGAAATATTGTGGTGGTAGGGTTTTTAATATTTCCAATAGTCCAGTTGTGGTCTGTTTTACAGTAAATTGTAAACATAAAGCGCTCAGATTTAACTGATAAGTGAGAGATCGTTACAGCTTGTTACGATAACTTTTACTAATAACGTTAACCCTGTGGTACTTGTTACAGTTGTTACAAGTACCACATGATTATCTTTATTAGGTCACAATAACAATCTCCGTTACAAATTGTTTGATCTGTGCAATAAAGTTAGCTGATTAGCTGAGGCAAGCTTTAGGTACAGTCACGAGCTTTAATTTGGGACCCTTTTCCATTAAATGTTAGAACATTCATAATGCAATAAGGTCGAAACTTCAGTATGACGTATGACATACGTTAGAATATTAGCACTAAATAACGTCAGTTTGCCACACGATATTCAACCTTAGGTGGGTCCCAAATTAAAACTCGTAACTGTACCTACTTTGAAACATTGAACAAAACTATTAAAGATGGGTTGACTATCTAAAAGATAACTATCAACGTTATACTAAGAAGTTAATCGAGGCGGGTATAAAGTTAAATGAGAGGCATCATTTATGAAAGGTTCAATTAAACATAACTCCGAAGTCATAAGTACTAAAAGGTCATAAGTAGTAAAAAGGCGCGCCATAAAATTATTGCTGAGTATTAGGGATCGGTACAAGTGCTTAGATATCGTGTAATATCTGGTTTATGACGTCATGAAATAAAATTAGGGAATTGCCAGTAGGTAGGAGCGCGGCGGCGGCGCGGAAAACTCCTCCCTCCCGAGGACTGCGCGAGAGGAGTGAGGACATCACGGAGAGGTTCCCGAGGCAAGACTTCATGCAATCTTATTTATCAACGATGTCGACTTCATTATCGGACAAACAACTTTTTGATTCAGCAACCGTATGACAATTAAAGTGATATTACTGTACCTACTGTACTGTACTTAAGGAAAACGAGAGATTTAGGCTTTTACCTTAATCTCTGTTTAAAGTTTACTTTAAGTTAACAAAACCGGTATCTTTGAATAGAATCAACAAAAACAATTGTAATCAATATGTACCTATAGTAGCGGTTCAACTCTCTCAAGAAGCATCATTTCCATTTGGGATACCTACTTAGCTGTATCAGATCACCATACGAGCAAAATCAGGAAGCGAGCATAAAATACGCAATGTTTTAAACAAAATATACATAATATGCCACCCTGCACTCCCAAATAACGAAGATAACACAAACAATGTAGACAATACGAGGTAGCCACATGTAAAGTTCTAGAAAGTTCTGTAGTTAGTGCAGTGTCTGGAATGATAAAGTGGTAACGTTGAGTAGTACATGTATCAAGAATGCCTCAAATCATCATCATGTTACCGATCTGCGTAGATTTACAGATAGTATTTCGGTTACAGATAGTAGTCGGTTTTGGACCTTTCCTTGCGCTCTCAACCTTAGCAATATCCGTCGATCTATCGACCGAGGAGAGGACTGAGGGGTGCATTCCACTTACCGGATTGTGGTCACCATTCTAGAACCTTTATTCTTCAGTGGTTGTTCATTTTATCAGCTAAGTGGCGAAATATTATGTTTTTATAAATATTGAAATATATCTTGATTCAAACACTGTGTGCAGTCGCAGCGTATTGAGCACGTTCGCATCGTATATCGTTTTATTTATTAGAGAGACAAATATTATTAGTTCACGTACCTACTACTGCCCATTTACCTAGCTTGTTTTAAAAATCCACAGAAATCGTAGAGTAGAGGATCCAACTTTCACAATATTATGAAAGAGATTATTATGACAGAGTGGTTTTCAAAAGGCGTCTAAGGGCGATCCATCACTCTTGGCACCGAAGTGTTTCTGTGTGAGGGGACCAGTACTTAGTGTTAAACGCCACACTTTGGTCCCCCAACTATTATGTAAAATTACGCATTCTAGTGGCGAGATGAAACAAACAAGTCGACGGCATTAAAAGTTAAACCGTACGAGAGAACCGCACTATCAGAAAAACAACTGCTGCTCAGCTAAATGAACCCATATTCCAGTAGCATACGGTTTACATTCACTTAGCTAGTTACCTTAGTGGAGTCAGGGATGTCTGATAAAGCGACGAGTGTTTACAAGACATCCGCGAAAAACACATTCATCGAATGTTCTTAGCTACGCCGCGCCGTAGCAGAACGTAGCGGTAATTTTATTCTTATTTTATTTAGTTTATAAAAGACACACAAACGCAAAAGTAAACCTTATATGTTGTTAAAACATTGCGCACAATATACAATCAACTATGGTTTGAGTCAATTATTAACGTCGCTTGGTCCATTACATTTCTGTGTAAGCCTCAATGGATGCAAACGGAAAATGACAACAAGGCAACTATATCTAACATTATAATTGCGGAAGGCAACCCTATTCCGAGGTTGAGAGACGCCTTGCCGGCGCCGCACAAAGTATCATTGCTTCAGTGAGTCAACACCACGCGCCCGCGCCCGCTCCCGCGCCCGCGCCCACACCGACTCCTACGAGTTAGGCGTGCAGGTAGAGGCAGGCGAGTGGTAAGAGGTTAGCCGTTCCCGGCGCGGGCGCGGCCATTATTCATCGATGCAAGTGAACAGCAGCGCGCGATAAATCAGCGACGCCATCGCTCATGTTTGAAAGTCGCCTGTCCAAGTCTCCGGATATCGCTTCTGTACTTCTTGAGTCCGTAACTTGGTGAGTTCTGTTCTCTCTGTGAAGCGGCGGTGTCACCGGCACATAACATAACATTCATCACTATCAGCGCCGTGCCGCGACTCGCGCTCGTTGAATCGTTCGTCCCGCGCGCCGTGCATTCACAGATAACATCACAGTCGGCAGAACGGATATTGTATTAAATTATACACCATATTCAATAACGCACTTCTGAGCCCTTAGTCCGAAGACGCATTTTAAAACTCCCTACTCTCGAGCCGACAGTCGTCTCTCGGATGTCCATACATTTTTGTATGGCTATCCGAGAGACGACTGTCGGCTCGAGAGTAGAGAGTTCTAAAATGCACCTTCGGACTACTGGCTCTGTATGAAAGGTAAAGTAGTGATTAATGTGATTATTGTGATCTGAATCAATAATTCATCGAGCAGCTGTGTCTGTGACTTATAGTTACTTATACATAGTTAGTAGTAAGTTTTTTGAAGTGAAAACTTCTTTAGCGGCGCTGGGTGGGTAAAAACTTTCAAACTCGCGTCAGGGTCACGTGACGTCGAAAAAGCGTAAGATCTTATTTAATTTTTATACATTGCTCGTAAAACAAGAGACGACAAAAGAACACACTTGCGGTCACGCGACGTATGACTCAAACAATTAAATAGTGTTGTGGCGACATCGTACAAGGCGAGTACAAGGCGCTGCCAACACGCGGTGCTCAGAGCGTCTGTCGGCTGCCGGCGCGCGAGTGCCGCTCCTCGGTCCTCCGCCCCCGCGCTCCGCACCGCACCGCGTGTTGGCAGCGCCTTGTACTCGCCTTGTACGATGTCGCCGCGAATGTGACACAATCACAATGACACAGACACATTCGCGCTTGCGCGAATGTGTCTGTGTCATTGTGATTGTCATTGTCATTGTCATTGTCGTTGTGTCGACATGACACAATCACACTGACACAGACACATTCGCGCTTGCGCGAATGTGTCTGTGTCAGTGTGTCTTCGTTGTCTTCGTCGTTGTGTCACATTCGCGCTTGCGCGAATGTGACACAATGACATGACACAATCACAATGACACAGACACATTCGCGCTTGCGCGAATGTGTCTGTGTCATTGTGATTGTCATTGTCATTATGACGACTGTGGTTATATTTTTGAAGTGAAAACTTAAAAGTGAAAACACAGACACATTCGCGCTTGCGCGAATGTGTCATTGTCATTGTCGTTGTGTCGACATGACACAATCACTTCGTCACATCTTCGTTGTCTTCGTCGTTGTGTCACATTCGCGCTTGCGCGAATGTTACACAATGACATGACACAATCACAATGACACAGACACATTCGCGCTTGCGCGAATGTGTCTGTGTCATTGTGATTGTCATTGTCATTATGACGACTGTGGTTATATTTTTGAAGTGAAAACTTAAAAGTGAAAACACATTCGCGCTTGCGCGAATGTGTCTGTGTCATTGTGATTGTCATTGTCATTATGACGACTGTGGTTATATTTTTGAAGTGAAAACTTAAAAGTGAAAACACAACGTTAATATTGAAGTTTTCACTTCTGCCGGCACTCCCGGAGTGCTACCATTTTTTTTATATTTTAAACTAAGCTACGCTATACGGTTTTAAGCTGGGTAGGTACCTATACGATTTTGTACAAGTGGTATGGCATATCCTAAAAATATTATTTTAGCCCTTTTTTTCTAAGCTGAAAGATCGAATGACAGTTAAAATGCAAAGATGGACGGACATCTTTCAGATATTCGGACCCTCGAGGCTCCGATAAAATTGACATCGCTTCGACAGGTTCAGGATTGACCACAGAACAAAAAATACAGTAGAAGGAGCATAGTCCTTTTTTCGCACCGGAACCAGCGTACCCTAACTTACACTGACACAGGTTAATTGTATTTCGTCACACTAAGAAAAGCGTCGTGTGATTGGTTGAATGAAAGTAAGTAATACATTAGTCTTCGTTCATTTGAAAATTAACAATAATCATATGACGATAGAGTGGTTTATTATCTAATCTATTTACGTATTACGTCATACGGAATACTTTCACTACCAAGTTCTGCTACTCGCCGCTAGATGTCACTACACCAAATGCATTTAATAAACCTTTATTACTTTTGAGATAAGATTCATATTTCCGTAACGAGCTCTTTACTATTTTTGTACTATTCGTCCATTTCTAGGGTTGTACTGCTGCCATTACTTTATATATCGACAATGCGTTTTATTTTCAACGAAAATTAAAGTCGATAAATATATTTTACATTTCAAAATGAATTAAGTACCTTACTCATTTTTATGTTTGAAATCATTGTGTTTATAAATGTAAATGTATACTAATATAAAAATGTATATAATAATGGAAGTAATTAATACAAATAAAATTAAAACACTGGTTTTATTAATGAACTACTTACATTAATAAAACATCTACATACTAAAAAATATACATTATTGGCCTTGAAAGATAACATACTTGTTAAGAAGTTGCCTTTTTGATAGTTTTATATTAATTTTAAGTAAATGATGTATCCGCACATTAATGTAGCGTTCTGTTATGGCTTTTATCAAGTCACATGGTTTGATGTGGGGAATGTGATTTAAAAAAACGGTTTGAACAAGTCATGGAAGTACCTACTACTACAATTACTATACAGAATCATAAAAAAAATGCATTATAGGGTTAATTTTTTGCCGATATATCATAGAACATTGTAAGTTTAAAATATCGATAACTCATTATCGATAACGTCAATACCTAATTGAGTAGCGGACTGTGACATGTCAGTAGTTGGAATCTTCGAGAATAAATGGTTGACTTTAAAAGAAAGTAGACCCTATAGAATAAACAATAAAGTCTATTTGTACTTGTCTTGTACAATAAAATAATGTTTTTACAATTTTCATCGAAATTAAGTAAATCAAGACTAACCGATGATATGATATACCACCATTTGAAACATTTTTAGTTCTGCTGTCGTTTTTGCACTCTAGAACAGCGCAATAAGGCATTTTTGTAATTTTTCTAAAGCTCTTATCACTGTGACGGTTCGATCTAGACTGACGTGCGTGAAATAGGCGTGGCGGAGACAGTTTGCGAATCTACGCTAAACTCGGGGTACGCGCACCCCGCCCCCATACTACTTCTACTGTATTTTTTGTTCTGTGGGATTGACCCAGATACCTCGCGCAAGGATTCATTGCGGACGAGACGATCCGACGCGACTTCGACAAGACACAAAAAGAACACGGAATAGCTAAAGGTAAATACAAGGAACCGATGGCGATGCAGGTGGACGACGGTTTTCTGTGTTACTTGGCTATTTTGGTTGTTAAAAGAATAAGCGACTCTCAGTTCTGTTCTATATTCTATGCCTTATTAATTCGGCTAAAACTCCAAACGTAATTATCTCGCATAGAATATTGAAGCGGCTTGTTAGATGTTTGTAATGAGGTGGCCTCATCGAACTTTTACAATTTTTGTCAACGGCTTATTAAAGTATATTAATAAAACTTTGCTTAGAAAAATGATTTTCGAAATACTTATGACATTGCTATTTATGTATTTCCATTTTTTTTATGTAATTGCGTAAAATTACGGTTAACGAGGAGCTAATGAGGAGCGATGTCTCGTATAATTGTGAAAATTCGCAATATCGCTGAAATAAATGACCTACCGTCCCCCGTAAACTTCGACAAAGAAATACAAGTCAAAGTAACTGAAATATACGCGTGAAATATGAATTTTCATGTTCAAACGGCCGTGAAACTTTTAGCAGCGCACCGAATGGCGCGTAACCTACCTAGTTGTTTTAAGGCCTTTAATTTGGCTCTTTAAACTAAATTCGATTTGCTCAAAAGTTACCCAAGTTACAAAATATAAGAACCTTTATTGGTACCTATGCCTTACCCTGCCAGTCAGTCACGGTCACGGCTGACTAAGACGGAACATTTTACACAGACTATTTTTGCTATATAATAGCAATTACAACACAAGACACGATGTATATAGGAGAAAAACACTAATAAAACGCATTTACAAAATATTGTGTTCAAACAAAATATGATTGTTTAATCTCTCCGGATAAATAAAAGGTGGTTCGAAGTTGGGAGATCGCATATCTCCCGCCTCCCGCGGGCACTCGCCTGAAGCCGGCATGTTGTCGCGAGCAGCGCTCTTTTGTCCGACTCTCGGAGCCTCGGAGCGGTTTCAGAAAAGAAAACCTGTGAGCACTGTTCCGTCGCGTCACGTCGTCTTCGTGTTTTTCTTTAAATCCACCTAATACTACGATCCGTCGTTCACCCCCTAAGCACGCGATACTAACATTTGTTTCGATTGCATTAAGGGCTATGCAGCTCGCACGTGGACTTGAGAGTCCTCGTCGTGATCACGTCGCCCTTACAGGACGCCCTCTACAGGAGTCGACATAAATTGCATTAGTTTCGTCCCCTTTGTAGTTTTGCACTTCCTCGTGGCATTGGTAGGTATAGTTTTATATTGGATCGCGGCACAGGCTGGCCCGGACCTCCGCTTTCAATTCGATATGGAATGATTTCCGATTTAAGCGGGCGAAGCGACAGGCACCTACGAGCTTCCAGGATATTGGCTGTGTTTCTATTTCAGTTCGTTATTGATATAACTAGTTCTGCGGGGGACGATGGAAACCTGCTTGTTGAGGCTTGACAACGAAAGAAGAAAAAAAAGAGAAGCTTCATTTGGCTCATAAAGAACTTTACATTTATACTTATTACTATGTACAGTTTTATTTATTGTAAGGTCACAACACGATATATATATATTACACAAACAATTCAAATGAACAACTGTAAATAAACTCTTTCTGAATGGATTGTAAACATAATGTACTAATGAACATTTATGTTGCGAGTGTGACTTTTCCTTTTCAGGTTATAAAATTTCAAATGAAGCAATGCGTGAGTGTCCGACACAATAAAGCAATCTAATTAATATCTCGCATCCACTCTTCTAACTTGAAGAAGAAACGTCGACACCCTTTTTCTCAAATTAGCGAACCATTTTGGGAGTTGTTGTTTATTGATATTAATTAACTTCGCAGCCTCACCGAGGCTGCAGTAGTTATTAAGTATTATCATTTATTCAAGAATAATTACTGAATCGTGTTTTAACAACGTTTTAAGACAAAACAGAACATAGAGTAACTTCTGAATAATATCGTTAAGTCATTGAAATTAAAATTAAAGGAATATGTAGGCACATTGATTGTAACCTGAACTTAACATCTATTACTATATTTAACCGACTTAAAAATTAAAGTAATTCTCAATTCAACTAGCTGTGTTTGTATGTTTATTACTCCATTAATTGTAAACCGATCTTGATGTTTTCCCAGATAAGATTGATTGAGATCTGACGAGTAGGTACAGTAGGTCAGAGTAAACTTTTAAGTAAACTTTACAAATTGTTTGTAACAAATGTTACGCTATCGCCATCAAAAGACAATACAAAGAGTTTACAAGTTATGTAAGTTTAATCTCATTATAAGTGATCTTCTATGTTTTTATGAGAATCTTTGTCTTTAAACCTAATAAACTTAAGTGATCGAATAACGTGATAAGGAATATTAATAATGATTTCAAGTCGCATCACCTGTATATGTACATATTGTACATTCTCTTTCATATTTTGGCTGTTCATATGAACTAGAACACAGGGCCGATGTGAGGCAGGGCCTCCTCCAGGGGTGCGGAGAGCGGAGGGAGGGGAGCCGAATCCAATAAGCTAGCACTCAACACGTCTGCTGCCTCGCGCCGACGTATAGACTGCGCTGCGCCGGAACACACCTCGCACGATGGAGGTGGCGGAGGTGGCGGCTCCACGAATCCGATTATGGTTTAAGACAGTCGGGGTTGCTTGTTTTACATTGCTCCTGGTGATAATTACGAAGGAACGTAGAACCCTAGTGTTGTACTTGTTGAGCTCTACAAGTTCCACAACCAGGCTGTAAGAGGGCCTTTTTGCGTGAAAGCCTTGCTGTTATAATTGGTGTCGTCTTGTTTGCTCATATTTGACCTTAGCGAAGGGTTCTAGTTATACGAATAACAAGACGCTTTTAATTCATAAATACAAGCGCGAAACTCTTTGCCCGAATTGAGGACAGACAGCGATGTTTTACAAAAGCGAGTGCGGATTTCACACGCAATATATTACATAATCCTTTCTTGGCGAAGCTGTCAGTACCGACGCACGAGTAATCCCTCCGTCCCGCGAGACGCACCTAAGACTATAAAAAAATAATGTGTTTCCATACGGCCAGGGTATAATCTTACACTTTACCCGAGAGAGGTTATCTAAAAGGCGGATTTGTAAGCAAATAGGGTTTTTTTATGGGTTTTCCATCCTTTGGATATTATCTGGACGGATGATCAATGCCGCACGATAGCTAAGGTTAATGACGTCAGAACGCGCTGCAAGCGGTGTCGTTAATGAGCTTCCGATTCGAGTGTCGAAATGGGACGCTGCACAAGTGTTGACAATACTTGGGCCTTGGAAATGCCTCGATCAGTTCCCAAGGCCAGCGCTGTCCATAAAGCGGACGTATCCGATGTAAGCCACTCCCACAGTAAGTTGGAATCTTTTCCAATTTCAAAGTTAATTTTCATCGCGCCAATTCTAATTTGGGCCGTCGCGGGCCGTAAAAGAAATACGTGTTTCCGGAAACTTTAAATGGAACAACGGAACTTTAAATAAAACAGGAAATGTTGAGTTATTCGCAAACACTAATTCCAATTCCGGTGAAGCCAATTCTAGACCAACTCAGTTTTACTCTGGCTGTTTGCAAAAGTTTCAACATGCGGTAGACGGGTAATATATATGTCTATGTCTTTAATTTCAGCATGATAGCTGCACAACAAGAGAAGGATAATGTGAATCCTTAACAAAATATATCCTTACTTAATCTAGAAAAACCTGTGCCTAATCAAATCAACCAAAACTTAAAATTTGGTAAGTAAGTATTTGCTAAAAGAACTACATACTTCTGTATATATAACTTTATAAAGTGGATTTATTGCACAATTTGCACCTGTGAAGGATTTTGCACTGCACAGAAACGAGTAACAGAACACCACCGCTTCATTACGAGCAGGGCAAGCGGCCACTGAACTCATCGACGCTCGCTGAAGTTCAGCACACTACGGCAAGGTACTGCTCCGTGCTCAGTCGCTCACTCGCGATAACGCCACATTATCAGCCAGAACATTATACGCTTCGTCTGTCAAAGCATACCGCAGGACGCAGTGCAGGCAAAACCAGTAGCTCTCATTCGTTACAAAACAATTAATATCACTATGTTAGATTAGTTATCAACTGATGTTTTTCAATCAAACATACGATGTTGATCACACAACAATATGACCATCATATTTGCATACTTACCTGAACAGTGAAGAAACTTCTTGACTTCTTCTTTTTCTAGCGTGTCAATTGTACACAACAACAATAATTTGAAACAAAGTTCAAGTATATTGAGTAGGTAGGTATATACACACAACACATAGCGTTGAATAACAGCACTAATCTTTGCTTTCACTGTGCCACAGTCCAAGTTTGCTCGAAATGGCGCGAGTGAAGCGCTGAACTCTAGATAATGACTTTAGATCACTTTTCTTAGAAACTATGATGATTGACTTATATAGTGACTTTATTCGCTTATTTAATTTAAGTATATTCATAAATATTGTTTGACAAGAACCAGTGCGTTTCAAGTTGCAATCCTCCAGAACAAGTGAATGATGGCATATCATTAAAAAGCACGACTATAAAAAGGTGAGGCGGCGCATTGGTATAGGCATAAGCTGGTATCTATAAGCTATAAGAATATCTATATGAATGGTAGCTGTAGCTAAATTAATAAAGTGTTTTTATGGTGGGTGCAGATCCTTACATAAATTATAAAAATAATACTGTGTACATACACAATAAGTGATTTGAAGTAAGTGTTTGAAATCTCAGAATTTTGTGGAACGGTTTAGAAATAGATTTTGAACCTCAAAGTATATTTCTTATCGATGTAAGTGCAGATTTGTTTCTATCGGGGAGTTCTGATTTTTCAGTCTCATTTTGCAAATGGTGACTCGACTCGGCGCAAATAGCGTTAGGGAGCGAGCAGTGCGCCGGATGCTAAATCGAATTGACGCCTGAAGTCGTACACTTACAGTTATTTATCATACCATACATGGCTGCGATTCGAGTCAAGGCGGGTGCCTTGACTTTGGATGAGACATTTGCGCCATAATTTTTACATAACGAATACTGAATGCAAGAAAAGAATAACAATCGAATTACTTGAAGCCTGCCTTGAATACTGTCAATTTATCCGATCGAAATACTCGGTGGTTTGAGCAAGAAACAAAACACTCATAATTAGTTTCCCTTTAATTGTGAGCACAATCGATCAGTAGTTAACTCTAAAAACGCTATTACTCTGATTGATAATAGAGCCTGTCAATTAGAGCTGGAAGGGCGACCCGCCCACCTTTACAGATTATAGAGAAATAAGGAAACAGAAGTTGATAAAGCGAAGGCAATTTATAAGATGAAAAATCGTCGTCCTCTCGAGAAGGCTTAATTTTTCGCCTCAATTACTCTGACCCACTTTCTTATTGTGCCTCACAATCACTTCTCGGACTTATTACATTTTTACAAAGCTGCCGTTTTTACAATTAATTAAAATCGAGGCGTTGGAGTTCCCTACGGATAGAAACCATTTTGATTTCATTGCTATTGGTTTTTTAATTTCTAAACTAACTTGAACTTAACATCCAAAGCATCCTTAAATAATAAATGCCTAAAAAAAGTCCATTTGCCATTTGTCTATCCAATGTAACGAGTCAAAAGCAGATTCACGGCGAGCGATAAAACGTTGCTAAAGCTTTGCAGATCCTATACGAAGCATTTTCATGAACAAGAGGTTTCATCGATTTTTTCTTAGCTTGCAAAACTACTTGTAAGCTTATTAAGGTGTTGGAAGAAGTTTTCTTTTTGCAAAACAAAGCTTGAGAATGTTGTATTTTGTCGAGAAGTTGGTGCAAACATCGCTTTCCTATAATATAGATGGCCCATGTCGTAGAGTGGTAGAGTGAGAAGACCGCATCGCATGTCAAATAATAGTTTGAAACTTAGCAATATTGGCAAATTGAAGCGCCTCCTAGATGTGTACCTAGTTATTACGCGCGCCAACTTCTTAAAGTTGAAAACTTTCAAACACTGCGTTACATTGGTACCTGCCTAGGAACCTGTAAGATTCACGGCATTTTTAGAAATAATAAATATTTTAACTTTAACTTTTTTGAGTTTACTTAGAACTTATTAGCGACTTACTGTTAGTTTGGAAAAGTAAACCAGTTTTTTAAATAAGTATCTACTTATATTTTTTTCCATTTTTTTTCCGATCTGAAGGTACTAACTAACATTATCATAGAGCTTCGGGCAGACGACAGATATATAAGATTTTTAAATACTTCTAGGACCTATTAGTAAAAAAGTTTAAAATAAAACAAGAAAATATTTGCAAGGATTTTGTGTAAGTTGTAACGAATGGTAGTACCGAGTTGCTGCTAGTTTGGTCGTTCCGGCTATATCGACGATATACGAACGACCAAACTAGCAGCAAGAAAAATGGCGCGTGTAGGCGGCAGTGGCATATGGCAGTTTCGGCGAGTTGTGCTTTGAAACTTTGATAGAGCGCTGCGATGCACAAGTTGCGCGAATGTAATGCTATGTTCAGACGCGCGGCGTGCAGCCCGGCGGGCTGCGCGGCGTGTAGCCCGTCCCGGGCCGGCGAAAATTCAAGCTGTTCACATGCGCGCGGTCGTGCCAGTCAATGCCAGCATGTCGAGCAGCGATGATCTCGGTGTTATATTCCAGGAACGTCAAAATTTTCTCGTTTGACCATTCGTGTGCGATTCAAATTCTTTATTAACTGATAAAATAACATTACAGACTATTCTAATGCATTATTCTATTTAAATCTAATATTTTACAAATAATATAATATAATTTCCGATTGGTACTGATTTGGATCAGTTGAACTATCTATAGATCGTTTGCAACGGTCTGTAGATAGCTCAACTGTTTCTTATGTATTTTATATGACTATGTACATTTTGTAAATACTGTATAGTCGTAAGTTTGTTTGTGAATATAATTCTAATTATTGTATTAAGTAGGTACCTATTTACAGACATAAAAATAACAAATAATAATAGTAGGTAGAAATTGAGCGACCTGGATCAAGACATATCCAGTTCTCTCAATTTCTATTATTCATCTATTCAATTTGATCTATTCATCTATTCAATGTGATCTATTCAGGGTAATTTCATCTATTAAATTTGATCTATTCAAAGTGATTTCATCGATTAAATTTGATCTATTTCAAGATGATCTATTCGAAGAGTCTTATATTCAAAATGTATTTGATCTATTCAATGTGATACATTCAAAAATGATGTTTTATTTATTTATTTATTATTAATTTTCATGTTCAAGAATCAAATGTGCTGTTTATTAAAAATAGGCCTCTGTTTATTTAAATTTTTATTTTTACTTGACCTAGATCAAGACATATCTAGTTCTCTCAATTTCTATTATTCATCTATTCAATTTGATCTATTCATCTATTCAATGTGATCTATTCAGAGTAATTTCATCTATTAAATTTGATCTATTCAAAGTGATTTCATTGATTAAATTTGATCTATTCAAAGAGTCTTATATTCAAAATGTACTTGATCTATTCAATGTGATACATTCAAAAATGATGTATTATTTATTTATTTATTAATAATTTTCATGTTCAAGAATCAAATGTGTTGTTTATTAAAAATAGGCCTCTGTTTATTTAAATTTTTATTTTAACTTGACCTAGATCAAGACATATCTAGTTCTCTCAATTTCTATTATTCATCTATTCAATGTGATCTATTCAAGATAATTTCATCTATTAAATTGTATCTATTCAATGTGATTTCATCGATTAAATTTGATCTATTTCAAGATGATCTATTCGAAGAGTCTTATATTCAAAATGTATTTGATCTATTCAATGTGATACATTCAAAAATGATGTTTTATTTATTTATTTATTATTAATTTTCATGTTCAAGAATCAAATGTGCTGTTTATTAAAAATAGGCCTCTGTTTATTTAAATTTTTATTTTAACTTGACCTAGATTAAGACAAAGTTTCTTATACATTACTATTGTTTTAATAAGTTATTTAGCTACTAAGATATATATTTAGCAAATAATACAGATATTCAATGGATACCTACTTAAACTATACCTATGTAAATAAAATATACCATACATTTTTAAACTGATTAGAGAATAAAGCTGCTCTTCAATTTAATCTTGTAACTGATGGCATAATTTAAGACAGTTAAGCTGTTAAAACTAAAAACTGCTTACTGCTTTTAACTGTTATGATTAGATTTTGAATCATTACAATGAAAGTTGTTTAAAACTCTGACATGACAAATAAATAAGTTTGAACCTATTTGACTTATTTTCTGAAGATAATTCTTTAGCAAATAATACTGATATTCAATGGATACTTAAACTGTACCTTTATAAATAAAATATACCATACATTTTTTAACTGATTAGAGAATAAAACTGCTCTGCAATTTAATCTTGAAACTGGTGGCATAATTTTAAGCAGTTAAGCTGTTAAAACTAAAAACTGCTTACTGCTTTTAACTGTTATGATTAGATTTCGAATAATTACAACGAAAGTTGTTTAAAACTCTAACATGACAAATAAATAAGTTCTAAACCTATTTGACTTATTTTCTGAAGATAGATATTTAGCAAATAATACTGATATTCAATGGATACTTAAACTGTACCTATATAAATAAAATAAAATATACCATACTTTTTTTAACTGATTAGAGAATAAAACTGCTCTGCAATTTAATCTTGAAACTGACGGCATAATTTTCGCTCGTTAAGCTGTTAAAACTAAAATCTGCTTTTAACTGCTATGATTAGATTTTGAATCATTACAACGAAAGTTGTTTAAAACTCTGACATGACAAATAAATAAGTTCTGAACCTATTTGACTTATTTCTGAAACAATATAAATAGTACTGATTTTATTAAATAAAGCACACAGTAAAATAAGCTAGCAAAGGCAACATCATTTTCTTCAATAATAAAATTCATCAAGCAGACTTTGTCATTGAAAATAAGCAACTTAAACTTAGATAATAACAAAAAAGGTGTTAGACATAGTCCTCTTTTACCGAATTCAATACGCATCATAATAGGTCCATCAAATTGTGGAAAAACTAATGTTATGGTTAGTCTTTTATTAGATCACAATGGACTTAAGTTTAAAAATATATATTTATATTCTAAAACAGCTTATCAACCTAAGTATTTATTCTTAAAAGAAGTTTTGAAAAGAATTGATCATACAAATTTATTTATATTTAATGCAAGTGTTGAAGTAATACATTCTAATGGAGCGTTGAGAAGATCTATAATGACGTAACATGTGAGAATGAAACTAATATCCAGAACTATTTTGCTATGGAGAGACATCAGAATATTGATTGCTTTTACTTATCTCAAACTTATTCAAAAGTACCTAAACAATTAATTCATGACCACACGAACTTATTAATTGTATATAAACAAGATTCAGTAAATTTAAGACTAAATCTCTATGACGAACATGTGAATTCCGATATTGAGTGACTCAAATTTAAGGAGTTATGTTCTTTGATATAGACACAGTTTTTTACTTATAAATGAAGATTGTCTTATCGATGAGGGAAGGTATTGAAAAGGCTTTGATATTTTTATTGATTTTGAGTCAAATAATGTGAAGCATTCTGTCTATATAAGATTTGAATTTAAAATAGACAATACTCAGTTTGACGCTTCCTTAAGTGAATAAACAGCGCATTTGATTCGTGAACATGAAAATTATTAATAAATAAATAAATAATACATCATTTTGAATGGATCACCATGAATAGATCAAATACATTTTGAATACATGACTATTTGAATAGATCAAATTTAATCGATGAAATCACATTGAATAGATACAATTTAATAGATGAAATTATCTTGAATAGATCACATTGAATAGATGAATAATAGAAATTGAGAGAACTAGATATGTCTTGATCTAGGTCAAGTTAAAATAAAAATTTAAATAAACAGAGGCCTATTTTTAATAAACAACACATTTGATTCTTGAACATGAAAATTATTAATAAATAAATAAATAATACATCATTTTTATACATTTTGAATATAAGACTCTTCGAATAGATCATCTTGAAATAGATCAAATTTAATCGATGAAATCACTTTGAATAGATCAAATTTAATAGATGAAATTACCCTGAATAGATCACATTGAATAGATGAATAGATCAAATTGAATAGATGAATAATAGAAATTGAGAGAACTGGATATGTCTTGATCCAGGTCGCTCAATTTCTACCTACTAATTTTTTCTAGTAGGTAGAAATTGAGCGACCTGGATCAAGACATATCCAGTTCTCTCAATTTCTATTATTCATCTATTCAATTTGATCTATTCATCTATTCAATGTGATCTATTCAGGGTAATTTCATCTATTAAAGTTGATGTATTCAAAGTGATTTCATCGATTAAATTTGATCTATTCAAGATGATCTATTCAAAGAGTCTTATATTCAAAATGTATTTGATCTATTCAATGTGATACATTCAAAACTGATGTATTATTTATTTATTTATTAATAGTTTTCATGTTCAAGAATCAAATGTGCTGTTTATTAAAAATAAGCCTCTGATTATTAAAATTTTTATTTTAACTTGACCTAGATCAAGACATATCTAGTTCTCTCAATTTCTATTATTCATCCATTCAAGATAATTTCATCTATTAAATTGTATCTATTCAATGTGATTTCATCGATTAAATTTGATCTATTCAAATAGTCATGTATTCAAAATGTATTTGATCTATTCATGGTGATCCATTCAAAATGATGTATTATTTATTTATTTATTAATAATTTTCATGTTCACGAATCAAATGCGCTGTTTATTCACTTAAGGAAGCGTCAAACTGAGTATTGTCTATTTTAAATTCAAATCTTATATAGGCAGAATGCTTCACATTATTTGACTTCACATTACTATTAGCAAATAATCGCGGAGCAAATGTTGTCGCTGCGAACGACAGAGAAACGTTTGTTTATATACAATTAATAAGTTCGTATGGTCATGAATTAATTGTTTAGGTACTTTTGAATAAGTTTGAGATAAGTAAAAGCAATCAATATTCTGATGTCTCTCCATAGCAAAATAGTTCTGGATATTAGTTTCATTCTCACATGTTACGTCATTATAGATCTTCTCAACGCTCCATTAGAATGTATTACTTCAACACTCTCATTAAATATAAATAAATTTGTATGATCAAAACATCAAAACTTATTTTAAGAATACATACTTAGGTTGATAAGCTGTTTTAGAATATAAATATATATTTTTAAACTTAAGTCCATTGTGATCTAATAAAAGACTAACCATAACATTAGTTTTTCCACAATTTGATGGACCACAAATTATGCTGCGTATTGAATTCGGTAAAAGAGGACTATGTCTAACACCTATTTTGTTATTATCTAAGTTTAACTTGCTTATTTTCAATGACAAAGTCTGCTTGATGAATTTTATAATTAAAGAAAATGATGTTGCCTTCGCTAGCTTATTTTACTGTGTGCTTTATTAATAAAATCAGTACCATTTATATTCTTTCAGAAATAAAGTCAAATAGGTTCAGAACTTATTTATTTGTCATGTCAGAGTTTTAAACAACTTTTGTTGTAATGATTCAAAATCTAATCATAACAGTTAAAAGCAGTTTTTAGTTTTAACAGCTTAACTACCGAAAATTATGCCATCAGTTTCAAGATTAAATTGCAGAGCAGTTTTATTCTCTAATCAGTTAAAAAAAGTATGGTATATTTTATTTATATAGGTACAGTTTAAGTATCCATTGAATATCAGTATTATTTGCTAAATATCTATTTTCAGAAAATAAGTCAAATAGGTTTAGAACTTATTTATTTGTCATGTCAGAGTTTTAAACAATTTTCGTTGTAATGATTCGAAATCTAATCATAACAGTTAAAAGCAGTAAGCAGTTTTTAGTTTTAACAGCTTAACTGCTTAAAATTATGCCACCAGTTTCAAGATTAAATTGCAGAGCAGTTTTATTCTCTAATCAGTTAAAAAATGTATGGTATATTTTATTTACATAGGTATAGTTTAAGTATCCATTGAATATCAGTACTATTTGCTAAAGAACTATCTTCAGAAAATAAGTCAAATAGGTTCAGAACTTATTTATTTGTCATGTCAGAGTTTTAAACAACTTTCATTGTAATGATTCTATATATGAAACTAAATAGATAGATGTATTATTTATTTATTAATAATTTTCATGTTCACGAATCAAATGCGCTGTTTATTCACTTAAGGAAGCGTCAAACTGAGTATTGTCTATTTTAAATTCAAATCTTATATAGGCAGAATGCTTCACGTTATTTGACTTCACATTACTATTAGCAAATAATCGCGGAGCAAATGTTGTCGCTGCGAATGACAGAGAAACGTTTGTTTATATACAATTAATAAGTTCGTATGGTCATGAATTAATTGTTTAGGTACTTTTGTATAAGTTTGAGATAAGTAAAAGCAATCAATATTCTGATGTTATTTAAGCAAGTTAAACTTAGATAATAACAAAATAGGTGTTAGACATAGTCCTCTTTTACCGAATTCAATACGCAGCATAATTTGTGGTCCATCAAATTGTGGAAAAACTAATGTTATGGTTAGTCTTTTATTAGATCACAATGGACTTAAGTTTAAAAATATATATTTATATTCTAAAACAGCTTATCAACCTAAGTATGTATTCTTAAAATAAGTTTTGATGTTTTGATCATACAAATTTATTTATATTTAATGCAAGTGTTGAAGTAATACATTCTAATGGAGCGTTGAGAAGATCTATAATGACGTAACATGTGAGAATGAAACTAATATCCAGAACTATTTTGCTATGGAGAGACATCAGAATATTGATTGCTTTTACTTATCTCAAACTTATTCAAAAGTACCTAAACAATTAATTCATGACCATACGAACTTATTAATTGTATATAAACAAACGTTTCTCTGTCGTTCGCAGCGACAACATTTGCTCCGCGATTATTTGCTAATAGTAATGTGAAGTCAAATAATGTGAAGCATTCTGCCTATATAAGATTTGAATTTAAAATAGACAATATTCAGTTTGACGCTTCCTTAAGTGAATAAACAGCGCATTTGATTCGTGAACATGAAAATTATTAATAAATAAATAAATAATACATCATTTTGAATGGATCACCATGAATAGATCAAATACATTTTGAATACATGACTATTTGAATAGATCAAATTTAATCGATGAAATCACATTGAATAGATACAATTTAATAGATGAAATTATCTTGAATGGATGAATAATAGAAATTGAGAGAACTAGATATGTCTTGATCTATGTCAAGTTAAAATAAAAATTTAAATAATCAGAGGCTTATTTTTAATAAACAGCACATTTGATTCTTGAACATGAAAACTCTTAATAAATAAATAAATAATACATCAGTTTTGAATGTATCACATTGAATAGATCAAATACATTTTGAATATAAGACTCTTTGAATAGATCATCTTGAATAGATCAAATTTAATCGATGAAATCACTTTGAATACATCAACTTTAATAGATGAAATTACCCTGAATAAATCACATTGAATAGATGAATAGATCAAATTGAATAGATGAACAATAGAAATTGAGAGAACTGGATATGTCTTGATCCAGGTCGCTCAATTTCTACCTACTAATAATAATTAAATCAACTGGTCAAGCGATGGTCCGCCTGCAACGCGGAAGGTTGGGGGTTCGATTCCTGCCTTGGGATAAATGTTTGTATGTTCTGCAAATATTTATTCCGGGTGTTCTGGGTATTATATGTAGGTATACTTAATAAAAGATATCTATCTATGTAATGTATTGTATTAAGTATGTCAGTCTTCTAGTACCCCACAAGCTCTGCTTAGCTCGGGGCTAGATGATGCTGTGTAGATTGTCCAGCATTATTTATTTATTTATTCCATGCTGCAACATTCGATCGTAGCGACTTTTTTTGGCACGTCCACTCGTCACGAAAGCGCGAGAGAGACTGACTGCCCGCGCGCGTGTGAACGGTCGGCGGGCGCCCGGACATTCATCCTTTGAACTTTGCCAAAAAACCGACACTCGCCGGGTTCGCGGCATGCACGGGCACGGGCGCGTTTACGGGCTCGGGCGTACCGTTCACATGCGCGTGAATGTGAACGTGCCCGTTGAACGTCGAGTTGAACGCGCGCGTGTGAACGGGCCATAAGCGAGCGGCGCGGACTAACTAGACGTGCGACCGGCCGGGCCGTGCGACGGACAGACATACATTGTCGGTAATACGAGTCCTTTTTCTGAATATTCTTCTCGAAGGTACCTATAAATAAGATTTTTTAAACCTTCGCGATCAGAACTCATGTATAAAGATATTCCTTATACCTTATTGTTATTTTTCCCGACGTTTCGGTTACTTTGTAAGCCTCTATATTGAACCCGTGAAATATGTATATGTTTTTACTATGAAGTATATAAATTGAAATTGGTAGCAGTAATAATAATAAAAAGAACTTTATTAAAAACACAAAAAGTAATTTTTAAAAGGCGGTCTTATCGCTTGGCGCGATCTCTTACAGACTACCGTTACTAATACTAAACTTAAAAACTAAAACAATGATCTTAAACTAATGGCACAGCTTTTATAAAAATAGTGTCCATCCAGAGCGCCCCTCACCGGCCGTCGATACGAGGTTGAGCAATGGTTGGGCACTTACCAGCCCCTGAACTAGTTGAAGAACTGTATCTCAGGGGCTGGCTTACACCCAACGCACCCAATCCTCGCCATCAACCACCAGTGTTTGAGTGCTCCTGATAGTCACCATTGTATCCACATTATTATCGATACTCAATGAAAATGTATCGGAAAAGAGTGTACAAGGATGTGTGTGTATTGTGAGTGAGGGTGAGGTGTTATTGAGAGTGTATGTGGGTGAGTCGCAGTGTCCAGCAAGCTCAGTTTGTTTAAGTACAGTTTTAATGTGCTAAGAGCTGCTTATGATTTATTTATGCATATTGTATGATCATACCTCTCAGGTTTACAAATCTCTATAAAGTTAATTTATGTTCTTGTGGATTTGCCAGTCGGAACGGAAGAAACGGAGACAAATCACTCGTTCGAACGAGCGCCCGGCGCCGGCGCTAGGCGAGGGCGTTCACTTCGAACGGAGGATGCAGTGTCCAGCAAGACCCTATGTCAAAGTCTTTTTTAATAAGTTGGTGTCAGGTATGTTTCATTTAGTGCAAACCGCTACCGTTCTCATGGAACTTGGTTAAATGGTGATATTTCGCGCGGCTTCTGGAATAACTCAAGCCAAACGGGTGTTTGTGCCAATTTGCAGGTCGCTACTTTCAGTTATTTAGGTCAGTTCGACCGCGTGTATGACGGGAAGGAATGCGCTCCTGCACACAACTCACGGCAGTTTATTGCACTGCAATCTCATCGCCCCGCCGTAAACTTATTCAAGCAATTTGATTTGGAATTCCGAATGCAAGAGTATTACAACTACAAATTCTTTAAAAATGTAGTTTTATGTCGCATTGAAAGCACTTGCAGTAGCGGCGGTAAGGACCGACCTCTTGCACTCGCTCCCGCCGCGCCGGTGAGTTATCGCGGTCATTCGTTAGGCTGAGTCGCACCGGGGCCGGTCCCCCGCGCCCCGAGCCCCGCGCTCGCACCCGGTGGGCCACATACATTACCGGATCCAATAGTCTAGTTAGGAGCCTATAATTTCAAAGATAGTGCCGTTTAAAAGCTGTTTTCAATGACTTATTGTCGCCTGTGTTGAACTTGATATGGCTTCAGCATATATGCTGAATATTCCGGCAAATATGCTGCTATTAAACACTTTAAAAATGTGTTTAGTGTTGCTTGTCGATGACGATTGAAGACAGTTTTGTTGATTTTTGTAAAAGATACAATTGTTGTACCTTATTGTATTTTAACAAATGCTACGTTAGCGCCATCAAGAGGCACATTTAGAATTTATTTAAGTTTGATCTCATTGTAATCATCGTATTTGATTTGTTTTTTAAAAAGATAGATAACTCTGTACCTATTGCACAACGGAAAATACAAAAAAATCTTAAACTTACTTAATTTAGTACAATGGGTGACCTTATCGCTGATAATGATTTCTTCCAGGCCACCGTAGCATGGAAAGTGACAAGTGAAGTAAGTAGTTAAAAAGGGGAGGTACATAAACAACAATGTGAAATGGAATGTAGATTAAAATGTAAAATAATAATATACCTACATATTCTACCTAAAAATAACTTATAATACATAATCTACTATTATAAGTACAATGCTAAGGAAAAACCAAAAAGTTGCCATAGGAAATTAAGTCAAATAAAAAATAATAGCTCTACACATACTGGCACACACTGGCTATAGGTGAAAAAAATCTTTACCTGTTCGAGTTTATATTTTGAAAATGTGAAGTGAAGACAATTTTCCGTCTTTACTAACATGGATGTCGTTAAGCAACTTTATTTCCTCTTTGGTTATACTCAGTTATACTTAACATGGCTTCATTACGATTTGTCGACTCAGAAACCTTAGCCATATTATTTATGATGAGAAATCATGTTACAAAAACAGCATTGCCAGAGATAAATTTCAGCAAAAAGTTAGGAACACGCCGCATTTCCAACATTTTCATTAATAGCTCGCGGAACAACGCGAACTCACGGAATTGGGGAAATTGATGATATAAGGTTACTATTGCCATCTCCAGGCACACGATGTGCTACCGACTGCCAGCCTGCGATGGCCTTCAGGCAGTAATTTCCTTTGAACTCGTCATTTTCGGTTTGTCTTGGAGTAAACACAGTTGTTGCTACAATATTATTTATGTAATCAGATTTAAAATGTCGTTGCGACACACCGTGTACTGTGTATGAAGTTCGATCTACTAGATTCAATCGTCCGTACCAGACACTCACTTTCCAAATATTTAGAATACCTATATATTTTTAAGTGTGCAAGTTTGGTATGCAGTAGGTAAGCTAGTTAGTAGCTATTGCAAAAACCCAAAACGTTAAAATATAAAGGGTTTTTCAAGAAGTACGTATCACCAAGTCCGAATCCACGTTCCGAGTTTGAAAAAAATTGCGTCAGGAGTCTCTTGTATAATTGATTTATAAGAGAATAATGACTATGTGATTAGTAACCTTTTACTTTTAAATCATTAGAAAGGAAGACATCCTTCTCACGAGTATTACTAAACTTGTGTGGTTCCGAACTTGTTAAAATGTAAATATTTAAGTCAATTTAAGATATTGACCAGACCTTGAGAGGGAAAATGATTTTAACTTGGACTAATTAAATTTATTTATACGGCATTCTGTTCATCGTTTACCTGAAAAGCGGCACCTAATTTCCCCTATATTATTTTCCTCAAGACGCCTAGGAACAGTTCATCATCTTAGTTCTACCATTTTTCGACCTTATCCTGAAGCGCATAGAGTTGAGAATTAATTAGCATGTGCTGTGCCAAGCTTCCTGTGTGCTTAGCAACGATGCTACGGGAGAGGCTGAAGGCGAATCTTAATGAGTGAAACATTTTAGACGCTCGGGCTAATGGTGTTCCTGAGGCACTGAGGCGCTAAATAATACCGCTCGCATCCATTAAGCACAACAGAAAATGGACATTTTAAAATATCACAGTTTTGTGACAGTCACTTTAGAGTTTAGATAGATAGACCATTCTTTATAGCACTACAAACTAGTGTACCTACAGGTGAACTCAATGCTAACATAGCATTATCTACCAGCTTGCTTTCGGGTACTGAAAGATAAGGTTATTTCTTAATGAAATAAGTTTTTTTTCACTTTCTTTGTACTTATACTTAATTTAACTACACGATGCGATAAACGTACAATATACTAATACATAATACATTTGGTATGAAGTATCTTCTATTGCATTGATTAACTGCAAAAGTTTGTATTGATTATTGGGAGAAATGATTGCATATAGCACTGGCGCAGCTCTCTACCTAGTATAAGTCTACGTGATAGCAAGGACGGTCGTGCATACACGAATTATTCACTCAAGATATAAACATAAAGTCTTATATAAGACTAGAGAACTTCGCGAAGGAACTTGCAGCTTGCAAATTATTATGACTCTATGAACCATGCCGCAGCGACTACAGCTGACTGGGCTGTAAGGATGGCTTGGGTGCTCAGCAAGTTCCCGTTATGCTTTAGAGCTTATGTGTGAGCCACTCAGTAGTTCCCAACTTGGTATAAAATATACCAAAAAGCTGTAAGCGCATATTCTTAACGTACTTATACCGCATCAGGGGAAGTGCGCATGAATTATCATAATCTGCATGTTGGAATGCCGTGTACCGTCTCTGAGTAGCGGGTTCATCCCAATGATAAAGCGAGTTGGTGCAATGGAGTGCAACATGTCATACATGAGCTGTACTGAGTACTCGCCGGCCGCGCCTCGCTCGTGAGCCGGCGGGATATCCGTCGCGTACCAAATTAAATAAAATCTATCTCCGCAATCCTTCACTTGAGCATCCCTTGATTGGATGCTGCTAGGACTAATCCAGTCTGCTGAACGATACTGCGGTATGTGATAATAAAAAGAAGACACGAAAAGCTTGTAAATATTGAATCGATTGTAATTTTACAACTTTTATAAAGTGTTTATATATCTGCTACGTTTTCTTCACAACCACAAGTTTCGTCTACCAGATACATCAGAAGCTAATTGTTTTGGATGAACGTGGTAAACCTAAAGTGTTAAAAAACCATGAAAATTTCCTAACAGTACTTTGTTGGTGGCAACAAAGTCAACAAAGATTTGATAAAACTCTGCGCTCACAAAGTGTATAATGCTTGTTCCGCTTTTAATTCGTGGCGCCAGCAGCCAGCAGCCAGCACTTACATCCATTAGTGGATTGTGTATTTTAGACGAATTCAACGAGTTTTCTGCTAAAACTGAATGCATTCTATTAATTTAAAGGATCATGGAAATTGACTTAACCAAGTTGTAGAGCACAACTACGGTCTTGTTTAGGTTTTTATTGGTTTATGTTTTCATTGGTATATTTTACTTTCATCGGTAGGAAGAATTGAATTATTTTAACATAAACGAGGACACAGCCCGTCTACGCGTGAACTCTTTTGTTCACGTGCCACAGATTACATTAGTGCTTTGTTCTTTAGCTCACTTATTTCCAAGTCGACATCGTCCGATATTAAGCTTTATGTCATCGCAATGAGGCTCAGATTGTAACACCTCGAGAAGGGCGACCCGTTATCCCACGTGTTCGCAGAACGCACTTTATCCGCGGATCGCTAAGTGGTTCCGCACATTAAATTACGTAATAATTTCTCCCAGTGCGGAAAATATTAATTTATTCTGTTTTCTTGATGACGAATGAATTAAAGTTATTACCGTGATAAAGTTCGCGTTATTTTCGCCGGTTATAGCAAACACGAGTTAATGTTTTCTGACTTTATCTAAGTATTGCATAGTGAGATGCTACTAAATAGATACCTACATAAAACATCCGCAATTATTCACAGTTACGGCTTTTACAGAACCACAAATCAATGATTGGGACTAATTTATTGAGTTTCTTATAATGTGATAAGAACATGACCTCTTTAACTATAAAATATAAATTCACTGACAATTCACACATCACACTCTAGTCCCAGACTAAGCAAAACTTATATTATGTGAACTAGATTACTGATGAAGTACTTGAGTAATTCTTTTTTCCTGTATATATGTAAGTACATACATAGTAAACATAGCGACAGAATTTATATTCATCACAATAACATTTACTCTGGGTGGAAATCGAACCCACGACCCACAGCATGGCAGGGAGAGCTACTACCGAGCTGTGACTATTTTTTATTACGTAGTCTTACTTTAAATGGCGGCTAGTAACTACGTATCAAAATATAACGCGTCCAACGAGTTCCATTTGATATGGGCAGACCCGCAGAGCCGCGCCTCGACACACACAGAATAATTTTAAAACAAACAGTGTGGATAAGACATAAATCAGCGGCACACATTACCGCCGCGCCGCACCGCGCCGATTAGCGTCGCGCCGAGAGCTCATTGTGCTCACTCTGCTCATTAATGCTCGTTTCTGCTCATTTCACTCATAATTAGGGAAAAGCTCGCTTTTAGCCGGATTTTTTACACTACCTAATATCGGACTCTTAGTAAAGATGCCTCAAGTAATAGTATCAGCATGAACAAACGCTTATTTTTAATGATCGTTAATGGCTTAATGCGATGAAAAAATTCGATGCTAAACGCAAAGAGGCTTCTCAAGCGCCACTTAACTCCTTGACCAGTGTTTTGTACGAATTTTGCAAAAAAACAAATCACTTATTTTTAGAGATTCCGGCTTTTCAGCTGCCTAGCTTGTTTGCTCATGTGTAATGTATAATGTGTGTTTCTCGCTCATTCCGAAACCTTATTAAATTTAGCGAGTGTGGTGTTTAGCCACATCACGCGCATTAATGTAATGTGCACTCTGCGTCGGGTACAAGTACAAGCCAACGCTATTGTTATGTACATTTATCCGAAGTAGCTACCCAACTCATTACAAGGGTTATAACTTAGGTGGGAGAACCGCATAAATGTCAAAACAAACCAACGATGAACACACTTTGTTTGGCACCCACTTACTTTCGAATATTTATGCATAGTTATTTACAAACATCGCATTTTTAAAAAGCAATTCTCCAAAATGTTGCTCATGTTTCTGTATCAATAAACACACACCAGGACGAATAAAATATATTAGCAACCTATCGGGATCGGAAAACACGACCAATAATAATAATTATCTCGAGTGAACATCTGCATAATTTTCTTTATGCGAAAATGAAATGGGAAAAGGTGCTGAAAATACAGAACATTGCCTCGGTTTTCATTCCAACTGGTTTTAATACATGGATATCTTTATTGCATCCTATAGGATGTCCATAGATAGAGGAAAATGTGTTGTAAGTACTTTAATTTGAGTCTATATTCTCCAAAGTCATCTAGGAACGAAAAAATGTTTATAAAATATTCAAATCAGAAGATATTTTATAAAATATTATATTTGACATGTTTTATACATAAATAAGTGATTTTTTAGAAAAGCGGTGATGGCCCTGTCCGAAACCACGAGTGTTGGAGAAATGTCGTAAAAAGAACCATGCCTACGATTTATAAGAAAAAAGAATAATTGCATTCTTATTTTTCTTATATCTTATAATGCTTCGGCTACATTAGCGGGCGAATATTCGTATCGTGTTGGCGCGACAAAAACATCGTGTTCGGGTATAGGCGATCTTCTTGTCTAAATACTACGCGATGACACGATGTACCCGGCCACATACATCGCGTTAACACGAATATTCGCCGTAGCCCGCTAATGTGGCCCCAGCATAAGAGGAAATCTACACGAAAGTTTATCAAAAAATTAGACACCTTTATTATATTATTGTATTCTGTTGCTGATTAGGACCCTTTTTACAAAGTAACATAAGTATTAAGAATGAAGGCTATATAAAATTTTTTAAAAATTATATCAATTATTTAGACTCTGTATTTCCATACACAACAGAACTACCAAATAGGTAAGTTGTAATGTGGCGTCTGTCAAATGATTGCGACGAAAAAACAACGATGAAATTGATTAACTATTACGAATAATAATAAATATTAGATATTTATATTCCCTAAGACTTATATTTAACGACTTTTGAAATATAACTAGCTATGTACATTCATTGATTTTATATGTTTCACTATATTGAAATGTGTGATTATTTAGGTATGTTTTAACTAGTAAACAAAATAAAATGTTTTTCCTTTATGCTGGGGCCACACTAGCGGGCTACGGCGAATATTCGTGTTAACGCGATGTATGTGGCCGGGTACATCGTGTCATTGCGTAGTATATCGCCTTTACCCGAACACGATTTATTTGTCACGACAACACGATACGAATATTCGCCCGCTAATGTAGCCGAAGCATTACAAGTAGCCGGCACTACACAATAAGATTGATGTTTTTGACGTCACTACTTACACGCTTAGTACGTCTTTGAGTATATTTTGAGCAATCGACGTAAAATGGAAATTAATGAGCACTGATCAAATAGTCATGTCGCGAGGTTTACGAACGTCCTAAGTGCTCCTGGACGGCATATTTCAGAGAAGGGTTGACTACCATCGATCTGGGTTGTATACTTAAGAGGGCCATCAGGCACCACTTATAGTGTCGATAATGTTACAAATTTACGATTTCATCTCTCTTGTATAGGCTGATGGTTCTCCATGCTTATTATATTTAGTATCAATCAGAATCTCGTTTGTACTCACAATACCTGTTTTCATGCTATCATCGTTTCATCCCCAAATAGTTCTTGGGCGGTTAAAAACTACCTATTTTCAATTTCGATTAAATTGGACCTTTCAATAAATCATGCAAGCTCATGGCCAACAATTCGCGATGCGTACTGGAAACTGTGGCCATTACAAGACACAGGAACAAGGGGAGCGCCCTCCAGCTTCGTCGTACCACCTCGCGCCTCGCACCGACCCCTGTCCAGCCATTACCGCGCAGGGTCCGTTGAGACCCTATTGATTGATATTCGACTAGGACCCTATTACCCTTGGCTCAGCTACCGATGGGGTCAGCAGACCCCATTGATGCAGATTTATCAGATCATAACTTGTTTGCAGTTCACCGGAACCCTCCGAAGGGCCTAATCTTCGATGAGCAATTCGCATGATTTCATGGTATGTTTCTCTTATCCTTATGGGTTTTATGATGCTCGCTCGTCCGCATGGGCGTCTTTATACACTTTGTTGGCTCACAACTACGAATACTGGCGCAAGTCGACGTCAGTCCTGCAGTGGATCCGACTACGTACTCGTAGGTAAATAGTCTATTGTAGATTCAAATATACTGAGCAACCCACTTCTGATTTTTTAATTAAACAATATGTAAAGAGCTTCATGTAAGATTATCCAACTTATCAGATCTCGTTGATTTGGTATTCCACCGCGTCTGATAACTTGAGATGTAAAAGTTTGCTCAGGATAATATTGTAATCGGTATAAAAATATACTTAATTGAAAATAGAGCTACTAGTGCTGTAGCATCTGTGGAGTGGGGTGCAAGAGACAGATGGCAGAAGTAGGCTCGGCAGATTAAATCTCGGCTCGCACGGAGCAGCGGCAGTGGCGCAGTGGTGTGTTCGCTATAAGCCGCCGGCGGGAGCTAGTTGCGGCGGGATTATGCAGCCAGTTGTGAGCTCTGCATCCAATGATATCCGAAACCGTTTGCATACAAGTTTAATGCTCTGATTCTTAAAATATGAAAATATAAACTATTTTTCAATACTCACGTTGTCAGAAATTGTAAAACAAAACTAACTAAAATGCATAGTTATGAAAAAAAAGTCGTCAGCACCAGCCGAGGCACTAAACCACTCGCGCCACCACCGGCGGCACTGCGTTATTGTAGGGGCGACCCATCAGTACGCGGTGTGTTTCAGACTTGGCCATCACAACCCTCCACATATACCTACCTATGTATAGGTAATGCTAGTATTAATTGCAACTCAATTAAGGTGACCTTCAAAAGTTGAAAATATTCTTTATCTAACCTTTGGAACAAAGATCTGATCGTAATAAAATTAACGATAGCTATAATTTCTAAATGAATTTGAAGTAGAATTTGGTTGTTATCGGAATTAAAGGGCGGGAGGAGGAGAGGGGGGGCTTAATTAGCGGATCCTGAATAATAGGATTTCGTGAATGAGATTAAAACAAACACTCTGTGTGAAGTGATAAATTCAAATAATAGGATTTAATTATTATTTTTGGGCGTCTATCAGTCTTCCGGTATTGAGACAAACATAAATAATAATTTTGGCTTTGCGAGAAAGTTCTATTTATCATTAGATTTCTAAGGACATATCATATTCAGCGGAAAATAGATAGTTTTTGGGCCAAAAATAGTTGTCACAGGTTTCTGGTGGTTGCCAGAAAATACTTTTTACTGGCATACCAGATCCGGGAAAGAAAAAAGGGGGCGGTGTACGTTCAGCTGTGAACGTAGCACGATGATACGATGATGATGATGATGAACTGTGCTTATTCTGCAAACGTTGAGTTCCATGGCACCCTAAAACAATCTCGCACAAGAAGCCATTAGAATGCGTGCGCGCTCGCCGTAACCGTTCAAACAGTATCCCGGCCTGCATTCATCGGCATCGGCGATCAAACTCCACACACGTGAGATATTACTTACCATTATGACTACATAATCCGGTAACCTTGACTGAACGAGCTTCGAACCCACATCCATAAATATTGATGCTCTTTCAATGCTACGCGGGAAAATTGTTACGACTAATAAAAACTCTTATTTTTACGATTCGCCGCTCGCCCGCGTGTTGATTATTTCATGAAAGGGAGCGAAGGCCGCGTAGCCCGCCCTAAGAGCTCGCTCACACACTCACGCTGCCGAATACCTAGCTATTACTTTTGCACCGAGACTCGGTTCTCTGTGAGCTTAATGCCATCCCGCGTGCGATCAAAGAGCGTGCTACGTATGTACGCTACGTATCAATACTATTATCCACGCGTGTAGACGAGCCTTGAACTGTAACTGGTAACTCAGGGCCGATATGAGCAGCCGGTAATCTATGCCGACGGCTGTATCGATGCCATTAATATTAATAAAACGAAGCTGTATTAACGAGAGAGTCGAACGTTCCGCGATTACGTAATGACATGGATTTGCAAGCCGGAGAGTGAAGCGTAGTGTTTCATTGAAAAAGCAGCCTTATTATGTAAATAAACACGCCAAGGTCATACCGAGATTTTCATATATTTTGTAGCTTGATTTCAGCTCATTTCATGGTTAATTTGGATCTAAAATACTGTGACAATCGCTAGTACTACTAAACAGTACAACTGCTGCCACCAGTAGTACTAGTTTACATAGCAACTCTGTTGTGTTTAAGAGCGGTATCTCCCAAAAAAGATGTTATAAGTACCTATATTTAAAAAGAGATGTCCATCCACTGTCTATAAGTCTGTTAGTAGCTTGTGTTAAAAAATGAAATGTGAGTGTGGTTCCTTTACGGTTTATTTATTCCTTAAATAAAATCATGTTTGTTGTATTGTACCGTATTTGCCTTTACTGCTGATGCCTCGTATAAGCGGGGTCCATCATGTGTTTAAGCGGCCTGTCAATATGAATCGTCGTCAAGCATCATCCGCATCATCCCTTCCAAGTACTTACCTCTGAACCCCTCCCCCCTGCCTGCGCCCTCACCCCCCCTGCCGCCGACAGCTCATGTCACAATGGATGGCGCTCAATTAGCGCGTTTCGTTCAAAAGCAAGGTTTTCTGATTCCGACACCTGTTTTTTCCCGAGAGGCGACGCGGAATCAATTTGAAGAGGGTTTTATGAAAATGCCCCGCGGGGTGACTGACCGGGCATATATTTATAATAACTACCACATTAAGCTTACTTATAAGCTCATTGCGTGGGTTGGTAATAATTGCAGCGCAAGCCACAAACGAACTGTTTCTATATGTATACATTCATTAATTGCTGAAAGCAGTAGCAAACAGTTTGTATCAAAGGAGTGTGAACCAGCCTCAGCAATGGATACCGGCGTGAAATAACAATTATAAATTTAAATCATGTTCGTAAAAGTTAGTAACAACAACTCGGTTAGTGGTTAAACTAATTACAGCCACGCTAAAACTCACAGAGCACTTCCGGTTCTAAACACAATACGCTTTATACAACTTGTTTTGATGTGATACTTTACTGAAGCGGAAAACTCAATTTCACACAAAACCATTTTAATACATACACACGTTTCTGATCTGGTTAAAATTTTTAAATAGTGAAAAAGCTGTCTAATATTACATATTATGCGCACCAGTTTTAGTCATTTCGTTAGATGCGCGCGAGGAGCTTTGTTTGATAAACTGAATTTATGAAATAAGTAATGTAAAACTAATATCAACAATAAATGAATCACTAGGTCGCTGCTCCTGCGTTTTGTATGTACCTAATGAAGACGAACAGCGCAGTTAACGGTTAGTGAGCGACACACGAACAGACAAACAAAACAACATGGCGGACGCACCTTCCGCGTCCGAAAACATCCGCTGGTAGATCTCGTCGCAATCTGTAGAAAATAACACTCTATAAATGGAATTACAAACGTCATTTCAGTAATTAAGTTGTGATTGAGTTGGAGTTGGGAAATGGCGGTGTTTCAAATGTTTCACAATTTTACACGCTGAGGGATACTTTGTTACTTTGACGAATACTTTGACGAATTAATTACCTGCCCTTTGCCTTTCATGTTATCAAACATCAATTATTTCCTATGGCTTTTGTTGGAAGTAGATATTTTGAAGTTAAACTTAAATTCAATGAATATTTATTCCATTACCATTTTAGAGTAGAAAACACTTACACGCATCTTTCAACCGACGCGCAAGTTTCCAACTTAAACCAGAAACCATAAATATTGTGGAGCAAACTTAAGCAGCGCCAGCGAAGCACTCTTTCTACTCGAATGGCTCAACAACACTCGGGAGAACCTACATTACTGTCTGAGTTCACACGTAGGCGTGCTAGGACTTCCTTGTGGGCACCACACCACCGCTGGACGCCGACGCCGACCCGCAGAGCGGGGTGTGCTTAACTTATAATTAACATAAACATTTACGCTTTGAAGATAGTCTCATTAACCTAAGTAGTCAAACTAACAATGTGTAGTAAGTCAAGCGGGTAATCATTTATTTGGAAAAATTGCAATGACCATGAATAGGTAAATAAAGTGTTCATTGAGCTATTCTTTAGATAGATGAATAACAGATTTATATAGAAGACACTACTTGAGTAACACATTTTTTTTTAACGATTTCCAAACGAAATTAAGCTGTCTTAACAGGCGCGTCCCATCGCAGCTACTACTACATTGGTTGGATACTTTAAAACATTTTCTTTTCATCCGCATTCTCCCTAGTGAAGTCAAACTAAACAAAGTTAAATTAAATAAACGTAGCTGAGATAAGACACGGAGGGTAACTTAATGAGGCCGAGATGATATTTAAACTTGTTATTCACGAGACGGTTTGAATGAGACTAAAAAGTTTGCTGCACGCTTTTAAAAATTATACTCACTTATTTATACCCAAACAAACAGTGTATATATTTTTCCAAAACAAGCGGTATTGGAAGTCGGACTTGTACAAATAGCATCCATTACCGCGAATGGAAACACAGAAATTAAGCGTTATCGTATCGAACAATTTTAATCAAAATTCGCTCACGATGGAAATAAATTCCCGAGTTTTATTTCGTCGTAAACAAAATTTTAATATTGTAATCAGGTTACGATAAACGGGCGGGTCCGTTCGATTATAGATCCGGCGATCGGGACGGCGCGCGGCGCGGCTCGCGACCCGACTCCGGCCATCTCAACTCATTATGATGAGGTCGCTGAACGCTCCGCAAATGTGTTGGCTTCAATAGGCTCGATCAGCTAATCCTAATGGAACCCTGCGCTAGGAACCACCATTTCCGAACAAAATAACTACCTGTTTGGTGTTCAAACAAAAATGTTAATGTACCCCTTTGTTAAGTTTTGTTTGTTCGACTGACTCTACTTAGTTGGCGAGGTGCGTGCAACGCCTTCAAGAGCGTACATTTTGTTCATCAATATTTGTAGTTCTACTTGTTAGATGAATTATTTAAAAAGGTCTTTGTACTACAACTAGACCTATGGTAAGCAGTTTGAAAACACAATGACTGATTAACAACGTTCTTCTTAATGTTAAAGTGAAGTATGTATTACAAATACGACTTTAGATCGAATCCGACCGATAATCAACGGCCGACCCATCGGCAGCTCGCATCCAGGTTAGGTGAACATGCATAGAAAGCGGGTTACCGGCGCCGGTCGGTACTTGTTTAACGTTACATCAAGCAGGTAGCTACCATTTCCGGATGTACGTTGATGTTAATATGTGGGCAGATAAAATATCAGAATTTGTTCGTTGAGTTTCAGCCAAGCATCAGGATTTCTTTTAATTCATGACGAGAACGTTTTGCTTTGTTATACCTGAAATTACACGGATTCGACAGCCATGCAGCGGTTGGCTGCGCGCATTAATGCGGGGCACGCGCTGGCACAATAAATATGTTAAAATGGTCCGTGCCAGCGCGCCGCCCCACGCGCCGGCAGCGCCCCGCGCCGGCCGATTGCCTCCGCTGACCGGCTTTTATTCGATTGTACGGGGCAAAGTGTCGGCTCATATGCGGAAAATACAGAGCAACGTGCCATTTTTAAAAACGTCACACGGTGCAGTGCTTCGCATAGATCCGCTCGCTCGCTGCAATGTACCGGCAATATGCGTCATAATTGATTACCCTTCATTGAATAGTCTCAAAATATTAAGAGATTTATGAGTCTACCGTGCCTGGAGTTACAATCTTGATAATTGATATTGTTTGATATTGCGCATCCCCACAAAGTCGCGAAGAAAAAGCAGAATCATACAATTTTGAAGCAACTGCAGTGTTTCTGTCACTGCAGTCACGTGGTCTCCAAGCAAAGTCAAGTCTTCGAGCTTTAGTTAAGAAACACTGTGTAGGTATCAAATGTTTGTGCAGTGTTCCGGTCGCAGTGCGCCCGGCACTCGACACTCGGCACTGGCACTGGCACTGGCACTAGGCAGAGTGTCAACTTGTTAATCCGAGTATTGTTGAAGCTGCGAGACGCTTCTTGAGACGCCAGAGATTACGAGCCACCTCGGAAGCTGTAATGTAACTCGATAAAAGTTCGCGAGCGAGCCACCTACCTTTTGGCCGCTTCCTAATTAGTCTGTTATGTCACACGACACGACTCTAATGATTCAAGTTTTCAAGAAAAATAGTGTTGTCATGCTGCTCGTTTAGCAAATATGTAATTAGATGTCTCCGTGAGTATAATGCCATGAGGAAGTGACTTTTATTTACCGCCATACACTAAGACGTGAAATGGTTTTAAATCGCATGTATAATTGCACCGGCATACATACGAGCGATGCAACATCGCAGGTTTATCTTGGAACCTGTTGCAGAAACTACATTCACTTTCTTTTGTTTTTTCACAATTTACTCATCAGTTGTGATATTTATCTACGCTCTCCGCCATACTTTAGACTTATCTTAATTCTAAAAAAATAAGATTAGTATTTTCAGGTCTTTTTGTAGCGCAGTACCTACAGAGCCAAGGAAACAAATTGCTTTTCGCAATGAAAGAATCCCTTGCTCCAGCCTGACTAAGTAGTTCCAGGGCCCGCGTAAATGATGCCGGACAACTAGCGATAATACTCCTTTTTAAGCTTAGAGTTCCACAAAAAACAGTTTACACAAAACATTATCTAAATATTTTAAGAAATAATAATAATTTAATATGTATATTAAAATATTTTATCTCAGAAAAATGCGTCAAACGCTTCTCCAAATGGATTACTCTGCGGTATCCTCTATAAATTCCCGTAAATCGTAATGTAGTGTCTGCCACAGTGCCAAAGTTTAGTAACAGATAACAATACACTTGAAGCGACTATTTGGCTGCACAAGCTACACAGCTCACTTCTTCTGCGGTTCTTTATTATTCCAATGTTTGGAATTGCCTCATTTCGACGACCATACAAAACAAATGGGTACACTAATGGCAGTGTGAATGAGCTTCCCCCCCCCACCCCTCGACCCTGCCGCCACATTCCGTAACGAAATACAAAATGGAACTCAAATATGCTCGCATCGTTAATCCGGCCGGAGTTATGCGATACATTACGTACGATACACAATATCGTTTGGCCTAATACTTGTGAAAATACTACTTTACGCGTTCAAAATGTAGGTACCTATTGGTATTATTTTGTACGTACTGTAAAAGATAAAGACTTTTTTACAATAAGTATATGCTAAGTAACAAAAATTTGGAGAATGTGGTTAACCATTTGAAAAGTTTTGACGGTTTTAAATACTTTAGTGCCATAATGGACCACTCTAAAAACTGGAGTCCACTACAAATACAAATAAATACTTTAGTGGTGTATTTTACGGGGTTTTAACTAAATAAGCGGCTTGTTATAGTAGTGATTTAAGAATGTCCTCGGTAGAACTTGAGTTTTCTACAACAACCGCTAAGTTTCCAGCGCGCCGTCAGCAGGTTACCAATAAGAAGTGAAGTTTGCGATGACAAAGTAAGCCACGTCCTCAGCAGTCGGGTCTCGGGGCGGGAATAACCTCGTAAAGAACGAGCTTTACTTCCCTCCCGTTTTTATACACTAATGTGTACAAATCGCGGATGCGATAGCGACGGTGGAAGATACCTACTTTCACCTTGGGATTATAAATAAAGCTATGTCAAATTATATCAAGTAGATTAAGTAAGCTAGTAAGTACATTGATTGACACCACGGATTTCGTAGATTGTGTGATGGAAATGCACATCGATAAGAAGCAGTAAAGATCTGGAATCGTTGTTCCTCCTCAACGAACAGAGTATACATGTACGTATGTAGTGTAGATGGAGTAGACGGTGTAGGTACATACCGACGACGTGCAGCGTGACGAAGAAGGAGCGCACGGGCTGCGTGGAGACCTGGCACTCGTAGACGCCGGCGTCGCGCTGCTGCGCCCACTTGACGTGCAGCGTCCAGTCGTCCGTCTGCGGCGAGTGCGTCGCCTGGAAGCGCTGGTCCGACGTGTACGTGTACCCGCCCACCGTCAGGATGTGCAGGTCGCGGTGCCGGATCCATGACACCTGCCGGCAAGTTATAAACTCTTCATACTACTGCCACAACACAAGTTATAAATAATGCTGGAATAATAAATAATGCTGGACAATCCACACAACATCATCTAGCCCCAAGCTAAGCAGAGCTTGTGTTATGAGTACTAGAAGACTGACATACTTAATACAATAACATTACATAGATAGATATTTTTTTTATTAATACATTTATATGTATACCCAGAACACCCAGAATAAATATTTGCAGATCATACAAACATTTATTTCAAGGCGGGAATCGAACCCGCAACCTTCCGCATCGCAGGCGGACCTTCGCCCGCCGCGCCACATCGGTCGTCAAATAATATACACTCTTCATACTACACTGAAAAAATTATTTAGTTGAATCAACATTTATTCAACCTATTTTTTGTGTTAATATAGAACCTACATAGAATATTTGTTAAATCAAACAAACCGAAATTGTTACTTTTTAAAGGTAAATTTAACCAAACCCAGTGAGGTTGTTTCAACACTGTTTTGAAATGGTAATATCAACTAGTTTATTATAGGTTGATATAGAACCTACCTTTATTAAATAGTTGAATCAATCAACCTTAAATATGTTGCTTGTAGGGTAAATTTAACCAAACCATGAGCTAAGTTAGTTTAACAATTACTTGTAACAGGTAAATTTAACCAAACCACCAGTTAGGTTGTTTTAACACTATTTTGAAATAGTTATTTTAACTATATTATTAAACCTGTATTTTTAAGTACATAGTGCTTAAGTTGTAACAACCTAATTTTCATGATAAACTTAACCTGTATTTTTAAGTTGAAACAACTTGTGGTGTTTTGTTAAATGAACCTCTGCTTTGTGATAAAATCTACCTAGATCATAATAGTATTTTTGACAAAGGTGTAATGTAGATTCGACAAGTAGCAATAGGTTAGAATAACCTAAATTAGGTGGTAAAATTAACCTGTGTATATTGGTATTCTTGACTGTTGTAAATGTAGTATTAACATGTGAAATTAAGTTGAAACAACCTAATTTTTATGATAAACTTACCCTGTATTTTTAAGTTTAAACAACTTGTGGTGTTTTGTTAAATGAACCTCTGCTTTGTGGTAAAATCTACCTAGATCATAATAGTATTTTTGACAAAGGTGTAATGTAGATTCGACACGTAGCAATAGGTTAGAATAACCTAAATTAGGTGGTAAAATTAACCTGTGTATATTGGTATTATTGACTGTTGTAAATGTAGTATTAACATGTGAAATTAAGTTGTAACAACCTAATTTTCATGATAAACTTAACCTGTATTTTTAAGTTGAAACAACTTGTGGTGTTTTGTTAAATGAACCTCTGCTCTGTGGTAAAATCTACCTAGATCATAATAGTATTTTTGACGAAAGTGTAATGTAGAATCGACAAGTAACAATAGGTTAGAATAAACTAAATTTAGTGGTAAAATTAACCTTCGATATTGGCATTCTTGACTGTTGTTAATGTAGTATTGACATGTGACATTTAGTTAAAATTACTTGTTATTGGTAAAATCAACCTGCATTTATTAGTAATATCTACCTACAATATAAAGTATTTTTGACAAAGGTGTAATGTTGAAACGATACGCCTCAATAGATTAGAATAACATACTATACAATACAAATCTCTTTATTGCATATACCACAGACATAGTAAGTACATAAAAAAAAAGAAACTTAAACTAGGGTAATACAATTGGCGGTATTATCGCTTAAAGCAATCTCTTACTTTTGTACTTACCATGTAGGCTATGATAAATGATCTGTCCGGTGATCATTATGGTTTGATACTGGACTATGCCGGCATGATAAGTGCAAATGCTATTCTAACCTATCACTACATTACATACATACACCTAGAGGTGTATGTATGTAATGTAGTGATAGGTTTACAACAAAGCCTAATTCAACATTATACCTATTTCTTCCGTGAAAATGCAGATTGATTTTACAAACATAATATTAAAGTAAATTCTGTATAAACAAGTATTTTTTACATTTCAGGTTAACTTATTACTTAGCTAATTACAAAATACCAATATAATATTGACACCACTCAATGCAGGCTTATTCTACAATACACTTTCATGAAAATACTTACCTACCTATAAAGGAAATCTAATTATAGACAGTTAAATAAAAAAGTTATAGATCATTATTAAACATTTATTTAAACATAATAAACACATAATACAACTTATAGTATTCAAATGAAGCAACTAGCAAATCGTCCAATACGTATAGACATTTAGCGAGAGAATGTCAAAGTTTGCCAAACAAACTAACAATTATTAGTAGATTTAACAAATACGTTTAGTACCTAAGTTTTCAAATGTAATTACCGTTTTCTGGATCGTAGCGTAATGGCCATTTGCCATTAGTTGTTAGGCCTAACAACCAATAATCGTAATCGCTACGATCCAAAAAACGGTAGTAATTACATTTGCATGCCAGACTAGACCTACCGGTAGCGACACTTTTTTATATAAATAATAGAATTTAAGGGTAGTTACCTACAGGACATACTCTGCTATATTTAAAAAAAATGCCTAAGGCCAACAAACAGTATGTACCTGCATTAACGCCAGAATAAAACTTAACCATTACAGTTGACAGACTCACAAACTTAACTTAACTTATAGCTTGTTCATTATGAACGCTAGCCTAAAACTAACCAGCTGCGGAACCTATGTTGCAAGGCCCGACTTTAAACGTCCTGTAGGTCTAGTCTGTCATGCAAATGTAATTACCGTTTTTTGGATCATAGCGTAAAGCCCATTCGCCATTAGTTGTTAGGCCTAACAATAGTTTAATCACCATAGTGATAAAACTTTGTTAGGCCTAACAACCAATAATCGTAATCGCTACGATCCAAAAAACGGTAGTAATTACATTTGCATGCCAGACTAGACCTACCGGTAGCGACACTTTTTTATATAAATAATAGAATTTAAGGGTAGTTACCTACAGGACATACTCTGCTATATTTAAAAAAAATGCCTAAGGCCAACAAACAGTATGTACCTGCATTAACACCAGAAAAACCTAACCATACCTAACAATGACAGACTCTATTTCTAAACAACACATCACTAGCACAAAAATCTGTGAGTAATAGATCTGAATGTAATTTACCAGTTTATATCCAAAGTTTTGTTTCAAAATAGGATATTTTTGTAATATTTCTTGCAGTTGTTTCGTTTTATCATTATAGTCTTTCTCGACCCGGTACGCTCTTGTTGCCAGCCAGTTGCGCACCTCTTGGAACGGTTCTTTATGGTATTTTAGCCAGATGACCAGCTCATCATTTTCTGAAACCAAAAAGCAGAGGTATGATAAATAATTGCAAAGCGATGTGTAGGTATATTAAACAAACATAATATCTATTATACTAAAGTATTACCGATGATTATGTTCTCTTCGACCTCAGAATCTTGTTTTTCATCATCATTATATTTGCGTTTCCTTGATATGACCCCCTCTTTTTTTAGGACGCGTCTTTGATTGTTATACCTGTCCACTAGTTTTCCTCTGGCAGGAATCGTTTTTTTGTTTGTTACTATGGCCGGGATGTAGTAGGTTTCCTAAAAAATCATGCAAGGATAGTGAACATGAGTAGTGGTATAAACTTGAATCAATTTTGTAAACACACTAGTATGTGTCAAATTATGACCATTTTTTTGAAAGGAATCATAACTACGCTTCTACTACTACTGTATGACTTTAAAGATGAAAGATATAGGTATATAATATAACGGAGATACAGATACATATACATAGACAGGAACATGACGCTCACTATTGTCACTAACTACGTCGCACTACGATAACTACGCTTTCTACGACTACGACGACTTTAAAGATGAAAAATATATAATAGGTAGGTATAAGTAATATAACGGAGATACACATCATAGATACATACCTACATATCGCTCACTATTGTCACTAACTAGGTACGTCGCACTACTATTATTTTTTATACTAGGTAGGTAGGGTACTTGGTAAAGAATGTACTATAGGTATCATAAATAGGCTAGTAGGTATATAAACCTTATGTTCTGTTGGAACAAAGCGAGTGATAGCCTCTGATAAAACAATGAAGTCTTCTTTTTTCATGCACTGATATTTGTTAATATACCACGCCACAATGCTTTTTGTTAGATATGATCGCTAGTCGTAGCTTGATTTCAGACGGGCCAGAACCAGTTTTCCATATCTGTTCTCATTATGAATGGTGGGTATATCTATACTCTAAAATAGAACAGTACAAAAAAAGTAAGAAACATGTGTACAAAAAAAAGTAAAAAAACATAAGGAAAACGTGTGTGTCATAATAAAATTATGAAGAATCCAAACTTACATTAAGTATTTGCTTTAGGTCAGCATTCGTTTTTACGCTACAGCATAAGCTACTATGACTAGAGCACGTTGTAGGGTTTGCAGGAGCAGAATTAGTGTCTTCCGATGCAGTTTCCTGTAAAATAATAAACCAAGTTAAAACTTTAGATTTTCTAGTTTGCTATCCGTGCGACTTAACTAGAGACTTCACGCTGTGACAATAAAAACTCAACAGAAATATTATCGAATGATTCAAAACTAGGTAGGTACTAATAAAATATTAATTAAAAATCATTTTTTAAAACAAGCTTTTATTTAAATGCTCTAAAACGAACAAAATAAATTTTGAATGCAATCAAACCCATCATTATATTAAATTATAAAATGTATATTGATATAAATAAAAGCTTGTCGCGCATGAACTTTAGCCGCGTTGTAAGTAGGTTTAAATTCGCATTTTTTTTCTCTTAGAGTCGACCTCTGTACTTGTACTATTACTTATTCTGTGGTAGTACGTACGTACCTTACTACGCGTAGGTATAAGTTAACATTACTTTTGTGTTAAAATAACATTTTGTGACGTATTTGATATACCTACCCACTACATTTTGTTAGTGCTTCCATAACCTATGGTAAGTACCTACCTAAATAAATAGGTAATTAAAAATTAATAATACTAATTACCTATAAATAGAGATTAAATTTAGTACCTATAATTAATTAACAAGTGAGATTAAAATAATAGAGATAGGTTTACTTACATGGGTTATTTTTTCCAGCTTCCTCACACCGACTCTGAATAATAAGCGGCACTAATATTTCTGGGAGTAAATCTATAGTGATTTCATTATCTGAAAAACAAAGCAAATATTATTACTTAGATACGTAAGTTCCTCAGGTACCTACCAACCTACCACCTAACCTATCGTAGTTTTGGGTACGCGATCTTGGTAGTTTACTATAAAAAATAACTAGGTACCTTGGTACCTTACCTACTGGCTAGTGGCTACTACTAGGTACCTAAACTTGTAGTATTATGTGTAGGTATACCTACCTACCTACGTTGCAGTGCCGTCTTATGTCTACCGCCCTGGTTTTCTACTCACCGACACATACCTACATACGCGACGCGCGCCGCACTGTAAATTCAAATGAACTTATACCTAATTGTAGTGTTATAGAGATCATTTTTCTTTAAGTGCGGCTTTGTCAAAGGGCGGACGAAAAGTTGTCGCGCCGTGCGCCCATTTTTAATGAACTTACACTTTATTGACTTTGACTTAGAGATCATTTTGCTTCAAGTGCGGGCGACCGGGCGGCACAGGTCAAAGACTCTCTTTGGATTAGAGAATTTGCCGCGCGCGTATTATTAAATAAAATTGTTACATATTTGTGTAGTAGGTAATAAGAGTCATTTTAACTTGCACATCATGAGCAGTATGACAAGCACCGAAAGCGCAATAAAAGTAAAACGAACAATGATTATTGTTGATGACAATTTTTTTTATATTTAATGTTGCGTATTTGTCGTACGTAACCTGTATTATGAAGCTGTGCAATGGCGTTAAATTCAATGAAATATCTAAATATTCATTAATCAGCGCTCGGCAGGCGCCCACGGGCGCTCCGCACCCGGGTGCACCGCACCCCTTGCACCCCCGGGTAAAGACCCTGCTACTATTAACCTAGATTTTATGTAGATTTCACCTAGAATATGTGGTAGAAACAATACCACATATTCTAGGTGCAATCTACATAAAATCTAGGTTAATTTAACTTATTACTTCTTGTTCGTATTAGGTTACCTAGGTAGGTAACAGCACTGAGTAGGTACTCAGTGCTGTTTTATGTACTGAGTACATAAAACTACTACGAGCTAGATAAAATCTATGTTATGTTACTTACCTACTTGTAGATAAATTACTTATTTAGCTACAATTAGTAATTTCATCATGATCAGACTGGCGTTTCATACATTATATTATGTAAGGTAAGTACTTACCACAAAAAATTTTAATTGTCTCTTCAGATAAACCCCAGTCTCGGAGATATACTGGCACCAGTGATTTCTCAAAATCTTCCATATTTACTTAAGGTACCACTGAATCAACGATACGTATCACTAAACTCACCTTTTATTTGGTTTGTTCTATTAAACCACTTTTAGCAGTGAGTTTTTAATAATTCAAATAAAAGTCTAACGTTTAGTAGGTACGTCGCGGGCGCCGGCGCCGGCGGCGCCGGGCAAACTAAACAAACGCAACGAACGCGCACTTGCGGAGATGCGGTTGGATTTGATTGAAGTCAACAGTGTTGCCAGGTCACATTTTACAGTACCATAACTTAACATAATTTTGAAAAAATACATTAAATATAATGTATTGAGAAATACATCGATGTTTCTAAAACATCGATTGTTTTCGCAATGAATGTTTAGGCCTTAAAGAAAACTAAGTAAGAACAAGGAAAAATATGTATTAAAATTCACGATCACACAGCAACTAACCAGCTATATTTTATTAATTGCTTTAGTTGTCATTGTCATTATAGTGTCGCTTGGTCAATAAATTAAGTAGATTAGCTAAATTGGGTTATTTCAGGGCCAATACTTGTAAATAAAATAAATAAAAAAAAACCTAAAACTATACAGGGTCCGTAACTGTACCTCAGCTTTAAGCCCATTCATTATAAGATATTCACACGTTATGGAATGCAAATAAAGATATGAATATAAAGCCCCTTAAAAAATCCCATTCCACTTATTTACCGCCAAAATTTGGGGGAAATACCCTTTAGTTGGGAACCCTGTTTTGGTTTTAATTTTGCTATGCGGCTCCGCGGCAGCGGCAAAGGAAACCTAACCAAATCAACCGTATATCTCACGAACTAGGTACTAATGCTATCAACTTGAAATTTGGAACAGTTTTTGTCTAAAAAATCGAAGTGGGGCTACTATGGTATGTGGGGTATCATATGAAAGAGCGCTATTTGCACATTCTCAAGCACTTATTTTTTTTACGCTGCTTAAAGCGTATAAAATATAAGTAGTTTTTGAGTTTTGACGAAAAATGTAAAAAAAAACCGTCCCTTATCTCCGAAGTTTGCATAGAAAAAAAACTGAAATTATTTCATGGCACATGGGGCGGAGTTGAGAGGCTGATATTTAAAAAAATAAAAAATTGCCCTTTAATGAATAAATTTTAGCGTGTGAAGTGGTGAGGTTTTTACACCATATGCCTAGATGCTTTAACCTGATGGCAGCTAGCTGGCCTCTTGTTGTATGTACAGGTCAAGTGGAGTTATTTATAGGGCTATCTCCATGGTTGCTGTTGGGGTGGTTTTCATGCAGCCAGTGATAGCTAAAAAGGCTTGTCGCTGGAACCATTGGAGTCCGGTGATGGTGATCGAGAGTTCTGTCTTCGTTCACCAGACCAGAACGCCATATGCCAACCTTGGCCTGATCACCGCTTTGTATAGCCATATAGTAATCTTTAGAGAGAACCTCCCGGTCTTTCCTATCATTTTTGTTTTACATTGGAAGAGTGCATTGTGCACTTGTTGAGATTATAGACAAGATGATATTCCAGAGCAATTTGCTAGAACCTTGCGAGTCTGTTTTTGCAATCAATTTTGTAAATTTAGCTACGTTCGCTTGTTGATACAACTTTTGCAATATGGTTGAATTAAACATTATTTATTGGTTGTATACATTTCTAGCAAAAGGTTAAAATATTTTTGTTATTTTGACTAAATGTATCTGTTGATTCTACTATGTAATGAAATGTTAGGTGTTGACAACTACTCACAATAGTCATTTTAACCAATTTGCTTTGTTTATTAAAATATTTGCAAATAGTTGAATCAATTTTGTAAATTTAGCTAAGATCGCTTGTTGATACAACTTTTGCAATATGGTTGAATCAAACATTATTTATTGGTTGTATAAATTTCTAGCAAAAGGTTAAAATATTTTTGTTATTTTGACTAAATTTATCTGTTAAATCTACTATGTAATGAAATGTTAGGTGTTGACAACTGTTCACAATAGTCATTTTAACCAATTTGCTTTGTTGTTTAAAATATTTGCAAATAGTTGAATCAATTTTGTAAATTTAGCTACGTTCGCTTGTTGATACAACTTTTGCGATATGGTTGAATTAAACATAATTTATTGTTTTTTTTTAAATTTCTAGCAAAAGGTTAAAATATTTTTGTTATTTTGACTAAACGTATCTGTTGATTCTACTATGTAATGAAATGTTAGGTGTTGACAACTACTCACAATAGTCATTTTAACCAAGTTGCTTTGTTTATTAAAATATTTGCAAATAGTTGAATCAATTTTGTAAATTTAGCTACGTTCGCTTGTTGATACAAATTTTGCAATATGGTTGAATCAAACATTATTTATTGGTTGTATAAATTTCTAGCAAAAGGTTAAAATATTTTTGTTATTTTGACTAAATTATCTGTTAAATCTACTATGTAATGAAATGTTAGGTGTTAACAACTATTCACAATAGTCATTTTAACCAATTTGCTTTGGTTATTAAAATATTTGCAAATAGTTGAATCAATTGTGTAAATTTAGCTACGTTCGCTTGTTGATACGACTTTTGCAATATGGTTGAATTAAACATTATTTATTGGTTGTATACATTTATAGCAAAAGGTTAAAAAGGTTTTTGTTATTTTGACTAAATGTATCTGTTGATTCTACTATGTAATTAAATGTTAGGGGTTGACAACTATTCACAATAGTTATTTTAACCAATTTGCTTTGTTGTTTAAAATATTTGCAAATAGTTGAATCAATTTTGTAAATTTAGCTACGATCGCTTGTTGATACAACTTTTGCAATATGGTTGAATTAAACATTATTTATTGGTTGTATACATTTCTAGCAAAAGGTTAAAATATTTTTGTTATTTTGACTAAATGTATCTGTTGATTCTACTATGTAATGAAATGTTAGGTGTTGACAACTATTCACGTATAGTTATTTTAACCAATTTGCTTTGTTGTTTAAAATATTTGCAAATAGTTGAATTAATTTTGTAACTTTGACTAAGTTCATTTGCTGATTCAACTTAGCATTATGTTGACATTACCGAATTATTAGTTAAATTGACCGCTATGCGATTATACATGAAAAAATATGTTAGCTTAACCCATTTTTTTGGTTGTAACAACAATTAGATTTTAACTTTTTTTAATTTGTTCTATTAAATGTAGTACTACGGTTGTCACAACGTAATTTATTGTTGACTCAACTGTTAAGGAATCAACATTCAGAAATTCAACTATTAGTTTTCTCAGTGTACTGCCACAAGTTATACTCTCTTCATACTACTGCCACGTACGTGAGGCTATGGCTTATGTCACAGTGCAGTTTGTGTAGCCTGTGTGCTACTCATGGTGCGCTCGGAGGCTCGACTCTCGCCAAGAACAAACTACTGCTACAAGTCTTATCTAGTTTTAGGTTGTGTCAAATGTCTCTTAATATTATTTTATTAAAAACAAATATTAAATATAATAAAATGTGCAAAGAGTACATTACATGATACGTGACAGTATGTTTCCGAAGCTATTTTCATCAAAAAACTATCGAAGGAGACTAGTGGTCACGCATCTCACTTACATCTCAGTTCTCGTACATGTTTTGATCTCGAAACAAAACTTAATAATCCCCTTTTGTTATTCGCTAAGCAAACCCCATATCTCCAAGTTTAGAAGTCGTCCTCCCCTTGTTGGTGGGTACCTCTGTATCGAGGGTTGCCGGTTCGCAACTAGATTCGCTGCACTCCTAGGGCTGCCTTCATTACGGCTCTCACAACATTTTCCTTTGAATAACAGAACACGCGCTTGTGTTACAACACACAACAGGTTTTACCGATATTAATTCGGTTACTACTTCGTATTTTCGAGAAGTAACATAATATTATTTTAATTAAGTAAATCACAACCGGGTGTTTAATTAAGCTATACTTTATGTAGGTATTGTTAACAAAATGAAGCTGATTCGCGAACAATAATCTGAGTTTCAGAATTACTCTGGGAAATTAATATCTATAAGTATTTCGATGAAAATAATATGAATTCAATTAACTTGGTACTATTTTGAACAGAGGATAGTTTCCGAAATTCAACCAAGTAAGAACATGAGAAGCAAGCCGCATGCTTCGAGTTATTATAGCTAAATATAACTAAAGGTAGCTGACGCAGTTAGAAAGGTAAACATGTTTTAATCGTTTCAATTACGAGCCTACCCTTCTACCCTTCTATCCTCCCATTTCCTTTCCTAACAAGGGTTGCTAACAAAAACAATACAAAAACCAATTCAGAAGTTCCGAGTGCCGACAGCCCTGGAGTTCCGAGTGACGTGTGATAGGCGCGAGTGACGTCACTCGCTGAATACTAATCCTCGCGCTTACCATCCCCGATACAACTGATAACGCGACATTACCACAACATGCGGCGAACATGCCAACTGCCGAGATAAAAGGGCACACTCGAACATTCAACATCTTACCCAGTGCCCGCACAACACACATTCTGAAAAAACTCGTGTGATTTCCCTAGCAACCAACGCAAACGAGATTTACCTGATAAGGTTTACTGGAATGTTATGGAAGATACATACAGATATACCTACAATAGATATAGATTCGCGTCCTTGCTTACTGAAAGAGCAATGTGTTTTTGCTAGAAAACCAGTTTCCGTTCTAAGCAGGAAGCTCTGAACTTTGAAGGATAATTAAAGTGCGATAATTAATCAGACTGTGTGTGCCAGGTAAAGAAGGATAATTCCTATAAAAAATATGATAATGTTCATAGAGACATTTATTGACATGCTAATGAGGCCTCCATTAACTATATAAAATAACTGTCGGGTATACAAATACAAAAAACTTTTGTATAAGTATAACAATCAAGAAAACAAAACAAAAACTACAGAACAGAGAGTTTTACTCTAAAATAACAAAAAATAACATTTACATTAATTTGGAAGAGTCGCCAGTGTCGCTAGTTTTTGTAGTAAAGATATAGATAAGTAAATGTTTACTTGTGACTTTGTGAGAGTAATAGTCACATAATGTAGTGGTAGTGTAGCCGCGTGCCGCGTGCCGGCCGCAGGCACCAGACGTGTGGTTCTCGCCCTACGTCATGGGGTTTGTACAAACGCGCCAAACTTTAATATGTATCGCGGCTCCGCAGACGAATGTGCACACGGAGATAATGGTGGTGCGCTGATCGTAGGCAGGTATCCCACGGTAATAGTGGCTTTAATGCCATGTTTACCACATGGTAGTTAATACGTACGGCGATACTAACACCATGTTGAATTAAAATACATTTATTGTCCATTAAATAATTTGATGTTAATGAAAGACCTATTTAAAAAAAATGATGTTAATAGGATTATAGTTATTAGGCGTAATGAAGTGTCGTTTTGTTATTTTTATAATTTTACTACATCAACAACCTTTGAAGTAAATTTAATTTAATCTGTAAGCGCGCCGACCTACGATAATTACTGATTAAGGTTCAATTATTAGCTGAAAACGCCTTTATCGTGACATTTCTAATGTTCGTAAAACAAATAACTTTTTACAATTTGTTAGAATAATAGGAGAACGCAAACAGCCGCCTGGCAACACTATTTGATAGGTGTCAACCCCAGCACCTCTCTTCTTCCTCTTGTTAAAAATTCCCCGCCTAGCTCACATTGTATAATTTAACTTTAATTCATTTTGTAATAAATCCTAGTAAAATATCAAGTCTTGTTCATTATTTCATCAGGTTATGGGCCGTCTCATGCTTGAAAAAAGAAATTATTAGTTTTCCAGTCGTATCTCGAAAAATATTTTGCAAAACGTTGTGCTTAACCTCAAAGTCAAAGTCGTGCCGCGTTGCCGCGTGTCAGTTAGGTTTTCTTTTTTAGCAAAATGTCTACAAATAGTCATAATCATAATGGCATTATGAGCATCGAAAAGCTCACTGGAAGGGACAATTATGCCACCTGGAAATTTGCAGTAAAAGCATTTCTGCAACTCGAGGAACTTTGGGAATGTGTCGTTGAAGGAAGCAACGACACGAAGAAAGACACAAAAGCTAAGTCAAAATTGATTTTATTAATCGATCCGTTGATTTATGTCCATATAGAAGAGGCTAAAACGGCCAAAGATGTGTGGGACAATTTGTCTCGGGCATTCCAGGATTCAGGACTAACCCGCAAAGTTGGCCTGTTGAAAGACTTGATAAATACAAATCTAGATAGTAGTGCTAGCATAGAGGATTATGTGAATAAAATTATGTCCTCAGCACACCGACTAAGAAACATAAATTTTAAAGTTGACGACGAGTGGCTAGGAACGTTAATGCTGGCAGGCTTGCCGGATAATTACAAGCCTATGATAATGGCAATGGAGAGTTCCGGAGTAAAAATCTGTGCAGATTCTATCAAAACAAAGTTGTTGCAGGAAGTAAAAACAACTGAGACGAATGCATTTTACTCAAACTCAAAAAATCAGTCTAAGAAAAATAGTGAACAACCACAGAAATCAAAAGGACCTAGGTGTTTCAACTGCAATAAATTTGGACACATTAGTAAAAATTGTTGGCATAAAAAAAACAAAACAGATGATAAAAATAATGGTTTTATTGCGGCTTTTTCAGCAACCACAGTCAACGGCTCACTGAACTGGTACATTGACTCCGGTGCATCAATGCACATGACAATGCACCGAGATTGGCTGGATGATGAAGCTGCACCACCTGTAAACAATATAAGGATTGCTGACAACAAAGTGCTCCAAGTGAAAAGCTGTGGTAATGTTACCATCCGAGTACTGGATGCACAAGGAAAAAGCAACAACATACAGGTTCGAAATGTCTTATATGTGCCAGATTTATCTACAAACTTAATATCTGTAAGTAAAATGATTACCAGTGGCTGTAAAGTTGAATTTAATAATAATGGTTGCAAAATATTAAACAAATGTGGAAATCATGTAGCAAGTGCACATGTGATTAACGATATGTATAGACTGAATGTTATAAATGATGAAGTCCATGCCATACCAGCTGCTATTGAAACCGATACCTACTTATGGCACCAAAGAATGGGCCATTTAAACTTTACTGATGTGAAAAAAATTCCATGTTGTACAACCGGTGTGAAATTGTCGCCGATGAAAGAAGATAGTATATGCATAAGTTGCATACAAGGAAAACAACAAAGACAGCCATTTCCAAATGAAGGCTCCCGGGCAACTGAGTTGCTAGAGCTTATCCACTCCGACACATGTGGACCGATGCAGACTACATCATTTGGAGGTGCCAGGTACTTTGTTACTTTTATCGATGATTTCTCAAGAAAAGTATTTGTATATCCGATTAAAGGTAAAGATGAGGTATTTTCAAAGTTTATGGAATTTAAAAACAGAGCAGAAAATGAATTGGAAAGAAAAATTAAAATATTTCGAAGTGACAATGGCACAGAATATAAAAATCATAATTTTGATAAATGTTTCAAGAATTTTGGGATTTTGCATCAATCTAGCAATCCATACACACCTGAACAAAATGGTTTGAGTGAGAGGATGAACAGAACTCTTATTGAACGCGCCAAATGTATGATGTTAAATGCTCAATTACAGAAGGAGTATTGGGGCGAAGCTGTAGTTACAGCGGCGCACATCATAAACCGTTCACCGACAAGAGCTCTCTCTGATGTCACCCCTGAAGAAGTATGGTCAAAAAAGAAGCCGGATTTAAGCCATATGAGAATATTTGGTTGTAAGGCTATGGTGCTAGTACCTAAACAGCATCGAAGAAAATTAGATTCAAAATCAACCGAAATGATTTTTGTAGGATACAGTGAAGGAATAAAGGGCTACCGTTTTTTAGACCCTAAGAGTAAAAAAGCTACCATGAGTAGAGAAGCTGTATTTCTAGAAGCCACCGTACAACGAAACAAAATTGACAATAATGTCAATGGGTCACCTGAAATAAAAGAGAAAACAATTATTAATGAGCATAAAAATAATGGTACAAAAGAAGATTGTTTACCAGTAAAAAAACTAATAAACTTACCATTTTCAGAAGAAAACCAGAACAGTTCTGTAAATGATAAAAATGGTGAGTCATTTATTGAAATTCATAGTGATGATTCAGATGCAATATTGCAAAGAGATTCAAGTTATTCATCGCAATATACTGATCCAGATGATTCTACATACTCTCCTGGTAGAATCACTCAAATTGAAAACAGTGGCTATTCTCGATCAACTCGCAGAAATGAAATCATCGAGGTAGACAACTTACCTACCGAAGATGATGTTAATGCAATTTCTCCTGCAAGTTTGGTTTGCAATGCTGAAACTACAATGAGTATTTTGGACAGTGACCCACAAAGCCTTTCCGAAGCTTTGCACAGCAATAAGGCAGAAAAATGGGTAGAGGCTATGAATGAAGAATATCAATCATTGTTGAGCAATAATACTTGGACACTTGTTGACTTGCCGAAGAACAAAAAAGCATTAGCATGCAAATGGGTTTTCAAAACAAAGTCAGATGAAAATGGTACTGTAATACGATACAAAGCTAGACTAGTAGTTAAAGGTTTTCAACAGAAGAAAGGTATTGATTACCATGAAATATATGCCCCAGTCATACGTTACACTTCAATGAGGTATGTGATTGGTTTAGCTGTGAAATACAATCTAAATATTCATCAAATGGACGCCGTCACAGCATTCCTACAAGGCGACATTGAAGAGGAAATATACGTATCACAACCTCCACATTATGAAGATGGCTTAAAGGTTTGTCGATTAAATAAATCAGTTTACGGCTTGAAACAAGCAAGCAGACAGTGGAATCAAAAACTAAATGCAGCTCTACTAGAAATTGGTATGTCACGGTCTAAAGTAGATCCATGTATATACTACAGAATAATAGATGACAAGGATATCTTATTTATCACTGTATATGTTGATGATTTACTGTACTTATTCAATAACGAAGAAACTGTCTCAATGATGAAGAAAAGATTAAATGAAAAATTTCAGATGAAAGATCTGGGTAAAGCAAGATGCTGTATTGGCTATAGAATAGTGCAGAGTACTAATAAAATTGCACTTGATCAATCAATTTATATAGAGAAAATATTAACTCGTTTTAACATGAGTGACTGCAATCCAGTCTACACGCCATGTGAACCTAATTTACAGTTACAGAAGGCTGAAAATGATAATGAAGTTATGAAAAATATTCCATATCAAGAAGTGATTGGATGTCTGTTGTATCTGTCACAAGGAACCAGACCAGACATAGCTTATGCAGTAAATACATTAAGTAGATATAATAATAAACCAACTTCACAACATTGGGCTGCACTGAAGAGAGTATTACGATATCTAAAAGGAACTATTTCAAGAAAACTTGTATTCAAGAAAAACAATGGCAATATAGTTGGTTATTGCGACGCCGACTGGGCTACTAATTCTGAGGACAGAAGGTCCTGCTCCGGATACATGTTTATATTTCAGGGTGCTGCCATTAGTTGGTGTTCAAAGAGACAACCGACCATAGCTTTGTCCAGCACTGAGGCAGAATATATGTCTCTGGCAACAGCCATACAAGAAGCTATCTGGCTTAAACAATTAGAAGAAGATTTTTGGCCTACTTTATCAGGTACTCCGATTACAATGTACTGTGATAATCAAAGTGCGATTAGCATTTCAGGTAACGACATCTACCACGCCCGAAGCAAGCATATTGATGTCCGCTACCACTTTGTGAGGGAAAAGGTCGCCAGCAAACAAGTCTCAGTCCTTTATAAAAGCACTCAAGAAATGGTGGCTGATGCTTTGACGAAAGGCCTACATCGACCAAAGCACGAAACGTTCGTCGAGGCAATGGGTTTGCGTCCAGAGGAGGATGTTAGAATAATAGGAGAACGCAAACAGCCGCCTGGCAACACTATTTGATAGGTGTCAACCCCAGCACCTCTCTTCTTCCTCTTGTTAAAAATTCCCCGCCTAGCTCACATTGTCTAATTTAACTTTAATTCATTTTGTAATAAATCCTAGTAAAATATCAAGTCTTGTTCATTATTTCATCACAATTCTAAATTGGATTTTTTAATATAATTTCAACATGTTAATCTAATGGAACTTCTCTGTGATTAAATTTTAGTGTTATAATAATTTAACGTCGTAATCGGTCAGATACGAGAGGTCAGTTATTGGGTAGCTAGTCAAAAATCATAATTAAAAATTCTTTATTCAGTAAAATCACAAGAATTATTTAGAATCGCCTTAGATACTAGGTGCCGGTTCCACGTGACCGGAGGCTAAAGAACCGGCAAGAAACTTACGGCCTGGGTCTTACCGTTTTTTATTGATCCTTACAACGAATTATAATTAAATTAATTACTGACGTTCTAGTGCGGTGTCAATTTTACTAAGTAATAAATATTTTGGCAATATTTGGGTCAAATGCCATGATAAGTATAACTTCGTCAGCATTTATGATAGCGTCAGCAATCTACCAGCATTTAATTAAGTGCTCGGCACGACTTGTTTGAGAAAAGAAACTTCCCTTAATTACGTCGCTCTCAAAGCGGGTACCTACTCGCATTGATATCGCGGACAAATTATAATAATAAGCTGGGACGACTTACAATGTACATACAGTACAGAACATGGAATAAAAGGAGCAGAGTGGCTACTATGAGTTATGCTAATTTGTTAGATATAAAAGGGATATATAAAACATTTTAATTGCTTTTATTTGTGTTTAGCTTATCGTCAAAGAAAATGAAAGCACATTAACACGTAACAAGTCGTCATTTTGTTTGTACTGTAGGTACTGACACAATAAAACTAAATTAGCACTTTCACAATAAACGGCTCCGAACACGCGTGCAAGAATAACGCGTTTGCCGAAAACTAGTTACAATATATTGTTGACAGTAAATTCGTTTGTGTAAACTAACAAACGGGATCGCCAAGACGTAAAGTGGACTATAAAAGTGTATGAGTGTACTTGTGCCTTTGTCCACTTTTCTTAACTACTGCGAAGTAAAACGTGCTCTATTACTTTGATGTAGATCTTAAAGCTATGAACGATAGAATTACATTCACCAAATGGTTTTAATGTTTGATACGAACTGCGGCTTTATTAGCTGAATTGTTTGAGCGCGTTGTGTGAGCTCTACTCTGTTATTGTCAATACAGAATGTAATCAGACGGTTCCCGAATGCCGAAGAAACCACTTCTTGTTTGTGCTCGGCAATAAGTTCAGGGATGACGAGATGTTACTTTACACAAGAATGGGCAAGAAATTTACGGCCTGGTTCCTAATAAATAGTACCCAGAAACGGAAGAAATATTTATGATCATCATCCAAACATTTGTTCTGGGTGGGAATAGAACCCACAACCCACAGCATACAAGGCAGAGCTACTACCAACTGAGCTGTGACGCCTGTCGAGTTGAATAGATAAATACCTACCTATATACAACAGTAACAAAATAAATACAATGAAAGTATAAAAATCCCGAGAGATCTATATCCATTACCAACATTTGCCAACTAAAAGTAAACCCACTTTCACTTAACCTACATTTTTCCTGTATTATATCAGATCTTTCGCTTACAAATTATATTTAGGTTGTCTAAACCTCTTATTTTATTTTTTATTTAGGTTGATCATATTTGGTTTGATTATTTGATTTTGTTTCGTACTACTAATTATAATAATCAACATTGTATACTTAGTTTACGTAAAATAAAATAGTGCGTTAAAACAAGAGTTCGTTGTTCGTTGTGGAGGCGCCGGCCGGCGGTGCGCAACTGGCTTGCAAGTGCATGTAGTTGTGGCACGAGAGTTCGTTGTTCGTTGTGGAGGCGCCGGCCGGCGGTGCGCAACTGGCTTGCAAGTGCATGTAGTTGTGGCACGAGAGTTCGTTGTTCGTTGTGGAGGCGCCGGCCGGCGGTGCGCAACTGGCTTGCAAGTGCATGTAGTTGTGGCACGAGAGTTCGTTGTTCGTTGTGGAGGCGCCGGCCGGCGGTGCGCAACTGGCTTGCAAGTGCATGTAGTTGTGGCACGAGAGTTCGTTGTTCGTTGTGGAGGCGCCGGCCGGCGGTGCGCAACTGGCTTGCAAGTGCATGTAGTTGTGGCACGTAACACGATAGTAGTGCTGGTTGGTGCGTATGGACCACTTATTTTCTTGGCATAATTTTAACGTTTTTTCGTCGGTTAGAAATGTCAACATTTTTTGAAATGTGCTGAATATTGTAATGCTCCCGAGCGAAACCGGTCCGTGCGTGGGCGCGTTCTAACGACTTTTACGAAAATGTTGATCAAAGTACGCCACGCTAATTGGATGTCGTAACTTTATTACGATTATATTTTTATCTCAAAATCAAAACGCTCACCTGTTCACTGAAATATTTAATTTTCGATGGCAATCAGGTGAAATATTTGCGTGAAATATTGAGGATGTTCGCGCCCCGCCCGGCCCGGCTTATGGCGCGAACAATGCAAGTGAACGCGCACAGTTTGTCTGTTTGTGCATCATCGACTGCGGGATTACCATAACAATGCGAATACATATTTCATAACGAGCGGCTACAAATGCAAATTATTGTTTACATTATGCCAGCTCAAGAACATGGCAGTGCAGAAACTGGAAGCAAATTTGATTTGCAATTGGTGGATTCGTACTACATAAACTAACATTTCAGAGCAAGGTTCTTTACAAATAAAATCAGCCACGTGTGAGTGTGAGTGTCATGAAATGAAATTGCATCGTGTTTCCGTGAACCTGCCCGGCGTGCTTACCGCACAGGTTACAAGGTAAGCGTTCTCGCGGCGCCGCCATTAGTCACGCAGATAGAAGCGCAGACATCGCATCGCATCGCATCGCATCGCATCTACATGTAAACAAGACGTGTGTTTCCGCGCTCGATTACCGCGCAATCATTCACCGCACGCCATCGCTCATTTGTCGGCGAAATGCGGCTTACGATTGCGGAAGACGGTGCCACCAATGAAAAATAAGTAAATTGGACATTTCGTCATTAGATATCAAAGCGGGCTTCCAAAGTTTAAGGTTAGCTTTTAAAGTTAAACGTAAACAAAATATTTTTTATATCGATCTGAAAGTGTTTTGTTAAAACTAGAGCTAGGTACGTACAGCCGCATATAACCTAAAAAAGGAATGAATACTTTTGTTTCATAACTATCATTCTAATCTCTTTTATTCATAAAAAAATGAAAGTCGAAGTCAAATATGAGCAGTTGTCGAGAGTGCCGGCACACTGGGCTCCCCGGCAGCGCCACGCCTCGGATTAATGATACGTCGAGCCGCTCTGATGAGCAAAAATGAGATCCGTCTTCATTTACCGGCCCTCGCCCCTCGCCCCGCGCCCCGCGAGCCGGCTCGACCCGGGGGCTCCGCCTCTCTGCGATGGCTCAATTAGTCTGCTTCATTTTGGACTGCACTGACATCATTTTGGGTGTCTGCGGAGGGCCTTTTTGTCGGTTAGTGCGACACAGCATATCCTTTACATATAACAAGATAAAGGCACAATCCGGTAGTGCAGTGTAACCGAATTATCATTAGCAAAAAATTTGTTATTCTTGAACCGTTTTGTTTTGTTTTTGTAACATTGGTATACTTATGATTACAGTGGGATTACAAAAGCCCAAAGTGACTAATAGGTTTAAACTGGGTGGGTGTGAGCTTTTGTCTAAATTATTACGCATCATTTTCAGTTACGGAGTCATATTTATCTAAATAAGCTTCTCGTTCGTTCAGAATAATTACATTTTTAAATAAATAAGTTCAAATAAAATAAAATACGTTTATTAAATTAAGTAAAATACTTTAAGACTGCATCTGCATGAACTCGAAGCCATGAACAAAAGGTGTTTGTAGTTGGACTATAACTATAAAGGCAGATATGTAGATCAAAGCTGTGATTTTATAGACAAAAGACGAAGTCAACACGGAATGATAGATAAAAAAATAGTGTTTTAGTAATCATTGTATGTATATCCGATGCAAAAACCCGTATTTGTGTAATATCCGGCAGTTGAAGCAGTAATGGTTGGCGAGCATTACCGCACATTGCTTAATGGTCGGAAAACCGTAGAATTTGCAGGTAAATGAGTTTTTATATGGCTCAGTTATAAAACTGAGATTTTAACGACAAACAATATGCGCTTGAAAGCGCACGCTCATTTCGAAACCTTTCCAATTTCATGACCCACTTAAAAAAAGTTAATAAAAATACACTTGAGATGCAAATATTGATGGATTTTGGTACTGAAACTAAGCGTAGCTTACCATCTACTGCTTAAAATATACCTTTTGGTGTCATCTCAATTTCTTGTTTGGCTGTACTCTTACGGCCGGTGTCTGGAAAACCAAATCACGATTGATCCGAGTTTGACACATAGTAATTAATTGATTTTTTCTTTGATCATCGTTCGAGAAACCGGCCGTTAGTATCATAATTAATATTATTTTTGCAGGTTAAAAGTTTTCAAAGCAAAAAGTTTTTTAAATTACAAAAGTACATTGTACTCGTCTGCCACAACTATGTGACCTCAGTGATGGCTGTGAGCCGGTGTGGAGGCGCCGCCATCACATCTCACATAATTGTCTATCAAGTCTGTCTGGAAGTTTCCGAGTTAGCAAGTTAAATGGACCGTTTATATTGAACGAGAACAAGATCTTTGAAGTTTCTGTCCTGTTCTTCTAGGACCTGGTCGCCAGGAACTAGTACCGAGAACTTAAAATATTAGACTATTCTAAATGATCTTTGTGATTTTTCTGAAAATATGACGAAAATTGGAGAAGAATGTATAAATGTATAAGCATTATTAAATTAATTGAGGGTGACCTATGCTAGTTAGTCCCGCGGGTTCGCTTGCTGCTCCATTGTGGTTGTCGATGAGTTGGCGGAGACGTGTGTCCGACACAGCGACGTCGATTATCTCCGACATGTCATACCCTTTGTTTCACATAATTGAGCGTACACATACATTCATTGTGCGGAAGATTTCACACGTTCTTTGATGAAGCAGTAATTAGGCGGGAGGTGACTGAAGTAGACCGATAAGAACGTGTGACGTCATAAGAATATTTATACGTCAGGCTCGGAGAATATTTATACGTTTTTAAATGACGTATTTCTGCGCATTTTTTTATTAATCAGTCGTTTCCATTATTATATTGCATTAGAGCATTGCTTATTTATTTGGTATAGTTTAAACGCAAAAATGAATCTTCGCCTCTTATAGTAATGAATGAGAACGTATCACCAAATCGCTTAAATAGCTCGGACGCTGCTGAATACGGATTTAATTTGTTGTTTTAGCAGGATTTAGAGTATTTGTTCCTGCGAGCGAGCGGAGCACCGCCACTGTCCCCGAAGTGGATGGAACGAGTTTAGACGACGTTCGCGCAAAGAACCAATTTTAAAACAGCACTAAAACTGAATTAAAGTGGATTTCACCAGTTTAAACCGACGAGAACCGGATAGCGAGCTAGTCTTTATCTGCTTTTATATGAATCATTGCGTTTCATGAAATAGCTTGAACTAACACCCCGTGATGCTGATTTAGATCTCAGGCAATCCTCGCCTGATGTACTTCGCATAAAAACAATCCAACAAACACTTTATTAATACACTAGGAATATAGCAGAGAGTGAGGAGTGAATAGACTTGCCGACTTCCGAACTTTACCGGAAATGCAATAGATTCTTGGATTCTGAAATAGCGAAATCCATATCAAGAGGAAATCATTAAGTGCGCCCTTCAAATATTTTCGTTCCTTTATTATTGCTGGAAACGACACGAATATCCGAACTACCAAAATAGTTTTAACCAAATTGGCTGTTGAATTTTAGATAAATAGGAATGTTCGTGGTTTTGTTAATAGTGGTTGCGGCGCCGACGCCACCGCGGCTACCACTCGGCAAATGCATTGTCTCACTGCGCACTGAACGCGCATTTCGTGCAATCTCAACTCTATCAAGCATATCATTACAGGGCACATCCTCCGGGCGTGCGCTGAGAGGTGTTGTCGGTCGGCGGCTCCGAGCGCGCGGTCGCGCTGTGTCGTTGCGTGTCTCATATAAAGACATTTGCAAATTGTAACACGTTATCAAAGACAAACAATAAAATGATACGAAATGGAAAAATAACTTCTTTGTACGATCAAATAACTCTTCAAATATAGGGTCGAGATCGTCATGTATTTGTGTAGCACACAGCACGCGGCATCCGTCTCCACACAGGGAAGGGGGGGGGGGGAAGCCTCCATTTTTTAGCAACAAAGCCCTTTTGCCTTTGTGCTCGCCGCGCCTGACGTCATAAATTAAATTAGGATATTATCATGCAAATTTGGATCGTAACGCAACGGAATAAAGGCTTTCGAGATGATGCAGGGTCACGAGATTAGGGGAACGACTGCAATGATGGCCGTCGCCTTCTTCTGCGGGATCGAGTCGACTTAATGAACCTTTTCTCTAAATGTTTACATACTATTCGGGTCAAACCAGTAGCTTTATCCTAAGCTATACATTTTTTGTTCGTCGAGCAAATTTTGATTTCAAAATAGAGATACTATTCTATCTTTATTTTGAAGTAACATATTTCGATGGTTGTGTTAGACTCGAACGTCTTAGCTTAGTTCCGGTCGGTGCAATGTAACCTGATATTGTCCAGGAATTAGATCTCCCGGGACGGCCCGGCGCCCGTCGTAGCACCGTAGACCTTGTAGCTCCCGTAGCAATAGCGTAGCATCGTCCGTAGCTTATCGTAGCAGTCGTAGCGGTGATGTAGACATTCGTAGTTTCGTAGTTGTTGCAGTTTAGACGCTCAATTTTGGTCGAGTGCTTGATGTGCTTAATTATCACTTTCAATTACGAATTCTATTTGAAAAGTTATTTTTGTGTTTATTTGATGGTAGTAGTAGCTATGTCTTCCATGCTGTGTGTCGTGGGTTCGATTCCCACCCAGAGCAAATGTTTGTGTGATGAACAACAATATTTGTTTTGTGTAAAAAATAAAATAGTTTACCGCTTAAGATAGAGTGGGCAATCGATGTATTCCATAAATAATTCTCATATTCAGTCATATAACAATATTCTGACAAACAATTTACCAATTATTTTATCGAATGTATTAAAAATCAAACCCGCAGTTACCTCGCAAAAGGCTGACATGCCAATGGTCCGTTATTGGTACAAGTTGCACGGAACGCTACTTTGTATAATAATATCGTTATAACGGCGTTACGGCGCGCTGTACAGCCTCCATTCGCTCCGTTAACACAGATATTGTCTTCCTAACGTGATGTTTACACTCTCAGAACAAACATTCCTGAACTTGCTTTGATATTTGATTATAAAATGTACTATAGTATGCCTACTAGGGAGACATCATTAAAATTTAATGTATTATAATATCTTTTATTTTTTGCTGACATTATAATAAAATAACGCTCAATAATTATATTATCTACATTTAATTCTAGCTGAATTTATAATTTGTACAATCCACTTACTTGTAAACGGTGACGTTATGATAAACAGCCAAAAACATTACGCACATCACGCTTTAGTGCAAACTAAACAATGCTAGCACTATGGAGACTAGATTGTTGATAGAATACCTACTAAAAAAAAATGGTAGCACTCCGGGAGTGCCGGCAGAAGTGAAAACTTCAATATTAACGTTGTGTTTTCACTTTTAAGTTTTCACTTCAAAAATATAACCACAGTCGTCATAATGACAATGACAATCACAATGACACAGACACATTCGCGCAAGCGCGAATGTGTTTTCACTTTTAAGTTTTCACTTCAAAAATATAACCACAGTCGTCATAATGACAATGACAATCACAATGACACAGACACATTCGCGCAAGCGCGAATGTGTCTGTGTCAGTGTGATTGTGTCATGTCGACACAACGACAATGACAATGACAATGACAATCACAATGACACAGACACATTCGCGCAAGCGCGAATGTGTCTGTGTCATTGTGATTGTGTCATGTCATTGACATTGACACAACGACGAAGACAACGAATGATGAACGTCACGTTCGATGAACGTCACGAGTCACGTGACCCTGACTGAGTTTTCACTTCAATAAGATGGAAGCGATACAGTTAAATACAAGTTAGGCGAAACGATTCGTACGATATAATAGCGTCTATCTGGTTATGCGCGCGCGGCGAGCGATACGTGTTTCCCGTGCGAGGGTGCTCAGAGCGTCTGTCGGCTGCCGGCGCGCGAGTGCCGCTCCTCGGTCCTCCGCCCCCGCGCTCCGCACCGCACCGCGTGTTGGCAGCGCCTTGTACTCGCCTTGTACGATGTCGCCACAACACTATTTAATTGTTTGAGTCATACGTCGCGTGACCGCAAGTGTGTTCTTTTGTCGTCTCTTGTTTTACGAGCAATGTATAAAAATTAAATAAGATCTTACGCTTTTTCGACGTCACGTGACCCTGACGCGAGTTTGATAGTTTTTACCCACCCAGCGCCGCTAAAGAAGTTTTCACTTCAATAAATATTGACGTGACAACGTCTTATAATTCGATAGAGCCGGCTGCACGCACGAAAAAACATGACTAATGCGGCGTTACCTCGCTCTGTGGCGTTCCATTGTAAGGCTTGAAGTGCAAGCGAGAGCGCGGAACGAGCGACAAAAAAGCACAATCGGCCTTTGCGTTCGTTGTCACGTTCAACTATCGTCAGAAAACCGACTTTACGGACAACCATTTTTTTTTGTCAAAGTTTGCATCTGTTTGCGTTCCACTGCCGCGCGTCAGAGAGCGCCCCCCCGCGCGCCCTCACTCGCCGCGCAATGAATACAAACACAACACTTACCGTCGAGGTTGGAGTCCTTACGAGTTCTGCAGCCGTAACGCTACAATTGAGTTATTTTTTACCTTTTCGAATCTATCAAAATGCTTACAAAATAATAAATAAAAAATTGCGAAAAGTTGTTAATCAAGCAGAGGGCGCATCTGCCTGTACTCTATGTTCGGGTAGTTTGACTTGTTTACATATCATACATTAGTTTAGAAATATTCTCTTATGGAAATGATTATAATACTGTATTCGTGTCACTGGTTTGATCTTCGTTCATTAACTGAATATAGCAATTAAATTATATAGAAAACAGTTTTAATGGGAACTTGTTCATCAAATCAATATATTTTTGTGTGTAGTAACTCTCAATGAATCCTGCTTAGATACGTCTAAGCTACGTACACTACTCGATTACCGATTAACATTAATTTGAACCGTATAATTTAGTCAAGCTCTTTACAAATCACGTCATGTAATAGCCTTCGGACGTAACGCGACAATAACACAACAGTCTCCGCTGCACCGCGGCGGTGGCGGCACGTTGTCGCACCGTCCCCAACTAATTAATAGTATTCCTTATTTAATAACTATTACTTACGTCACGGCTGCTTCATTACTCTCTCCCTCCGCGGGAGGGGAGGGAGGGGTGAGCGAGAGGAAGGGGTATAATCACTGTCGAGAATGTCATGCAAATAGTTGGGTCGGCAATCCAGGGATCTACTCTGCAGACAGTTAACTTAGATTTGTATTGAGATTTTAACGTACACTGCGTGCTAACGTCGTCGCCGTAGTTCGTGTATCCTGCACTGAGCATGTAGTGTAAACTTATATTACATCAATTATTATTGATCACAGATACATTCTGTTCGAGTAGTAGTATGCCAGCCTTAAAATGACTAAAACGTCTCAGCTCGGCAGACACTCAGCCAGAGGTCGCGAGTGCGCAGTATTAAATAGGGTCATGACTTTATCTTCTAGTAGGTACGGTTCTTTTCAGCTCTTTCGGCAACAAATATTTAATCAGTATACCTTATCGGATGGGGATAGTCAGAGGCAACTAAATGCAGTAAATGCCCGCGTTGCACACTTGTTCTTCACTGCTAGAGTAATAACTGGTCGCTCACGATGATCCCTTGCTTGTCCCGTGAAGGCGGACGCGCAGTGTACGCGCCGGCGCAGTGGTGCGAGTGAGGCCCGACAAGTGTAAACTCGGCTTAATAGATGTCATGGTGAGGCTTGTTACTGAGCTGCCGAGACTTATTGCTACGAAGAGATTCGCTTGTAATTGGATTTCCGAAATGACGCAATAACTGGCACAAAAGGTACCTAAAGAGATTACAGCGAACTTCGTTTCGGGTACATTATTATAATTATTAAACCGCTTGACGCATGCTGTTCTGTCTCGGCGACGTACAAGTGTTGTTACAACAATTTTGATATCAAAGTTTTGATATAATTATGCAATAATAAATAGCGGCGCCGATAAATAAATCGTTAGCAAAGTTCAACCGATCCGGTATATCAACTAAGGTGGTTTACTTGAAGTATCAGAACTCCAGAGAGCTCACACATAAAATGACAAAACAATACAAAACCATTGAGATCCTTTTCATTAACAAATTCCACGGGAACAGGAAGTTCCCGAGAAGTCGCTCATCGCGTTCAAATCCCGCGAAATGTCTTCTAATACTGTATGTGACAGGACAGCTGTAGTCTGGATGTGACGAGTACTGACTGAGAGAACGCGGCTGGGCGTTTCTTTGTTAATCTTTGGAAGCAAACCAAACCCATGAACGATGGTACAAAAGTCTGCATTTAACATATTTTTTCTTTATTAATATTGATGCCGTTTAGAAGCAGTTTGTGCATTATTAACTATATACACCTGTATGTACCATAAGTACAATGACAATGATAGAGTTACATTCTTATAGCAATAAAATTTAAGTTATTTTATTGTTCTTTGTGAACCGATCCAGTTTTGATTAATGTGCTGCTGTCTAGCGGCTACCTATGTTCGTCAAACTCAAAGACAACGATGAAAGCAACGCACTTGTCGGTACAAAACGTATTATTGCTAAATTATAATTATAAACATTAAAAAAATTAAATCATTTCTTAGGATAAAGAGTAGCCAAAATTACATGAATGAGGTCAACCTTATTATTTAAAACCGCAACATATCTTAATATGTTTTAACATCCGGTTCTTTATGTAAGGTATAAAAAACTTTGCTCAACCATAAAAATCTACAGGCATAGCAAACATAAGGCACGTACTCGGAACGAAATGGAGAAGCTCGTGTGGTATTGCCCATTGCGTGCGCTCGGGTCCCGCTCAGCACGGCAGTACTACAAAACAGTTGAGATACACCAGCGATGTTTGAGTTACACTGCTCGGCCGCTTTTTGCGAGACTCTCAGATCTAACAGAGTGGCCGTGTCATCCCGCAGTGTAAGTCGATTCATTGAAGCAAAAACTATACGCCTTACGTAGTAGGTAGCCAGATCCCACAACTTTCTTCCAAGTCGTAAGTTTGGTGATAGCAGTGCGACGTGTGTAAGTAGTGGCACTACTCACGACGCGCGTACAGATTGCCATCGAGATCCAAGCGGAGGAAAATAGCTCGGATAAACGTTACCTAAAGCTGTTTTGGAACTAGTTTCTGACAAAACACTCAACTAAAGTACCTACTATACTACTTATAAAGAAACAAAGAAAATAAAGTTAGACTCTATTGCGATTCCTAGGAGCTGTAGAGCGCACTAGCTCGTCTAAACATGACATTGGACTCGCTTGGTACCTACCTACTCGTAGGTTTGTTTTATACTTATGTACCTACCTAGTTCACAACTCTCGCTGTTACGTTTGTAGAAATTGAATTAATTTCACATCTCTTGCTTAGTTCCTTCAAGTCATTTTGTCAAAATTTCATGAATACATTTCGCAGTGTTATTGCTCAAGTTTAGTTGTTCGCTATCTCCCTCGCGGAGTTGTTTTGCTAAAACAATGGCTCACTGCAACGTGCTCGAAATCTGGCCGATTAAACTTTCTTCTAGCTTAGAGTAAAAATAGTTTGAGTTCCTCCATAGAGAGTGAACAAAACTAGCGAGCTAACAACCGACGCCGTTGTGCAGAGGGCTTAGTCCGAGCTTGTATTTTAAAACTCCCTACTCTCGAGACGACAGTCGTCGGATGTCCATACATTTTTGTATGGCTATCCGAGAGACGACTCTCGGCTCGAGAGTAGGGAGTTTTAAAATACAAGCTCGGACTAAGCCCTCTGAAGATTCTCCGCGAAGGTCGCGCAACAACCGGATGGAAATAACATGCGGGAATGTGACGGCGCCGCGCCGCGAGCCGCCATTGTGTCGCGTGTCCAGATACACCTACCTACTGCACACTCGATTGGAATGTATTCATTCAGTATTCAGTATTCATTTATTCATCATTATGTATGTTAAGTTACATTAAATATTGTCAGATCTTAGGACTGTTTGTTGCAATTACATAATGTACCCTAATTAGGGTATTGAAACAAGTTGGAAAAGAGCGGACCGATTTAAAAACATGCAGAGATTAATAAAATTATGTACTTAATAAAAATGTCAATAAAAATAAAAGATGTCAATAAAAATAACAGTAAAAAATGACAATAAAAATAAAAAATGTCAATATTTGTCGTCAAAATACTCGTCCAGTGAATAATAAGCTTTTGAAATTAGCATACTCTTTAATTGCCATATAAATATGTTGTCTTTTTCTTGGGCCTTAATTTTTTCCGGAAGCTTATTGTATATTTTAACGGCCATGACATTTGTGCCCGAGCTGTGCATGTGTAGTTTAGATGGAGGTAGCACTAAGTTGTGCTCGTATCTACTTTGAAAACGCCGTGGTTGGTCTATTTGTTTTTTAAAAAATTGGGGATATTTGCGTACGAACTTACAGATTTCCAAAATATATATTGATATAAGGGTCAGTATTTTTAATCTAAAGAAATGTGGCTTGCAGCTTTCTGGGTGTTTAATGCTTGCTAAGATGCGGATGCACTTTTTTTGTGAAATGAACAGGTCGTCCGCGTCGACACTGTTCCCCCACAAAATAATTCCATATTGGATCCAGGCAAAGGCGTACGCGTAGTATGTATTCATAGCTGTATTTAGATCAGTAGCTTTTCGCAACTCTCTAAGCGCGTAAGTGAAGCTTCAAAGTTTTGTTTTCATCTTTTGAATATGGCTTTTCCAGTTTATGTTTGTGTCTATATTTAAACCTAAGAGTGTAAATGTATTAGCGCATTCAATTTAAATGAATGTGATACTTGGTTTCAAGTTAAAATTAAAAAACTAATACGTATTTTAAGAATACGTATCTTAAGGCTCCTTTTTATTATCATGAATAAAGTTGTAATAAACTAAGCTAACGGCTAATTATAAAATAAAACAGTGTCACAACTTTTAACTATAAATCATTCATCCAATATTATCTAACTAGTCTTTCATCGAGAAATGCCGAGAATGCTGCGACTTATTGTAGGAGTTTTTTTAAACGATTTTTTTACTTATTGTGAAAGCAATGCCAACACTTGTAAAATAAATAAGTTGTTTTCACTCTTTCATAACCAAGCTATTCAGATTTCAAAGAACTGAAGTCTTGGCCTTCATTCAGGTTCGGTTTGTACGTAAACAAGTCGAAGTCGGTCCACGCTCCGGTACTGTCAGCACCATCAACATATTATATATTATTAATTATTTTACATGGTTTTTATTCGAATGGAGTAACTATATTATTATAATTATTATCACTTAAGTCTTCGTACAAGACTGCTCGACGGAAAATATTTCGTATTACACCTACCTGCGTTGTAATATATGTATTAGACAAACGCTCTAGCGGATGAAGAAGTACAAACGCTCTAGCGGATGAAGAAGTACAAACGCTCTAGCGGATGAAGAAGTACAAACGCTCTAGCGGATGAAGAAGTACAAACGCTCTAGCGGATGAAGAAGTACAAACGCTCTAGCGGATGAAGAAGTACAAACGCTCTAGCGGATGAAGAAGTACGCTCAGAGAAATGCTATTGAATAAACAAACAAAAGGTCAGGAGATCGATGTCGGAGGGAAGCGGTTTCTCGTGTGATACCGGCGAGACGAGCGAGAGCGTGGGGTCATTCTCTAAATAAACTTAATGTACTGACTAGTATCATAGAAATGTTCTCATCCATCATATGTCGACGTTACGTTTGTTTCGATTAAAGAGACGTTGCAGTGCGTGAAACATTTTTCGGATCGGGGAAGCTAGTTACCTCTCAGCCTGAGTCTGGGTATGTGACTCAGGCTGAGGTGCAAGATACCACATGATGTTTATTTTTACTATGGCTACTGGCAATACGCACAAATATTTTAGAAAAGAATTTAGAAAAATTCATAGGTGAAAAATTGTTCACACATGTGATTATAGTTGGATATTCGTGTCCTATTTGGATTAAACTAAATCTCAATCTTTTTACCAAAGGTATGTAACGGTCTGATCTCTGTGACCTCTGAGTCTTATGTAGGTCACAGATATGTCTAAGCCTTACCTTTACAATCACGTACCCTTTGATCTCTCGACGTGACCTACATTAATTTGTTTATTCTAAAGATGTTTGATTCTAAAGAAAAGCTCAAACAACTATCTCCTTGGCTCCGGAGTGCTTCCCGAAGTGATCCGGCTCGAAGGGCTCGAAGGGCTCGAAGGGCTCGGATCGCCGACTCAGCGAAAACAACCCCTTACTTAAACAAACCCTCCGATCCTTCGCCTTCATTTCAATGCTATTTTAACAATTCAGAGCTTAAAGGCAGGTACTTAAAATATAACTTTCAAAGGTTGAGGTTTCCGAACATCTGTTTGGATAATTTTAAACGATTTTGGAATGAACAACATTAAAGCAAAAAGTTGGAAAAATATGAATCATTGACATTATAAGCGAATAATTTTAAATCTGAAATTTCAATATTACAACTAAATAAATATTCAGTCAATTCATTCACATTTCAGAATTTCAAAATTAATAATTTCAATATAATATAAGTACATAGTATTTAAAAAAAAATAACTGAGCTCCACGGACAATAATAATATTACTTTTGTGAAAACGTCACGCAAACCAACGCAAGCACGGATCCGATCGCCGCGCCGGCCAATATTGAACATCCATTCGATTATTGTGATGATCTTTTGAATCATTCAATATTGTGAAATTCAATTACAAAAAGTAGCGGCTTGGTAACATGTCTGTGAAAAATGACGTATTGCTCTTCTTTTGGCCATCTTTGTCACACAGAAAGGATTCGGATCAGAATTCGAATTAGCTTCTATAGTACTAAAATCATAAGACATTTACTGACATGAGCCTTCGGCCGTGCGCGTGGAGACTCGGCCCGAGGGCGGTGCCGTGGCCGGACGGCGACAAACGGCCGGACCGGCGGCCGGACGGTGACAAACGGCCGGACCGGCGGCCGGACGGTGACAAACGGCCGGACGTCGCTGACAGCTCTAGTTACTTATCGCTTAATTACGCCAACATGAATAACGGGAGTTGCATTTTTCAGAGCTTAGGAAAGGTCTGGGGTCGCAAGGAAGATTTACGTGTTTTGGTCATTCATGACTCTCATTTTGTGAAACAAGGAAAGTAATAAAGTTGGAAGTACCAAATAATAACACATTTTTCGAATGATGTTTCATAATATTTATGAATGACCACACTTTATCTTCATATTTTTCATTTTAGCAAAAGTTAAACAAAGTTGGGTTCTTATTTTAATTTGTATCATGAAATATATTTTAATCAGAGATATTAAACCGGGTAAATGTGTAAATAAAAGCCGTTTCGCATTATTTATCCGCGCGTGAACCGGACGAACCGACCGGATCGTAAAACAAGATTTTTATCGCGTATTCAAATACAATGGGATGAAACAAGTTGGAAAGTTCCGCGACAAAAACATCACAAGTGGGGGTCGACTTGAATGCCGACACGCGCCGAAAGGGGGTAATGCTGTTTCTGGTTGGTGTCGTTTTGCGCCTTTCCGTGTCCGTGTGTCCGTGTGTCTGTGTGTCCGTGTGAGGTTTTTGTCGCGTTTTTCATTTCGGCGGCGAGCGGCGGGATTAAATACTTTGAGGCGGGTCGGACCCATCCGTAGCCGTCGCCTCTGCTTTAATAATAATAAAAGTAATCTACCCGCCGCGGATTGCCAAGTTTTTTCAGAAGGTGAAAGTATTTAAACATGATGAATGAGCGGGAAATTATTCAAAGGGCTCACAGCGGCGGATCTTTTACATTTCCAAAAGGGACAGTCATACTTCAATGCTTTAATTAAAATGATAAAACATGAGTTAAATCTGGCTTATGCGACTGATTCATTGGTAATCTCGAGTTTTCACTCGTTCATTCGAGCAATTTAAATATGTGCCAGACATTTTCATATTCTTTTTAACCTTTTTACTTTATCAGGATAACCCGTTTCTCTAATGACATCCAGTTGGTGACAGCGCGTGATGAAAAGGCGCAATTTTCGCCTTCCGTCGAGATAGGTTATCTGTCTGTAAGCTCTGTGGTGGCACAAACGGAGGGTAGTCCACAGATAAGATAGGAAGCAGTACTTTGCAGACATTGGTCCCAGCCCTTCTAGCTACTGAAACAGTTGATCGTATAAAAATCTCGTTTGGTATGGCATTTTAGCACTTCTGTGATTTTCGTGTTGTCGCGGTACAAAATATTAGATTTTGCGTTTAGTGAGGGTCCGAGGTCTCTCAGCCACTGGAGCCGAATGCTTCATCTGGATTCAAACCCTCGCGTGATCTAGGGCCAGTCCCTTGATGCTCATTACTTAACGGATAACCTACATTGTATTGTGTTTAACATAAAGCCTAAAATTTGGAGCTCACTTTCTTTGTTTGAACTTTTAGCATGTTTGCTTATTATATTTTGTTTAGATGTTATAGTTTGTTACATTAAATGTACAATGAACTTTCAAAATAAGTAAATGGAAATCCGATAGACCAAACAAGCATTGCCGAAGACTTTTTGTCAATTGTAAGACGTATGAGTACAGCCCCTGCCTAGAATAGGGACAGACTAAGACATCTAGAGGAGAACTATACCCTTAAAAATAAATATATAACACTACGAACACTAAATACTAACACACAAATCAAAAGCTTTCGTAACGACACACAACACAACACGCTCGAGGCCGCGGTCAAACGAATCGGTTGCCATGGTTTGTGCTGAAGCGAATGTTGCTATGGGAATTTCGAGACCTTATCGATTTTTATTATTTCCAATGATCTTGTATTCTAATTGGTGAAGGTTTGAAAGATGCCAATTAAATATGTTGTTAATGCTGTCACTATTATTGAAAACATACTACGAAATACAATGTTTGCTTGCTAGTATATTATTTAGTATTATTAGATAGTTGATTAAGTAATCAGAAATCAGAAATATTTTATTGTTTAACAGTTGTTCATAAAATACCTTAATGGTTAAGTAGTAGGTACAAGATTATTCAGTTTGTCCAGTTTGTATGCTATGTGTGCAATAGTTCAGCAATCAATTTACCAAAATACAAGGATGAAGTGAAATAGACTAACAAATTCAAAATGAGCTAAAATGCCGATAATTAAGGGCATATACATTCGGGCATAGAACAGTCGGAATGAGATACCCCTGAGCAGTGAACTGTGTGATTAAAATGTCCATTTGCACTAATTACTAATTTAAAGCAACCGATGGACTATATGACAAAATACCAGTTTAAACTTAATTATTCAAACCGAATGATTAAAACAGAATACTGAGCGGTTTAGCTCATTTAGAATCAAATTTTCAATTGGATAACAAACAATAATCTAATTACTCTGTGAAGTAAACCCTTTTGGATGAGCCGAGCCAGTGTTTGGAGATGTTTTATTAATGGCAGCGCTCTCCCAGCGCGCGCAGGGCAGCTCCTCCAAACACAAATAAACATCACTTTGTTGCTAACTATACTATGTCTCAAACCAAACAACAATAAAAAATGCAAGGATATGTGATACGCTGGTGGTTGTTCCCCATACAAGCTCCTTTTCGGTTAGGTGTACCTATACAAATCGGATTCGGCCACCAACGCATTTATAATAAGAAATTTGTATTTGTATTACCATTCAGGCCTGTAACATTTTTTAAATATAAAATAATTTTGATTTTTATTTGATTTGATTTTTCATGAAACTTCATGATTACTTTCGCAGTCGTATTTATCGTGCTCATTAACTTGACAGAGAGAAAAACAAAAAATGAAAGTATTAACAGTCAAAAAACTAAATTGTTTTCGATTGAAATGCAAACGAATAAGCTGTTCTCAGGAGTGTATGCCGTAGCTTAGACAAGTAATATTCGGAACAAGAACAAACAATGCTTACGTAACCTGCATGTACTATACTATGTAGGTACATGCAGTAGGTAGGCACGGCACGTGCAGGGGGGGGGGGGGGTATTATGTGCGGATTACGTACAGATTTATGATTCGGCGGCTGTGCGCACTACTTTTGGCTGACTCACTTTGTTCACAAGCAATCGGTGCTCTACTTCGACGCGGATTATTTTGATATCATAACTATTCAATGTGAAGTGTAGTACTACTACTGTTATAGCTGAGTATCAGTCGGTATAGCTCTGCTTTCCATGTTGTGGACCGTGGGATCGTGGGTTCGAACCACGAAGAATAAATTAGCAGTTGTCGAAGAACCCTTTTTCTTTTATTTGTATTGAAAAGAACAGATTATTATTTTCGAACTTAGTTTAATCAGATATGGATGTGGTGTGGTGACAGGATATCACACCATAGTTTCTGCATTATTACAAATTAATTACAGGCAAAGCTATACTGTGATTTAGGAAGTAATTTGATAGAATATAATTATAACTATAGCATTATAATATAATTATAGCATTTCCAACACTGCCCTCCGAATATATTTAATGAATTGAATTCCCGTTTAATTAAAGCTACGATATAGCGTCTGTACCTAAATGATACATTTTTAAAATACGTGATAAATTGCTTCTCTTATTTTATTATTTCATTGATCAGAGATTGTTTAAATATCATTTAAATTCGTAAAATCAATTACAATATTTTGTTCATCTTATTACAAATGCAATTTATGCTTCTGTTTTAATATAACCGTTACTAGTTATTTTAAATGGAAACCTAAGGCAGTTTCACCAGGTAGGTAAATCCAATCAGTCGACGGTAAGTAATTAACGTATCCAATCAACACAAGCCAAAACAGGCACACAAGGTTTGTATGCCGTGATCTCCGGCCTGGCGGCTCCGGCACACCTCCGTCTGTAAAGCTCAGTACCTAGCTCTACCATGAGTTTTTACTATACTTACTACATTTACTATACTCGCTAGCGTCTGTAGTTAAAAAAATGTATGAAGATTTGTACAGCGCCTCTAGCGGATAGTTGGGTACTAAAATTTGTCATACTAATATTTACGTAACTACTGTAGTAAAGTCAGGCGATTTTACTGTGACAACTCATGTACTCTGCAACAATCACACGCGACAATAACATTGTGTCGCCTGTCTAATGACTGGCAGATAGGACGTGCGGAATGAGGGTTTGTTCATTTATTGTACATTAGATAAGTACATTTTCTTTAAGTCAAAAAAGAGTGGCGTTTCAGGGAAGACGCTTATACCCAGCACTGGCTTATGATGATGAAATACATTAAAAAAATTTTATAACTATTCATAGCAAAAAGTAACAGATCAGGGTTCCAAGTTATGAAAAGGCTGACTGAGGTTCATTTTCAAACCGATATTTATGTTTTTTTACTGTCTATTCAGAAGTGTAAAATTGACTGCTTTTGGCGTTTCAAATGAATAATAGAGTTACTTCTCAGTGGAATAGAAATCAAAGTCAGTGCGCCTCAAAAACCGTTGCGTTTGTGTTTGGTACCAACAAAGACAAACGCTGACAATCTGATATAATTTGCTTCCTGCCGCTAGAGCACTTTAGGATAGGCTTATCAAAATAGTATTTATTATAAAAATAAGGTCAAAACCATTCTCTCTTTTGTTTGGTGAAAAACATAAATATCGATTAACACAGTGCTTTCTACTTCCTAGAACTTAGAAACTTAGAAAATGACACGCTTGGCTTTTGGGTCGAAATTATTTATGTCTGTCACTCATTTGAGCAGACTGTGTTTTCTAGGTATGACAAAGTGGAGATTGATGAGTGCAGTTGGGTTCAGTCAAGCTGCACAAGACAACTCTCTATGAAATCAAAATCTGAGTTAAATATCGGTGAGCTTGTCGCCTCGCTTGTGTGTATGTACGTGCCGTGGCACGCGGCGCGGCGTGCATGTACTGCCGTGGCACGCGGCGCGGCGTGCATGTACTGCCGTGGCACGCGGCGCGGCGTGCATGCTCGCGGCAGAGGCGCCGCCGGAGACTAATGAAATTCCAGCTGTCCGCTGCAGATGCCGCTCTGATGGAGAGAACCTTGCCTTTGATTTAGGATCAGATCGACAGCGCTACATCGATCTTAGAAATTTGTTTGTTACAATTCGAATTTGTCAACGCCAACATGTAAAAATAAAGGGTTGGCTTTGTTGTACCAGAGTCTAAGACGAGAAGCAATCTTTTTTTAGATCATCAATGCTTGCAAATTTCCTTTTATCTAGTAATATTACTAATGCAGAATAATTTTTCTTTTTGTGATAACTTTTATCGTGAATTAGGAATTCGAACTCTAGTTTTAACGGAGGAACTTCAACAACGATTAATGTGTATGAAAACTAGTTCTTAACTTTTTTACATACCTGTTAATTTTAATTATAAAACATGTATTGCAAGTTTCGGGTCACCAACTTTCGAATTGCAGTTAGTTTAATCACATTTATAGTGAATCGCATCAAGGCGCATTCGAGCAAGTACTTTCACCATCACGTCAACCCACGAGGAAATGCAGAATGTGCTGTAGATGGTGAACATGTGCCAAAATTTTTCGTAAAAAAAAATTGACATGCTCAGTATATCGAGTTCATAATTGGCTCCAAAAGATTTGAAAAGGTTTTTTTCGTCGTACGTAATATTTTACGTAAATTATGAGTAATATTACTCAAAATATTGAAATCAAAATTGTGAAATATATAAAACCAATATAAATTAGATTCATAATGTAAAATCATTGTACTCGACGACGAGATAAGATAAATTCAAAGATAAGAACGGTCTGTAAAGTTTTCTAAAATAACATTTCGGTTTATCTCCATGATTACTTTCAGACGAAAAAACGGTCAAAGATATCAGATTTACAAAAGCGACCAGACAGCGGTCGCGATATGCGGCGGTAGGACACGACGCGTCGAGCCTTTTCTGATACTAGGTACATGTAATATGTATGTAGAATAGGTATGCCGGACAAAATCATTTTATTTTTCGATACTGCAATGTGATTACTACCGAGACACAATAGAGTTCAAAGTAATTAGCTGCCAACTACGACTTCACGTCCGGTTTGTTTTCCCTGAATTAGTCTGTGTATTATAAGTATTAATCCAGGTTATAAAATAAATATACACAAAATTTCATTCAAACCGGGTCGTTGATAACGTGATTATTACACAAACATGTAAACTTTATAATATTGAAATAGGATAGGATACCAGTATATCAAACTAAATACACATAGGTAATGTTTATTATTTCAGAGTTCAAGAAGCGTGTCGGTTTCTAGAAGTTAAAACGATATTATCTACCTGAGCATTGTAAACAGACCTTTGTATATTTTAAACATACAACTAGCAGTTCAATTTCTACCCACGCCCATCAAAATACGTGGTACACGTACCCATTTAAAAATGTGTAGGCGTAACAATTCAAACCTATAATCAATTTTTAAGTTATACTACGGCCACATGCTGACGAACTCTATCCGTCTAAATAGGTACATGACGCAAGACGTTTTATGAAAACAAAGTTTTACGGTTATTGTATATTTGAGGCTGGTCTAAACGTTTCTCTTTTGGCAAGTTTAAATTCTTCAGTTTTATGTTGGTTTTATTACAGCGTTATGTTGTGTGGAACCGCACTTTTATGGCGAATATAAAACGAACAACACGTACCGACAGAGTTATATGAGTTACTTCTGTTTGATGATCTGCGGACCCGCGCCGCGTGCTTCTTTATAAAACCACTCCGGATTAGGTGTAGGTATAATGTCCAATCTTTTGGTTCGACAGTGGAACTCAATACTTATCCGTGTTACTAGGACCTTTGTCAAGATCTTATAACTCAGTTAAAAATAAATGCTTTCATCAAATAAGTAAATTATAAAGTTAAATTAGTAACACGGGGCGGGCTGCGTGCGCGAGGATCTGCTTGTTTGTTGTATTGCTCGTTCTCGATCTCGATCCCCGAAACATAACCTCACAAGAATATTTCATGAACTCCTATAAAAAATAATTATAATTGTAATGTATTCTCAGTCCTGATTATTTATTTGTAAACACAATATAGATAGCTATACAAAAGTTTTACTGCAACTTGAACTAAAACTTGATTGTTAGAGGTTCTCCATTTTATCCCTGGTGTCGAAAACATCCCGTATACACTGTCCCCTTGTTTTGGTAAGATATGTGTGTTTGTCTGCACAAAGGTCGGTGTGTTTGCGCTGAGCGCGCGCGATATCAACTTGCGGTAAACATGGCCAATTCACGAATTATACGGAGACTTCACGTCTCCTAATTTATGCAACACGTAGCAGAGCATCACGTAATGGAGTCAGAAAACATGGACTTTAACTAGCTTTGATGTAGCGAATGAATTAGCTTTTTTTAGAGAGAGACAAGTTTCCAATACAAACCGTGTCTGAAGAAAAATGCGCCCGCTGGCGATGATCATTCCCCATCAAAAAGTAAAGACTAGTTTCGGTAATTTGCGTGTGACGAGTCGAAATAAGTGCAGAGCCGACACGTACGCCGTATCTCCGCACGTGAGGTTTCAGCGGCGCACTAATCATTCCATATTTCACCCTGAGGTCGCCTGCCTCCACAGAGCCCGTCACTGCAGGACATGTACCCGCATACTCTTGAGCTACATGACATGTTTTGGCTGATTCATCGGCAGGCTAAGGTTATCTTCATATGACCATCCTGTTTTCACTGTATGTAAGTTAAACAAGTTTGAAGTGGCATTAAGGATCTTCGAGAATGTGTATAAAAGTTGTCGAAAACATTACATTATATGATACCAATTAAGCCCTAAGATAAGTCGTGCTCCTAGTGTACAGGGAACAGCCTCATGCCGGTTGTGTTATGGTATCTTAGAACATAAAGATATCGTCCTTGATTGTACTTAACCCTGGGTAAACTCATTTTCGTTTGTGGTTTCCCAGAGTGACCAAATAACCGAGACAATCCACTCGAAGCCTACCTCGTCACAATACTTTTTGCCGAATTCGTCCCCCATGAATACGTATTCTTTGTTCTAATGTCCTTCTGCGTCGGAGGATATATTTTTCTTATTGTTTGACTTACTTAGACACGTTGCCTTTGTCGGCCCCCGGAGCCCCGAGACAATAGATCGACTTGCTGTAAGCACGACGCTTTCCTTTTGTGAGGCTGCTAAAGCTGCTGTAGCAAATGAAAAATAAAAAAGGGGATGTTAATGGAGGCATAGTTGATTACTCAACGATTTTGATGTACCTACTGCACCGTGACCGACTGCGAGGACACCTGCAGGGGGCAAATGAAAAGCGTTGTAAAGTAGTGCTGTGGGTGCGGTTCGTGCGAGAGATGCGGAATGCCAGACGTTATTACGGGATGTTATTGTGTTTGTTTGTGAGTGCGAGACAAAGCGCGGAACGCGGCTGCCTTTCACCACTCTGAGCTTTTAATTGGTAGTTTGGATGTTTCTATTATGAAACAAACGCGGGGGAGGAGAAACGGGGTGATGAAATGTCTCATAAAGTACACTCATCGCCTGTAAAGAGATATTTAAAAATATACATTACTGGAAACTCTTTTCGGGTGAAACCTGTGTGTAATATTTATAAAGTCAAACTTTTGCAAGTCGTTTGCATAAAACCACAATCGTGTCGTGTCCTTCCCGTGACTACTTTACTTTTATCTTATTTTTTTACTAGAATAATGTGATTTACTTAAGTGCAGTAAGTTTGAAAGGTTTAGAAGGGAAAATGTTAGTTTTTATTAGTTGCAAGCTCGCCGCAATCCTGCCACAAGCGCACGTGTTCCAACTCGTACGAGCGAGCGAGGAATGAGACCATAAACGTTTTATAATATTTATCTCACTGCCATTCCCCGAAATAGCTTTCAACGGCTTTTTATTTCAGAATTGTCTATGGTTATTTCGAGATTCTCGTACGACCACTTAAATGGTAAACACACTTTGAAACTATCCAAGGCGGTACACGGTTTAGTGCATATTATTGTAAAGTGTACATTTAATATTCTTCTTATACACTTGAATGGCGCGCAGTGGTGACGATCGCTGCATTCTCTCCACGCGACTCCGCGACCAGTGTGTCAACTGTCTTACCTTCCAAGTCTTTCATAATAAATCATCCTCCAAAGTCCCGCCACGGGAAATGTGTAAAGTTTTATCTATAACACGCTGTAACGTCACTCGTAAGCGCTGACAGAGACGTATCTCACGACTGAGCTTTTGTGGCAAATCTTTATTATTTAATAACTACTGAGTTTTCAGCAAAAGGGTCCGGGCGGTACTGCTCGTAAGTGTAAGCTCGGTCGAAGACGGGATGTGCCTACATTGAAGTCCAAGTGAAGTGTCAGATCTTCATTTTAGGTATGTTATCTTTATTTTTATATAATTTTTGCAGTTCTTTTAATAATTTTATAATTCGTCTCCAAGTGTACATGTAATGTTGTAGCGCAGTGCTACAATGAAGTATTTTGGTATGCACAAAATGTATGCTGTAACAAAGTCCTTTGGTGTAAGTTGCAAAGCCGAGCATTGTGGAAACGTACGTAACGGCTCCGTGGAGGTGCAGGATCGTTCCCCGGCTCGCGACACCTGTGCGAGCTTGCAAACTATCTGCGCTATACTGCAACAACTACTGCGTCATGCAGATTGTTCTTATATGCTTCGGTGAATGTATTTCATTTGGTTGATTATAATATTATTGGAGTAAATGTTTCTGTCAAGCTATAACATTCAGACTAAGAGCTGGTTCAGACACGGCGGAATCCGCGCGGTTCCAAACCGCGCGGGTCAACCGCGGAGGTCTTATTTACATTAGCGCCTATTCGTTCGTTCACACCTGTCCGCGCGGATTTCGGCGGATTTTGGCAGATTTCCGCGCGGAAACCGCCTTGTCTGAACCAGCTCTTACAGATAAGAAAAAAGGTTCTGACACCACGTCGCACCGCGTCGCGCGAAACACGACAGATATTTGACAGATGTCGCGCCCATAGCTATGTACAATATCTACGAGACGGGTACACGTTATGTGTGCTCTATTTGTACATGAGAGAATTGAGAAACTTGCGTAGATACTCAGTTATGGCTTTTTCCTTTGTCAACAACTCAGACAAAGTGATGGCTCATAAACATTCTTATACAAAGTAAGACGTATAACTTTTAGCGAGTCGAGAAAAACTGAAATGGATTGAAATGCTTGATCTACTTAACATATTCAAGTGCTGACTACTGGAAATGTTTTCGGGAAAACTAAAGTTTTCCCAGGATATCTTTCATGTACTTAAATCTTTACAAAAAATAAAAGTTGATATAACATGCAGGTTTGGTAACTACACGTAGCCGTAGGTACGTTGTGCGCGCGGCGACGCTGATTTCGCGAGGGTGCGACCGCCAGCACTCGCCAACCCGTTCAAAGTGAATCCCTGATTTCACACGTCAGCGCCCTCTGGCGTTAAAAATAAAATCTATTTTGCAGCTTAGAATTTAAACCGTCGTTTGGGCTCGGAATGCAAACAAAATTGAAAATTGCCGGCGGAAAGTAAAATGGCGAGAGGTGTTAGTCGAGGCGAGATGGACCCTTCGACGAGCTCGGTGGAGCGGGATTTTACATCTCGCGGGCTCGCCGTATTATTGGTAAGCCGGGTCAACAGCTTTATAGTTCTGATCACAAGGGTCGAGGTATGCTTTTTATATTCTAATTGAAATATTGATAGTAACTAAATATAAAGTTTAGTTTCTATCCTATTTATATATGTTTATTTATATATGAAGTCATTAAGGTTTTATTTGGCACTTGTTTATTAACTAAAAGTAATAAGGAAACAGAAAAAGACATTTTTGAAACAGAGCTATCCTTAACAGAAACAAATGCGAAGTCTGTTCAATTGAGTTTTGAATCAATATATTATACTTAATCATAAATGCACGCACGTAAGTGACGCTCCCGAACTAGTTCAGAAAGAAAATAATCTGTGGAAGGCGTCGGCATCGGCGCGGCGGTGTGCACTCGTGCATCCGATCGTCCACAGGGAACAAACTCCAAAAACAACTTTCAAACGACCCGTTTACTGTCTCATCTATTATTTCAACTCCATTGACTCTGAAAACTGTAAAGTTTGCATAAGTGGCGTAATTATGGCCAATTTGTGTTCACTAACATGGCTTTTGTGTCTTTGAGCTCAATTATAAACTGATGTGTCCGGTGTTAACATTCTCGGCATTTCATTTACATTTATGTAAAAAACTGCTTTAGGACAGCCCTGAGAGAATTCACGAAGATTTCCAGCGGAGGGTAGAATTATTAATCAAAATATCGAAGACATCGATAGTTACAGGTCGGGCGACCGCGGGCACAAATGAAACCTTTTAGGTAGATGTTGCGGTGAGGCCCACGAGGACGGCTATTGCCCGTAGTTAGAGGGAGGACGCGGTGCGCGGGGAGCGGGTGTGGCAGCGGTTTAGTGGGTGGAAATAGCCGCCAAATATTAAAATGATTTGAGCACGACGATGCGATAATATTTTTGAATGTCCAGCTGCAATCAGGATTGTAATTAATAATCTAGGGTCTGATTACCACTATGAAAGAGCATCTATCAACCTCGAGCATCTTCTGTTCAATCGACTTGCGTATGTAAGTAATATTTGATCTTCTTTTCATAGTCCTCTTTTCCCTCAGATAGATATACTAAATGACCTTCGTATGTGACTTAAATTGATATGATATATAAGTACACAATGTGCGTTCGGGTTGCGAGTTGCGTGGTCGCGGCGCCAGACCCAGGCCCCAGGCCCCAGGTGGCACATCGCAGGAAATGAAATTCCAGCGCGATCCGACCGCTGTCAGCCGCCACCTACTTACTGCGACATTCGCTGGGAACTATCATTTATGCCTTAGAACGGGAATAAACGGCCTGTGGATTTACGAGAAATTGACGGACTCAATTTGAAATGTATCCTATTTCCGGAATCAAAGATACCTATTTGATTGATAAATATGACTGCTATTTCATACATGATAAAATAACCGTAATTGTATTAAGTGTATTTTGATTTGCGGAAAGCTGCTATTTTTACGTTAGTTAATGTGTTAAACGATTTAACAAAGTAGGCAAAAAAATATATACTTAGAGAGCGCGCATTAACTTACGTAGATCCAGTGTTATTATATTTATAATTTGGTAACACCGCGGTAATTATTGTAGATTCAAACATCCTGTAGACGCGGCTGATATTTGTATTTGCGGCGGCAATATGCGTCGCTAGCCCTAAATTCCATTGAAAGGTCGCCTTCCGTTAAAAATGTAGGCAAATGGGTCGCGCGGGAGTTTTTCTGAATATTCAGTCGCGCACCTGTGCACTGTGTGCACGATTTATGTCGCGCACGGGGCTCGGGAACTGGCCTTTTAGCCGCACAAATACTCATATTAGATACGTACACGTACCTACACTCCAGCCAGACACAACACAACACTTACTCAGGGGTTGGGTCAGGCTCTACATTCGGCTCTTTTAGTTTTTTGTGTGATGGACGAGCAGATGGTCCACCTGATGTTTGCATGACATTTGCATATAGCAATGCCCTGATGCTGTAAGGATGTAAGATTTTGTTATACTATCTTAATTTTATGTCAAAACTGGAACACAAGAATGACTGCTTGGCGGCAGATATAGAAGTACTTCCTCTGTCGATATATGAATAGTAAAAAGCTTTTTATTTTAATCTATGTATATTTTAAACAATATCCGGCGCCAAGCCGCCCGAGCCCGCGGGAGAGCTAAGCTGTCTTCGGACGCTCGAATTTATTCACATGAAAATAGGAAGGTCGCGGCTTCAGCGAAGTTATCCAGTTACCGCGTGTTGTGATAGCGGACCGCGGCGCGCTCTCTCGTCTCTACCAAAAGTATTTTAAAAGTTTTTTATACAAGTTTAAGGTACATCCTTGATTGTAGATTGTCTGGAAGTTCAGACTGGGCTCTATGGAAATCAACAAGGAGCCGAACGCACAAGTACCTTGTCCACCTTCATTGTCGTGGGCGAACAATAATCTTGATAAATATATCACGGGCATACCCGAGATAAAATAGTTACATAAAACTTATTTTTAACTTTTTATACTGTCGTGTAAACAACACTTAGTAGTTTCCCCGAACTGAAATGGCACAGATGAGTTTTGCGAACCGCGTTGGATTTACTGTTTAGCTTGTATACCAGATTTACCTGAACCGTTCAAACATAGGTGATTTTTTCGCGTATCTGTAGTCTTTTGGCAATGCATGGGTGCTATTTAACATCAGGTGTGTAAAAATAAATCTACAAAATGAATGAATGAATGAATGATGATGAGAAGATTGCAGACGTACTACTACTTATTCTAAATACATACTTATATACGAGTACATATATACATACTTTGACAGTTGATAACGGCTATATTTTAAAAGCTACATCTGTCATATACTCTGTTTTGTCAAAATGAACGGTTGAACAGATTATAGGTTCAAAAATGATTACCTAAAAACACACATACAAACTGGCAACGCAGTATGGTCACTGGTTTGTGCTCGCTTTGCTCACTCAATCAATGATCATGGACCGACCGGATGAGCTTGACATTAGCGATCCCGCACCCCTTCCTCACACCCTTCTATCGGAATGGATTCACATTCCATAGCATTTGTTCGCTTCATTTATACGCGTTTGTGAAACAGAGTAATGGTAAAGGGAATATTTGTTTTATAAGGGCCGACTTTGTACAGATTCCAGTAAGTACAGTATAAACAAACATTCTGCTGTATTAAAAGCATCGTGCGCGGTCCGGGGTGTTTCAGCATGTGAATATGATTAAATAAAATATTGTTTGCGACTTTAAGTACTAAATGAAACCAGCAGAGGGCCCACCTAATATATAAAGTGGTAGCTTTTCTAATTTATGTTGTTGTTATTGTTCTAAAATGTACAGCTTTATACGGTCTGTTTATTTTAAAATATTTTAATTAAACATATTTCAGAAAGAACGTGTTGTACGTTGTAATTGAAAGGTTAGATATAAAGATTTTCCGTGACGGCGCTATACGGTGCTATACGGTGCTATACGGTGCTATACGGTGCTATACGGTGCTATGCGGTGCTATACGGTGCTATACGGTGCTATACGGTGCTATACGGTGCTATACGGTGCTATGCGGTGCTATACGGTGCTATACGGTGCTATACGGTGCTATACGGTATATCGTGCTACCTACACGATATGTAGCAACGTACGCAGTTACCGGTAAAATTCCACGAAACAAATACAAGCTCCATATTTACATCCAAAATACAATTGAAATGATCAATCTATATTCAAACATATTAAAGCGGAGAAACACAAAGGCAACAAAGGGAAGCTGTCAATAGCGCCTACATTAAAGGCTTCAAGAAACAAGCAACTTACAATAAATGATTGGCGCTACAATACAATAGGCAGGACATCTAGCCGGGCGGCGGGAAGGTAGGCAGGCAGGCAGGCAGGCAGGCAGGCAGGCTAGGCTACAGGCGCCGCCAGATACTCTATTCATTAAAGTGAAAAACGTCGATATCTTCCGATAACATCAATTACTTGAAAGCAGAAAAGTAGGGGTAAGACGAGGGGGGGGGGGATAATAAAGCTTTTGTTCTCGACGCCTTTAGACGTTCAGCTACTTCATCTCCTTAACGGAAACTCGCGATACCATCTAAAGTGATTATTTCAACTCCTCGGGAAAGTGTTGAAGAAATATTGATAAAGGGAGGAAGGGTGAGCCCGCAATTAGAAGGGAATTGACTTTTGTTTTTGAAGCCGCTAAACGACTTCCGGTTCGGGCTCGGTTGTTTATCAAAGAACATTTTCATAGGAAATTAACAACGCCTGCTATGAAACATGCCGGCAGCCAAACGAGTACCTACGAGTGGCAAATATTGTTATTAATATTAATATAACAGTTAATTAAACGGAACCCTAAACAGGTAATAAAATCCATCATTCCGAGGGCGCTGTCGGGCACCTTGTTACCGTCTCTCCGCGCTCGTGTCTGTACGGAACTGTTAAATTGTTTGCTAAACTAATAGTAAGACATTAGCGTTGTGTATAGCCTTAATCACCATAATTACGGCTCGCGGACGGTAAACATTCTGCTAAAGTTTTCGTTGTTACATAGATCTTAAGCAAAGTCCAAACTGCGAGTTATAATGTCTCCTTACTGTCTAGGTAACTGTTTAGATGTTTTCAAGATATTAATAAGATATGAGATGTTTGACGAAAAGCGTTTCTGACACACCTGATGAAGCAAACGTCTATAGGGTGAGCCAACCTAGTATTCTCGTAGATACCTTTAAATAAAAGTAATAAATCATAGCACCCTCAGTGATGTCAAGGACGCTCGGTTACTAACGAAGTCACGTTTGAAAGGACCAATCACATCGGCCGATGCATCAAACCTCGTTAGACATCGTCGATGGAAACGAACCTACTCCCAGCGTTAGTCAAAGAGACCATAACGATCGCTCGGGTACTGCCGTCGTCGCTCGGGAGTCTTCGCGCACAATGGCGCTGAACGACGGTTTATAAGTGCTTGCTGAGCATTGATAGCTATTGACGGGACAATGGTTTAATCGGCCGGTAGGGAGCACGACTTGGATGGCACACACGAGAACTTGTCGGAATTTATCAGGTTCGTACACTTTGACGTCTAATGCACTGCTTGCTGCACATCCTGATCTTTCAATAACGACTAACGACTTACAACTAAGATATCTCAGTGAGGTTTGAGTTTTGATAAGGTATATGCGGGATTTTATTAAAAATCCAAAGTAGTCGTTATTTTGCAAATAAGTTTGTACGAAGAAAAGAATGCTACTCGTATGTTTTACGTCATTCCTTTGTTTTGCGCTTTATACTGGCCTCTTTTTGTCATATTTTGTGCACAGGACAGACAAGGACAACACTCATTTAATATGATGTTTATGTTCAGTCGTATTATTGTAATAAAAAGTAGGCTACAAGTCGTCGCTGCCGCGGCGGCATTCACAAAATATTTTATAAAAACATTGTCAGAATTTTGCATGAACTCGTAAAAAACCTATCGGATATTGTTATCGCAGCGGAGCGGAGTATCAACAGAAATATATCGTTTTCATAAATTGTGGCGCCATCTGGCGACATAGCAAAAAATAAGGTTTAAATCTGATTTTTAGTAAACAACGTCTTCTAACTGAATTAGATATATTGATTACAACAAAACTAAAATATGAAACTTGAACTTCGGATTATAAATTGAAATACATTGGGTGAAAAACTCAACTCGCACCAGATCAGCCTCAAATTGAGATAGTCCTACGACAGAGTGCAGTCTTGGTTTATTTCTGAAACATTTGCATTAGAGTTCTATATTAATGCAAAAATATTCGTTCTCGTCGTTCACAAAGGACAAATTGATTCGTTTCCGATTCATAGTCGCTGGAGGCGCCGGTAGAGTCACAGACTCACCACTAGTACTAATCTTTTATATTCACTGCAACAAACTCTTTGTTAATCTATCACTAACACCTACGTATTGAAAATTGAAACTTAAAGTCAATAGAACACAGCTTTATTTGAAAATGAAATGAAATGAAAATTATTTATTGCTTAAAATGTGGTCAATTACAGATGTATATCAGAAAGCAGGTTCAACACATTTCGCTTAGACTAAGCATGCAATTATTGTATATATGTCATGTTATTTCATTGAATCTATAATCAACAATTATGTAAAAAACCTATCTAGCAAAAAACTCATTTAAATTGTAAAAGCATCCTTTAACCAACCAGTTATACAGTTTTGTTTGAAATTTTGGTTCTGAAAGTTCTGTTATCTCATTTGGTACTGAGTTATACACTTTTATTGTCATATGATAGCTGTTTCTTGTCCTGAGAGCAGTTTTTGCTGCAGGTGGTACCAATTGGTTTGGATAACGTGATTCAAACCTACGCTCCATTTCTCTTTTTCTTATAAATAGGTTTGGTTGAGCTTTAACAAATTTACATATTTCAAATATATATATACTAGTTAGAGTGAGTAAATTTAGTTTTCTAAAAAGAGGTCTACATGAATCCAGAGGGCTGGCACCACATATGGCTCTTATACATTTCTTCTGTAGCATGAATAATCTTGTAATGTCTACCGAGTTGCCCCATAATAAAATACCATACCGTAACGCAGAGGCAACATAGCCATGATAGGCACTCAAGGCCGTCTTCTGGTCCACCACACGTCTTAGTTCATGAAGAACATGAATAAATCTGTTAGTTTTATTTTCAATTTTTGTTATTTGTTGCTTCCATGACAGCTGTTGATCGAGTGTTATCCCTAAGAAATTTAAACAACTGCATTCTTTGATATTCTGTCCGTTAAATAGTATCTGTAGATTAGGTTTGGCCGATATTTTATTTCTGTTAAAAAATTGCATAAAAGTCGTTTTGTCTAGATTTACGCGTAGATTATTTTCATCTAACCAGTTGACAACATTTCGGATTGTTTTATTTATTTCTAGTTCATAGTCAATATTTTTTTTATATTTAATTACAATTGAGATATCATCAGCAAATAGGGTGCACATGTGTTCCGTAACGTCTGGCAAGTCATTTATATATAGTAGAAAGAGTAAAGGTCCTAGCACACTCCCCTGTGGCACTCCATTTAATACATTTTACATTGAAGTACTATTTTACATATTTTAAAATAGCTATTTTTATTGATCATTTACTTAGAATACATCGTTGATCCCTAATGACTTTTTTTAACCGGTTGTTTTGCAATAAGACGAAAAAGTGACAACGAGACGATTTTAAAGTTTTTTTTAAATTAGACAACGAATTTTATTCAACTACTTAATAATTGTTAAAATTGTATCGTTATTGTAAGATTTTATTTACTTATCACATTTTGAGTTGAGTTTGAAAAACAAGTGCAGAAATCCAAAATGTTTAGTCCAGTTGGGAGACTAACAAAGAGATATACGGCTAAGTAGATAAGTTTAAAAGAGTGGCAAGTCGAATGTAATTGTGAGTGACGCAGGCACTCGCGATGGAAACGGTTATTCCTTACTCTACGACTTTAGTAGAGTCGTTTGCACTTGGAACCCTATTACTACGGAGCATTTTTCCGAGCCCCAGTTTTCTCAGTTACTATTGAAAAACCGAGATAAGAATACGTAATAAGAAAATATTTGACGCATGCAAAGCCGGGGCAAATCAACTAGTAAAGTTTACTAAAGATTATATTTATACAGTTTTGAGTTTTGTTTATTTTGTTGAAGTAGAGTTTTGTGAAAGATTTAGCTCATAGAGTACTATCACCGTACCTACTTTCTGCCGACCAGCCGTACCGTTGTGCTCTGATTTAAGGAATAATTTATACATTCTACAAAAAAACATGACCAGAAATCTGTACATAATTGCGTATCTCAGTGGTGAACGCTACACAGTGTTCCTGTAAAGTAATGTACATATTATGACAAGCATCAAAGCTCAATTGGCAGTAGCTCGCTTTCTATGCAGTGAGTCGCGGGTTCGATTCCCATGCAAAAAATAATATTTTGCTATCACACAAATATTCGTTATATTTGTGTGATAGCAAAATATTATTTTTTGTACTGTGTTTGGGCGTTGCTATGTGATCGGTGTATGAAATTATTAATGAAAAGTATAATTAAGTATTTCATCAGCAATCTTATAATCTTAATGCAAGTTTATATGTGTAAGTGGGGCTATCGCAATTCGTCTCTGGGCTAATGTGATTGTGGGGCCCCCATGCAATCTATGTCCCACATGCTCGTTTGCCCCTTGTGCCCTAACACCTGCACAAGGGATGATCTCATCAATGCTACAGACAAGGGGATAAATGTGGCAAGGTTCTACATGAACTGCGTTTAAAATTTTTGTTGTGTTCATTGACACGAAGAAGAAGAAGAAGTGCAAGTTTTACTTGATTTGGGACTAGAGTGTGATATATGAAATGTCCATGAAAATGTATTACAAATGTTCTGCTTATCAACGAGTTAGTCATTAGATTGTTTTATTATAGAGAAGCACATCAAACAATTCGACGCATCCTATCTTTGCTATTAAACGAACTTAGTTTTGTTAAATTTATTTCAGAAACAGCGTCCAAATGGCCGTCCTTACTGCCTGTTCAAATGGTTGCAATTATAGCAGCAATAATTAAAACGACAACATTATTCAAACGAATGTAAACCACCTTTTACCCTTTGTGTAAAACGGGACAATTCCCCAATTCAGATATAAATAAAGGCATTATTGTCCGTCGCCGCAGGCCGCGCGTCGTGCGCGCCAATTTCGTACTTCTGCACTCCCATTTAGAAGGCTTTTTGATTGACGGGCGTTTCTGATTCCTGGAAAAATTCGCCTCCATTTCATTCAATATGTTGTGTTATGCATAAAATAGCATTAGAATAGTAAAAAAAGTAAAAAAGATCATAATGAATTAGTCGTGATGAAATTTCGAGTAACAAAAACATGTTCCTATGCGAGTAGATAACGTTAATTTGTATTATCTAAGTTAAATTGACACCGCACTGGAACTTCAATACTTAATTTAGTTTAATAGTAATTATTTGTAAGAAGGATCATATAAAAAAACGGTAGGAACCAGGCCGTAAGTTTCTTGCCCGTTCTTCTAGGCTCTGGTCGCGTGGAACTGGCACCTAGAATCACCTAGTATGTAAGATGATTCTAAATTATCGTTGTGATTTTACTGAATAAAGTAATTTTGACTTTTGACTTCACATTCCTGCAGTCGGCTGATGTCAATGATATCCGGATATTCTTTAACTATGTACCTGAACACCACCCTTTCTTTCCCGGCTCCAAGGGGAAAAGGGGGGGGGGGAGCAGCGGGGGGGTAAAGGATTAATGGAGCATGTCATAAATTTCTCATCTTACTGCGAGAGGAAAAATTACTTCTTTTACGTCATCAAGAGACTTATATGGCCCTGTGGGCGGATAACACCCCAACCCCAGGTTTAGGACCCTTTCGATACTATTAAAAACTTAATATTTTATATGTTATTTTAAAATTGTTTTTGTCTATATAATCGCGATAGACTGTGATTGCACAAATAACTTTTAAAAGCAAAAAAGTAACATAATTAAGTTATGAAATGCAGCTAGTATCTTGGGTACGCGACCGATTGGTACTGATTTGGATCAGTTCAGCTATCTTTAGATTTGCAACGGTTTGTTTCTTATGTATTTTATATATACCTTTGCACATTCTGTAAATAGTGTAATAGTCGTTAGTTTGTTTGTGAATAAAGTTCAATTTATTAATATCAAGAGGCAAGCTATGCTGCAGATTCATAGTGCTACGGCGTAGCTCACTGCTACGGCGTAGCTCACTGGTACGAATCTACGAAAGTAGTTAGATTCACGTAGTTAGATGTTTGTAGAACAGTAGCGGTAGTTTAGTTTGGCTTGTTTTGATAAAATCAAAGGCTCTATAAAGCCGGCAAGTTATTCCCGCTGTCGGCGACACTAACGACGGAACTTTCAGTTTATCATAATGGCCGCGGTTTAATGTAACGCGACTATTCTGAAGCTGCGTGTTTTTAGCTCCAGACGTTTTTATACCAGCTTTTTGTTTAAGTTGTCGACCCCACCCAGAAATATTTGGTGTTAGTTGCACAACTAAAGCATAATTTTAACATTTTGACACGTTCAACATAATTATAATTTAGACACGGTCTATATCATAAAAAGTTGGCGCAGACTTAAAGTATTGATTATCATACGTAATGATGACATAAAGTGAACTTTTTATAAGATAGGGGGTTATTATAATACTAAAATATACCAGTGTTTTTGAAAGTGTTGCGCTCTGCATGTTTCAACGTCTAGAGTGGAAACCTTACCTGTAACAACAAAAATATCAAAGTTAAAAAGTTGCACTGTAATTTGATAAGAAAATAAGATGTGATTATTCATAATAATAATGACAACGTGCTATCTACACCTCGCATTCACATAGCTCGTCTGGCTCCAACCGTTCCAGGAGCCTTCAGGACGCGAGACGCAGACACAGCACAAATAAAAAATATAAAGAAACATATTTATGGAATAAAACATATTGAAACATATTTATAAAAACAGCCATATTCGAAGAATGTCGTGCACGGTGTATGTGACTGATCGCGGATAATATTTAGATTGAGTGCCTCAAACTCAATTCTCAGTGCCATTGACGTGGCCCGTTTTTGGGCCAAACATATCTAACAACGGGGAACATCGACACGAAGAAGAAGAAGAATTCTCAATATTGAAGGGTTTACTTCATAGATCCGCGGAAGTAAAGTAGCAATATACTGAGGCCGAGCGACCACACGCGCGTCTCATGTTGTGTTAAGAAAGGATAACTCGACGCGACGCGCTGTGTAGATCGTGTTCATGATGCATTTGATGCGATTGTTGGGTTACACCGTGATACGGTGGTAAATTTAACTTTTAAATTATTTTAAAGTTATGAGAAACGAAATGTCGATAGGAGAAGGATGTCGAAAATCATACTGTAGTATTATGATTTAATTATCTAATCATGTTATATTAACGTACTCGTAGATCACAAATATCGTTAAACAGTTTGTAGGTAAATAAATCACCTATAAAACTTTATTTCCCCCCGAGCAAAAGTGTCGAGAATATGCATAAAGTTATGTGAACCGATTGGCATAGATTGCAACAAGCGAAGCACATAAAAATCACGCTTGCCAAATACGAGACAAGGCGATAAAATAAAATTCCCATCGCCAAAGGATTTGTGGCGCGCGACTTTTACAAGCTTTGCCGCGAAAGGGGCTCAAAGTGAAATTTGAGTCATGTTCAGTGTCAAAGTAGAGATTCGGCGATGTAGGTTACAAGTGCATGTGTGCAGGAACCAGGTCGCCTCGCCGAGGTCTGCGGTCTTATCGATTGCGCGCGCCGCGCAGACGCCCTAGGTCTCGAGCCGATGGGCCCGCGCGCGTCCATTACGCGCTTTACGGCGCCTTCGTAACGGGCGCCGGGCGCTAAGCGGCGATGTACGGCGTAGTGTTGTGAGCGGTCGGCCCAAGTGTCTGATGGCTCCGACAAGGTGAAGCCGCCTTCTCTCGCCTCGTGTCGCCGCACGGAGCCACATCCGATTTGCATCGGAATCGAAGTTCGCCGCCGCGCGCTCGACACGGACCTCAACATTAACGTCACGTACCGAATGCACTTTGTGTCAAATGTAATAGTTACGGCGGCGCTTGCTCGCCAAATATGAAGCTTGAATTAGAATGCTATCGCGATACGTCTGCGAGCGACAATCTGATGTTATTGATTCATTGTTTGAGTAAGCTGCCCCAGATGTATGAATTAATAAATATATAGCAGTGACATGGAAACACTTTATAATTGGCTCCGCCAGCCCCATGCCTCCACTTTTTAATAGGTACTAATAAGGCTGTATAATGGATATGTTAAAGTTTCCCCACGTTTCCTTCATCCTCTTCTAAGGAGAAAAAAGGGAGGGAGGGGGGTGATATCGAAAGTCAATGTAATATACCAACAAAATTAATATATTTAGTACTCGAACGAATCAAACATAATACATGTTTATGAGTAAACTACTCTTTACGTCGTTTGTCATTCAATATATTATTGTTTGTTATAGAAATGTCTTCTCAAATGTTGTTGTATAATTAAATGAAAAATAATATTATATGCAATCAAGTGCACGTTCCTCTGACCTTGAGGCTAACTCCAAGCCCGATGGTTGAGTTCTGGCGAGCTAATGCTAGTTAGTTATGCACGAGAGCGCCTAACGAGACGCACCGTGTTGTGTTGGCACTGCGAGCGACTCTACCTACTATATTTACTACTAGTATTGACAGAAACTTTAACGTAAATTAAATTACAATTTTCAAATTGAATATTGTTTGTAGTCAGTTCTAAAACGTCAAATAATTATAATAAATAAAAAAATAATGCTGGACAATCCACACAACATCATCTAGCCCCAAGCTAAGCAGAGCTTGTGTTATGGGTACTAGAAGACTGACATACTTAATACAATACATTGCATAGATAGATATTTTTATTATACATATAATACCCAGAACAGCCGGAATAAATATTTGCAGAACATACAAACATTTATCCCAAGGCGGGAATCGAACCCGCAACCTTCCGCGCCGCAGGCGGACCATCGCCAACCGCGCCACATCGGTCGTCAATATTATATTAGTAATATTTCCAAAGTTGGCGGTTTTGTGTTCTGTACTTAATGTTTTTTTTACTTTTTAGTAGCTACCTAATAGAGATGAGTTTAAATTGTCTTTTTCTGGTCACTTAATGTAATCGCAAAGACAAGGTGTGACACAATGAGCTATTGCGTATGAGGCGCAGTATGTAAACTGGTGTATACCTCCTGTTTAACCAGCCGCAGGTCAATGCAGAAAGCAATCAAAGTTCCTCATGTCCAACCGAGAATAACTCTTGATACAAATTGCAATTTCATCAGCAACTTTTGAGAGTAACTCTTCGAACTCCAAACAACTTATTGGTTTTGAGCAAAGTATGCGCGGAGCCGGAGCCGGAGCCGCGCTTCAAGGGGGCTATTCACTGGACCTTTTTATATTTTTAAAGTATGCGATTGGATTTTTTGAATTTCTCTCTTCACAGTATGAAAAGATGTTGTCAATACTTTAATAGTAAGTTAAAGTATTTCGAGCGATTCGAATGTATTCTTAGGGTTTCTAATGATTACATATTTGTCATTACTTGGGGTTGCGACATTTTTACAAGTGTTTTAGGAAATTGTTAACCATTTATTTTTACTGCGTTAAGTACGTTTTTACAAGCTTACGTTTTACGTTTTTATATACGAAACATACCTATCAAAACACTTGCTATATCATATCTCTTGCGTGTTGTTGTAATGTGTATTTCAACCTTATAAACATGGTAAATCCATTAGGTGTCATAATTACTTATCTTGCATAAGCGCGTATCTTTGCTCTGTATAGTTAATACGGATCGTAGAGCCATCGCCCATGCAGATGTACAATGGTTTTGTTACATATATAGTAATCTCGTTTCTTTGGTGAGCTCTCCCAGAGTGGACGACACTGAAGCGTGCTATGACGCACAACATTACTGGATTACTGTTCTGTAGACTCTCCGAATGCAAACGCAGCACAAAGGAAACTTGTTGTTAAATATTAGGCCCGCGGAATGCCTTCAAGGAGTGAAATTAAAGTCTCGGCTCGGGGAGACTGGCAGTCGCCGGCTGCCAGCCGCCAGCCGCCGCCAGCGCCAGTGCCAGTGCCAGCCGGCACTCACTCCACAGTATTTCGTTTGCTATTCTAAACGTCAAACCGTGTTTACTTGGTGCTGATTAACTTTTCCCGACGACAAATTTAATAATGAGAATTCGGGCTCGCAATTTCATAACACAGAGCTCGCTTCCCTCTCGGCAAATGTTGGTCGAGTAATAAAGTAGAATGTTTAGAAATGAGCACATTGATTAGGCGTTTCATTAAATAGATAAACACGTTACATTTAATATTCAACAGAGGCAGTTTACGTTGTTTAAATTTTCATGGCCAATTACGCTAACGTGTTCAAATCAAACATTAACTTGGGCATACGGCCACAATTTAATGAAACATGTCCGGCGCGGTGCCGAGCGCCAGCGGCCAGCCGGTCGATGCCTCCAGTACGGCCGGCATGTTTCATTGCTCATTTAGCGAATTGAGCCTGTTTTACGACGGTGGGTGAAATAGCCGCGCACCTCTTACGCCTAATCTTTATGTTCATATAAAACGAAACACTAAATGTGCGTCTTGAATAAATGTGAAGGAGCATTCGAAAGGGTCGGCGTTTCCGGACGTAACGGACGCGTCGAGTGGAGCCCTCAGCGCTCGCCGCGTGCCGCGTGCCGGATCGAATCCTGTGCTTGGTGCTCATTTATTATTTGCGACGTGTCTCACGACGACAACATCCGTATTCTATTATTGTGGATCTTCGAGCAGGAGTAGAAGATATATAAAATATAACCGTAAAAAGACCGTGTAAATATTTCAAGATAAATAAATTATACGATTATTGAACAGTTTTCAATAAAAGTTGTATTTCAAGACTTTCATAAAAGTAACGGGCTATTCACAAGATTAACCGTAAAATTTAGGACCACTGGTATAAAATTGAAGGATATTTATTTCATACTAACATTCATGAGACCGTTCGCTTACAGACAAGTGAGTGTAGACACTGAGTGGAGTAGGTACGCTGAGGCGAAGGATCGCATCGAGCATGCCAAACTATCAAAACATCAGAGCTTCCTTTCACTTGATAGATTGATTGATAGGACGGGTCCGATCGTATCAAAGTTTTCAGATGTAATATTGGGACGGTCCCAGATTTGATTATGCAATATCACGTCAGGGTCACCAATATTACCATTTGGAGTGGTGTGGTGACGTGCGGCTCGACAATAGCGACTCAAATAGAGCTGTTGGACGTCAATCACTTCCGACGCAGAACCGAATGAATAGTAAACTCGATTTAATCACGATTACTAGAGATTTACTTATTGTGCACAATTATTTCGAATCTATTTCTCGCCTGTACCAGCTTATTATGTTTCATTTTATTCATGAGCTAATAAGGCAGGTATGGACTAAAATTGGATTAATTTCTTTTCTAAAGCAAATACGATGTTTAGGGTAAATGTCTTGGTTGGCTTTTATTATATCACACGATTCTTTACATCTACGTTTACGTCTGACACGGCCTGACATGACATGCCCGTGCCTGTCACACTTGTAAAGCTTACTCGACTTTGTTGTACATTTGAGCACGCACTCTGCAACAGGCGCGGCGCGCGGTCGCGACAGTGCCTGACAGTTCGCGTGACAAGCGATGTACGACTGGTAAATCAACAGCGTCGCTTCCTGATGATACGGATCTGCATCCGCATTGTTAATTATGCCTCCGCCGCGCACCGGCACCGGACCTGCCAAATGAGCGGGTTCCGGGTTGCAGCCAGTGGCATGCCGACTGCCGCCAACTGGCAAAATGAGTCGCAGAGCTTGATTTCATTATTTTCACCACGAATGTTTTACGCCAAGATCTTTCTATGCTAAAATTGACATCATTTTGATAGTCGGTCTTGACTTTTATATTTTGAGTACTAAAAAGTGTGAACATTATCCTTTTAATTATTACAAAATTTAGTAAATAAATATTCATGAAAATTGCCGTCATTTAGTCAATACGATAGCAGTACAGACAAGCTGATCCACAGGTTTTCAAAGAGGAGGTTGTTTGCGGGACAATGTCGCGTGACAGGTGAATGTACGCGCGCCCTCCGGAAAAACTGTGACGTCATTTCCCACGGTCATCGAGCTATCTGCGGATAAATGTTAATTAACCCGTCAGAACTGTCAAATGATCGCCAACTCGATTGAATCAGCGATGTATATTGACTGTAGAATTTATTTTCATTCGGACGTTTTTGCAAGCAAAACACATTTTCAGTTCCACGAGTTCTCTAATGTTTTTTTCAAGTAGGGGAGCGAGGGGCTTGTTGTAACAGTTTTCATTAAAAGTAATATATCTTGATATCTATTGATTAAATTTCTACTAAATAAAGATGAATGGATACTGTAACTTTTCCTCTACCAAATCAAGTAAAAATAGTACCATAACTATTGGTCATTATTTTACAATAAATTATTTTCTAGAAGAAGCGCGGTGTTACAACTTACCTCGTGCTTGGGGTAAGTTGTAACGTCTACCGGGGCAAGTAGTAACGACCAAAAAAACAATAATGATACCTCTAATTATTGATTCTTTGTTTATTTTTAATATAAATTTACATCTTTCTAGAGTAAATATTATGTAATTCTTATCAAAAATCAACTCAAATACACTTTTTTAGTAATCAACACTTAAAAATTAAGTAATTAACCGTTTTATTTAGTTAAACGCTACTTTTAATCATCATGGCACTTTTAAATCACTGTAAGTAATCAAATTATTTATATGTAAGGTATGCTTTGTAATTATCTCTTCTTAATAGCTATCTAACAAAGTATAATACTTATGTCAGAATCAACATTTGGTGGGTTCCATTATAATTAAATTCAATCTTCATCTGAGCTACAATTAACACAAATCAAAGTTATAATGTCTCCTGTAACACATCCTACATGTGCTCACATCTTACAAATGATACACTCTATCCAATCTTCTTTCTTTGTATCTGTGTAAGCTTCACCACATACCAGACAATACCACTCTTTTGCTTCAGATTCTGAATCTGGACATAAAATCTTTTTTTTAGCTCTGCCAGAGTGGGCAGAGCTAAAGGTTTTATTATTTGTTGATTAACCTTGGCTTTTCCCATCCCTTTCCCTTTAATTTTGTCCCTCATTCTAAAACAAAAGAAATAAGTAGGTATCTACATCATAACTTGGGGCATGTTGTAACACGTTACAACAAGCCCCGGAATTTTGTTACAACTAACCCTATGGTAAGATTTTTAACATTTATCATGATAACTATTTAAACAATTTAGCAATCATATAAACTGTTACACATTATCAGAGATAGATAAGTTTGAATGGAAATAAGATATAGAAAATTCGAAATTAGTCAATATTAAAAACGCAAACCGAAATTTTACGACAGTACAATTTTATATTACCTGGCAGAAATGAAGCGCGTGCACACTTCCGCTTACTCCACCGGCCTCCGGAACACAGGCTATGGCAACATGATGCGGCTTGGTTTATAGGTTAAATCGAGTCAAAGAAATACGTTAATAGCGTTTAAGATCCTAGTGAAAAGAGCCTGTTACTACTTACCCCTGTTACAACAAGCCCCTCGCTCCCCTATTTGATTTTTATAAATTTATTACGAATGTGTTAAAAGTGTGTTTTTTGTTTTTATACATTTTTTTGTTTTTTATAACTTTCAATTATTTGTTACGTTCAACGGGGCATAGGTAAATACGATAAAGCTGCGCCTAACGCTAATATTTCGAACACAATAATTACTGCCGTACCGTATGGAGGCGGTCATCATTTTGATTGTTACCATGTAGGTAGGTCACTCGTGGACCTCGTTTAAGCGATCAATAGTACTTAAATACACATGTTTATAAACTGTTATAATAATGTATCGTGATATTAGATATTAAGTCGCCCTGAACAAATGTGATAAGATGTCAGTGTCTGTTTATCATTCGATGTAATTACTTTTATCCGTATCAAAACTTGAGCCTTAACATTACAATGCAAATATCCTTTCAAATTTCTAGATAACGAAGAGCAACTAAATTTTACGAGCAATAATACAATAAGTAAACTGTATGTAAGAAAGGAGCAAGAGAGTTAAGAGTTCGAGGGAGAGAGATAGCGGAAAGAATTACTTTTGAATTCTCTTTAGCGACCTTTTGTAATCGGTTCAGAGAAGAAACGTCAACAGTTTATGGAAATACACTTGTGTTATCAGTGACTTATCGTAATAAAATGTGGTATGGGACCGCGACAAAACAGCGGATTTACATATGTTTTCTATATTTGTTTCGTTTTGTTACGTTTCTATATTGATAATTTGAGAGCAAATTGACCTACAAAGTAAACTATAAAATGTCTATGAAAATGTACATTGTATGCGTAGTCCCCAGGACACGTCGATAGTAGTAGTGCGTACTCTTAGTTGTGTCATTTGCTAGTGAAATGATCTCGAAACAAACGCTCTGTGAATACAAAATGCGACACGCGCGCCCTCCGGGTTTTCACTATTGCCAAAATCAAGAAATGACTACGCACTGACGGCGTTACACTCTGTGAGCTCTATTCCGTTGGGAAACAGTTTATATTGGTTTATCAAGTAGTTTTGAACTGTAGCAGGAACATTTCGCATCGTCATCGTCACGTTTCGACTATTGAAATGTAAGAAACGATAATAATGCGCAGTCATTCATACATAGAGACATTTCCAAAAAGAATTCCTCCTTCCGCCTCTACCTGCCATGAGGAATACGAACAAATACGCTTTTGATTATGCAATCAATTGCTGAATACGCTGAATGGGGACGGCTAATGTCAGTTCCCGGAGCTCCTCGAAGTACCCGCCGCTGAATGGCGGCCATCCAATCCGGAAACTCCTGCCGCCTGAGCGAAGGAACTCACTAAATGTTGCGCATTAGCATTGAGCTGTAGGTTATCATGTCATTTATGAGCATTTCATGAATGTTAACTTACGTTTGGCAGTGACTATACGTCGAATAACGTTGTTCAAAAGGTGGCAAGTGTAATCGACAGTTCTGAGTTCAGTCACCAGAATATTGGCGACAACTTGAAATAAACGTAAGTACCTACTACATTTAGGTACATTTTATTTCATAACCTTAACAGGCCCGCTATCGCTACGTACCTACATGTGTTGTAGGGGCTCATATTGCATACAGTAAAACCGAGCAGAAAAAAATATTGAAACAGAGATAATACTAAGTTCCCCGAATCTGACTAGCGGAAAACTGGGACCTGAATTGCAATAATAAAAACGTTTGTGAAATGGAGTGAAAAGTCGAAGCACCGGACGACGCAAACGGCTAATTTGTCAGTTCGTAGGAATATGGACATTGTATGAATGATAATAAGGGCTAGGTTGCCGGAAGCGGTGTTTTTGCGTGCTCGGAATGGGGCGGCGATTCGCGAAGGCAATTCGTTCCACATTAGAAGGGCAAGGGGCTTTTTATATTAATTGCAGACGCTATTACAAGGTCATTGTGGCCTTTTTATCGTAGCAATAGCACCTTCTGTAGGTCGTTGTAAAGTTATCTACAGACATTATAGGTAAACCACCTATTTAGTAGGATCTACTTGATCTATTGTTTGAAACATTTGCTTTTTTTTTATTTTAAACTTCCTCATTCCAGTACAGAAAGTAGAAAAATCACAAAATTTTAGTATCCCAAAAGTAATAGGTCTTGTGTTCAGCAAAGCATGATTCCTTCCGCGTCTTGGGCGGAACCGTTCAGGCCTATGCGTCGAGCAGGATTCGAACCCACAGCTTTGGGAAATAAAACTTATGAAATATAAGCTAAATAATCTTAATCCCTCTATATAAAGTGATTTCCCTCTATATAAAGTGATTTGAGTGGCTATGTAATTGAAGTATTTTATGTACACTTGACAGTTATTTTTGATAAAGTTGATGAATACAGACACATGAAAAGCTGAGAAGGTGAGCCTCCAGACGTGACGTCACCCGACACCTCGCACTCGTTTATCATTTCAGGAGAGCTTCATAAATTATCAGCCACTCGAGCTTCAAATTAAGATAAACAAACGTCCCTTTAAGTTTTTGTTGCCGTTATTTTAGTTTATTCATTTTTGTTCCAAAATAATACGTTTGCTCACTTTCTCAAAAACTTACAAAAACTCAAAAAAGTCTTATCACGATTAAGTCATTTTGTATGGTCTTTTTATTCGTTAATTTTAGGACTAAATAGGTACTTTGCAACTTTGACTGTCTAGTGTGTCCGCACTTAATGTTCAAACATCTTGTTTTAGTACTATAATGGTTCCTAAACTACTATTGCTTGTTGAGCTTTGCCACACTTTACCCAGCTAACTAGAACTATGTTATGAATTATATTATAATGAACATCGAGGTCAAATTGAATAACAAGTAGGTAATATATTGAATAACAAATAGTAGAATTAGGGCCATTTGAAGAGTAATAATTAGCACGGGTGATAGAAGGGCGCAGTGGAGTAAATATTACTTGAACGTGTGCTATAATTTGACGACCGATGTGGCGCGGTGGGCGAAGGTCCGCCTGCGACACGGAAGGTTGCGGGTTCGATTTCCGCCTTGGGATAAATGTTTGAACGATTTGCAAATATTTATTCCGGGTGTTCTGGGTATTTTATATGTATAATCAAAATATCTATCTATGTAATGTATTGTATTTGTATTATGTATGTCAGTCTTCTAGTACCCATAACACAAGCTCTGCTTAGATTGGGGTTAGATGATGTTGTGTGAATTGTCCAGCATTATTTATTATTATTATTTATAATGTCAGGTAGTAGCATTAATTGTTTCATATTAGTTTGATGTTGGATTCATGATCCGAAGATGACCGTCACGTGGCACTACAATATTTATACTTACAAAGCATAACAACAAGCTTTATGGCTTTCATTATTTTAATTTTATATTTACCTCATTTGAGTACTTACATAATATGGTTTATAATTATTTTCTAAGAAAAAATAAAACATGTTAATAAAAAGAGCATGTTACCACTGTGGGATGTTACAGTATCAACCAAAACTAAGATCAAGTCTAAGTGCTAGACAGTTTAGGCATCATAACCTCGTTTATGTGTGTAAAGGAATGTAGTCTCATTTACAAAATTACAGTCTCTGTAGCATTCTTACAGTAACCTCAATTCGTTGGTTGTTGGCTGGCAAAGAGCAAGAACTTGTAACGACGTGACTTCCTCCAATAGAACAGAACACTCGAGAGGCAAAGGAAACTTCTCGAACGTTCGGAAGCGCGCATTGTTACCTCCTCACATTGTAATGAGTTGAACTTCGTTGATTGTCTTTGAGAATTTAAAGTTCTTTTTTATTTTACAAAGTGGATGGCTCCTTTGTTCTTTCAAAAAGAGTTGATTGGTCAGGCTGATACCGCCTGATTGAATCTACGGTTCGTTTTCAGTAGGTACTCGTACCTAGCAGTACATATGGGTGAAAGTAGCTTTAGCATATTATTATCATTTTTATCTTAGAACATGTGGGCAGACGTTAGTAGTCACATTAATAAGACCAAATAATTAGATAGCATAGACGAATTAAAGTGACACTTATTTTTGATGTTAGTGACGTTGTAACACCTTACTGGCCCTATTACTTCCTCCCTTTAGTCGTAGTGTCTGTGGAGGTCCGATCCATCTTACTTACATGTAAGTTAATAAAGGCGCGACGTCGCCTGCAGATCCGCTGACGTGCCTTGTTTTGATACTCTGAGCGCTGGAATTTATTGTTCAAACGGTCTTTACAAATGCCTCGTATTTTCGTACAGCTCTGCTCTTTACGGCGTTTTTTCACCGCAAAGTAGTTTGATATGATGAAAATACGATTTTTATTTAGTTATAAGTACTATTAATTAGTAAAATACCATTGCAATAAATATTGTTAATGAAAAAACTCTCACTTTTCGTAGATAGTAGTGAAACTAAAATTTTTCACATGTTTTTAGATTCACAAAACTTTTTACATACTTCTTAATAATAAATGGCACTCCCAAATTCATATTTTTTAATCATAATTAACAAAAATATTCTTAAACTTAAACAAAATTAATCATTTATTTATTTTATTTGAAAATAAGATTACTTACTTATTTATATGTGCAGACTCCCAACTCAACCAACATAACTATTACTTGTTTTTAATAAGAATTATATAAATCATTTTTCGTAGAAGACCAGGGGCCCAATTCTCGCGCTTTAGAGATTCGACGAAATCGACGTAGGTCGATAAAAGATGGCGGATGTCGAAAAAATGCTAAATAAGCTATTCTCGTGATGTCGCTAACAGACTTATGTCGTAAGAAATCTTTAGACAAGCAACGAGTGGTCCCGAGCGTTAGAGATCGAATGTCGAAGGATAGCAGCCATTTTCTAAGGACAACTCTGCCTGTTTTGACAAGAAAAGTGGGTTGGTATCTACTCTCACTCTGTGTGTGATTCAGTTTCTGTTGGTTTCCTATTGTGGTGGGTCCTAGCAAATATTTTACGACGGTTGATGAATTTATCGTTGAGTTTTTAACGCTTTCCATCTCAAACAATTTTCGCCAATATCAAGTTGATATCAATAATATACTTAACTGAATTAACTAAATAATATACTTATAGATTAAAATAAATTTATTTCCAGAAAAATATGTAACATCGAGTCAGTAAAAAGTTCACTTCACTTCTTCTTTTTGGCTTTTGTGGCTTTAGTTTCATAAACCGTAGAATGGAGATAAAATATGGAGAAATCGTAATATAACTAAAGCCACTAAAATCCGGCTCGTCAGAACGCTTGTGTTTCCCATATTCCTATACGCTGCAGAGACGTGCACTCTTAGGGAAAGTGAGAAAAAGGTAGATGCTCTTGCGATGTGGTGCTGGAGAACAATGCTAGGAGTATTGTGGACAGAGTTTCACACAAATCAATCCATACTCCAAGAACTTGGCATCAAGCAACGTCTATCGTCCGTTGTTGCAGTCGCGTATCCTCACTTTCTTTGGGCATTTGTCTCGTCGTGGGGGAATTTCCATTGAACGCTTGGTGGTGCAGGGCAAGTTCGAAGGCAAAAAAGCGCGCGGTAAATCACTTATGAGATGGACAGACCAAATAAGAGCAGCCATTGATCTTCCCTAAATGTATATTTGTATATTTGTTATGTATATTTTTATTAATATGATGTAAAAAGTTAAAAACATGACGTTGTTATTTGACTTGACGTTTGATAGCAAAGGCTTGTTTATACAGGGTCAGTAACTGACTACAAATTCGAGGCAAGTCAGTGCTGACCCGAAAAAAACCCTGTGTAAACTGATTTGAAGTCAGTACAGTGGGTTGAAGTCAGCGCTGGCTTGAATATTTGGACACGAATATTTTAAAGTCAGTTGAAGCACCCCGCCACCCGCGCACCCCCGCGCCAGCCAAATAAACCCCGTGTAAACAAACAAGTCAGTGCGTGGCTAGTCACTGCCGCTGCGTTGTAGAGTGACCACGTTTTTCTCGCTGGCAATAAAAATGACGCGTAAGCTTAGCGAAGACGAAACCTTAAAATTGGTGCAATTATATTGCGAATGCCTTTGGGATATTAAACCCCTAAATTACCGCAATAAAGAAATGCGGTCAACAGCGTTGCAAAATATGGCTCAACAAATGTCGTTTATTTTTAGTTATCTCATTTACTACCATTTCTATTAACTCATTCAACAGCAAAATTGATAATTTTTTCAACAAATAATTAAATCGTCATTTCAGTTGTTTTCGCGAATTCATTTTTCCCACTGACTTCACATGTGTGCTCACCTTGAGAAACTCACCACTACTACTTACTTCAGGTAAACAGTTAATTAAAGTCAGTCGCGGCGCCGACATTGGCGCTGCGACTGACTTGTCTACTGACCCTGTATAAACCAACCTTAAGACTGAACTGACAGTATAGAGTTTACTTACCTACCACAAAGTTTCGTACTACGCAAGTAAAACATGTAAAGGTAGTCAGACACTGGATATGATAATTTTTGGTTCAAAAACTATTTTTTTCTGTAATTATTTACTATAATTTGATATTCCATATTATAATCATTTCATAATCTATGTTGTGTGAATACTTGAGGCCACAAATGTATATAGATTCAGATTTAACAAGATCTTGTTAAAATAATAGCTGAAACGGAACGTATAATTGGTTTCTCTACAGAAATGTCGTGCCACCATTTGTCGAATCCTAGTGGGAATACGGTTTTTTGAATCGTCAGACATTTTCGTGAGATTTTGCCTAGACATTCAAGCTTCGTCAAGATCTCTATCTCGCCAAAATCGCTACAATCCGAGAATTGGGCCCCTGGGGCCCAATTCTCGCGCTTTAGAGATTCGACGAAATCGACGTAGGTCGATAAAAGATGGCAGATGTCGAAAAAATGCTAAATAAGCTATTCTCGTGATGTCGCTAACAGACTTATGTCGTAAGAAATCTTTAGACAAGCAACGAGTGGTCCCGAGCGCTAGAGATCGAATGTCGAAGGATAGCAGCCATTTTCTAAGGACAACTCTGCCTGTTTTGACAAGAATAGTGGGTTGGTATCTACTCTCACTCTGTGTGTGATTCAGTTTGTGTTGGTTTCCTATTGTGGTGGGTCCTAGCAAATATTTTACGATGGTTGATGAATTTATCGTTGAGTTTTTAACGCTTTCCATCTCAAACAATTTTCGCCAATATCAAGTTGATATCAATAATATACTTAACTGAATTAACTAAATAATATACTTATAGATTAAAATAAATTTATTTCCAGAAAAATATGTAACATCGAGTCAGTAAAAAGTTCACTTCACTTCTTCTTTTTGGCTTTTGTGGCTTTAGTTTCATAAACCGTAGAATGGAGATAAAATATGGAGAAATCGTAATATAACTAAAGCCACTAAAATCCGGCTCGTCAGAACGCTTGTGTTTCCCATATTCCTATACGCTGCAGAGACGTGCACTCTTAGGGAAAGTGAGAAAAAGGTAGATGCTCTTGCGATGTGGTGCTGGAGAAGAATGCTAGGAGGATTGTGGACAGAGTTTCACACAAATCAATCCATACTCCAAGAACTTGGCATCAAGCAACGTCTATCGTCCGTTGTGCAGTCGCGTATCCTCACTTTCTTTGGGCATTTGTCTCGTCGTGGGGGAATTTCCATTGAACGCTTGGTGGTGCAGGGCAAGTTCGAAGGCAAAAAAGCGCGCGGTAAATCACTTATGAGATGGACAGACCAAATAAGAGCAGCCATTGATCTTCCCTAAATGTATATTTGTATATTTGTTATGTATATTTTTATTAATATGATGTAAAAGTTAAAAACATGACGTTGTTATTTGACTTGACGTTTGATAGCAAAAGCTCGTTTATACAGGGTCAGTAACTGACTACAAATTCGAGGCAAGTCAGTGCTGACCCGAAAAAAACCCTGTGTAAACTGATTTGAAGTCCAGTACAGTGGGTTGAAGTCAGCGCTATGACTTGAATAATCGGAATCAAATCGGACACGAATATTTTAAAGTCAGTTGAAACACCCCGCCACCCGCGCACCCCCGCGCCAGCCAAATAAACTCTGTGTAAACAAACTAGTCAGTGCGTGGTTAGTCACTGCCGCTGCGTTGTAGAGTGACCACGTTTTTTTCGCTGGCGATAGAAACCTTAAAATTGGTGCAATTATATTGCGAAAACTAGTGCCTTTGGGATAATAAACCCCTAAATTACCGCAATAAAGAAATGCGGTCAACGGCGTTGCAAAATATGGCTCAACAAATGTCGTTTATTTTTAGTTATCTCATTTACTACCATTTCTATTAACTCATTCAACAGCAAAATTGATAATTTTTTCAACAAATAATTAAATCGTCGTTTCAGTTGTTTTCGCGAATTCATTTTTCCCACTGACTTCACATGTGTGCTCACCTTGAGAAACGCTACTACTTACTTCAGGTAAACAGTTAAAGTCAGTCGCGGCGCCGACATTGGCGCTGCGACTGACTTGTCTACTGACCCTGTATAAACCAACCTTATGACTGAACTGACAGTATAGAGTTTACTTACCTACCACAAAGTTTCGTACTACGCAAGTAAAACATGTAAAGGTAGTCAGACACTGGATATGATAATTTTTGGTTCAAAAACTATTTTTTTCTGTAATTATTTACTATAATTTGATATTCCATATTATAATCATTTCATAATCTATGTTGTGTGAATACTTGAGGCCACAAATGTATATAGATTCAGATTTAACAAGATCTTGTTAAAATAATAGCTGAAACGGAACGTATAATTGGTTTCTCTACAGAAATGTCGTGCCACCATTTGTCGAATCCTAGTGGGAATACGGTTTTTTGAATCGTCAGACATTTTCGTGAGATTTTGCCTAGACATTCAAGCTTCGTCAAGATCTCTATCTCGCCAAAATCGCTACAATCCGAGAATTGGGGGCCTGATGTGAAACTTCAGTTGTCTGTAGAACTAGAACGCGTTTTATTGGAACTGCCGGTTGCCAATAAAACGCGTAAATTATCGACGTCTTGGTGTGCTGAGCTAGCTTTTTAGATTGCTTATTATATCTAATCTATTTTCAGACGCAATTATACAAATTATAAAATATACTCAGAATTTTATTAAACGGCACAATAAACATGATCATAAAACAAACATGTGCGGTGCGAAATTAAAATGGGTTTTGAGATTTTGTTTAAACAGTTTTTCCCTCATAACATACACGTTTTACAGCCTTAGAAGGTATCATGGCTTTAATATGTATGTACTTCAGTTTTAGTTTCAGTCAATTTGCGCTTTCATATCACAAAAATACAGTTTAACGAAATGCGTGCCAAAAATACAAAACACACCAATTAATTAGTTAAATTAAAAACAAACATACATGGATCAGCTTCACGTACCAACGTCGACTTTCAAAGTAATTCCTGAAAGTTATGAAAACTTTGATCCATTATTGTAAACTTCTCGAAAAAGTCATGAAAAAGCTCTCTCACGTCACTCGGCAAGAAAAATGGTTATTTCCCTCGCTCCAGACCTTAGGCAAGCACTCGAGTGGCCATTTATTAACATCTTACGCGGCCCCATCGATCCGATATTATTGCTAAGAAAAAACAAACAACCTCGGCTTTCGGTAGCGCGTAAACACTTCACCGAACCATACCGCGACACCGATCCGCGGACGAAAATCAGTCTTAAATCCGTAGCAATAAAGCTCAATTTGGATGATCGCTCCGACTGACTTCTGACCATTGAGTGGTGAGTCTGCATTTTGTTTAAGGGTGCCACTTCAGGCGGGTATTTGCATAAGTTTGTTTATGGACGTCGCCTGGGCATCGTCGGTCGACACGGAGCCTCTTAACTGCTTATCATCTGTTTATTCAATGAAATGGAACGCAAACAGAGCGTGCAGGTGTCTAGCAGTAAACCGTTTTTTATTTTAAACATCATTTCAGTCGGTGCTTGAACCTCGCTCTCGAATAAAGGTGTCGTTGTTAACCTGTAATAGAGCAGAGTACGTGCGGTGGGGCTCGCGCCTCAAGTTCGACGCTCCCTTTCTAAATGAAGCACATAACAATTTGACATCTCGTTAGGGCTCTTTTGAGACGTTTCGGGGCAGTCCGACGGCAGTTAATTTGGATATTATGATGTTGGATTTAGTTAATGGACCGGCAATGATCCCTGACGTAAGAGAAAGCACGCATTGTCAAACAATGTGTCTATGAGACAAAGTTACAACTACATTTTCACTTTTAATTATGTTTACAAAAAATACATTTTTATTATATTACAGTAAACCATTAAAATTAGCAAGTAGGTAAATAATTTATAGAACACTTTATTTTTGCTCATTGGTTTAAATGTCTCAAGCAATGCAATCTGTATAATCAGAATCATCAAAATACCAACGAATCTGCTGCCGATAGCTTTTTCCAAGCTTTTTCATAGTTTTCCAGCGATCTTTACGCCATCAATTCAAAAACAAATGTATTTTTTTCTTGTACACCAAACGCTCGATAACAGTATGAGATGAGGCATGCCCTCGAGCCGGGCGCGGGCGCCTGGGGCCGACACAAAGAGCATGGAATTAAAAGTTACAACTCAGATTCCACAATTCCAAGGAAACCCTCATTCAAAAGTTGTATTTGTGAGCTGCTAGCAAAGCCATGATTAAGCGGCAACAACGGATGCTCGTTAAAAGTTGAGACGCGACCGCCTGCGTTTAAAACTTCCACCTGGTACCGTCCGGTTGTCGTCCGGCTACCGTCCGGAACCCGTCCGACTTACAGTAAACAGACAATGTTAGCGAATTTCTTATTAATATGTTCGACATTGAACCTTGAAGTTTGAATGTCACAGCTTATATTCCTTTGACAGAGCAATGTTGCATCAGCAAGCGCCCCAATCTTTCAACCGTGATTGTGCAGCGTGCGTGCACCTAAACCCAAAAACACGAAATAATCCAATAAAACAGTACTGTATTCTGCGTTTTGTATGTGCTCGTTACACAGGGCAGGGTTGAAATAATTAATTGAACCCATCGTGACTAGCACACATAAGTAACACTATTTTGATTCAAAGTTTAAAGAAGATTTAAAGTTGAAAATGTGAAAGTTCACGTTTTTCAAGTTTTTACGAGTCTACCTTTGTTTCATTTTATTGAATTTATGATGTTTGTGACAAACTAGCAAGAGACGCAAAACGTCATAAGCACTTCGTCCGGCAATTGAACATTTTATTGGATTATATTGAATACGAAAGGAGCAAAAATAGACGTGTTCGAGACTGGTTTAGCTCGCGGCGATATAATCGATTTGCGACCGAATAATATTTGATAGCTGCAAATAGAACATACCAATAGCTGAATTTAGTTTAGACTCGGGTCAGGGCTAGCTTCAAAGTAGATTTAGATTTTGCTATTATTTTCGTATATAAATGTCATTCATGATACTCAGTAAATAAATTAGATAAAGTGATAATAAAAAAAGCTCGCGTATGCATAATATTTTTCCATTTACATATTTTCGAAAGATAAATTCATATAAAATTATTCAAGGAATATCTTAGATGTTGATAGAAGCGCCTTATTGTGCCTATTCACGGCATGACCACAGGGACCTGAATGGCAGGCAGTGAATGGGCCCAAAGCCCGGCAATGGGCCGTGCGGAGCGCCTTACCATGTGAATCGGTCCGTGCACTTGAGCGATTGGCTTTTGTTGGAGACAGGTATTCCCATATCTCACATTACACAGAGGCGCGAGCCTCGGGGTTACTGTCAAGGAATCGAATTGCGGAGCCATTTACATACATATTGTGACTATGATATTGCAGTCCATTCGCTCGTTATTGTCAGTTCTGTGATTTATTATTGTTCAAAAGAAAACGCTTATAAAATGAAAAGAATTCATAATTAGATTTGTTTAGGTACCTGTATCTACGACCAGAAGAAAAATATAAATGTGCTGTTTTGTTCAATGGAATGTTTTCCGCAGTAGGTATTGGAAATTGAATCACGTTCAATCGTATTAATATTGTACAGCGGCTAATGGTCTATATCTATTTCCGAGAACTGTGTACACACAAATAAACAATAATTATTATACTACAATATTCCATTAGCATGAACAGACTTATGCATGGAATAAGGGTTTGAGGGCAACCTGGGGGCCTATCCAGACCGCTGAAATGTTTTTGAGCTTTTATTTGATCAAATAACATTTCAGTTTTCTTCTTCGTCTTTTATTGATATTTTGACTGTAAATTAACTTTGACAGAATTGTGACATGCCGAAGTTTGTTTTGGTTTCATTTTGCAGAATTCATGGATTCATACAAACACGAAAATTATAATGTTTTGTGACAATTTCAAAGTAGTTTTAAAATTAAAACGCAATTAGCTGCGATTTCAATGCTGACCTGTGAATTTTTATAGGTTTTCAGGACTACCATCTACACATTTTCTGAAAAAAACCTAAGTAGGTATGGGCAAGATAACTTCAAAGTAATATCATCGCTTCATCCTTTTAGTTCTTACTTAACACTTGTTTTTAAATAGTCTAAGACAACAAGGAACATAAATGCCTAACTAGTTGTATGTAATCGTAGTTATAAATCCTATTAGTCTCATCATATTTAAAATATTTATGGCAAATTTATATAGAGACAACATAATTTCAGTACCTATCCTGAAATAAATTTTTGCTAAGATAAACCATCATTGAGATTAGTAGCATAAAGTTACATCTAAAATGTAGGTACAATAACATAAGATAAGAATATAGTACATCATCATCTTCCTACCCTTGTCCCACATTATGTGGGTCGGTACAACATGTCCTCTTCTTCCACTCACTTCTATCAGACGTCATCTCAATGTTCACACCTTTCTTATACGTCATCATTCACATTCACATAGTACATACCTACAAAACTTTCTTACCTATTATTTTGTTTCAGAATACTATGCAGATTACCATGAAGTTTCTACTTGTGTAGTAGACAGTATAAGACTATATAAAATTAATCTGCAAGTTGTAATTTGTAAAATGACTAGAATTCAAGGAATAAAACCATTTTGATTCTTTATTATTATTATATCTTATAAATGTGGTAAAGAATGATTACATAGTTTATAATATGATATTAAAATCTGTACATAATCTAATTTTTTTTTCCTTTATTTCATTAGACTCATTCACTCATTTCAAGGTTTGCTGGAAGAGAACTCTTTTTAGGGTTAAGCTCGCCTATCTGTACATGTTTTATTTTTAAGTTTTTCTCTTGTTATGTTTTGTGTACAATAAAGAATAAAGAATGAATGAATAGACTTGAACAAGTATTCATGAACATTTGACAGTAAGTATTTGGTAGTAAGCTCTGCCTTCCATGCTGTGGGTTGTGGGTTCGATTCACACCCAGAGCAAATTTTAATGTTTGTGTGATGAATATAAATATTTTTTCTGAATCTGGGTGTTTCTATGAATGTGTTTACAAAAAAAATGTAAGTATGTAAGTATTCTATCAGCAATCTAGTTCCCATACATAAAGAGCTTTGCTTAGTTTGGGACTAGAGTGTGAAGTGTGAATTGTCCAAAAATATTTATTTATTTCCCAAGGCATGCACTTGAACCAAACTAAACAAAACTTGTATGGGAAATAGATTGCTTGAATACTATTATAAGTAAGTATTCTAAAAATTAATACATATTAACACCCAAATGCAGAACACATATTTATGTTCACAAATAGTAATAAATAAATATTTTACCAATGACAAGTAATCACATAAATGTTTGTTTGTGGTGGGGATTGAACCCACCATCCTAGCATAGATGCCAGAACTAATGCCAATACTGAGCTGAGATATATATATTATTAAGTATATATTATTTTGTTTCAGAATATGCAAATTACCATGATGGTACTACTTCACTATCCTAATCTGTTTATGACTATTAAACTAATCTTTGTTTTCATTTGTGAAATAATATAGTAATTCAATAAAACCATGTTTCAGTATTATTTTATTAAAACATTTCTAAATAGATAGATAACTCTTTATTGTTCATCACACATAAATAAAAACAAAGAGCTTAAACAAGTAGTAATAGGCATCAGAATGGGTGGCCTTATCGCTGAGAGAGATCTCTTCCTGGCAACCGAAATTTGCTCGTGTCACATCCCAGATATACCTGAAATAAAATGAAGTGTATTGTAAATAGAGTTAATACGCATAGAGTTCAATACTAAAATATTTTACAGTCTTGAAATCTGAACATAAATCATTTTCTTTTATTTCATTACACTTAAACAAGTTAAAAAAATGTTTATGAACATTTCACAAAGCTTGTATGGCAACTAGAATACTCATATACTGTTTTATGAATAAATTCATAGATATGTAACATGTTGACACCCAAAAGCAGAACATACATTAATATTTACTAATAGTAATAAAAAAATGTTTTACCAATAAAGACTTATTGAACTTTTAAAAAATATTTATTCTTGGTGGGGATGGAACCCACAGAGAAGACAGAACTAGTACCAAATGAGCTGTGATGCCTATTGCAATGATTGATTTAGTTTGTTATAGGTATATTTATGAACCTATCAAGTGAAGTAATCAACTACCTGGACGATTAAATAGAATGATTCATGTCTTAGTCTTAAATTGTTGTGTTCTGATTTCTGATCTGCTAACCCATACTGGGCACCAGCATCTTGTGTGCATCTGAAACATGAATAAGTGGTGACCAAACATGTTAGAAACTCTGCAACAGATGTCCACCTCCGACGCGGAGGTTGTGGGTTCGATGACCGCCTTGAAATAAATGTTTGTACGATCTGCAAATATTTATTCCGGGTGCTCTGGTTATTTTATATGTAGGTAAAATAAAAAATACCTATCTATATAAGTAATGTATTGTATTAAGTATGTCAGTCTCCTAGTATTGAAAAACAGGACAATCCCGACATACGTTTCATGTTTATGATTAGATTTGACATTAAAATCTTCCATAATTAGGTAGTACACTGATTTATTCACTTTTCAATAACATACTTGTTTGCGAAATGCGCAAATCCGGTGTAGGTTTGCCAAAGCTGAGGTTTTTATTCTCCGTGAAATACTTACAAAGATTTCACCATTTTCTCAATTATGTATGTATTAAAACTTTCACATACTCACATATTTTTTTTTTATAATCCTTTGGCTTCAATCTCGCCTGATGGAAAGCGCCGATGAAGCCGACGATGGAGCAGGATGGTCTAGAAGACACCTATTTATATTGGCCTTGAATTGATCTAGGTTGTAATGATTGGGAAAAACAGACGCAGGCAGCGTATTACCTATTATCCTGAAGGCTCTTCGCTCAATCGAGTCCAAGGCAGCCAGCAATATTATGATGGCACATAACAATATTATGATACAACAATCACGAAAGTTACAATGAAAATGCAAAATCTTTAGGTTATAAATAATAAATGTAAACAAACTATAGGGACGGAATATTCGATAAACTTCGATGCATCGAAAACATCGATATTTACAATGCGATACCTACATCGAATCGATCCGATGTTTTGAAATGCTTTTGATATACTCGAAATATCGATGTTTTTTCAGTTTTTAGTAGAAAAACATCGAGTCAATAATTATATCCAAATAATTTCATAAAAATTCCAGTTTGAACATTATAATTTTACTAATTTTTTTCCTATTTGATTATTTAAAAATGAAAAGTTTATTATTGGACTGACAATATAATAAAAATATTGTCTGTAAATATGTAAATATGTGTACTAAAAAAATGGCGGGCTTCAATGTTTACAAACAACGAATTGTGAATAACATATTTTGGTTTTGTGGACGAAATAAAATTGAAGTAGATTGTGTATTGTATAATTATATTATATTTATATACCAACTCATTACAATAAAATCTCATCTTTGTGTGAGCTCTTAAACTCAATTGGACGACATCGATGTTAGTTCTGATTTATCGAATCTAAAAAAACAACGATGATTTTTCAAAATGGACACCCCTAAAACGAACAAGTATGAAGACATGTTAGAGCGGTACAGAAATATGCGCCCGCGAAGCCCCGTTGCAAGTGCGAGCGAGATGCATGCGCCAGCTCGTTGACGTCATTTTTAACAGTTCAGTCATATCTAAAACATTTCAGTCATTATTTAAAACATTTCAGTCATATTTTGAACAGCTCAGCCACGTCAATCCACAAAAAATGCCTACAAAACTGACCTGCAACTGAAAGGATATTCCGTCACGCAAGTTTGCCCCTTCTGGATAGGGCCCCTGCAATGACAACCGAAATAACTACTAGTACATAATAAGTTCTAGCTAGTTATTGAATTTAGTAGTACCTAAGCAAAAATAAATCTCATCTATCTATCTGGGACATTTTACTCGTTGCACACTTGGCTTTGGTAGATTCTATAAAGTTAGTCGTGAAATAAAAAATAAAAGAGGCGTTATAGCTGTATGATGGTATTACTAATACCTATTTACCTAGCTCTGCTTAGCTTGCGGCTAGATAATGTTGTGTGGATTGTCCAGCATTATTTATTTATTGGAGCAAGTCTTAAAAAAATATGCGCCACAGTCTTATAGAGTAGATTCTATGAAGTGGTAAAACTGATTAAGTACAGTAACAAACAGGGAAAAGTGCTTAGACCGCAAATAAAAGTGGCATACAATTGCAATATTCCAGTTCTCTAAGATAATCCTTACATATGTGCGTGCGAGTGCTGGAGGAAACTGGATTTTCCTCTAAGAAAAACACACAGACGAATTAAAACCATATTAGATCGTATTAAAGTATAAATTGAAATAACTTTTAAAAATGGCTGCTGTCGAGGTATTGTGAAAGGAAGCCGGAACACGATGCTTTAATAAGCTTGCTGCTAAACAAACATGTGCGGTGCGAAATTAAAATGGGTTTTGAGATTTTGTTTAAACAGTTTTTCGCTCATAACATACACGTTTTACAGCTTTAGAAGGTATCATGGCTCTAATATACGTATAGTCATACGCTTTCATATCACAAAAATACATTTTATCGCAATGTGTGCCAAAAATACAGTTTCATACATAAATTAATGACTGGACCTACCAATAGCTGATTAATAAGTTAAAATAAAAACTGGTTTTTCACAGTTCAACAATACTCGTGTTTAAATTTAATATTATTTCAATGAATCACTTTTTTAATTATGTAATAAATGTTAGGAATATTTTAATAAATTTTAAATAAGTCATTGCTTCTATTTAATTAAAACAACTCATTTATCTCGCTGTGCAAACCCAATCTGCTGTATAGTACTGAAACGAACCGAATGAAATCAAATTGTTTTTCATGAAATCGCCGCCATTGTTGTGCCGAACAAGCAAAGTAAGGGTTTGTCGAAATATATATAGTTTAGTGTGAAGGGTTGGACAAACTTTATTTTCGGTTTGCTTCACAGAATAATATTTGTGAAAGTGAACTTTGTGTATTCTTTTATTATGTTAATATAGACGACTAGAAGTATTTTTATCATTCAGCAGGACTACTAAGTAACATTGCGTAGTTTGATTACAAACAATGCGGAAGTTGTCACGCTATTTAATGTCTGTATTAAACATTCAAAGGTTTGATACAAGTTTTTTTCGATATAAGTTCCGTAAAAACAGTTTTCTGTAAGACCTTTTTATAATCATACCGCGTTCGTGTTGACTTGCAATAATTTTCTTTAATAAGTTTATAGTCAGTTTTAAAACATTGTTTGGTCATATCACGTATACTATAAAGATTTCATAACATAAGATAAACATTTGCTAATAAATGAGAAACACCTCTCGATATAATTATTTTGGTAAAACTTGAGATTTACTTCAGAGGCTGATGTTGATGACGAGGACTCAACCCACTAAAAGTATCCTCCCAGTTACATGAAACAAGTTACTTTAAACCGATAGAGTTTCGAAAGGCTAGTTCTTTTCAAGTTGCGGGAACTTGAACTTTGTTTGAAATCTATCTTATTAAGGACAAAGAAAGATGAACACACTGACAGGATTTAGCAACCAAATAAGTCTTTACCTTTTACTTCTCAAGGCAGTGTATTAAGGAAAACTGGAATATTGTAATGTTATGATATAAGTTAATTTATATTGGAGTTGCTTAAATCCAGTCTTAATATACCACTAATATTACTCAATAATACTCAACAGTGATTTATATCGTTGTTAGTAGAATGTAAAGACTACTGTAAAATCATTGCGGTTCTCATCTAAGACGCAAAAGTATGTATAATTATGTATACTTAATACATGTACAATATTTGAAACTGTGAGTAAACAAAAGACAATCTGCTAATACTCCGTTACAGAGCAAAATGTTCCTCCCTTTGTTAGCAGCATTCGAATCAGCTCAGCAAATAGAATATCTCTGAATCATGTCTTATGCTTGTTTCTAGTTAGTGCCTACATGGAGGGTTAAAATATCATATAAAATGGAATTTAGTAAAACTCGCAAGTCCACCGACATTTATTAGACAGGTTAACGACATTTTTTACGTTTTAGTATACGTAGCGAATAATCCTGGGTCGCCTAAAAAAGTGATAAACGAAAGAAGAGATAAACAGAATCCGGAGAGAGTTTTCGTAAGCCAGCGAATCGTGGCTGTGAAATTCAATAATGAGGAAAGTTTGCTTGTAAATGTCTTCGCTTACGTTACGTTATTGAATGAAGTTCAAACAAGCTCGCTCGATAACCACGAAGTTTCACAAAGTGGTTTTTTCCCAGAATTAACTAAGATTTCAATTCAACTCGGAAAAACATTCAAGCTGATTCTCAGCAGGAAGTAGAAGTAGCTGTAGAATTTTCGACAAGCTTTTAACCCGATTCAAAAAGAAACCGATTGCACCAATTTATTATTCACACTCTTGTTTATTTAAACGATAGCGCATACATTGGTGATTAGACAGGGTTGCTCACATATTCACAAGACTCCAGGGAGCAGTGTACAGAGCGCGCTGCGCAGTCGTCGCTTGTGTGCCGCTGAATAATTGATGGCAGAGGATGCATGCCGATATTAGTTTGGAAAATAAACAGGCAAGTGACCGAGCTAGTTACACGAGCGACTGTACTCTTCAGTGCTTGGGTTTGTATTAGTACAAGTATTTTATTTGACCCTTACTACGTAGCAGTGTAAATACCCTTTTTCACACTTTTTCACACACACCTTTGTAATTATAAAGAGCTTTCTGTTACATTACTTGTTGATAACGAATAAAATGATATCATATTGAAAACCCGTACCTTTTAACTGTTTGAAATCATGCTCACTGGTAGTTGCGGCTATATTTGTTTATTATTTCAGAAATTTGGTTCCCACAATACAAGTACAAGTTTTATTTATGAATAAGTATATGGATTATTTACCTAACGTTCTCTCATCTTATAGTTTTTGATACAAACTTTATATCTTGTATTTTTTGTGTTTCGGACACCGTAATTGTAAAGCTCACTTTCCAATTACGTAACATGTTACCTCTTGTATTGTGACCACTTCGTCAACGTAACATGTTAGGTACTCCTTGTATTGTGAGCACTTCGTCAACACCAACAACTGTCTTCCGATAGTATTTTGTTGACGAGATGAATGATTAGATACTCTATTCAAAACAGTGTTAGCAATAGTCACAGCCATGTTCTTAGTTTGCCCAGTGTGTCCACATTTTATGTATTCATATTATGTTGATTTGCTTTTATCTAAATACATATAACTAACGATTCCCAGCCTTACGAAGATGAATTGCTGTGAGTTGCTGGTGAAAAAAAAATAACAACAAATAGTACTTTCAGACCTTTCAAGGTGTGAAAGCTCCGTATGTTTGAGCTATTAGTTCACTTCAGCCAAGGCTTTAAGTGTTTTGATCTTATTGCAGTCATCTCTTTTGTTAAATTGAATAGATTAGAATAAATTTCATGTACGCAGTAGAGTAGCTGACCTAAAAAAATACTAAACAAAGGGTTAGAAGTGTTTCTTCTGATAAATTTTATTTTGGCTTTGCCTCATCTATGTTTTTTTTATTATTTGTTTGTTTTATATTTCAATCATGTTAATTTTAAGTTATTATTACTTTCATCTATGTATAATGTTAATGTAAGAGGTAAAAATAAAGACTTTGATTTGATTTATCTTAAAACCGACAAACCAAGAATGTAGTGTGGTATTTCTTTGTTTCAGTACAATTGGAGGTTATGTTAGCTTACGTGTTGGCAACTTAGGTCATTAGGCTTAAGTTGAGCTAGTTGTAAGTATAATATATGGCCTGAGTAACCAACTACGTACTAACCCTAAATTATTGACTTATGCTGACAGTTCCGAACCTAGTACTTGTCGTTATGAGACTGACTATATTATTGATATGTACGAACACAACTTCTATTTAACTTAGTAATCTAGTTATCATTCACAAATTGAATGAAGTATTATTAGAAGGCATAGGATCTGCACTTTATGTTAGTTAGGCGCTAGATGCGGCTGAATATGAAATAATAAATATCTCTGGAGGTGTTAAAAGAGCACATAAGTAAAAAGGTCCGTAAAAAATCTGGCTTCCAAAACATTCCAGAAAATATTTCATCAAAAGACTGCGAAGCCTTTTCTCACGATCGGATAAACTATTTTGTATAACATGTTACGTAAATTGTATTTTTGAATGCGGATTGAGGGTCAACGGGTATCAAGTTCAACCTTTGTGTGGAGGACATCAAGCATCGCCGGAGGGTACGTGCCAAATGTGGATCGTTTCAAACAACTTATAGGCTTTTAAGCAAAGAAGTGTAGTGGTATGTTTTATTTGGAGATTTGTGTATCAAATTAATTATAAGAGTACCTACAAACTTATTATGCTCCTTTGACAATTTTTTTAGACGTGTGCCATTATAACCGTTGAGTTAATCACGGATTCTAGTACACAGCTTAATAAGCGTTTCGATTCAATATCACTTTGAGATAAATCGTAAGTTACCTTCACTGACATCCTCTAGCCCTAGTCTGAGCATCTCGAGTTTAGCACGCATTTACATAAAGGGCTGCGGCGCGAGGGGGGGGGGTGGGAGGGTGGGGGGTAGACCCAGCAGGAAGCGGGGGGGGACAGATAACACTTATTGTAGCACACACACGTGCGATATGCAAACTCACCTGTCGGCGAGGACTGGCTAGGGTTCTGAAATTACACATTCTGCACAAAAAGGTACCTAAACCCCAATACCTGCCCAGCTCCTGTTGCCTTTTATTTTTGTCAAGTGTTTGGAGTTAAAAAGTCTTGTTAGGAAAACTTTGCATTTCACCTTGTTAAGGTTCCACGGATTGGAAGATAAGTAGGCAACTTGGAACAGAAAGTGAAAAGGTCGAGCCCGCTCGCCTGGAAATGCTTGTTTAAGGCGCACTCGATTGTTAGCCACCTGGTTCCGTTACCATCCCTTAGCAACGTTTTGGCTCAAACGGACTTGATAATTCTAACTGCCATGGTCTTTGTAAATACATAAATCCGTGATTTTCAATTATACATTTTACTGAATAGCGATTACCGGATTATGTGATAGAAACAAGTTCACACCATGCCAACTTATTACAAGAATATTTTGTTATTCTGACTCCAACAAAAACAGTTTGAATGAAATTGCTTGTACAATCTAAGGAAAAGAAAACGTAGGCCTTCTTGCTCCACAGCTACAAAGATTTCCTGGCAAAGGGCCACTCAGTAGCCGTCCCGTGTCACGGCACCTTTCGACAATTTATTCTACGGATACTTTATTATAGAATCCAGATTTCTTGTGCCCATATTCTACATTCTTCTTTTTTGTAAACCTTCAAATAGGTAGAGCCATTTTTGGCCACAGGATAGTCCCGAGCGTCACGGCTGAGTCCGTGTTGTTTTATAGCTCAAAGATATTTAAAGCCACTTTTGAGGGGTAAGAACTTACTAATGTGACAATCGTAAAGTAAACGGAGTTTTTTCAACGTTACTTGTAAAATAGATTGTACTAACACTGTTTATTTTCCGAATAAAAAAAATAAACGTAACGCAGCGTATTCGATTCACATTGTGTGTCAAACGCCAGCTCGACAGCCAAACGTTGCAGCGTTACCGTGCAGTGCGAATCGAATACGTTAACTTTACGATTGTCACTTTTATTTGTGCTCGTCTCTCTGATTTTAAAATTGCACGTTCCGTACTTTGCTTGGTTAGACAGCTTATGCACTAAGTTTTGCTACAACTTTGCGTGAGATTTTTAAATTTTAAATTAATGATTTTTTTTCGAAATCAGACTTATAGTGCGCTACGAAGGCTTATACGTAACAGCATCGATGAGCATGATAAAACGTTACGTTCATGAAAGCTCCATGACAATAATTAGTCGACATATCCCGCTCTGCGACTACGAATGTAATGGTAATCCCGCGAGATGTATTGCGTTAATCAGCCGCTGACCTATTATGCTGAATTATCATTTAGATGCGGCTATCAATCACTGGTGACCCCACCTTTGATATGTATTACCTCAGGTATGTAAAGGTACAAATGTGATAGGCTCGTTGCATAGTTTCTTGATAAGATATTAAGATAATGGTTCTGTTTTTTTGTGTTTCGCATATCCCTGTGTTGTTTTGTCACTTACCGCAGTAACAGCAGTATCTTATACTAAGCTGGAGACGTTGGCAAGTCCTTATAGGATTTATATGCTTTTACTATATGTGTTGTTAACATAAAGTAATAAAGGGCTCGAGTGTTTTTTCAGGGTACCATTTTACTGAGTTTTCGAGAGAAAAAATACCGGGTAAGTAAAGGTCACTTTTAGCAGCAGGTTGACAATAAGAACATTGAAGGCTCCCATGAGGCAGATTGGGACGAAAGGGGACAGTACATCATACAAGAAAGAAAAAACTACGGCCGAGTAAGTTCATTCTACAGTACTCGACAAACTACAACATACTTAGCTAGTTTCGTAGTTAGTAGTAAGTACTAATACAGTAATTTAAGTGAAGTGTGCAATAACCGGCACGCACGCGGTGGCACTTCCCAAGTATGGCGGAGTCTATTCGGAACTTTAATCACATTATGATCATAAGCGCATAACTCCGATGTGTAAGCCTCTTTGCTAACTTGGATGGTTCCTTGGAGAGCAAATGTTCTCAAACTAGAGGCGGAGATGGTGCCAATGTTGCTCGCGGAGTAGTAGATGATGATCCAAGGTCGGTCAACGTTCAATGTCACATACAACGTACAACCAAAACTGGCTATCATTCCAGACTCACGTAGAAAAGACATAAAAGCAATAATTTGTTTTTAAATTAAAGCAGCTCGAGAAACTCTTGGTATAAATGTATGAGCTATTTGAAAGAGATGGTGTATTCCAAGTATTCGTATATTATACCCGTCTAAGCTTCAATTTGAATGGAATTCACGACAGCACAAAGCCACTCTGACAACCTTCCGATGTACTTCACGGTCCACGGCCCACGGTCCACGCTCGGCTTTGAACAAACAGTACACATGGCACATTCAATTAGCCAGCCCGGGCCGGATTACACATTCGACAAATACTACAAGCTGGCCAAAATACCAAGTCCACTAACGTCCGTCACTAGTTATTTGATTTAGTACATTATTGCTATAGTCTGTTTTCTGATTGGCTATGACCGTCTAAGTGCCGGTAAATTTGTTAAAAAACAACGCTAAAATTATTTTTACCGGTACCTATTAAGTCCACGTTTTTTCCCGCTTGGCAGGCGTCAATGGGAATATTCATCAAAATAATTAAACATAATAAGCGTATCAGTTTGAAATGAGTATTCTTGTAATATTCAAGACTCAAGTTAAAAAATAACAAATAGTTTTTGTCGTTTCCAAAAGGGTCTATTATCGTTTTTTAGGAATTTCTGGAGAATTTTCTCTTTGTTTAGGTTTCATGTTGTATTCATAAGTTTTATTTTCACAGGAAATGTGTTTTGGAAGCGCGATCTCTATAGGATTCCAATGAATTGTTTATGGTCTTGATGCTGAGTTCCTCGAAAAGAGGATTTGGTTTTTGTATCATTCCTTCTCACGGATACCAATTTTATTTTATGGTCGGTTTCGAGACATGCCATTTTGCATTAAACATTGTTGCATTTTTTGTAACCAGGAAAGCTAATTGTCCACTTCAGCATTGATAAACTTTAACCATAATATTTTCGAAACAATTGTGCAATTTTCCTGATTATAATATAATAATCAACTGTTGTAACTTATTTTATGAATATCAAAATATTGGTCATTCAATTTGCTGGCAACCAAATTGGCACCTAACAATATCAATTTGTCTCATCCACGGGGAAAATTGATATTAAAATTAACCACTAGCATAGCAAAGTGAATAATAATTGAACTGGCTCTACAGACTCAATGTTAGTGTAACTAAAACTAATGCCTATGCGTAAAAAGCCCTGTCTCTGTGGGATAGGCCGCGGGTTCGATGCTCACCAAAAACAAAATCATATAATGAGTGATTTGACACCTCACGTGATGCTTCTCATACTAATAAAATAGTCTAAGTATCCTAAAATCGGGAATACGAGTTCCTTTAAAATATTCTTTATAACAAGGAGCAAGAGCATTCAGCATATTTTTTTAAATCAACAACAGGTTACAGTTCTTTCTTGCGAATGAAATGCATATCTTAGCGACTTAGTGCGAGAGCGCCAGAGGCTGCGTTGAATAAGTTATTGCACCAGACACTCAAATGAAATTACTCAACGCCACGTATGACGCTTCTGACGACAGAGATTTGAAGCTCAAGCTAGGTAAACATTTCTATTTCTTTGTTTAATTCATCAACAATTTTTTTACACGAGATGTTAAAACTTAGTTTTTACAGCGATTCAAGATTATTTTTGCATTATCTAATTGTAATTTTTCTGTGAATCTGATTAACTAGGTGTTTATAACTATTATTTCATTACAATCCATTAAACTTCAAGACCTCAACATGTTATAAAGCAGGTGAACGTCCGCCTGTTAAACAAAGCAAAAACCTTAACCCTTCGCCGCCGCGACATGGCGTCTTGCGTGCCAGTACCTACGTACAAATGCATTTAGCATATGGAACGATATTAGCATGCATAGAATGGAGACGTCGCATTTAAATATCAATTCAGTTTTTGCCGTCAGCTTCACTTTATTGCATGGCCGACACGCACAGCTTTGTCGACGATTATTCACTGTGTTTGTTCACACAACTCACGCGGAATGTAACAAGATGGCCTGTTTAGCACGCGTCACTTTATAAAGGTACTGTTTACAGACTTCCATGACAAAGTGGAGCTAAACATATTTCAAAATCCTAACAAAAGTTAATGCTGTATTGTTATTCAAGAAGATATTTATAAAAGGTTTATTATTTAGTTATTATTATTTTTGTAACTAGAATTCGACGTTTTTTTTAGCATACTTAGTGAAGGAAATAGAGAGGTCGTGTTTTAAGAAAGACGTTAATGAGATTTTCTCAAGAATTACATTGAACTCTGCTTCGTCTGCTAATAGTACAAAATGGTCAGTGGCTCGTTCGATATTCAACAAGTTAAGTGAAAAGTAAGGTAATTTTGACATAAAAACATATACTTAATTGCTTTGATTTTTATTGTGATGATTGTTTACTTATTAGAAAACATAAAAAATTCTTTGCCGAGCAAAAAAATATCTCTAGTTAAGTACATAGGTATATCTCTTATTTTTTTTCTAATATTTGTAAGGTTGCTCAAATATACTAACAATAATGTTATTTGGAGGTATTCCAAGATGTTTTATTATTCTTCCAATAAATAATAATATGATGTACAATCGGTTGGTAAAAGTGCTAAAGTTTTAGGTTTTAAATAATTCTCAATAACAATACTTACCCTGTACTGGTAAGAAATGTAAGTAACCATACCACCTAGCGCAGACATGAATATAATTTAAACAGTTGTGTGAAGTGTGAAAGCCGCTTACATGATGACAGATCGGTTGGGCTGAAAGCGCCGCGCCGGCTCTGTGTCGAAGACGAACGCGAGTTTGTTCTCAGCCACCGTTAAATAAGATTGCGCCGTAAACTGTCAAGGTTAGGAGCCTCGTAAAAAACACTAGTAAACAGCTGCTGCACTTCCATGGCTCTGGTACAAACAAATAAAGCCTCTGTTTCCTAAATCTGACAAGCGTCACAGCTCAGTTAGTATAGTTTGTTCTCCAGTTCTCTGGGTTATGGGTTTTAAGTCCGATAAGAACAATTGTATGAAAATAGATTTTTGTTCTGTGTATTTGTGATTTATTCGTGTGTATTTAGTTAATTTTCAAAATAGTCTTAGTAACCTTTGTTTAGCTTGAAACAAAGATAGCATCGGCTATTATTTGTAATGACGATGGTTAACGACAGCGTGGTTCATATTTAATGGTTTAAGTATGTATTTGACTAAGGGTTGCATAATAAAAAAGGGATATTCATGTCAATATTGGAAAAAAAAATGACCACGTCTTCTTTGTAATGCTAATAGTGATTTCTCTCAATTGGGTATTTAGTGAAAACAACAGAAGTTGTCGCCTGACATTCGGTTTGTTCAAGCGCCGCCGTCGCCGCCGCCGCCGCCGCCGCGGTGACACTAACGAGGGCATTGTCTCACTGTCGCTACCCTTACTCACCATCCGCTCGAAACTAAAGTTAAGAGTTTCAAAACAAATGGTTTTGAAAAATAACTAATTTAATATACTGCGTACTTTTCTACTATTTCATTGTCTGTGAGTGACAAATATACTCTTCGACGCAGGCTGTTATTGACAAGACACAAAACCTGCAAAAAACTAATAGCATTTGGTATTTCTAGACGCTTTCAGATCGTGTCACCGATCGTTTGTCTAAAATACTAACACGTTAGTATCGTGCAAGTGCAGACGCCCATCGAGAGTGGTTAACGAATGAGGGATGCGCCGCAGAACAGAAGACTCGCGCAAATTTAAGAAATTTGGTGCAAAAATTTAGTGCAGCGAAGGCATTGAATTCATTCCTATTTCAAAAAAGTGTGCTGTATTTAATCCACAATGGACACTTCGTTAGGCGCCGTCCTGACGACGCGGAATTTGAACCGTTAATAAAAGGAGGGCGCTAACAAGCGGGGGATTACGCTCACGAAATGAATACAAGTTCTGTCCCTGACGAGCGAAAAGTCAATTTACTTGAAAAATCATTTCCAACTGCATTAGACATTAAATATACATACTTAATATCAAAATAATAACAAAACCAAATAAAATTGCAAGTCACACACTATTTATAAAAAAAGTTAGGTAACTACGTTTAGTGTAGTTTGTTTGTCATAAAGTTGTTTATATTTGATGAATGTAAAGCGCGACATGCAGGGCCGCGCCGCGTGCGATGCGAGGCTGTCGAGATAGCGCTGCGGAGTGCGGCTGCAATGCCGCTGCTGCGAGATGTGAGATACAGCACTTTGCACAATAACACAGAATCACGCACATTTAAAACTGCAAAGCGACTTTTATTTGAGTAAAGCTGGAACTTTTTATTTCTGGCCGCATTCCAACGTTTCCGCCTCACTGTGTCATGTTAAATATAAATAAAGCGTACATTGACGTTCAACCGATAATGTTTTACCCTACTTGAAGTACTGGAACTTTGCAAAAAACGTTTTGGACAAAACTCGGAACTGGGTCGAAGCACCCACAACTGCACGGAACTGCCAGTTCAAAATGTCGATGCATTTTTGTCGACTATAATAGCTGTTTTTTACGTACTTGCATATATTCCTCTGAAATAAGTAGCTACTTGACATTATAAGTGACGTCATGGTTGTCCTAACTTATAGTTTTGTAATTGAGCTAACAATTAATTTAAGGCGACGGGTAGGGTGAAATTTTTCATAATAAATAAAAATGTCAATAACTTCCAACTTTATTATTTATTTATTATATCTACACACACGTTAAACTTGTAACACGGCATAGTTTTTGCCGCAGTGGTTAAACTCTAGATAGTGAGCGTGGCAACGTCGCATTTTCAACTTCAGTAAGAATGCTGAAAACGACGCAAAACACATAGTGAGCCGCGCAAAGTTTGGATTGTCAAACTCTTAAGCAGCGCCTTATGAATATTTGCGAGCACACAGCAATGGAACACTTATAGTTCCTAAGGCGCTACTCTTCTTCTTCTTTAAACACCTTAATGTAGAATTTTTTTAACTTGCATGTATAGATATCAACCATAAGAATAGCTGTGCTGAGTTTGGTACCAAACAAATCTGCCAAACCCATAAAAAATGGGATCAAAAACCACACTTTTGCAAAAGGTGTTGGTACTAAACTTACATTTTAAAGTAAACTATAACCAATAGCACACATTTTGTTTCCTACCTGACTAGTTCAATATATGTGTTATAGGAAATAATAAGTTTCACAACTCCACATGCTATGACTTCTTCAGAAAACATTCCCAAAAACACGCATTTGGCTATACCCGTCACCTTAAACAAAGAAGTAGTAATACTAGCCACCACAGGTTTACGTTCGCATGTGATAAAAGAAGTGCCACAAAAGATACCCATCACAATTTATGTTCAAATGGATTCACGTAGCTTAATAATAGTGTTCAGAAAGCTTCGTGAATCACAACAAGTGGTAAATCTCCTCAATCAGCCACAAATTTACTGTACAAGTGCATGTGCCGGCCGAGAGTGTAACAAAGCATGTTGTGAATAAACCATTCCCGCTTGCCTTTGGTTAGCGCTCCATTGCCTGCACTCGGCCAGTAATGTACAGCAGTGGTTGCGATGCTGTCGACAGAAACACGCCCCACGTTTTATTACCGCGACTCACGGAAAACGTATAATTTTCTTTTCCTCAATGCATGGTTTGTTTTGTCGTATTTGCAGTTAGAGCCGCTGGCGCTGCTAAAACATTCACTGGCTCGCGGTCTATTGTAAAAGGGTTACAGAAGTTATTTTCGTTCTAGTTTCGGTTCAGCCCTTAGATTTTTGGGTTAACCTTTTCCACGTGAATAAAGTTATCAAATAATCTATTCACCTTAGTGTTTACTTTGTAAAAGCTTTTAGAATGTAAACTAAGTTTAGCGAGGGACGTGTTCGCAGAACAGGCACGAAGGTTCACTCCGATACAAGTTCCACCCTCTCCCTTTTAATTTTTTCGGTCTTATCTTTACGAGTACTGTAACCCAGGTTTTTATCCAGCATCATGTAAATGTCCATTTTATGATAATATTTTACTAAGTAAATAGAATCACGAAGGCTGTAAAGTCACGAGCTAAGGTATCAGTTGGGTCACGGGCTTTTGTTAAATATTTGTTACATTATTTATAACGTCGCTCGCCAAATCTTTGGGATATTTTCGTGAAATAAAACTTGCGAATCTTTGCCTAATATTGCAAGCGTATCGAGCTCCAACGATTCTTTTCGAAACTCCTCTCCCTGCGGCGCCGTGACCTGATAGAGGAACCTTTTGAAACCTCTCTAAAATACATTGTGCCATTAAGGCCCTCAGCCACTTGCACTATCACATTCGGGCACGCATCAAATTTACTCTTTGATAAATGCGTCGTCGGATTGGGTGGGATCAGCCGCGAACGAGGCCTTCGCCCCCATTGGTGGATTTATCGAGGCAAAGCTGCTTGCGATTCAAGAGGCGCGCCTGGCTAGTGGCTGAGTGCCTTTATAAAGATATAGGGCCACACTCCATGTGGTTAATGTTTCAGGGCATATTTATGTTGCTCCATGGCGCATGGCGTGGACCCTTTTAGACCTGCTGTGTGGTTGACATAAACGTAAAAAAAACGACAATAAATCGATAGAACTTTAAATACTTTCAAAATGTTAAAGAATTATAATATATCTCAGCTACCAAAGCTTTTAAATGGCAACTGAGAGGGTATCATTAATTGCATTTCAATATCTAAGGTGTATTTTTAGTGTTGTATCCTATGATTTAACTACCCATTATATTTTCTTACAAAACGCTCCGAGGTGCTAATATCGTTACAGCGACTATATTTATAACCTAACCGCCTAATTAACCTGTTGCACACTAATGCAACTAATGAACGAACAGACGAACAATGCGCGTTATATATAGAGCAGCAGCTGACTCGCGTGAACCTTGCGTTACTCGCGCCGTGTAGCTATTGTTCTTGTTTGAGATAGTGCGGAAGTTCGCATTTACTTTATTAACATGACTAAATACTGCCCACCAACGCACAGCATCAATCTGTGGAAATTCGTGTTTTTTTCTGAGATACCCAGTCTGCGTTTTTTCATCTTACAGTGTAATCTAACATCTTATCAGAGATCGTCAATTCACTTATAGGCGTACTGTACTGCTCTTATTGGTTTGGAAACTTTTTAGATTTGTAATGTATTCATGATGCAGCACCACGCAGATAGAGTAACATATGTTTAGCATGATACTGTATCTACTGCAAAAAACAACAAACAAAAAACAATTTATAAACAACCAAGCCTTCCGAAGCGTTAAAGAGTGCAAGCGGACGCTCAGCGTGCTATGGAGAGAGCTATGCTCGGAATTACCTTAAGAGATAGAATCCGGAACGAAGTGATTCGTCAGAAAACCAAGGTGTTCGACATAGCTCAAAGAATTAGCAAGCTGAAGTGGCAGTGGGCCGGCCATGTTTGCCGAAGAACCGACAACCGTTGGAGCAAACGGATACTAGAGTGGAGACCACGTTTAGGTAAGCGTAGCGTAGGACGCCCTCCGGCGAGATGGAGCGACGATCTGCGGAGTGTAGCTGGCAAACACTGGATGAGAAGGGCCAAAGACCGGGCTCAGTGGCGCGTCTTGGGAGAGACCTACGTCCAGCAGTGGACTAGTATAGGTTGATGATGATGATGATGATGAAAGAGTGCAACTCTTCGCAGTAAGTGCTGCACAGTACAAAGATCTCATTACCATAAACTTGCATCGCCATTGGTCCCGCGGGCGCGACGGCAATCACTTACCGGCGATGAGCGGTTCGCGTGTTCGAGCCCTGGCTTTGAATAAAAATAATTATGCGCTGAAGGCTTGGCTGAAATATGAGCAAATTAATTTGGTGGTCATTCTGAGGTTTATTGACTAGGGTTTATTTATGAAATTCAAAAAAAGTTTGTGGTAGTTACAGTCTTAATACATACAACGTAATTTTTTTAGTTCGAATAAATTTGTTAACAATTATTTACAATGTTACGTTCGGCAGACTTTGCGTTTAATTTAATTAGGTTTCCAACAATAATATCATTTGAACATGTAATGTCATGCTAACTGTATTTATAAAGTAGTGATTTCCAGTTAGTCAGCGCACAGCTGTCGTAACACAAGGAACAGTAAAGCTATTCTAATGTACTTACATAAGTTTTCATAAACTTAATCTTAAGTAATGCCGGGTTATGTTGGTAAACAGCCTATATCAATTAGCTAACTGAAGTTTTGAACAACAGTATTTTACGTCAATATCCTCAAAATTATGTTACAACTTTTGACAGTTATTGGTGGCCTCTGCTACGTATTCCCTGTCCGCAAATATCCTGCAAAACCTTAGTTTGACTAACTAACATTGATTTTTATATTATCTATTTAATATTGACAATATTTTATCGACTTCGCAGAGCAAACGGATTTCTTTATTACTTATAATCAATATGAATGGAATAAACTTTGTACATTATATAATAATATCTAGCCTGTAAAATACCTATGAAAAATATTGTGTTGAATGATCTCTTAGACTACATTCAACACGTTCAGCGCCTTGATCGCCGCGTCCGCGCATCATCGCTGTCGTGGCATGCGTCGTGTCGTGTCGAGTGTCGCATGTCGCGCGCGATTGATGGCGGCGCGACAACGCGACACGACGTCACGGTTATAAACGACCATATTATTTTAGTTAATCACCTCCGTACCGTACGGAAACAGAATATTTTGGAGCGGACAAAGGCCTCGGGCGATAATTGAAATGTTTTCTTTGTTATTATGTTTTTTTATCAAGTAACTTCGTTATTAGGTATATGACGATAGAGGTCAACATAATAAGCTTATATTATTTTTGCAATTAAAGTCATTTTGTTCTTGTTTTGAAGATAAAGTACAAAGTTTATAATTTATTGCATTTTCATTGCAACAGAAGCAGATTATCAAGCAATAGTTCAACATTTAAATCAAGTATAAGTAAAATGTCTGTTCAAAAGATTTAAACCAAACCACTATCATCACGTAGATAATCGAATTCGGAAGACTTTTATATTCTAAACGCGCATTAATATCCTTAAAAGCCGTCTTAAAGGCGCTCCCGTAGGATAATGCCGGGATAATGGTGGAAGTAAAGGTTAGCTTTAATATGATAAAGAAACAGTGACCCGCCGGTGCCGGTGCCAGATCCGGGATAATCTCGTGACAAACGACTAATTGCTGGAGGGGGGCCGGCGCCGGCGTCACGTCACCGGACACTAACATACAGATTGTCCGGCTTTTTCTTATGTAAGTAATCAGTTTTGGATTTACAGCTCGATACAATCATTGTCAGGTAAGTACGTTGTAACAAGTACCTAAGGTAATTAGTTCTTTTCCCTGCTCCTTCGCTGATTTCCGTCACGGGTTCGTTACTCACCGAGAACAATGATTGTGAGATGGCAAAATATGAATGTTTATTTACTCCGTGTGTGAGGGCTAAGACATTAAAAAAATAACAAAAGTATCAGCGATCTAGTCATATTCGTTTTATTTGGGGCTAGGTTTAATATGTCCATAAATATTTATTGTTTTGCGCAATAAAACAATTTTCATCATTTATCAAAAACTATAGTAAATATGTGCTTTAAAATGTTATGAATTGAATAGGAATCTCTAGTAAACGATAACATCACCGCAGTGCCACGAGGCGGCGGCTTAGGGCGGCCGCATGTGTGGACGACGCCTTATAGGATTTGTCCTAAGTGTGGATTAGGGCTGGCTTCGTGTTGAATACAATTAAACCTGCGACTTCTTAGTGGCTCCTTGCAAAGTCTATCTGAGAATCTGGCATAAGCATTAATAAGGCCAACATTATTTATGCAATTTCATAGGTATGTTACCTGTGTATGCCTATTTTAGAATGCTAGGCATACACAATTATTGGTAAGCTACATAATTACAGTAAGTACTTTATCATTTTGACACTCTACAAACGCTCGAGAGTGGAAAACGAACCTGATAAAATAATGATTAACCATTCTTTGTAATTGTTTCTTGACTCCCAGCAATTGCTGGGTGGTCAGTCTACTCAAATACAGTGTAGTATGAAATAAAACAAGAAGAATGCCATATTATTTTGATAGGACCTTCACGTTTCCAAGCTGGGTACTCGTCTCGGGTTATTCTCCAGGGCTGGTCCTGCGGTTAGCGCGTATCAATTATGTAATTTACCTCGCAAGTAAAAGTAGGTCAAGTCGAAGAGTTTTGGGGACCCACATGTTCCCGAACTTTTTAAAGGTAAGGCCTACGAACGACTCCCGACTGACATTTTTAGAAGGTGTCGAATCCTGTTTGCCAATTTATTCGAAGGGAGTGAAGATTGTTTTGAGCTACTTATCAATGAATAGCTCGGCTAGTTTTTATGCGTTTTGTTTACTTTAAGTATTTTATTATATTCTATCGAGATTTTCTTTATGAATAGGAAAACTAATGCTCTTGCAGAAACAGTATATTTAAAATAAGTACACACAAATTATTTTATGTAGCGACTAATATTTGAAACTAAAATATAAAAAACTAAATCATGGTTTGCTAAAATTGGTTCAATTTCTGTTCCATTTCAAATTCACAAGCTTTCAATAAAAACTGTCGTTATATACGAGCCATTATACAGAATGGAGAACATTAGAGAAGGTAATTTAGCGTTTGTGCTATACATATTCAGTGTATTGAAGTCCGTTAAAAATAATGTTTGCAGAAATGCGGGGATATTGGCATGTGCGCCAATTTAGAAACGGGAGGTCGCGGTTTGAACTTCCACGAGATACGCCCTTGTAGCCACTGGATATTGTGTGTATTTAGGAACTTTTTACAAAAGTAATGAGCGATGATGCAAATAGGATTTTTTTTAAATATGGATTGTATAGTAGTTATAATATAATGAGGGCTGAAAACTACTAAAAACTTGTCAATTGTAAATAGCGTAAATAAAATTTTGATAAAATATTTTTTAAAACTCAGGACAGCTGATCAACTTGAAGATGTGTGTTAATATTTATTTATATTAAAATACAGACACAATTAAACATATGGCAAACAGTGACGAGCCAAGAATCGTCTAAAATTAATGCAAAATACAAAATGCACTCACATTAAAGCGTGATTCAAGAATACATGTCATCCTTTTTTAAAATGAACATGGCAATTCTTAAAATTTCAAAGCTGCATTTAAAATTGATCAATGTTTTCGAATGCTTTGGTAACATTCTATTTGTAGCAGCTTAATTTCACAAGGTTAATTTTCTTTTCAACTCAATGTTTAGTAAGGTTATTGACTTTCAGTTGTCTCGGTGCCCCCAAAAATAATCCTTACTACGACCCCGGCTATTACTATGCCACCCTCCGGCGGGGTAAGTTAGGCCGTGGCCTACCCCTTTAACTTGCGACCCTGTTTAACTACAGGTACCTTTAACCTGTTTGATAGACGCGTCATATTTTTTATTTGAGCTGACAAAATGCAAAATTTTACTGCCTTTAAAATATGAGCGGCGTAACTGGACGATAAGTTTAATTGCGCTATAAAGTGCTGAGTGGAAAATTGCTGTTTGTATAATTTTTACGGCGGATGTTGGAATAAAACTGGTCATGTTTTTTATACATATTGTACCCCTGTTTCATTGCTATGGGACCGCTCTACCTTACAACTTTAACCCTTCAGATTAATTAGTGAAAACTGACCAAAGTAGCTATGGATTAAATTCCGAATCTACCAAAACCTATTGGGTTAGCTTTTTTATAATCAGAATATATTTTATTGCCCTAAATCTGTCTCATTAAGTTAAGTTTTGTAAACACTGATATACTCGTGATTTTCTTTGTGAATAAATGATACAGTAGATATCGTATTTCATGAGTTGAAACTAAATTCTATGAGTCGGCAGAGCTGCGGCAGACGAATGTAATTTCCTGTATATCGGTATGTTTTGATCAGTTTTCAAATAACTAACTGTTTTTATTTACCCACTGTTGTTTAGACACGTTGCGCGAATCAACGCGGTTTGTAAATATTAGGCGATGGTTGTTTACGTTGCAATGATATGTGGCCACTTTGACGGTAGGTACCAGTAACATTAAAACAAATATTGATTTTAAGTCACGTTTTTAATTGCTATAAAGGTTCTTCCCATATTAGACTGAATTCTCAGTTATTTTAACAGGCATTTTTTAAATTACTATCATCAATAAGGGATCACTTATCGATAATCTAGCCACTCGATGCCAAGCATTTGACTGGCGAGGATATATTATCCATGATACTTTTACGTTTCATTTCAATAACTTTTTATATTATGCGCCGTTAAAATAATCCATATTTTGATATAAGTACGGATCACTTCATAACAACTAAGCAATGATTAACTACCTATAAAATAAAAAAATCTGAGAAGGGAGTCAGGCTAGCAGTAAAAATCAGGATCTCGTAGAATACTTAAAAGTTATATAAATAAAACATAGAGCGCTTAAAATATGATGACTCATTCTGTGCAAAAGTCTCAAGCCTTGTTTACATGGTGACAGTGAAACTCCCAGTGATTCGTCAAAAAACAGAAGATTACACACATTTCCGTCTCCCCAAAAGTAATTTACTAAAGTAAAACCAAATAAGCTAAAAGCCAACCCTGTGTCTCCAAAACAATAACTTTTCGTCGGGAAATAGGTACTCTTCCCAAATATTGAGTTGCAAAGTTCCTGTTTATTTACGTGGAAGAACCTGCGTTATTTATGACAGTTGAGATTGAGTGTAATCAATCAGGCTTCATAATATTTGCATGGCGCGGAGCGTACCTGTTCCACTTTTTCACAAGATGGATCTATTTCATTATGTAGTTAGGTAGGTAGGGTAGGTAAACTTACGTATAATATCTTGTTAGATACACACAGTTACCCGTTTTACAATATATCAAAATAACATAAGAGCGATTCTTGATTCGATCACAATATTTTGGTTTTGTGCCTGTATTAGTTTACGATTAAATACTTACAAATTAAAATTCTACTATCATACTATAACTCTTGTAATTTTAATCATTAATTCCTCCTTCGATCGGAAACATCGACGACATCAACCATTAAATAACTTGACCCAAGACCACTTACATATACATACTCATATTTGTTCAGTGGTCAAGGTATATACATAATTATCTATATTTAGTAGGAAACTTTGCAAGGACTAAGAACGAAAGTGCGACAAACTTTGCTTTAACTTAGTGACAACTAGTTTGCCCTGCCATAACAAGGTCTGCAATGAATACCTAATAAACTGCTTTCATCATTCTGTGGCTCTACCATGAGTTTTTACAATACTAAATTTACTACACTCGCTAGCGTCTGTAGTTAAATAAATGTATGAAGATTTGTACAGCGCCTCTAGCGGATAGTTGGGTACTAAAATTCGTCATACTAATATTGACGTAACTACTGTAGTAAAGTCAGGCGATTTTACTGTAACAACTCATGGTAGAGGTACTGAAGGATATAAGGGTTACTTACGTTTTACAAAATGTAGAAATAGGAAATAATTATTTTTTACTTTGAAATGTACCTACAACTAAAATCGTGTTAATAACATAGGATAATTATAGACTTTTTGTTTTATTTTTGCGGATAGTCACCGGTAATGCTAGCTTTTGTAAATGAAGCTGTTTTTCAGACATATCATTTTGATTCAGTCTCAATTCCTGTACACAATAAATCGTAATCAAGCGATGGTAAATAAAGCTCGCACCACGACAGAGCAGACCCTACTTTATCGTTGTTGTAAACTTGTTTCGTTAGGATTTCACAAGCAAACTGTTTGGGTCTCGGTTAGCCTTGAAATACTTCAGGACCCGCGGGAATGCGCCTAAATACATGTTTCAGATGAGGAGATTACACAGAAACCATTTGAAATTGTTGAGTTATATATTGTTTTACTGTTTTAGTATTCTACATTTGTTATATCTGGTATAGTGAAGACCATAAAATATTTGAAAAAAAACTTACAATTAAGTAAAACTGTTTTGATTATATTATTAGTTGTCAGTAATTGTGCCATTGACCCATGTATGGCTGCTCAGTGCGCGTATAACCCTATTTTTAGAGTAAGCCTATCAAAAGTAAACCTAGCTAGTATAAATCTTTCTACGAGTCCGTATCTGATCTGACGTAAAGCCACTTGAGTCACACCGCATTTATAAAACTTCTTAGAGTTATCTTCGAAAACAAGAGAATTGATCCTTTATCAGCTTATTTATTTCAAAACGACGTGCCCTCTTTAGACAATGCCAGTAACTCGCTACACAAGCAAACAATAGACAGCAGAAACTAATGTTAGCATAAAAAGATAAAACAAAGTTTAAATGCATATGAAATTCAGGTCGATCTTATGTTTGCAGTAGATATTTATTTACGAAAAGCGTGTTACATAGATGCAAGAGTTGTATAAGTCAAATATTCCAAAAACATTGGTAAGTACTAAATTAAATTAAGAGGCTACATTACTATGGTAATTCTATGGTAGTTCAATTTCCACTGTGCCAAATAAGTTGAGCGAGTGACTGGCCCCAGCAGGCGGGCCTGGTCTCCTCCAGCGCGCGCCGCCGCCGCCGCCGCCGCCGCCGCCGCCGCCGCCGCAGTGTAGGCGAGAGCAGTAAAACAAAACTATCGGGACATAAATCCGTCGGTTGGCAAGTGGGGCATCGTAAAAACGAATTAGCTAATACAGACTCGTTTCGACTTCGCATAAATATAATGTTTTATTTCGTAAGTTCTCTTTACGTACTTTTGTTTTTATGTGTGTCGTGGGAGTTTTAATGTTTATTGATAGCTTGTTCGCACCTTCCCTTACCACATAATAACGGTGCTGAAACCAACTGTGCAATTGTTTGTAGACAATCCCAATTCCGATGCTCTATTACCAGAAACACTTCGCAGTGGGCTCAGGTGCCCCGTTACACCGGCACGGAACACGCGCAAATGGGTATGTATTGACTAAATAACGGAACCACAATGTACCGGCCGACCCGAGCATTGAGCACTTAAAGGGTATCATTCAGCTTTTTATTGCTGTACAATTGGCAACCCTAGATGTAATAAGCAAGCTCATTAGTTATCTTACATGGTATACGTACCAAACAAATGTTGTAGTAGTTCTATATCTTTTGTACGTGCAGTAGTCTCATGGACATGTTTAAGTATCAATAAATGCAAGAGATATTTACTCGTACAACGTTTCCCTAAAACCGGACAATCCGAGCTACCGTTTACCGTTCTAACCTCAAAACCACTCAATCACGTGCCCCTATCCATGGCACATTCAGTGCCAGTGCATCGCTGGCCCATTTCGTGTAAACAAGCCCTCCCTACTCCCCCCCCCACCCCTGCACCCCCTCTCCTAGGCGCACAGCAAACATGCCTCGAATACAAGGCATACCGTTTCCATCGTCGACTTTACCTACGGGCGATATTTACTCCGAGAATGACGCATCTCAAAGTGCCCTGATTGGCTACGTTCTCTGAATTCCTATTGGCAACTCTTTTGGTACCTGAATGAAGAAAATCCAAGAGAAATGGGCTCCTTTTTTGGCAGTGCTTCCACAGTATAAAGTAGTTAGCAAATTTGGTCATCAACACCTTGAAACCAGTTAATTACCTACCGAGATTGTAACAAGCAAGTTCTAACCTATGGTGTTTTAACAATGAAATGAAACTGATATTGTATCAGTGGCTCTCACAAAAACACGACATGGTATGAAATCGCATACGATGTAACAGACTAGCTCCCGCGACTTAGTGCAACTATTGTGACACGTAAATAGAGGTCTAAAGATACGTAGTTAGGAAAAAGATATAAACATATTCAGATGATATGCTAGTTCAAAAGACAGTACAGTTCAATGAAGACTTTAGCATTCAGAATTAGTTTGCTCAAAGGTAACAAAAATAGCAAAATGTGTTCTCTTAACAAAGTTTTCTTGAAATCGATGTCAAAGGTGAGCTGCAACGGAGATACGGTAGGAACTGAGTAAGTAGGTGGGTGAAACTCCTTTGATTTGGTTCTATACTGCCGCAGCAACAGTGTCTGTTCTAAGTAATAGTATCCATTTAAGATAGTGTATTTACTATCATTCTCGTTTTGATGAACTCTTACATTTAATATTTTATTGTATTTATCACACTACTACACACTATACTGCTTTTTTTTCAAGATACGTACTGCGCATTACTGCACAATTATTATATATGATTCATAAGTGCCGTATTTTTACGCAATACACATTCAATGTTAAAAATCTGTTAAGTTTAGCTCATACTCTTAGCTCTATACACGTTCTTAAATACATATGTAGGTACTTGCTATATCCGTCATTTTTTTTTACTACAAAAGTTATTGAATCCACAATTCACTGGAGAAATTGCTGATCAATGATTTTCAATAATGAAATAAAATTTGAGATTGATTATGGCACGTTTTAGTAACTTGCACTGAAATATCAAAATGTTCATCGTTTTTCTTTAGATCGATAACACTGATGGTCTCGTTAGTTAGGTCGGTTTGTCATCAACAGAACCTCTGCCCGAGGCAATACACCATAGCATCGTATAGCTTCGCGATACGATGAGTAATGTCTTCATTACGCCTTCGGTGGTTACGACTCAATGCCGTGACGTCACTACCGGCGATAATGACTAATGGCGGTCAGGAATGCTTTTCTGAACGTCACGTAACATAAACTGGATGACCTGACTTTTCCTGAACATTCAGACTTATTTAAAAAATAAGCTTACATTAAAGACGTGTTTTGATTGAAGCGTCTTTTTTACATTTTATGGAAAACAGTCTTTGATTCAGCGTCTAATTTGGAACTTTCTGGGATAATTATATTTTGTTTACTTCATGTCCAGTAGATAAATAAAAAAACTAATGTAATAACTGTATCAGAATAACAATAATGAAGTAATCGTATCAAACTCCACCTCTGGGTCGTAACTTGGCACAGTATTTATTTTGTTTTGGAACAATGGCACCCAGAGAAATAACAGAACACGAATCATTCACCTTCATTTGTATATTTAATTAATTTTAGTTTTATTGTGAACGTATGCAATTATAGCTTTGTCAAAGGATTGTGGTCATGTAGCTTCCGCATGACCGAAGCCCATAGACAATACATAACCAGGGTTTGTGAATTTAATGAGTGCTTTTTTTTCATGGCTTTACAAACACAGGCTCATTTCAACCAAGTAGAATTACAGAACAAGCTTCTCTGATAATTAAATAAATAAATAATGCTGGTCAATCCACACAACATCATCTAGCCCCAAGCTAAGCAGAGCTTTTGTTATGGGTACTAGAAGACTGACATACAATACATTACATAGATAGCTATTTATTATTATCTATACTAATACCCAGAACATCCGGAATAAATATTTGCAGATCTTACAAACATTTATCCCAAGGCGGGAATCGAACCCGCAACCTCCGCGTCACAGGCAGACTTTGACTGACCCGCCGCGCCACATCGGTCGTCAATGAATCGTCGTTGATAGATGGTCTAGCGCTGTTGGTGGCTGCGGTTGTAGTGCTGCAGGTACTATTATTTAATCTTGTCAGCAGTGTGGTATTGTTAAAGGTTTTATTCATTGTTTTTTTTAGGCAAACGCGTTACACCGTAGGCCGCATCATCATTTAACATCAGATGTAATTGCGGCCAAGCGTTTGCCTATAATGCATAAAAAAAAAAAAAAAAAAAAAAAAGAAAAAAAAAAAAAAAATCGTGCTACCTTTTTAATAAATTGATAAACCTTGCCTTTTTTATTTGATAATCCTAGAACAATCTTTTGAAATGTTTCCCAATTCCACGCCAGTATGCACACTACCTAGTTACGTAAATGTGTAAGCTCGCACCTCCCGGCACACAATGCAAACGGCAATGGGATGCACTTTTGGCCGTGTCAACGATCGCGCGATCCGCTGACACTACGACTCTACTGCTACAATTGGGTCACCGCTGTGTGACGTCACGGAAGAGAATAACGACGTCATGAGTTATAATAATGAGGCGAGATCCAGTGTTTACTGATCACGCTTCGGAGATTGTTTTTCTTAGCAGATTATTATATTGCACAAGCAAAAATTCAGTAAATGTAATGCTGGCTCCAGTTCAGACGAACAAAACGAGTTCAACATGCACAAATTGCAAACGTGAACGTAAGGCAGAGGTCTCGCCTTCGTGTCGCTTGTCATTTATTTGTTGTAGACCAGCTTCACGTGGACTATTCACACTAGCTCGTGTTTCAGCTAATATATAGAAAGAAGGATTGTCGTAAATACGTAGTCTAACATGCCAACACCCTTTATGGTGGTAACAATAACAAAATTCATGGAATTTACATACTTTTAGTGTCGTAGTAAAACAAGATTTATGTTTGATATAATTGCGCGTGACCACGAATGCATGTCGTGTCATGTGTCGATTTGTTTGTCACACCCGCGACCCGCGACCCGCGCGCCGTGACGCACGGGGTGTTGACGGATTTGTTTGTCACACCCGCGACCCGCGCGCCGTGACGCACGGGGTGTTGACGGATTTGTTTGTCACACCCGCGACCCGCGCGCCGTGACGCACGGGGTGTTGACGGATTTGTTTGTCACACCCGCGACCCGCGCGCCGTGACGCACGGGGTGTTGACGGATTTGTTTGTCACACCCGCGACCCGCGCGCCGTGACGCCGTGACGCACGGGGTGTTGACGGATTATAGCTGAAACTATACATTTCAGATTCTCGTGATGGAAATGGCCATTTTATGTGAAAATTATTTAAAATGTTTAAGTATTTTCCCGACCAACTAAACTTGAGTAGGTAATGCATTTAACGAACCGTCTTTTTACTTGTTTATAGTTATGTATTTTCTAACGGAAATAGTCTCATACTAAACAATAATAGCAATAATCGGCCAAAGTCATAATATCGCTGACAAATTACCAATCAATCAAAATGTGACAAGTCAAGTTCTGATGCGTTTCTCTTTGATCCTACACTGTGAAAGAGAATACCGAAAGCAATATGAACAAAGTTTACAAATCCGCCGCTGAGCTTTATTTAGTTCAGTGGGACTGGGGGGCTCAGCTGGAGTTGTCACAACACGCGGAAGCCGACACTTGTCAAACTGACAGCTGTCAACCTGCGGCCGCACTTGCAATTTCAACTCTCGCTCTAAATTGTTAAGATAGATTATTCCCCATGCTGAAACTATGAAACTGCAATGTTTATGCTGAGGAGAAGTAGACTCTAATCCCTGGTGTTAAAAGCCTTTTAGAGCTGTGAATAATTTAGCGTTTGACGTTATTACAGTCAGCTCCGTGGCGCGTCATCAAAATTTTGGCTGTATTTAATTTTGCTTGAAAATGCACCACTTCTAAACATAGTCTAGTCTAGATCATTTTCTCTACTAACAAAGAGTAATATTGATCAAAGAAACTGTTTATTAAGTTTTAGATTCAAATTCATCCAATGGAAGTTGAGCCATTTTTAATAGAAGTCGGTTAAAAAAAAAACAGTTGTTTTTAGTAAAATATGAACCGTTTTTGCTTTAAGTAAATGAAATGCATTTCCATGCATAAAATCTCGATTAAAATCACAACAAGTTATAAGTTAGTGGTTGCACCGAGCGCTGCTTAGGGCAGCCCTCATAAATATTTAACCACTTTTACCCGACTACGGGAAAAAGAGGATTGTATTTCTACAACCTGCTAGGTATACTGACATTTAGATTTTTATGATTTAGATAAATGCTCGAAAAATACCAGCATGTTGAATTGTGATTGAACTGTGATTCTTTAAATGCTAAAACTCTGGTTGTAAACTAAAGTTATCTCAAAACTGAGCTCACATTCGGCGACGCATCACATTACCGATACGACACTTACATGTCGTGTATGTGTCGGTATGTATTTATTCATTTCATTTCGATTATATTTTTCTTTGATCAACTAACATATGACGACGTGTAGACATCGTGTCGTGCCGTGTACATTGTGCCCACTCAATAAGTTTTATTAGTTTGAGCAGAAAATATTCAAGTAACATAATTATTTACAATCCAGACTTGTGAATTCTTGTTCGAAGCTAGCTTCTGTAACATTGCAGAGTTTGGAATTTTACAAGTTCAAGTAATGTTTTAAGTTATGTTTAACATCGACTGAGTGAGATTAATTTATAAAGAAAATTCATTTGTTTTTCTTAAGACTAGCTGATTGCGGAGTTAGAAAACAACAAACAAGTTCTTAAAAATAATTGTATAAGTTTGTAACAAAGCAGAAACAAAATGCGAAGGCATGTTTATTAATAAGGCCCCATACCATTATACCACAGTAATAAATTAATAACGCGATGCAACCGCATAAGGACCAGCGTACACGTGACCACAAAAAAGCAGAGCTTTCGTGCTGCGTAAATAAAAATGCGGCGACAAATGACGTAGGTTGCATATCGCGTCGCGTGACCCCCGCGTTAAATAATGTGAAGGCATGAGCACACGATTTATAAGGTCCGCGACCGACACGCCACCTCATATCCCGTCATAGCGAGCCGCCCTATTTATAGAGCCTTTTATTGCATCATAAAAGCTTCGTAATTAAAGTTTATGAAACCGTGACACAAACGATGCGTTCCTGACAGCTTACTCGCGAGTGTATTATAGCCTTAACGGCTTACTTTTAGGCGTCGTTAAAAGTTAGGTTTTACTGTCTGAATAGCATCACATTAATCTGAGAATTTCATTACATTACAACTTACCTTAATCATCTTGAATCCTTGTCTATAACCTCTTTCATATCACAATCATGCACCACATAACAGGCCCATTCTTTTAACCTTTCTTATGGTTGTATTTTTTATGTAAATTTCAAATACCAAGTAAAAAAACAGGGGAAGAAATATATGAAGGTTTGACGTTATGATGAAAGTTAATCAACCTTTACAAACATTAGACTATAATAAACAGTAAAACTCGAACATACCCAAACTCCTTTGAAAATTTAATGACGGGCAAACACTCACCTGAAACAAACGAAATAAATTCTTAAGTTAGACGGAGGATAAATCTTAGGGCGAGTACAGACCGGCTACAGAAACGTCACCGCGCGGTCAATTTATGGCGCCATCTGCTGTTTGACAGAATGAGGAGAGGTCGCACGCTAGTCTGGCTAAGCCCTAGGGGCATTGGATTATAGCTCGATTTATTTGAGGACTAGACGTCGTATGCTCCGCACGTACGAGCACGTATCAGCCAACCAGGCAGCCTGCGTGCAGTAGGTACCATCATGGAGCTCATCTTAGTTCTCATCTCAGGGTAGATATTGCACCATTTTGTAAGTCTCTAGAGCTCAATTCTGCGCCAAATAGTTTATATGCTTTTAGATTTATTGAATAGCGAAGGTAACAACGTATTGCGAGAGTCAATTTATTTTTCGATATATTGGATATGAGTTTGCCTTCGCATTATTTTCTAAAATAAAGTTATAACCACTGTATTATATTTTTTATAGAAAATATTTATGAGGTATGTATTTTAAATTGGATTATTTATGTGACCCGAATTAAATTTTGGTTACTTAGAAATATAAAAGTCAATGAACTATAATGTTGAGTTGTTTCCCGTGGTTGAGTCGCCTCGCCAGTCGCCAGTCGCCGGTGCACACCTAGCTTAGGAAAAGTAAATAAAACTCTTTGGATTCCTCAAGTTTTATCGGTGAGTTTCGTTTCTACAATGAAATGTTTATTTTCCTTGCAAATAAGGCGAGGCACGGCGCAACTAGCGTCGTAAACTTAAAAATAAATGAGAACGAAAGCCTTTAGGATTGCCAGCATTTCTACAAATAGAATAAATTGAACTGGTTTTATACCCATTTAACTATTAGTCAATTTGAAACAAGCGATTGCGATTGACGTATGGTTTATACAAATGTTTCAGATAACCCTATGCTGAAGTATTCGTGCCGTGAAGTGCTAACATTATAACTGGAACCAGAAACTTTGGCAAATTATAGGTGTCAGGTATCTTTGGCATGCAGGTAGGATGCCAAGTCGGAACACTCGAGTTTCTGTTTGTAGCAAAACTTTGAAACTGTTACTGAATATACGCTTATCTAATTTAATCTACGGTACGTAAGGTATTTAGTTTCAGTTTAATAGCAAAAGCAATCGTTTTGATGTAGGAGATATTGTGCATAATATAACAAGTTTGACAAGCACCAATTATATAACAAGTTGAAACATCTTTTGAATTGACATAATAATAAAAGTATTTTTTTTTATAATATGTTTATTTTTTATAATGTATATTGTAAAAAACTTTTTTCTAAGTATTTAAATAAAAGTATCTTTAATCTACTTAACAACACAAAAAGTATTGACATCCGTTCCACAAATAAAATTCCTTCCAATAATATGGAAAGTACAAGAACAATCGTTCATTCCGACTTAATAAATACAAAATCTGTGATGAATGGAGCAATCTCCGGCCGCGGTGGTGCTCATGCCACTTGACGCTCGACTACAATGGAAAACAAGCTATAAAACGCTGCTTTAAGATTCATAATAGCAGCACCAAGAAAATTCAAATTTAGCTTTGAGCAGTAACTTAGCGCAAAATTAGCTTAGATTAAGCTTAGAATTTCATTACATCGGCACATCAAGCTAATGAAATTCTATCACGGAGAAAAAAGATTGGTTTTCAGTAAATCACTCAATATAAAATATGATAAACTTTATTTATTACTTCATAGTTTTTGAAGTGAAAACTTCTTTAGCGGCGCTGGGTGGGTAAAAACTTTCAAACTCGCGTCAGGGTCACGTGACGTTGATCGAAAGCGTAAGATCGAGGGAAAGGGAGAGGAACTAGTATCTCCCACTCTTTCTACCGTGCCTGAGTGTGCTGACTCTGTTTAGGCGGCACAGGGCGCTTGCGCGAATGTGTCTGTGTCATTGTGATTGTCATTGTCATTATGACGTCTGTGGTTATATTTTTATGTGAAAACTTAGAAGTGAAAACACAACGTTAATATTGAAGTTTTCACTTCTGCCGGCACTCCCGGAGTGCTACCTTTTTTTATTTCTATTTAAATAATTGAATTTCCTGTAAAAAGTAAACCATTTGATAGGTCATCGCGTTATATTGAAAGACACTAAGAAACTCTGAATAAGACCGCAAAAATCTACGATATAAATGAAGTATTTTATTGTTCAGTATCGCAGCCATTGTAGAGATAATGCAGCCCAGGCACTGTCATGTTTCTTTATCTAAATGTCCTAGCCAGATTGAAATATTGTCCGATTACAGAATAGGATCATGTTTTAAGTATCCCTTAGTAATGTCTTATTTTACATTTTTAACACCTGGCTAATACTTCACGACTTGGATGAAATTGGGTTTTTTTATTAGTTTTGACAATGATAGTATGTTTTGAAATAAGCGCGCAACGAAATGAAGGTGGAAAAGAGTTGAAGCTCTTAATTGAATCAAATAAAAGAGCAAAGGAAGTATTTCTCGTAAAGATACGTTAATATAATTTAAGGTAATGTTTGTAGAAATAAAACCGCATTCACAACGATTTCTACGAACAAGTTGCGGTTCGAGGATTGTTTATTCAAAGTAGGTAAGTCCATAAACTTTTGAATTTAATTAAAATATTCTGCAGCTGGGGTGCCAAATATTTACTTTTCATTAGATAAAATAAAAATTAAAACATCTGCAAATAGTGCTTAGCTCACAATCGGACTTAAATAAATTCACGGGCTTACTTTTATTTAATTTATCGTAGCATAAAACGAAAGATAATATTAGAGAAAAGGTTAATTAGTTTTGCTTAAAAATACGTGACAGCAATGAAATATGGTGCTAAATTGAATAGTATGACTTCAAGTCGGCGTTATTTTACAGTGAGTTTCGAGATAGATATCGATTCAAAGTTAAATAAAAGAAGTTGATGTTGTTACTCTATACCTTGTTTAAAAAATACAAAATATTCTGTTCACTTGCGCAAACAATGTTTTGCGCAGATCTAAAACCGGTTTACGGTAGTTCTTTTTTAAATATTTAGTTGTATTTTGAAAACGCATCAACGTTTTCTGTTTCAAATAGAAATGGTTCAGTTCGTAAGCAGTGAGTAGGTCATAGTGTTAGTAATAATCCCGTTTATACATCGCTTAATGGCAGCCGGCGCCGACGAACATTGTTCTCGAAGGTTCCGGGAACGTTCTGGAATTTCGGGAATACTCAGTTTAGGTTAACTGGAACGCAGGTGTTAGACTCCCATTACTCGAGTTTTTGGAACCATGAAAGACATTGTGTGCGTTCATGGAATCGCAGTAAGAAATGAAGTACATAGTTGCTTTTTTGTTGTAAGTTCGTACACGTTTTATGTATTTATTAGACTTTTGTGTATTTAACGTACGACTGAGACAAATGGTTCTGTAAACCCTGATAGGCACATTGTGCAACGCTGGTGCGAACGGATTTCTTTGTTGATTGTACAAAGTCTGGTGCCAGATAAGGGCTTCCTTTACCCTCGTCTCCTTTGTTTCTTTGTTTGTATTTTTAGCTTTAACTAGAGAGCTGGTGGTACCACAACATAATTATAAATGATCCTTGAGCTTTTATTAAATGAATGTATCTTGAAGAAATGTAGACAAGTTCAGATTTGCCTAGGAATCGTTAACTTAGGTGAAGTGAGCCCTGAAAATGAGCACATTCAAACTGTGGTGCACAATCATCGAAATAAGGTTCAAAACAGTGGTCCTGACACCACTACAATATTCAAAAAATAAATCGCTGTTTATCGATGATATCGATAGATAATTTTAAAAGCTACAAGTAGAAACTAAAAGAATTATTCGGTTATTATAGGTTATAGACTAACTACTTGGTTGTAAATAATTGGCCCAGATTCTAGCTCATTTGCTTCTGGTATTTTTAGAATAATTTATACAGATATTTAAACATATCTAACTTTGATTGAGAAATACAAAATAAATACGTAAGCTGTGTGGTTTAAGTTCATGAAAATAAAGTGCACATTGGATAACAATCGCGGCCCGGCAATAGTTTAACACCTAATACTTTTCAATAAGAACCTTCTTATGACAAAGTAATGGTTTTGGCGTAACTCAGGGAAGCCTACGGAGTAGTGGGCCATTACACACCGGCCGTAACGAGCGGGACGTGAGTTGACCACCAGATGCAGGCAACGGCCTACAGAACTAACTACTTCATACACTGTGCTGAATTACGGGACCCAGCAGTAGTAGCTGCTAGGTATACTGTGGAGCGGTTATGAGCTCGCCTGCATACTAACTGTTAGAAAACTGTGTTGTTTTAGTATACGATTGGGAAAAATGTATTAAATGCAGGAAGACGAGGGAGTTATAGACTGAAATATATCAGAGAGCACAGATTAAATTTGTGTTGTTCTTCGAAGAATATCCATGAAGCTTACAAAAGCCTATCGGTTAGTACTTACGCATACACTGGCTGATACTGATTGGATGTACTGACATAGTTGTGTCTCGAATAGAAGTATCGGCGTCGCGCCGGTTGATAGGGTGTGATAGAACCTCTTCTAGTTGTAAATATAAAGCAGTGTACTCGTGTAGTGTGTCGGTAGTTGTATAAAACAGTTTCATTGTCTTTGAGTTGTGACTGTTTTCGCTATAACAGCACAAAAACTAAAGAATCGCGAAACTACTGTACTGTTTTATTCCAACTTTATTCGGAAAGTTGGTCAATCGCGAGTCCCCGGCATCGTAAAGCTCTCCAAATAAATACAGTTCCGTCAGAAGTTAAATTAAAAGCGTCTCGAGGGAGAAATAACTTTAATTTAGCAAGTTGTGAATGTCACAACTTTGCTGGCTAGTGCTAGTGTGTACGCGCGGTTCACTCAATAGTTTACTCAATGAGGTCTTATGAAATACAAAGTTAAGCCTATTGCACTAAATAGGTTTCAAACTTAGCATGCAAAATCTAAAAAAATAAAAGATTTCCTGAAATCAGCATTTTTTGCTACACAAGTCCTTAGGCAGCAGAACTCGAAGCAGACACTTGACCTAAAAGCATAATAATGAAGAAATAACCAGCCACATAAACCTGCTATAAAGGTGAACCCATTCAGTTCATGTTGTAAGGGGAGAAAATAAAAGATTTTTATTATGTTAGAGAGTTAGGGGGTAGTTTTTCAGGGTAGCAAGTCGCTATAAATTATGTGCGGTGTGTGTGAACGACGGACTCGGAAGTTGTGGCTTGGACGAGGCCAAATTGAGCTTAAAAAATAAACATTTTATGTCCACCTAAGCAAGTTTTTATAGTTTCTTCATAAAACAAAGTCTGAAAAATGTATATATTTTTGTTATGATACATTTCATAACAAAAAAAATATTACACGAAGGAGTAGTAATTTATAATGATATTAATTATTTTCGTATATTACCTAAGTACTTTCTTACAACGTTTTCATTTACTCAAAATGATATAATACAATCAGATTCATCTTGGGTTACTTTTGACTAAAAATATTACACAGGTTTACAAAACATATTTAACAGCGATATGCACGGCGGTACGCTGCTCTCCGTACATGTAGAGCGTTGAAGCTTAGGGTATTATAGGTACCTTCTATAGGATCTCTAAACTTTATAATCCACTATTAACTTACGTTCTCCAGCTGAAACATGCGACAGTAATAGTTGAGTGCTGAAGAAGCAGCTCAAATAAATCTCATATCTCTCGCAGATCACACTATCACAAGCATTGGCGCGCTCATTGGCTCGGAAGATGTTCAGAGCCGGCGGTGGGGGAGGGGCAAGGGAGGTCTAGACAATGTGACATGTCTCTAGAATCTAGATTAATATAAAGACATGCTAACTTTCAACAGCGCGCAATATTAGAATTCTGCTTGTAGAAAATCCCGTGATTCTCTCAAAATATTGGCAATTGATAGTGTTAGAATTTGAACGAGCACGTAATTGGATTAAAACTTTATTTTTAAGTCACTTTGTTCACGTAAAAGAAAATCTGAATAGTCGAATTTATTTCAGGGAAGCGTATCAATAGATAAGTAAATCAATAGATTTACTGAAAATTTGTGTACTATTTTTATTTATTGGGCTTTCTAAAAGCTTTGGCATTTCCAATTTACAAATAACAAGAGTCCATCAATAAGCCACATTAAGGGAATGCTATAGAATATCGAATAATCATAGAATTTCTTGTATAAGAACTCGTCTGGGGAAATACCAATAGCGAACCTATTTCTATTGTCAAGCTCATGCGTCCGAGTGACGTCACATTTCTGTGTTCCGGTGCTATTTTCCAATGTGATGCAAAAAGGACCATTCTTACTGGACGTGCACGGTGAATCAATGCGTTATGGAGAAGCAATTCCTCATAAAGGACGCTTTGGAAGCAACGGGTGGTATTATTTGGTATCTCATCGCAAGTGTCTTTGAGTTATCGTAACTACCGAGTTATGTATTCATTTTTGCAAATAGCTAAAATGCTGAACTCCTCGTAAATTCCTGGCTAAATACAATGTAGACTGCTTAATAGGAAGGATAAAACGAGGTTGTAGTTGATGAGCAACTCAACTAGGGAGGACTGCACGACCCTCGGGAGTGCCGACTTCCCAACTTGTTAGTGTAATGAACTATGAATATACAGAGCTTTTATGATTACAAACTTCATTATTTTGATGTTTTGATAGGTAATACTTATAACTCGCAATTCTTTGTAAGAAGGCTCATATTAAATAACGGTAGGAACGGGGCCGTAAGTTTCTTGCCCGTTATTCTAGGCTCTGATCACGTGGAACTGGCACCTAGTATCACCTAGTATCACCTAGTATATAAGACAATTCGAAATGATCCTTATGATTTTACTGAATAAAGAATTTTTGATTTTGACTTAAATGTATATGTAGCAGTAAAGAAACGTGCAATTTAGAATTTTATAGATATGACTTTATTGTAAAAGTCAATTTATAAAATTATGCGCTTTCATACGCTGAGCACAGAACTGAATTTGGAAGCAGATCAAAAATCACAAACGGTTTGGTAAAAATTCAATATCCATCGCGTCCTCCGGAAATTCTATTGAATCGAGCGTCCTCTCTTTATGTGCTGGAGTGCAGTTTCGGCAAACAAACCTCTTCATAGTTCAAATCAAATAGGATCCAGACAACGATCCTACATATCTAAAATTACATATCTTTTACTATTCATCAAATGATACTGGTGGTTTTACATAATAAAATATATACATTTATAGGCATGTAGGTAATGTAGCCTTTATGTAGTAGAGGATGTTTTATGGCAACAGTTACAGCTTGAAAATAGAACAAATGTATGTTTATTACGCAATTAATACACATAAAAAAAAAAGTACTCGTGCAATCACCCAAATACTTGTAAACTTAAGTTTTTTAATAAAAAAATTAAGATGAAACAGAGCGAACATTCTCTTAAAGCTAACGATAGTTATAAGTATGAAAAAGGGAAGGTTCAAATTGCTTTGAAAATGTGCACCACACATAAGCGTAAGCGATACACTTGTGCTAATATAAAATGCTAAACCGGTCAGCCAGTGCCGTGACCAAGCTAAATAAAACGGTAGATAACGTTGTTTACCCAACGTGTCACCAGTATAATTCCATGTTTAATTTATAACTTTAATGCGATTGTTTCATAATGAATGAGGACGGTATAAATGTGGCGCCAAAGCTTTTCGAAACCAGCAATGCACTAACAAATTTACATTTTGCCGAGAGTCGCCATGTTTGAGTGGAGCTGTGGTTCCCGATTACCTCGAAACTAGCAGCTCTCTGAACACAAACAAAACACGCCGTGGTAGACGGTAGACCGGCATCTGCGATTACACTTTTCTGGTTCTTGCACAACAGCATAGTGCCCAAGACAAGTCATAATAGGTTATACAAATATACAATATTGTGTAAAAATCAAGTTTTACATTAAAATTGAAGATTGTTCCGATTATGTATGTACATAAATGTATGTCATCGCACCGCACCCTCATCAACATATTCATATATATATCAGGTTATATGTGTTTTTTATGCAAAATGGCAGGTTCTTTTCCTGAATAGGCAGTATTAAGAGTTTTTAAAGGCCACCGGGAATACTCCAGGAGCTCACGTTTCGGGGTATAATGAGGGTGAGAGCAGCGCCCAGATCCCCGATTCCCGGGACCTCATTAGTATTTACAAGATAATGTCAAAACAAAGACGAATCCAACCCGGATGAGTTCGAACCTGCCACGAAAAGGAGCTCGTTGCCTTTCTCTCTGGACTTCTGAATAGGAATTTGAAGTTACAAATAGGTAACATGTTATAATTACACCATTCCTGTTAAATATAAAAAGGCATTGTTAGAGGCACTCAGCATCAAATATTAATAAAAAGTATGACAAAAATAGTTTTATATTTTTATCATTTGTGTAATCAGTTCTGTGACTACACTCATCTACATAAAACAAAGTCAGTTCCACGCTAAACGCGTCATGTGTCAAGTTACGAACTTTCGAGTCGTTGAGTAATGACAGGCATCTAACTTATTAGTTAGAAAGGCTCTTGTTTTTGTGCAAATAACAAAAAGTAATTTAGTTGTTTATAGTACATACAAACAGCTTTGCCCTTCAACAACCTTACATAAAGTATACAACTCTTTCAACTAGAGGCTACAGTTTGTTTGACTCGAGCGCCTGTCCCGTGGACTGAAGACGTACAGCAACAATAACAATAACAATACATCAAGCTAGGTGACTAAAAACCTTTAAAAAACATATAATTGTACAACCAAACTTTTCATAAGCTCAGATTGTTACCAAAAAAGTTTCGTTCGATAAAATAACGATTCGAATACAATAAAAATGCGTAGGTATGTAATTTGACGGACGGATTCATATAATTAAAAAAAGCTATATTATCTTGTACAATATATCTCTTTACCGTGGACAGATTCATATACACCACTACTACACCTACTACAACCTGACACTTTGTCGTAAACTAACAAAAAGCTATGAATCATACTGTTGTCTGTATAACTGTAGCTACAGTCTCCACTACACCGCACTGCACAGTGGTAGAACTACATAAAACTCGCTACTTCCAGTTTCTTCGCTAAAATTATTCTAACAAAAAGTTGACGAAAGGCATTTTCGTCGGTATTATAGTAAGCTGTGTGTAGAGTAGGAAGTTTCCGAGACGGCAGAGCAGCCTGTAAATTGTTTTATTTTATTATTCAGCGAAAATTTGTTTAATGCCTTGCCAACTTTTAAATAATGAAAATATTGAAATGTTTTAAAAGCATACGGAACTAGGTTGAAGGAAATCGTTTGCGGTGAAAAACTTTTCAGGGAATTTTCCATTTCGTATTTATGTCGTAGATAATATCTGTTGACTACGTTGGAATATTAACCTTTTTTTTATTTGAAGTGAGATTACGTCATGCATTCAAGATTTACTCGTCGGAGTTTTTTTACCCGTAGGAAGTAACCAGCGGAACTTAGTAAAATATAAATAACAAAACAAGATGCAGCCTCAGTAATACGTACTATAACCTCCATGAATCTTTCACAATATCTAAGTCAGAAGATTTATTACAACATTATTACTAATCGCCATTGTACGAGATACTTTTCCTTATTTGTGACTTGTGTTTCCGTTTTGCGAATCCCTAAAGATAAGTATTTTTAGCAATTTTGGGGCTTTCTGTTTATCTTGTTCAGTACAGTGAGGAAGTCAGGTGTTTACTTACCAAATCGGTTATGTTATATTTCCTGTAAGCCAAATAAATGTTGCAGCAAAATATCACATAAATAATATTATTCTTAACGTGAACGTGGGTCTTAAAACGTAGAGATTGTGTAAGCGATACGACAGCGTACTTCTCAAAGCTTAGTTTGGAGCTTAAAATGCCTACAATCAAACAGTTAATGGTTATTAACCTCTGAAACCGTAGTCTTTAAACGAGTTCATTCAATATCTAGACTTGGATAGCTATAAGGTGTGAAAACGGGGCCTAAGTGAGGCTCATATCCGGCTGACCTAAATACCTTAAACACTAGACGTTGAATAACTGCGCGTCGGAAATAGCCCACGCACTAATGTACTTTATATCTACTAACACCCTTGTAGATAGTACACATAGATAAGGATAATTTATATACAAACGGGATTTAATTCTTGTATTACTAATTTTATTTTTTTGCGAATAGTTTTTAATTTAGGTCACCATAAAAAAACATTGCCAATGAAAGTAAGTGTATTACTAATTTTATTTTTTTGCGAATTGTTTTTAATCACCATCGTAAAAATCCTTGTCAATGAAAATATGAAAGTACTACCATTGTATATTTCGACAGCAAAGCATCGATGCTCGTATTTCATTATTTTATATTATTGTATATTTCGTCCGGCATTATCCGTCAACACGTTATCCGTTGCATACTGAGCTACCTATAAACGGTGGACCACTATTACGTGAATTTCATCGCTATATTGTTTAAAATGAATATATGTAAAAACTTTTTAGTACGCACATCAACAAACTATATGATTATTATTAAATGCAATTGTTTAGCCTGACCAATTTTATTTTCAATGATATATGTGAGTATCAAAGTCAAAAAAAAGTCAAAAATTACTTTATTCAGTAAAATCACAAGGATCATTTAGAATCGCTAGACTTAATTGTACATGTTTAGACTATAACTTTCATTGACACATTAAATTTCAATTCTGCCATATTCTCATGCCGTAGACTTGGGTATTCGTATTAAAACTCGTCATAGCTACACTAACTCAACAGTTAGTTATATTTCTCTCTGGCTAATTATTTAAATAGTCACTTCGAGTTTCAGTTTAATGACTGTAAATTGTTTTAAACTAGGTAGATTTTAAACTATTTTAGACCTCTATGGTATTTTCAAAAAGTATTTTAATCAAAATTTCCCGTTTAGCTTTCAATGGAATTTAAATTTGATATATATTATTTTTAAGCTCCAAAGTCACTATAATTGGTAATCGGTTAATTAACATGGTACTCTGATCGTGAGGAGCAGGTTGTGTTCCGATGGCGAGCACGGCTCGGTTGCAATCAATCGATTCCGTGTCAATCGAACACTATTCAACGAACGGAACAGACAGTATCGCTTCCTTTGTTTGAGCACGTTGTTTGCTCTCACAAAGATACAACTAAATTTGAATAACAGAAATTGTAAAGAAAAGTTTAGTTTGTTTGTTATTTTGTCTACTATAATAACTATAATATGTACTTACCTAACCCAGTCAGAAAAGGAAAAAATATATTTTATTCTAAAATAAATCCTATGATCACTGTTTTTAGGATTAAATGAGTAAGAAACTTTATCGCACTTAATTATTTTATTGTCTGTTTTCCGAATAATGAGTTCGTTTTAAAATTCAGGTCACTTGATCTCAATAAATTAAGATTAAGGTCAATTCCGAAGCAAGGCGCACCCTTACAACGTTCTTTTAATCGCTGTAAAATACCATTTAATAGATTAATCAAAGCTATTAAAAACGTTAAAAAAGTTAATTCAAAACGCGATAAGCATCGGAAACACGGAAATCATGTGAAACAAAAAGCGTTGCATGCTGCCTTTCTACTTACCCCTCCAAGCGCCAAGCGCCCTGTGCCAAGCGCCATGCGCCATGCGCCATGCTGCTTATCACAGCCACAGTCACAGCAGGCCAGCTGGCTCACTCCGTATGTTAATGACACATCTTGAACCAACTGCAGTGGTAACTATGTTCCTATAGTAATAAAAATATCAAAATGGTTTTTGTTTATCATTATCATAACGTCTGAAACTGCTTCCAATAATTAAAAATTGAATTAATCAGTTTATTAAAATACTTGAAATATTATCGATATCAAAGTTATTCATCACAGCTTATTTTTGTTATTAATTAGACTTGCCAAGGAATAGTACACATAGCTTAAAACTACTTTACTCAAAAATGACTTTGGTTGACTTACTGCAATAGTCCTTCATCCCGTTTTGGACCAACTATCTCAAGCATTAATAGGGTGAACCAGCTATTACAGCCAGCATATGCATTTTATCACAGAGTTTGCAATTTAGTTTTCATCCGTCGGGTTCCAGGAGGCCTGCCATTTACACGCAAGCCATAGAATGCAGAATGCGGCCACGTAATGGAACATACCGCGTCAAACACCTCGCTCGCGTGTCGGCTCATAGCTCCGGTAGACTTCGACAAAATATGGTTGTCATTGCCTACTAACTTCTTCTTACTGCTGCCTACATAGTTTTTGCACCTCTTCAGTAAGTTTTCGCCTACGACACTCTTATTTGTTTCATATTATTCGATTTTACTTCAAAGAGCACGTAAGTGTTCTATAGCGTTGCATGGCAACCTCAACACATCTCAAGTGGTTGCTACAGTTACCATCCAGTGGGCTGTACACTTTTTTTTCTTTATAGTTTAGATAAATACAAATATGTACTTACTAGGCATTCAATAACGATGAATAGATGCGACGCATGTTGTTGTTATATCTTGACAAAGGAGGTGGGTTTTGAGGTGTGACGATATTCTCACGATGTTTATTATTCTTTGATGATTCAACAATGACAAAATGAACTAAAGTGTTTTATGTGAAAGCGGTTTATAAAAAAAAACCAACATTGCCGAAAAGATCAAGCATCGGTTAAGAGGATCACCGAGTCAATAATACGAGCATACTACCCGCGAAGAGAAAATACAATTGATTTTGGTGCATTACTTGTCACGTCCCTGCCCCCGCCGCCACCCCCTCGTGATATCACTTCAAATGATTTAGGGGAGGAAAGAACGCCTTTTTTCTTTGTTTGCGCGGATTTATAGCATTCGGTGAAATGCTTCCTATGAGACTTGGTTGGAAACTCCGATATTATCGGAACTGCGGGCACATGCCCGCTGCTAGATCATAATAACCAACTCCTGGAATACCACCTGAGAACAATAAAATGCAGAAATTTTATATAGCTTTTTGACCATTTTTCAAGCGCTGTTTTTATAGACTTTTTGATCGAAAACTGAAAACTTTACAACGGGCTATTAAAGGTTATAACTGTTTTTTTCTTCATTAAGTACAATAAGCAACGTACAACGCTATAACATATCATTAATAACAAAAAAACGCAATAAATACCTACAAAAAATCATTTACTAATGGATACAGATATGTATATATAATATAAAGTAGGTACATATTTTTCATTAGTTTCTACACTTGAATAAGCTTCTTTAAACATTTCCCGCAAGACAAACCAGAACTTAAAACTAAATTGATTAGCCGAGTCAGAAGGACAGCCTCGCAATGCAAATACCACAAGTCGTAATCGAAAAACTTAAAAAACTTCGAAAGTGGATTCGATCCGAGATTAAAAACTATCGGATAACCAAGGCTTAATTAAAACTCGTGAACTGAAACAACACTTGTCCTCCCACTCCGAACCTCCCTCTTTCCACTGAAGTCCTCCGGCACGGTATTCACTTCACAGAAGTCGAAATACTTATTCGTTTGATTATCACACTGAGCCATACCAACGTATTGACATCTAAACGTGGAGATTTTAAAGCTTAGCTAGCACCATGTCATATTTAACAACCTTTAATTAGTGCAATTAGTTAGTAAGTAAATTATAATTATTAAAATATCAATAAATCTTTATTAACATTTTTTAACATATAAATATTATTATTTGGTAATATTACGCATCATACTATACAAACCTTTATTTTTTGTGAAAAATCTCTCGGTAAGTGGCCAATGAGATAATTAAAAACAGATTTTTATGAATGTTGTTATATAGAACCCTTTCACAACGAGGGCCAGAGGGTCGGATTGTCAGATTGTATTAAAATAAGAGTCACGAACCGATGCTCATTATTAGGGATTTGTTCATAAGCCGGGGCCTCAAATTTAAAGATATTTTCACTGGAGTTTGTTTTCTTTGTAATCAATGAACTCGCTCTACTTATACATTATATTTACGTCAGTAACGAGGCCAGCCATTGTCATGGTAAATACAATTATTGGCCTCATTTTCTAAATGTATTTATTTTGCTTGATTTACTTTTCTTTATTTACTACGATGGAATTTACAGAATTTATTATACATGGAATTAATGATGTATTAGAGTACATAACACATAAATATTTTAAAATTGAATAGAATTAGAAGGACCTTTTTCGAAATAAGGTGAATCTAGGCGTCAATACTTTGAAAAGTGTTAAAGTATGTAGCAACATGGTTGCACTGACCTCACACTAGCAATTTAAAATGGCACTTTCAACCACGAGCACAGAAAATGTAAAAGCTCAGAAAATGTCGATATATTTTTATAGCTGGCTATGAGAGAAGTTAACAGCAGGAATCCTCTGAGAAATAACAAGTAGCACAAGAAAATGTGCATTTAGAAATACACAATTACACTAGCTTGGCTATACATGCATAAATTATAGGAGATAAAGCGAAGAAACTTTATTGAAATTGAAAAAAAATCTAAATCTGGTATTACTTAGCTAAGAACGTGGTATTCTTAAATATAATTTCTTCACCCGTTTGGTAAGTCATATTATTAAATTACTAGCAAGTAAAATCGCGTTTGGCAAGCCAATCAAATCATTTTATAACTTTTGATACATTTTGTACGCTCTAAGTCACATTTACAACGTCGCGTCACGAACATTATATACTCAGACTACAAAGTTCCAATTAAAACAGTACCTACATTTAAAAAATATTTTCGCCTACATTTCAAACCATAAAATAAGGTAATAGTAAGGTCCTATTGTCAGTGCAAGCAGTGCATTCCAACTAAAATGTATAAAGAGGCTGATAATTTTAGAAGCGAGTAGAGTCGCGTTATTTGACTAGTGGGTAGACATGTCGCCGATCCAAGCGAGCGCTCAGTGCAGCTAAGTGCTACTTAGCCGCGCCATACCGCGCCATACCGCGCCGTACATACAGCCATGAGCTTTCCCTTGGAGCTTCTAAATAGTTCTACTAAATTGAACCTCTCTTATAGTCTGTGAACTTTAAGTTTAACATTTTTGCACATTTCCTGAGAAGCACAAATCATAATGAATCTGCAACGTTCTGCAGTCGGCAAGGCGTTGACGCGCGGTGTGACTGTGTTAGGGTTACGTTGTTGAATTTGAATTCGATAACAAAACTGCTTTGTTAGGATTGCGAGAAATCGGCTGATAGGAAAAACAAAACACGTGTTTTGTTTTATGTTTAAATCCATGGTACCTATCTATATAGGTACAATGGATTTAAACAGGCTGCTCTAGTGATGACCTAGAAACTACAAAAAAGGTAGGTAAAGCAAACTGTAGCTGAAAATAATGTGCCTTTTTGAATATTATTCCCCGATCGCAATCGAGTTGTAACACGAAATAATGTTATCTAGTGAATGCATGAGTTTATGTGCAGTTTGCCAGATAATACTTTTCATGAGCGAGCTCGATAAATTATATCGTTTTTCAGTTAGTTCGCGAAAACTGGCGATATATCAAACTTAGTGCCAAGTTCTTCTAGTTTTACAATGTTGGATTATTATATGTAGCTTATCGATGTTTTATAGCTCTAACAATATTCAAACAATAAAAACATAAAGTCAATTACGAGTGAAATTTCAAAGCAAAATTTCAAACTATTTTTTTTTTTTTTTTTATGTCATAGCTGGCAGACGAGCTTGCGGGCCACCTGATGGGAAGTGGTCACCGCCGCCCATGGACACCTGCAACACCAGAGGCGCTGTCGGTGCGCTGCCGGCCTTTTAAGTGAAGGTAAACCCCTCTCTTGAAGGCCCCCATGTCGAAGCTCCGAGGGAAAACCATGGGGGGTAGCTCGTTCCACAACTTACACGTTCGAGGCAAAAACGATCTCGTAAACCGTGAAGTTGTGGAGAACCACCCATCCAGGAACTATTAGAACTATTTGCAAACTGGGTCTTGAGACAGGAGAAAATATAATCCTCTGAAAATAGAAATGTACAGTAACCTAGTTTTATTCAATCAGAAAACGTACACGACGCGACGCTCCACAATAAAAATACACAACGCTCTGTATTTGCATAGATTACACAAACTTAAAGAGAAAAGGCAATCCTCCATAGAACAGGTAGCCAGGAAAGTTTCGTTGTAAATAACTGCTAGCGATCTTGCCGCATTGTCCTCCCGAAGTCTCTATAACGGGCTTACTCTATCGCCTTCCATTCAAACAGATTTGAACTCTATAACTTGCAACATAAATTCCATTTCCGTAGTAAATGGTCGGTAGTTAGTGGACACATTTGTTATTGAATGCAGCGTTTTGTTCGTTAGATTCGGTTGGGTATCTTCGGAATCTGTGGTTCAATAGAATTACTAGGATTCTAATACGTATTGTACTCGCAGTTTCGGAATGTAGTCTCGGTATGCGATGGAGTACTGTGTAAACAGGAACGGATTGCAAACTACGTTTTGTAAGAGAACACTTCGCTTTGAAGCACGTTTCGCCAAGTCGTGCTACGAGCGGTGCTACGAGCGGTGCTACGAGCGGTGCTACAAAGCTGCAAATACGCTACGAAAGATCTACGAGTTTAGGTTAACTCAAAGATTTGTTGACCTTATACAAAATAATTACATTCACGAAGATTCTTTGAAATATTAAAACTTCATGTTTGAAGTTCAGAAGATTCATGCAAGTTTAGGCAATCAAAGTCAGAAATTTTCATCACTGATACCGGGGGCTATAAACTCTTGGAGATAAAACGATGGCTAATACTTATAATGTACTTTTATGGTGTTGATCGACTCATTAATTTTACTTATTCATAGAACTCAAAAACAGCAGTAGAAGTATAATAAATTAAATTGTATGTTCATAAATTCGAATTTGACATAAAATAGATTGTATTTAGCATGATGTTTTCCAATGTAGCACAATATAATAAAATATAATAAAGCCACACATACATTAAATTATTTAAACTTCTGCCAGATTATATATTTACTGTATTCGAAAAATGAGTAAATAAATTTTAAATCAATTGAACTATTTATAGGTCATTTGCTGTTCAACGGTTTACATATGTCTCTGTGTGGGTAGGTATGGTTTTTGTAAGGCAAATAATGTAAAAACTTGAGTTACATCTTTTAATACTTTTATATATAAAGAAATTAAAAGAATAAAATGAATATTAACGTGCCTAAGGCCGTGTCTACGGAAGGTTTCTCGATGTACTTAATTCACAGTAACTCTACCATGAGTTTTTACTATACTATATATACTATACTCGCTAGTGTCTGTAGTAAAAAACATGTATGAAGATTTGTACAGCGCCTCTAGCGGATAGTTGGGTACTAAAATTCGTAATACTAATATTGACGTAACTACTGTAGTAAAGTCAGGCGATTTTACTGTGACAACTCATGGTAGAGGTACAGGTATGCTAGTTTGTGCGTCCGTAGCCGACGCGTCACGTTCGCCATCAACCGGCAGTCATTCCGTCACTGAGAATGAAGGTGTAGCGGGATTGATAGCTCCCATTGAGTGTCCTTCCTAAAGGACGGCCCGCCTGAAGGACGTCCTTCCTGGAGCACCGTAATTAGGCCGTCGGCACGTGACCGGGGCATGGAGCACACAATTTCAGATTCAGTGTAAAAGTTTTCAGAGGTCAATGAGGTTTCGGGTTAATATTGTGAGTGTTTTGATGAACGAATTTTTACAATTGCTACATGTTTATGATAGCACAGACAGTGAATGATGTTTCAGATTTTTAACCACGACCGAAATAGCTACGTAAGTTAAATTTATTATTATAATCTACAGTTATATTCTTTATTCATTCTTTTTAGATACTTAAATTGAATTCTCTTTTTACTCAAAGTAATCTATTAAGCTCTTCAGAATCTAACAAGACAACTTACTTAGTCTGTTTTCTGAAAAAATCTAACCTTTCTCAACTTTAAAATATTTATATTTTATCTTTATCATTTTATCAATAACCATTATTTTATCAAACAATTATTGTTATTGTCTAGACAGACCAATTATATTTACACAATTTAGTATTGCTTCAATGCAAAGAAAAGCTTTAAGTTCAATAACTCTCTTTGAGCTAAGAACTAAATTAATTTCTGTGTAGGTAAGATATCGATAGTTTTAGTTTGTTAGGGCGCGTTCACAACAATATAATTGTTATTAAAAACGGCGAGACGTGTGTGTTTTGCGTTAATGCTAATTGATAATGTAAATGCAATTAGCATAAATCGGTGTAACTAAGACCTCAGTATCAAAGAAAATGTAACGAGTACGTGAAGTCATCTCAAACAAAACATGCAAAATATACAGTTTTTTTATCAACGTATGTAGATTTCGATAAAATAAAAAAATAAAATAAACGATAGCACGCTTTGCACTAGTGTGTCCTCAGCGTTAGGTTCTAAAATCGGTCGGTTGAGGTTTCTGTTTAGTTTGATTATGCAAACAGCCCAACATTGCTGATAAGTTTATCTAATAGCCTTCCCGGTACCGATAACCGCCGTATCGTAATGAGTTTAGAGTTCACTTTAGCTGATCTCTGGAACAGTTAAATTATACATTATGAATTTCGACGAAATACAAAGGTCACGGACTTGAAACAGTTTGAATTCTAAGTTTTTCAATCATGTAAAACCGAAGCTGCATGAATATTGGAACATTAAAATATTTTGAATATTTTAAAAATGAGTTCAGCACTTTCAAAATATTTAAATTAAGTGAAATAGTAGATCTTTAAATTTACAAATTGAAGACTTCTGAAGGGTGTAAGATGCAGATTCTCTTTTTTTACGCTTATTTTTTCGTAGCACTAAGAATTGTACAGTACTCTTCTGTATTCATAAAAATCAATTATGTTGACACGTTGACCGACGTTACAGCCTACTTAATATTATTTGCTGTGCTGTGGGTCGTGCGTTTACTTGCCACTAACAACATATAAGTATTTATGTGAGGGCAGACGGAAAGAAAAGAAGGAAGACTAATGTATTTCCTGGCTATTCTACGTATGCATTTACAGAATAAACATTAATAAAGTAGGTTTATACTAGGTTGTTATTATCCCTTATCTTATAAAAAGTTAGCATTGACATTATGTCACCATTACGTATGGATATTAAGACATCAAGTCTGCGCTAACTTTTTTAAGATAGACCGTATAATTTTATTGAATTAAAACTATACGGTCTACATCGTGTCAAATTATTCAATATTTTTCTTTTAGTATCTGAACTCGGAACTCAAAACCATTTTAATGATATTTTACTTCTTGAAGGTATAAATAATATAAACCTGCATGTGTTAACTGGTTCCAAGTGTTCGCACAGAGCTCAAGATTGAATGAATGACATGGTTCTGTCAAACGAAGGTCGTTGGGTTTCCCCATCAGCGGCGATTGATGCCTGCGGTGGCCGCTCGCGAGGCCTGCGCTGGTTTAATTACGGAGCCCGAGCCACTTGACCCGCCCCCTTTCTGTAGGGCTGTCCACGACTCACCAAAGGTTTTATTCTGATAAATAATTCTACGTAAAACGTAGTTTATATTTTTGTAATAGAAAACAAACGAGTGTTTTAATACCATGCTTGTGTATGATAATAACATGCATCATAGCAAACACTTTTTACTGCAAAATTAATATAACGTGCATACAACGGTTTATTAATTTGCTCAGTATAATGTTTTATAGTAATTAGTATACATATATATATATGGAAGTGCTCAAACGGAACTCCGGAACTCAATAATATGTTGGTAATAGAATGCATGAATGTTTTATCTTTTGATTGTTTTCTTTTAACTTTATTTGGGAAAACAAACAGTACCTCAATACAAGATAATTAAACTATGAGTAATTACTAAGTATTAGTAATTGTGGCACCAACACCGTTTTCCACAGATTTTATTTAAGCAATAGTTTGTAATTCACAGTTGATTCGCGGAACAAGTTAGAATGACATAAATCAGAGTTATTTGCATTTGGGACTTAAAAAGTTAGCAGCAGCCCTGTGGCTGACAAACGAGTTGGAAAGTTGAAACCTTGCACTTTGATACAAATATAAACTGGAATCATTAACGGCGGCCGCTGCACTAGCCACTGGCAGCGCTCGAGGGCTCCACGTCTGCACCATTGTACCTACCCACATACACTGTAGGTACGTCGGTTTTTCTTTTGGCTTATTTGCTCAAACCTGTGAAGAGTTTTTTACTGATGTGGTGATGTCGAAAATTCTCGCTTGAAATGACAGCAGTTTATTAATAAATACAAGGAAATATAACGAAGTCAAGAAAATCTTTCACAATCCAAAACTGAAACGAATATGAAACAATATCGAGTTGATTATTCAAGATCCCAGAACGAACCGGGAACCGTGAATGAAGTGATTCCGCAAACTATCCCAGATATTTTATTATTCCGCCAAAACATCCAATATCCAGACTTTCGATAAACAAACGAGGGAAAAAATATAAACCACAATCTTCGTACTTCCGCAGTTCCGCACCTTCCGTTCTCTTATTCCACCAGGGAACCATAAAAAGCGAAGTGATTTAGATGAATCACGGTATACAATAGACAAAGAAAATTCATTATTTGGTGGTTAGGACGGGCGCACACCGGGCGTCAACCCTGCGGCGTTTTTTTAGCACTTGCTCATTAAAAACTTAGAGTAAGTAAACGTTGTTTCATGACAATAACGGCAAACTACATACTTTCGTAGTTTCTTTTATCACTAATGATGAAATAAACAGCTCTGAAATGATGAGACATAAAGGTGCTGCTCTGAACAGAAATACTCGTAGCATGATACCTTGACAAGCTCTTTGATAAAAACCTTGCTGAGAAATTAGCTTTGATTTGATTTTGATTAGAATTGGCTGATTTAAAAAATGGTGTATCCAAAACTGTGACGAAGCTCGTCAATAGAGAGCTCAAGCTTTTGTAATTATCTCTCAGGTTCTCGTCCGATTCGGCGAGGACGTCCTCTAATCCGATTGGCTCGCCCGACGCGAACAAGAGCCACTCCGGTGTCCCGTTTTCAATTGACAAATCCAAACAACATTATTACATTGTGGACGGTCCATGTTTATTTGAACCTGAGTTCTGTAGAACTTGTGTGTATGTCAATGTTATCCAAGATCACGGACGACTCTATCAGCTATGTATAACTTGACGTCTGATTTAACCTTATTGTTTCCAACCTCTGTCGCCTTCCGAATCCAACGTCATATTTTTGAATTTGGAAGGCATGGAGTAAACTAAACGTATTTCTTATAAAATATATTTTACAATCAGGCATAAGTGTGCGTTTGTCGTAAGGGTTCAATACCAATAGAAATATTCATTTTAAATTCTAAAGAAAAAATCCTGGCTTAAAGCAATTAAGGTAATGTTCAGAGTTTACGCGGATTTATCACTAGTCTTTCAAGTGATAATGCCTTCGGAAGGTCAGGGAGGGGGTGGAACTGCTGAGTAGAGGGAACGAAATGGAGGTACAGTTGCTGTTTAAGGTGCTAAGTCATTGACTTGGAAAGCTATACGTAAGCTATTTTTTTACCGTCACTGTTTTTTTTGACGTAGCTAAATTTGCTTTCATAATGGCCAAAAGGCCATTATCTAATTCAACATGTCTTATCTTGGATTTTAAAAAAGTCCCAACTGCACCAGCACCATGGCCCGCGTGATGTTACTCGATAGCCTCAGTATTTATAACATCTTATCTTAGTTCATGTTCTTATTGGCTCTTATTACGAATAATTCAACCCCACAATAGACCAGGATCCGTTTAACAATGTGAAACATAGTTTAATATCTGAATAGCTAAATCTGCAGCAGTAATTTACAACGTCTTGGCTTATAAATGTATAGTATAACAAGACAATAATTCCTGAGTACTATAGCCACTATAATCAGTGTACATTCGCATAGACAATGCAGACGAGGGATGATTTATGCGCGATGCACCGACGATTATTGCCGACGCAACATCGACACAGAGCAATATATTCAGTAAGGAAACTGGATGTTTGCGAACATTTTGTTTGTTTTTAAACCGATTGATTTAGCTCTGCCTTTTGTATCTTAGGTGCAATCCCCAACAAGGACAAGTATTTGTAAGTTGTCATACACGGTAGATTTTTCTGGCGAGGCTATTTTTATTTCTGTAATTTCTTAGATAATAATCTTATACGGTACCGGAAACTGTATGTAACTTGTGTATGGATGGATTCAGCTGTCCGATATAAGTGTTTTTTTAACTGAACTAAGTCTTTTGATTCCTATAGAAACCAATTCAATTGGCATTACCAAAAAGTTTTTGATATTTTATTGTAGCATTTTTATCGTACATGGTAAGTGCTTAAAGCATTATCAAGGTAATGGTGTAGTTGTACTGTTGGTAGTGCACTGGGCCGGGTTACAGCGGACGACTCCAGTCATGAATAACGGAGCGCTGCGTCTGCAGAGCGGTATCGATGACTTGCTGTTTGACGCCATCATTGATTGATTCATTGGCGCACGAGTCAGACCTACCGATTTATTCCTTTTTCTGTCTGCTGATATAAAGCATTATGTTCTTGTTCTCACAATCTCACTTCAAGGACCATATCACCACAAGGAACATTTTACTTCCATTTTGGATGTCAGTAATTTTTTAATGTGATAATTAGTCAAAGCCATAGTTTATTTAATACAAATTGATTTCTTATAACTCATGTATTTCAATGTAATAATTTTCAAATGTAAATTTATTTATAATTGTATACAATTTATTTAATTTATAATTTGTGTGTTATTGATTTGCAAATAAAAATCTGTCTATGTCTATGTCTATAATATTTGCATTTATATTATCTATAACAGCCGATTTCATCACATAATACCAGTTGAAAGGCAACACAAGGTCTAGTCAGTCTTAAGAATTCTGTAAAAAAATATACTCATGTAAAAAATAAATCAGGTCAAACAGCAAATATCATATGGCAAACTAAATCGAACTAGTAACCATTGTAGAAATATGGCAATCGTTCCTTTATCCGAATATTGGATCTATCTATGGGGACAGTCGATAAATAACCCGGCGCGCGGCGGAACGCTCCCGGCGCTTTTTTATTTCGCTCTGCATTCGCAAGTTTTCTTTCCATGTCTCAAGTAAACGTACACCTTATCGATAACCACCTACCTAGTGTACAGCTCAATGCAAACCGCTGGTTTACAGTTTTATACATACTTAATTATAAGTTATAATATATTCGATTATACATTACTGCAGGCTGAGAGGAATTTACAGTGTCTGTATTTACACAGTCAGTGGCAGTTTTTGCCTAGCAGGAGATTTACAACTAATTATAGGTACTCAACTCAAAAAGATAGGCGGAAGATAGTTAACTAACTGGCTGAGAAATTATTTAATCTGTAAATATTTAAAGATTGGTTACACGAAATGATTATAGACACAGTTAAGATCTATGTATAATCTCTGTGAATGAACATAATGAATGAAGAGCTTATACAGGCTGTAGCAAGTTAACCAGCCGTCGTTCCTTGCTAAAGGTTAAAGTGAAACTATCGGAGTTATTCAATTTGGCGCCTTGTAAACAGTCCCGACATCACTCCTCGAGAGCGAGCGATATTTCCACCGAGGGCATCCGTAAATCACCCGCTATCGCCGACACGGCCATCTACTTACCGAATATAAAACAAAACGCAAACAACACATTCAATTAATAGGAGAGACACAGAGAGAGTTGGCGGACGGAACATTATCGAAGCTATCTTGCGTTTGTTTCATTTGTCTCGTTTATAGGTTGTCGTGTCGGGTGTGAGCGGATGGAAGGGCGGACGGAGCCGCGGAATGCTGGCCACGTTTGCGGATAATGCGCAAATATAAAGTGCGCCCACACTACCACATTCAATCTTCAGGATTTTAGGCCGGCGCCAGGTGCGGAGGCAGTACCAGTGTTAGGGTGCGGGTACCTAATCCTAGATTAGAGAACGAAGTTGGGCTGTAGTCACAAACCGAATTAAAACAATGCGAAGATGTTATAGAAATCGGATTTTATCACCCTAGACGTAAGGTCAAATATATACAGGTCACACACCCAAAAAAACTGAACTAAGACCACAAAAAAAGAGTTAAAGACATAATTTAAGCAACAGTAAATTATATTTTTTTATTAATAGGATTAAGCCTTTTAAGGTCATACCTACAGATGTTATCAGAAGATTTCTAAGATATAGCCCACTTGTTTTGATAATCATTTATCAGTGTTTGTAGTGCCGTCCTGACAGCGGCCCTGGTTCGGACCCTTCCAAGTTCCATTCGACAATGGAGCGAGTATACGATTGTAATATAGCGTCTTCTGCGTTGATTTGAAAACGTGCGCGGAGGCCGAATTTGTCTTATTTTGATTAGTTATTGCCTTCACGTACGCTGTGGTTTGACAACAATACTAAAACTTTCGCGACATCTCATAACGATGGCCTTAAGGGTTAACGTGGGGGACAAGTTGCTCGGAAAATCGAACAGACCAACGTTGTATCTGCTTATTACGATCACGTCCACTGTGATCGTGCTCTGTAATGTGTTGCACTGTGTTCATCACTCTAAGACATTAATGGGTGAAGTTTTAAGGAGCTGTAACTGAAACGACAAACAAATCAAGCCAAATCACATCAATACGAGCTATAAGCATCTTACTTTGCATCAGAAGTATGCAACGACTGCTGTCTACGAGTCCCAGTTATCTTGAAATAAGTTTGTTAAAAAGTCTCTTTTAAAAGCGTAAAACTGCCAATTTATGTTGAATGTCCCTAATTAGGAGTACTTCCTCGATTCAGCAAGACTTGGAGCGAGGAAGAATGTTCCGGAAATTCGTAATGGTGGGAATGTCCATTTTGTTCGGAGGGAAATGTCTGCTGAAGCAACAGTTCTGTCTATGCGACAAAGAATGTCTTTAGTATTCCAAATTAACTAATTATGCTTTATATAAAACAAATATTTGTTATTTGCTTGAGATTTTGCAAATATCTTAAGCAAATATTTCAATATTATTAAAAAGTTTAAAGACTTTTTGTATAAGCTATTGAATCTAAATTTAATAACCACCAGCAGTATAACACAAATAAACCGTATTTTAATATCATACATATTTCCAAAAAAAATACAATAAATGATCTCAAAATGTATCCTAAAAATTCAAAATACAAATTATTTAGCAATTACATTTACAAATATCAACAATACAATAATCCCCGCATTAGGCAAAAGCCTGTATTGCGGGAGATCGAAATACGATAAACAGTATATGATAAAAACGGGCTAAAAATTGTAAAAAAAACTGTTATTAATTCTTTTTTATTTCTTGTTTTAATTATTTCGTTACAATTTCAAGGAATTCTTGAAATAACAACCTGAAATAATTTATAAGTTAAACACGCAACTTATTCAAACTAGATTCCGGAAATTCATAGAAACGCTTTAGTGAGCAGTGGACCTATAAAATTGTAGGTACAATAGAATGTTTGACATTGTTCAGTAAATGTTTGTAATAGTCAGCAACCTCCTGTTTACCTCGGGGGTCTCAAGGCCTCGGAAATTGTCACAAAAGGTGAATGCAGGTAAAACAAGGGGAAACTGAAAGTTGGTACAAACTATTAGCTAACTCTTTGGACTTTACGAAGGTATTTGTCATGGTTTAGTGACTTTTTGAAGAATCTTATGGTATTAGGTTCAACGTTCAGCACTTTGGTAAATCGTCCAAGCGATTACATACGTCCCTGATCTAGCAATTTTTTTATTATGAAAACCATATTGATTTAAGCAAAGAATACTTTCCTACATTTTCTTAAAATAAAAACTTCATGGCAAACATGATGACCATACCCAGACAAAGTAGGTACAAATTATAATTTGCTTAAAAAATGCGTAGAATTGAGCTAGCTTTTATAATCTGATCTGAATATTGCATAATTTAATACATAAATTCAAAGGGTTGTACATGTAATTTGGCGCCATCGGGGTAATATAAAACAAATAGACGCATCATCTTTCAAGGTAATAGATAAAAATACTTCCCGGTGGAGCTTTCGTAAGCGTCAAGCTATATTTGCAACGTCATCTGTACAAACAGAGTTGCTTAGAAAGCGGTAACGTTATATGATGCTGGTAGAAGCTGCATGTCAATCAGATGTCAATCAAGGTGTTTCCAGATAGTTATAATATGGAGGTTTTCAAGAGGAGAGTGAATATGTTCCATCTAGGCAAACGCGCTCTACCGTAGTCCGCATCATCATTTAACATCAGATGAGATTCCGGTCAAGTCTATAAAAAAATTCCTAGTTGAAATCGTGCAAATGTAATCATTGAGATAAACTTTTGCAATAATTGTAGATAACATTATTCGAGATATCTGTAACTCAAGTATTTCTAATTTATTGAAAGTTTGACTAAGGTAGAAGTTTTTAATTGACAACACGAAGAAATATAAAAACTTACTTTAAAAAAAGCTAGGTAAATGTGATGGCGTATCGTGTTATTCAACTGCTATTTAATCTTCGTTCTAAAAACCATCGGTACCGTCATTTCGAAAAGCTTCGATATCACGATAATATAATAATCTGATCTTCCGGAGAAAAACAGTACCCTTTCAGGTTATTAAAGGGGTAGGCTGAAAGCAGACAACAGTGATTCAGGCCCCAGGGTCGGGGTCCGACCATCAATCACTCTGGTTTTGGCGCTATCATTACCACCTGAAGCTCTGAATAACGTAATCAGACGGGACCTAATCACTGGCTGAGTCGACAATTAATAACTACAGCCAGCTAAGACAACATAACAAAATATTTTTTATACATAATTATAAAAAAAACATTCTTACAAAATAGTTAATGAAGTTAATTTAGAAAAAAGTCCTTGAAACATATTTTTTACTCCAAACTTTCTTCTACGTGACTTCCTTTCACACCCGTCCTGTGCAGATCAATGCCAAACGTCCATCCACAATCAAAGATCAAGACAGTGTCCGACAATAAATCAGGCACTATCGCCAGCCGTCCGGCGGCCGACGCTCACACTGACGCAAGTTGTCCGGGGTAGTCCGGATGAGGATTGTAATGGAACGGTGACTAACGGCCGGTTTCTCGAACGATGATCAACGAAAAAATCAAATAATTACTGTGTGTCAAACTCGGATCAATCGTGATTTGTGTTTCCAGAAACCGGCCGTAAGTGTGTAATAAAATCGCTCATGATATCTTTAATTTCATAGAACAGTAAATAATAATATTGTTCGTAACGAGTTAAAATTAATTTGGTGTGAAAATTAACTGTGAAACAATCTTTTGTCTGTGAATAATTCACTTGGCTGGAGTGATACCTTGCTAGATACAGCTTGGAGTACAACTTGGTCCTGCCATGTAGCTGCGTGAGTGTTGAACAATATTGACGCTGCAGCCCGAGCTGATGGTAAACACTTTGTCTACTTTTTGTGAGTTTGATATTTCTATTCCACTAACATTATTTTCTGTTTTCAAAGATGGCGGAGTCCGGCAGGAGCGCCAACTCAGCGGAATTGAATTATAACATTGGCGGGAAAATAATAGGATAATGTTGCCAGCGATAAAAGCATTCTTAGTAACTTTTACATATAAATGGTAACTTTGCTCTGCAGACGGAATTATTTCATTAAGTGTGGTCGAAATGTAATATTATTATTTTGTAGAGCAAAGAGAGAAAAATAGAAAAGAAGCGATTCATTACTAGATTGTTTTTTACCGTTTTAATATTTTATTAATATTAATAGGTAAACAATCGCTTAATATTATGTGTTATGTAAATATTTCTGGTAGTATCCACAAATAATATCATAACACAACAGATGTTAGATTTCCTAAAATAAATTATTTGAAGTTCATAAAATCTATGAAAATTGTGCCTGTGCAAAATACATCCGCTTAATCGACCGCTTATCTAAATAGGTACAACAATATTTTAAAAAATACACAAACCAATACAAAAATATTTTTTTACATAAAAATAATATTAATTAAGTGAAACATCAGTCTTTTATTTACAAAGCATATTTGACGAGGTTCCTACGCTGCGCTGCCGTTTGAAAGTAAATGCTAAAAATAATAAAACCCGTCTATCCTTGCGTATTTACTCAAGTAATGGTTGTTAGTTTGTAGTATTGTACCTATAGGGAGCTATGTACATTCCCCATGTCGCTTCCTACTCGCAAGCCTATTCAGTCTGTTTGCCGAAGGAGGTTCTGTAGCCACAACACAAGCAAAGCCTCTTGTGTCTTTGTGACGGCACGCCAACCTGCACTGCCATGTTGAAACATTACTTGAATAGAAATAAATAAGATAAAAGCGATAAATATAAATGTGTTTAAGTACTCATTTATTAAATTATCATAATTTTCAACCTGTCTGAAATCTGAATGTATTGTATCTCAAAATATATAAAAAAAATAATCTCAAAATGTATTTTATCCAACCTCGCTTTTAGTACTACAACAAACCGCCTACTCATTTGGCAAAATAAATAGTAGGTACTACAAAATTAACATAAAAGTAGTTTTTTATATATATGTTTTGTATTTATATTCTACACATATATTAAGTGCTAAGGAGTAACTAAATTCTTAAACTTCGTATTTATTATTTCAAATATCGTATCGTAACTTAACGGTCGCGTATCGTATCCGAATACACTACCCATACGCACGATACGTCTACGATTGTTATTTTCATTTGTGACCATCTTTCTGCTATATTATATGAAAAGTATATAATGTATGTTGTAGTATATATTTGGCTTATCCAGGGCAGTATCGAAGAAGAGCAGATATATTATGAAAAAAGTTTTGTTTCAATTTAATGAATTGGTGCGGTCGTTTTGAATTTAATATTAATTATTAATTTAGTGTTCACATTGAAATGCGTCTTCCATTTTTTGTACTACTATATTCACCATACAAATGCTATGGCATTAGTATAGTGAATATGAAATAGGTGAAACTTATTTTTGAAAATAAAGAGGCCTTTTAATTTAAATCAAAACCTTTTTGTGCTACCCAAACAACGCAATACAACAGCTCTCTACGTCTCTCATAAAACAACCGCTTCACTTTCCCATTCAAAATAAAACAAACGAGTAAAGGTCTTGATACTAAGACTAAGCAGGTAAACTTTCAAGATCCACTCGGAAAGTATCAAGAACTGTTTACATTTGCCGAGTTACGAGTCGAGGGGAGTCGCGTGTTTGTTTTCGGAATATTAGCTCGTGTGTTGTAACTTCATTTATATTCCCGGAAATCTGGGAATATTTGACATCGACATTTTCAATTAAAACTTGGAATTCTAAGTCAATAAAGCATTATTAATTTAATACGTATTTAAGCTAGATGGAACAAGTTGTCGTCAAAAAATTATACATTTTCTGTTGTTTTCCAATGATAAAAATACTACATGTTTTGGTACAACTACATAAATATACCTACTTTAGCAGCTATACAAGATTTCCTGTCGTGGGTATCAGAAAGAATGACTATTATGGTATCACAACAAAAGTAACAGTGGTTTGTTCTACCGTAGAGACGCAGGAGTTAGGGGCTCTGTCACCTCTTCTCTCTATTTTAATATACGGTAAAATTCGTGTTTCGTAAAACCAAAGTTTTTTATATTGCTATGTTATGTAAAATGATTGCATTATGTTGTGTTTCTGAGCCAACAATACACAAGAAACAAGCAACGTGAACAACTGTCAAGTGTGTTGAATGCGCCAAACTCAATTTTCTTACATTTAATTTTGGGTTGACTGATATTAAAAACTGTAATATCATAACATAATCATAATATAGCCAAAATATATTCAAAACAAAAGTCATCTTAGTTACATTGCCCACTCATCTTCGGCTACCTAAAGGAATTGTTTTAAACGCAGTTGTATTGCAATAAGTCGAAAGTGAAGACTCTGCAAGGAGGTGCGTCTTCCCGACCTCCAATATTTCACCACCACCTAAGTCCCAAGTGCTACCTCCGACACAGCGTACAATAAATAACACAATGACCAAGTTATAACACTTAAACCTGAAAGTCTCGATGCCAGCGCCGTGTAGGAGAGCCGATAACTCAGCCATGGAGTGCCGGGGTATCGATTCAGAGGGAGAGGTGTGGCGCGTCTTCAAGCGATCAGCAGAGCATCATCGCTATCTAACATTAGTACCGCCAATTAACATGTATGGACTAAATTACAAAATAGAATCTTGGAATCCCACTATTAAAGAAGAATAAATTCTAATTAGAATCAAACCTATCTATATTGACAGATACAGTACCTCACCGAACATATCTACCGGAAACAATCTGTTATGCGTGTTTGCCAAAATAAGACACATACTTTATTAGAATGAGAAGAACACATATACTAAGGTAAATGAGTTGCCCGGTGGTGTTGACATAGGGATGTGAAATCGCACGCGGTCACTCGGGCCACTTCCATTTTGGACAGCTTCCAACGTAGAAGACTCATTGACCAACCAATGATGTTTCTCTTAACATGCTTTTGCGGCGATTCTCACTGAAATACCTATAACAGGCCCGTAGCACCCTTAGCACCAGATCAACTATCTTAACTTTATCAATAGATTTACATCAAATAAAAAACACCATTACAAAGCACCATTGAGTTGCCTAATTTTATTTGTCTAATAACAAACTCGCATCTTATAAACTAGTTTTTTATTATTGGAGAGAGTTCAATAAATATGATTATGCCATCTTCGGCAAGGTTTAACATACAACCTACGATTAATACCTATTTTAACAAAATGCTGTTTTATTACAGCAGTTTAATTATAGAACTTATCTCTGAAAAGGTTTTAAATGCTAAAGTTTGATCTAAACTTATGTATCAAACCAGAAAGCATAATGCGATCACATTTTGTTACGTTATAGGATTGAACACGTCCTTTATAAAAAGCCATTGATTTTGCCAATAAATAAAACGAATTGTGTCAATATATTATGTACCTACCTACATCCACATAAAAAAGCTTTTATTGCCGCGTGATTCTGCGAATATTTGTCGTGGAAGCGAGGGGAAGAGGGGATCGAGTTGCGAACATTCTCGATGTTCTGTCACTTAACTCGAGTGATTGTTTGTGATGAGTAGGTATTTCATGAAGGTACACTGAACCGTTTCAACGACTTTGAACCTTGTTACATGGTTTTGAGGTTGAAATTGCAATCCGATATTACTGTATACTGTAGTCCATTTCCCACATTCGTTTGTTGACATTATAAATGACAGAAATGTGCTTGGAGCAGAATAATTGAATAGTTTTGGTAAATAAAACGACATGACTCAATGCAAAGTTATTTCCGGTTTTTGCGTAACCCTTTTTGTCAAAAAAGCAAACATGATTTTCAAAATTAGTTTTGGTTTGAAGAGTGCAGCCGCTATCATTACAGGATATCAGACAGTCTGATATCCTGTCTGGATTCCAGACTTGACAATTATGTATCCGAGTGAAAGAAAGAAGAAATAATTCAACATTAGGTAATACAACTTATTCTATGTATTATACCCATTTATTTTAAGTTCGCTGACTAATCTCAGCGGTCACGCTACAAAGGGCTGTTTAATCTAGCTGCAGGTTCGTTCCGACTCTGCGGATGTTTATTCTAACTAGTAAAATCAGGAAAGCTGGTATATGATAGAAAAATAATAATATACATAGGTATTGTATACAGTTATTGCAATATTCGTCGCTTTATTCTTAGTAACGTAGATTAATATGATAGTCGCTTAAAAACAGATACTTATTTGCTTTCAAAATATAATTCAGAGAATGTTAAAATACAGAACCTCGTATGTTTATAGCAATTAAAATGAAATTGATTATAATATAAGAGGGTTGTTCATCTTTGCGTAATAATATTTTGACAATCTGGTGCCCGCGTCTCTCACATCAATCACGTCTTAATTTACTCCATATTAAATAAAGCAGTGAGGAAAGAAAACATCTTTATCCCAGTTAATTAACTCTCAGTAAATTAATTTTACGATTGTGATGAATAATTCAATTCCAATCAAAGAGCAGACTTTGAACTCGAGTTCGGGATCTAACGATTCTGTTTAATATTCACTATTCGGTTCATTTTGAACTTCAAACCTGCTATCATAGCAGAAAGACTCTCATTTTTCGTAGACTTAACAAAACATTATTATGGTACAGCTTGTTTGTTTTTATTTAGCAAAATACAGCAAATTGGCTAACGCAAAAAAAGTAAAAAATATAAATGATAGCCGTATATATAATACATCCGATGAGTTTCAATTAAATACGAAATGTTATACCTAATTCAAACGAATATGTAAATGCCTAATTAAATAAAATTAGGGACATCAGGGTTTATAGTCGTAATAAAATAATTAATACACTTTTACTGTGCTAAATTCGTATTAATTATGAGCTTCATCATTAATTTTGTCTCGTGAATTCATTACATAATTACACAAAATAATAAATATTCTGTAACTTCTACGACGTAGTCTTAGAAGTGTTTTATTTCACTTACGGTTTTCTTAATAACGTTATTTCAACATTATTTTTAACTTAGCTACGTAGCTTTACATAACTTTATTAAAGTATTTTTATTTGCTCTACAAGTAAAACATTTAATATCAATAAGGCCGCTTTTTTCCTCTAAATATCATATCCCGCTGTTTCTTCTTGCGTGATTATTAGACGTGTTCCTTTCAACGTATGACGAGCTCACGTCCCAAGCAATGTATGAACTATGGTATCAATACTCCCAGGGTTGCCACCAACGAGATAAATTAAGACAAATTGAATTGTCAGGGGTGTACAAATAGACATGAATAAACACGGTTTTAATTGAAATTCAAGACGACACGCCAAAAGTTGAGGAAATTTATTTTGTAGTGCGACTAATTAAGTTAGATGTTGGGTTCAGAGGCTTAATTAGTTATTGCTCGGCTGGGCGCTGTCTCCATCCGAGGGAAGTCAGGGAAGTCAGGGTAGCACGTGACGTCCAGAGCTACAGGAGAGAGACGGTTGTCAATAAGTATTAGAAAGAGCAAGAGAAGGCTATGAAGGGTAGACTGGGGCAAGTTACTGAAGGGTAAGATAAAAATGTCTTGTACATTAAGTACGTCCAAGAATTTGTTACGTTACTTTGATCATTTGAGATAAAAATATCTGTGTAGGTAATATATAAATTTCGAGTTTCATGAAAAATGGTTTATTTTTTACGTGATCTATTTATTATATAAGTACATAAAATGTATAATATTTAAATGTGCATACAGGATATAAAGTAACTGGAATTGGAAACCAGGTGCAAAAGCAAATACTTTAACACGACAAAGTTGAGCCAGCAAATTGGACCCAGGTTCAAAATGACCCAATAACCTTACTTTACAGCGCTTAACTGAAGGAATTCGCAGGTAATGCTCGTTATGCGAAAACTGAACCTACTCGTGGGTATCAATGGATTAAATATACTTACGCTGTAAGCCATTCCGGCTTGCCACTTAAATACTATAAGTGGGTATAAAACAATTACATTACTTACATCAATAGTGTGTTCAATGAATCACACATAATAAATGATTTGTTTAGTTTTTGATGATATTGGTTATGACGACCCGACGGACGCCGCCGGACGGTAGAAACTATTCTATATGATCCGTCAACTAGTTTGTAAAAGAAACAACAACTAATATAACGTCCGCCGTCGACACGCCGTCGTACGTCACGAATATATCAAAGCAAAACATGAAAAATCTGTGCGTCAGTATTCCCTACGGTGCGGGTCACTTTGTAAGACATGGCCGCGAGGAGCCACGTCCGCTTGGATTACGCACGGATTACCGGATTGACCTAATCGTCGCGACTTAACCCAGAGGGATGACAGTGTGAACTCGGTCTTATATTACAGTTATGAGAGTTCCATACCAAATACGCAGATACGAGAAAAAATGCGGCTGTAAATCCCTAATATCAAACATATAAATCAATATTATTCTCAGGAAATCGAGTAGCTAGAACCTATTAGTCCATACACTAATTCAATCAATAGCCTTGAAATGCGATTAGGTATAACTAAGTAGTCCGTCAATTACGTAATTCTATGCGCTCAGTGAAAATGAAATGAAATGGGGTCACGACTTTTCCCCGGCATTTGCGGGCATGCGTTAAGTATGTGAGTATGTATTATAAACTTAGTAGACCGAATAGCTGTGCTTGTGTATTAGTCAACGCAAAAATGTATTGTTTAAAGTCTATTGCATTATAAAAAATGTAGTCATACATTCCAGTATTTTTTCGATTAAAGTTGGCGAAACGTTGCCGAGTAATCTTCGGCGATTCCTTCAGCAGATGTGGCCGTTGATAAATGTGTCAGATCAGATCGGAAGATGTCGATACAAAAACAACCATTTGTCTCCGCAGACGGTGAGGGAACGTATTATTTGTCCTAACTGACATTTGCACAGAAATCTTTTCCTAAACAAATTCACTATTGTACTTAGGCGTCATAACGTAACCCTTCAAGCGTATTTTAACAAAAGAAAAGTTTTTTAGGTAGGTAGATCAAAAGACACTATCTCACTTGATTTCATTTACTATTTTATATGCATGGTGATCCAAGCATGTCTTTCTACAAAAACACATACCATTTGAAATGTACACGTATTATCATCCTAATGAAACAGAAACAAACTCATAATCAATTAATATTTCCATTTTCAGATAGGTTTCCGATCGCATTGAGGTCGACGAAGGGCCCACAGAATAAACAAAACGAAATGGACGTTGAAATCCTTAATTAGAAAACTTGAAAATTATCTGTATTGTGGCAGGGCGCGAAGGAGCCATGAATATTCATCGAGAGAATTACCATAAACAAATACAGGCCTACATAAACGATTATAAGAAGAGAAGTGAGATTATTATGCAGACCTTTGTAAGGGGCTGAGGGTTTACTCCTGGTGAACCCGGCTTGCAAATCGCGCCGTGCTTTTGCATAAAATTATTTATGTAAAAGTACTTACTCCACCTTGTATGCGTTCGGTTTTGCTAAGACCAAATAGCGTTCTCTCAAATTCATGGACCGTTTCGTGTTGTCAAAGATGGCTCCCTTGTTGAGGAATATCAACCACGGGTTATACTTACATTATGTCACTTTGCACCGCGTCATGCGATCCGTACTAGCCTAAGAGCCGACCTCAGCCAGACCTTCGTTATTTTAGTAAGGCTGAAAGTTTCTCTGTGTGAGCCTCCAACACAGGTAAGAACGACCCCTGACTATCGAGTTTCGGTTGTGGTTACTTTAGCAGATAAGCGGTGGTAAAGGTGTACTTATAAAATAGTACCTTACTTTCCTTAAAGTGTAAAGTTCATTTTTTCTATATTTTCTCCAGAATACCTTTGGGAATCACGATGTTCATTGCCGGACACTTGTCACGGTTGCTTCCCCCTGCCAGACACCCCTAAACCTTAATCAATTTTAATCATACTTTCGTCATAGTATAAAAGCTGAATTTTATATATGTTACTAAGAGACTTATAAAAATATGGTACCTCAAAAGCCAGACAGTTGTCATGGTTATTACATCTCGCCAGACACATTGAAAGCCCGCTGTAGGTGCGAGCGCGTGAGATCTGCTAAAGTAACCACAACCGAAACTCGATAGTCAGGGGTCGTTCTTACCTGTGTTGGAGGCTCTCTCTCCTAAAATAACGAAGGTCTGGCTGAGGCTGGCTCTCCCCCTATACAGGAATGTATTCATGATTTATGAACTTGACACCATCACTGACAGTACCTTATAAGTTTGGATCATCAATCATATCATGGTAAATAAATAAAAGTATAATATGTAAAAATAACAGATTTTCTGAAATCAAGCTACTAAACCTTGGCTTACCAAATTATATGTAGGTAAGTAAGTACTAGAATAATTTTCAAGTCATATTTTTGGAAACAAACTCTTAGGAACATGAACATGATGCCGAAGTTTATTCTAAGATATTCGTTCTCTTCACTAGCTGGATTTATATTGCTACAGTTTATTAATAGCAACAACTAATTTAACATGAAAATTGGCAATTTCCGAGGGTTGATAAACTTTGATTCCTTCTAGGAAAACCAATCGTTGTAGTAAAGACTTCAGTTAATTACAGAGTAGGTACCTCAAATTGTTAGTAATTATACAGAAATTATTGAAACTACCAGCAGTTGACAAAACGGCTCGAAACTTCAGTGGTTACGAATAGAAGGATATTCCATTATATAATATAAGGATTATACCCTTTGTGTACCAAACTTATCAATTATACCTATAAATTCTTGTATCTAGTTTAACCTCCGTGAAGGCAGAAACCGCTAAATAAATTAACTGCATGTTTTTCACTTAACTCATAAATAATATCTACAAAGGTAACCTATAAGTCAGTAAGGACCTACCTATTCACGAAATGTAACGATAGCCGTCTCATGACTTCCTGAGAGCAGCTAATTGCTCGTGGTGATTGCGAGCGGCGGCCGCTCCCCGCGCCGCTGAGCGCATCCGCTCAGGATGTTGTGTGGACGAGCGATTTATGGTTCAAACTTACTAGCGGAAAGCAAACTAACTGAGTAAGTAATGAGTGACATATAGTTACGGTGACTGAGTCAATGGCAAAGAAAATCAAATAACCCGCAAAGCTTTTAGCTTTTAATTTACACTCAGAGTTGTAGAAACCCTTACCATGTGGCAATAAATGCCGGCGCAAGATGTGGAACTTCATAACATGTGGAAGATGAATAAAAAAGCTTGGGTATCGACCATATATTTTACCAAAATTATTAGTATTAGGAACCCGTGTTGCTTCTTGCAAATAAATAAGGACCCAACTCTCACTAATGAAATGCAGGCTTATGCTCAACATCTACTTAATATTTCCAAATCTACTGAACTGATCAAACCCTAAACCGAGCACCAGGGTTCTGTATATTTATAAGAATTACATTCGATTCTTTCTCTTGGACTTTGACTACATGGCATGCTTCAGTATTGAGTAGGTAGGTACTCACTGAATTAAGTGAGATTTTTCTTTTCATAGCAAAGTAATATTCAAAGATATGGTCGGTAACTTTATCTTTAAATATTCCCATGCCCCAAGAAAATTTGTTGTTATTTTTTAAAATAATGTGAATGGAATGCATATCAGCCATGTTTCAAATGCCCGAGTCTAACAGATCAGAAGTGCTTGTCATCCAAACGGGTGGCTGCTGAAAGCATACCTTCATCATTAGATGTGGCTCAACCTCCATCCTACTATATCCATGTCCTTGAAGGAAGGAAAGGCCCCGGAAACTATACCCCACTTACATTTAAAACAGTCCCTTTTATGCACATAAAATGGAAAGAAGTCATTGTGGGGCGACGAGGGCTGTACCTCTACCATGAGTTGTCACAGTAAAAGCGCCTGACTTTACTACAGTAGTTACGTCAATATTAGTATTACGAATTTTAGTACCCAACTATCCGCTAGAGGCGCTGTACAAATCTTCATACATTTTTTTAACTACAGACGCTAGCGAGTATAGTATATATAGTATAGTAAAAACTCATGGTAGAGCTACTGAGGGCTGTTCGTTCACAGCGCACTGCCTCCTGAATGTTTCAGTGGTATCGAGCTGTCACCATTTCAATATTTGAATTGTTATGTCATTTTTGTTATTTAGGCAAGGTTTTTATCATGCTTATTAGAGCATTATAAAAATTATGGTTATATAAGGTTTTTACTGATTATCAGAAAGTAAAAATGATCGAATCCAAACCAAATTTCTCTAAAATAAATAAAATAGACCATTTCTGCTAGATTCGCATTACAGTTATTAAGTCTGAATGCTAAGTCATTTTGATAATAAATATACACAAAGAACATAATACTCCGTGCTCTGAAAGGCATATCACACACAATGCTTATTAATTAATATCCCAAAACCGATGTTGGTACTAACCGTTCTATTTCCCAGGTTGCGCACGCGACAGCTGAGATACGCAGACTTGCCGACGAGGGCTGTGACGTTGCGCGGAGTGGCCGCGTCGAAGGATGGCGCTAGTCGCGAGCCGGGCGCCACCGGCAGAGAGTTCACTGACCCTGCACCGCCTGCCACGTCACATACACCTACAAAAAATAAAAAAAGAATTTGAATAAATAATTAGAGACAATACACAACACAAATAAAACAGCCTGTAGATTACAAACTCACACGGTATGAAGTATCTATTTTTTTTTTATTCTGCAAATATTATAAATGTTACTCAAACATCAAACCCATTCCTATTGGACTGGACTGTAACTGTGTACCCGTTCATTTCTTATGATAACATTATAAGATATTCTAAAAAAGCCCGAAAAAACCCGACAATAGATATTCATGAATCTGAATATTTTCAGGTCGTCGCCGGCTTTCGCTCTAATCAGATTATCTTTTAGAAGGAGATTAGAACTAATTTAGATAAGTGTGCCCTTGGCGCTAAATTATTTGCTAGGTAGTGATTCGTATCTGTACAGAAATACACTAAGTATAAGTGAGGGTCTAGGCTTGCCTGGTACCATTCATGTGTGTCATGCTTGATTATTATTATAATTATTTATTTAATAAGACATAATATAACGATATAAAACACACATCAAAACCAATCTTAAGATCAAGGTCTTAGCTACGTGTTCTTTCATTAAAAAATGCGGTGCACATTACGATAATAATTGATTACAATAAAGTAACAGGTTTCTAATTCAATGAAAATACAAATATGAGCAAACTTTAAAAATGAAAATGGCCGTTTCGTGAAGCAAGCTTCAAATCTGAGTGAGTCACTTGAAGTGGATCTGCCGTAATACCGCGATTATAAACGGAGTCATAGGGCTCGGAATAGCGAACAAAGGGTTAAATTAACCATTCCCTCTCCGGTCTATTGTACCCAGAGTATTTAATTAAATACTACGAAGAAACTAAGCTGTGTCCCTGTTATTTCAGACGAAACTACAGACAAAATGCTGAAAAGATCTTTTACCCAACAAGACTAAATCTTTGCTGAAATTACCTGTTGACATAGAGTTAAGATTTTAATTAAAACTTTCTATAGCTGTTTTTATTTTGCCTGAAAAGCTCGTCTTGGAAGTTTGAGCGAGTTATGAAACCCGAGCCGTGGAATGGCTGTTACTAGTTCACTTGGCTTCAGATGTACTTCCTTCAAGTAATTACGTATCTTGGAATGAGAAACTGTTCAATATTGAGGCTTAATATTCTGTCATTGGACTCCAAATTTTTGGTAAAACATTTAATAAAAAATTAATAGCATATTTTTGTGATTTAAAAAAGTGTAATTTAAAAAAATAATGAGTAAGTATATACTTTAAAAAATGCTATTAAATAGGTATATGTTGATACATCCCTTTATTTTGCAGTACTTTGTTTTCTCTAATCGTAGTTAACACGTATTTTCATGTTGTTCTTTACGTTAAAGACAATTTTAAAGCTCTACATTATTGTATGTTTAGTGTTATTCATAATCATAATCATAATCATAATCATTTATTTGCATTAAAATGTAAGTACAAAAGTTCTTGTTTATAAATTAATCGATCTCAGTACATTCTGCCTCGTCAAGGCGTGCAAAATTGTATATGAACTCATGTCATTAATTATTTATTTAACAATTTAAAAATAAAACATATTAAGAAAAAGAATTAACATGTCAATTGGAAAAAAAATAATAATAATAATAATAATAAAATATATGTCAGGCACACTCAAAATTAATTACAATTTGTCACCTAAATATTCTTTGATGTCGTAATAGCATTTTTCTAAAAGCCATTTCTTCAATTTCCATTTAAAAACATTGAATGGCATATTCTTAAATTCGTCAGGCAATTTATTAAAAATCGTAATGGCATGATAGTGAGCATTACGTTTGACAAGTTCAAGGCGGCAACGTGGAACGTAGAGACGATTTTTGTGCCTTGTGTCTCTTGTGAGAACTTCCGAGTGTTTTGTAAAGTATTCGGGATACTGCCTTACAAATATGCATATATCCCTTATGTACATGCAGGCTAATGGCAATATTTTGTATTGTCTAAATAAAGGCTTGCAACTGTCTAGAGTCCATGCACCACATATGGCTCTAACACATTTTTTTTGTATTTTAAATGCCATATCTATGTCAACCGAGTTTCCCCACAAAATCAGTCCGTAAGCTAATACCGATTGGACATGTCCATGATATGCACTGAGTGCTGCATCTACAGATACACGTAGTCTAAGCATCTTAATTGCATAAATAAACCTGTCAATCTTGTCACATACTTGTTGTATATGTGCCTTCCAATTGCAGTGTTGGTCAAGGTAAATTCCCAGGAACTTTGCTGTATCAACTTCTGTTATTTGTTTGTTCTGGTACTTTATTATAAGGTTTTCTTTTAATTGTCTACATGTCCCGAATTGTATTAAACTGGTTTTATTTATATTAATTTGCAAATTATTACTTTTTAACCATTGTATAGTATTGTGTAGTGCAGTATTTATTTCTTTTTCAAACGTCAATTTATTTTCACATCTAATGATAATCGTTGTGTCGTCCGCAACCGTTAACATATAGTCATATAGTCATAACCGTTATCGATTGATGCTTTACAAATACACGGTGTTATTATATCGCATTTGTGTGGGTTTGGTTCCAGTTGAAACAAGATCTCAGAAACAGCGTGATTGAGGTTCAACAATCAGTTTATTTGTTGAAACAAATATTTAACAAACAAAGGATTTTCTAAAAACAATGTTTTGTTTCTGAGTGTAACGCCTGGGTTCGTTGCGGTAATCTACGATATAGGTACATGAAATTGCTTTATTACGCCGTTATTTTGCTTGTGGACGTCATAGAGCGCATAGAGCGGTACGCTCGTCAAACAATCCCTGTATTGTTTTCGAATAAGTACTCAGAATTTCAAATCAACATAATACATTAATAGTCGATTTTAAAATACACAAAAACGAGAGAAAAAAAACGTCATAACAACACCAAAAACTCTGGTAAAGCTATCAATCTCAGTTTTCCTAAAAAATGACGGAAAAACCAACTTAATCAATGACCTATCAATGTGATTGATATACCCTTAATTAGCACCACAAAACACGAACTCTGACCATCACCTCTATATCCTTGACATAAGACTCAAATTGAACGTGAAATATGTGGAAACAATCAATCACGAAAGTGGAGTACGAAACATGTGATTTGGATGCTGGCCATTCGAACGTGAGCCTTCAGTGGTCACGACATGGCTGATGTTGCTGTAGCAAAAGATTTGATAAGACTGAGGACAGATTGCGGATGTTGACGAGAAAATGAATATGATAAAGTGGACACATCAACTACAAACTAATACGTATTATATCGAACAAATACTAAGTAGAGTGACGTATCGTGCTATTTTTGTCTACATCCTCACTGTTGGGTTGGCCACATTGTTCACAAAAAGCCATGGTACTTAAAACTGTGTTTTTCAAACAAGAATGTGCCTTGGCTCGGTATTGACTTCTTCAAGCTGCTTGATGCTAATAAAACATTCAAACGTACGAGTATACCAGTAACACATGCACTTTACTATTTAAGTCGAAAGCTAGTAAATGCGCAGTTAGTGGGCGAGTGATATTTAAAAATAGATGAGATTGCAGTGTGCACTCACCCTGTATCTACGTCGCACCTGCGATGCACGGCAATGTATGTGCTGATTCATGATTTGGTTTGAGACAGTAGTACCACGAATCATTATCATCATCATCACCCTGCCTTTATCCAACGAATCGTTAATAGATATTTCCACAGACGAGCTCAATCTCACAAACTCACATTTATAATAAGGCTAAAATGAATTAACATTTTCTTATATTGTTCCAACAATACTAATTGGGTTGTTTCTTCAAATCGAATCTGTCTGAGGCGTATCTGTTGAGGTGCGACTAGAACGGGCGGCGGTGTTCTCCAAATAAACAAAATCTAACTTCAACACTTCAAAGGACACCGACTGACGGAACTTAGCTACCTGCCTTTGTAAAGCTCTGTTACTGCAAATACGTATTTTGTACAGTTCGAAAGTTCTTATTGTATAATTATAAACGGTGCTTGCAACCCATCGAAATGAATTGTTACCAAGAATTGATTTTAAAAACTCACTTTTTTATTTATCGCCTCATAACTCCATCACTCAGAACAATCAAACTCCATTTCTCGAAACCATAAAAACAAGACACATTTTTGTACTTCAGTCATAAAAATATTAATTTATTATTCTTTAAAAAATCACCATTAAGCAATCCCATACATCGTTCTTCACTTCAATCTAAAATATCTAATTATACACTCACCCCTATAAACTATGTTGCATGCTATGCACCACAGTGAGTTACCTAGTACAAAGTATGCATATTCTGTGTCCGTAGTAATCACCACTCATCACATTCATCTCCTAGTTAAAGCTTGCAGTGTGTATGGGTTTAACAGATATTTAAGGGGGAATTTAACTAAAAAAACATGAAGTGATACAACGCACTTTAACAATAATACATCCCAGTGAAATTGATAAAAATACTATAAGTATAAATATTGAATTAAATTACAATCGATAACAAATTATTCTGAGAGTTATATTTCATTAAAGATTTACCTACTCTACATTTTTATTTTCGAGCTCTCATTGAGTTTCAATGTAGGTACTTATAAAAATATGCATTTTATTAAATTTTAATAAATGGCAATTTTAAAGGTCGTAACATTTTAAACTTTGAGCTATACCTATACCCATCGATACAAAGACCACTTTTTACTTGTATCCCGTGTCAGATTCCAGGAACTAGGTGATATGATGCAGTGTCCGGCTCGCTCGCAGTCAGCCCCGCCCTTAAGCCCTCGTTGATAACTCTCAGTCGGGCGTGTAAGTGCATGTTTATTTATATATTCGTTTCAAAGAGAAAGCGCTGCTTCGGTTTCTGTTCTTCGTCAATGTCGGCGCTGAAATAGTGTTGATTTATGAGTCGCGTGAAAAATGGCCTGATGTCTTTCAAATCGTTTTAGGGCTATTGTTTTAGAAATCATTGCTTAAGTCGACAAATGAGTTATGTGTCTGAAGAGACTGAGGGGTGGGACTTCAGGAGGTGCTTGGGGTACGGCCTTCATGATTTTTTATGCCCTAACCATTTTAAAACATAGCAATGGTAATTTGAATATAAAATTTATTATTTGAGGAAAACCAAAGTTATCGTGGTATTCCGTTTTGTTATGTTTGTCATGCTTTTGCGCGAAAATGAGTAGGTTGGAGAATAGCAGAGTACACTCGCGCGCTTCGTAATTGCATAGTTGCATTGCAGGTAAACATTTGTTATGGGGTAGTAAATCTTGCAGTTTGGGTTAATATCCTGCGGAGATGAGTCGATGCGCTAAGCGGCGCCAAACGGCGCTCACGAGCGAGCAAACTTGCTCAACACCACAAGGAATTTGAAATTGTATTAGAACAATCTGAGAGAAACAATTTTACTCCAAAGTAATGTGTTAAAACATTCAAACCATTAATCTCGTTTAATTAGCATTTTCGCGCAATTTGCGCGCTGTTCTATATTTATTTTGCGCTTGCAATGAATTCGAAGTACGGAATCTCTTAGGGCACCTACTAGCCTCAACTCTAGTTACCTAAAACAATGTGAATCCATCCTTGCCCCAGCTTCGCAACCCCGGTCTAGTCTCAGCCAGAAATCTGCACTAATCCAGTTTATTAGTTTGCTGCATGCTCCGTTATTCCAGAAATAACAAGATGTGAAACTACCGTGCTACGTTTGTATTGCGGGGCACCTAGCTTGCTATGCAGAGCTGTTCTTGATTGGTATAATTTCATTAAAGCAGTGGCATGTTTTTTTATTTATTTAGTAGTTATTTATTTATTTTATTTTGTTGGTCTTATTTCATTTCATATAACGATTGTTATGATAAAAACAAAAAGTTTTTCAGCAATTCAATTAATATTTATTTCAGCGCAGATGGATATAAAAATATTCTTGGATCATGGTATTGTGTTGTTTGTGCCCGGCGTCCGTTGCCGCTGACAATAGCCCCGGGGAAGGCGTCTGTTCAACATCACGGTTTAATTCAATTTGTCAAGAAACAGAACACCATGCTTAGCCTTGCTAATATGCAAGACTGGTTAACACAAGATAGCGATTTGGTTTTTAGTTATAAAACGAGCGTGTAACAATAATTATAATCATCACATATGTATACTATGACTCGAAAGATAACAATAGGGTATACACAATAACACTTGCTAGTCAAGGTACCATTTCATAAACCTCATTTTTACAGTTGTTCCGATTCAATTAGTACATACACTAATTAGTTAACTCGCATAAACAAAGGCTTTGAAATCAGTAATTGAAACTGAAACCAAATCTATTGAAATGTATTAAGATTGGAATACTCGCGTATCGTAAACATGAATGTAACGTAACAAAGAAAGGAACAACAAAGCGCTCTAATGAATAACCACAACAATTCACGAGGAACGTCGTCTGCGGACCATAACTAGTTATTGACGAGCAAAGTTCCACCGTCACTTATTATGTGCCCGCCAGGCAACACTGTCAGGAGCGGAGCGACAAGCGTATTCAACATGAGCCCCTGTAGGCATTTTATCGCTCGAAACGAACGGACAAAACGGACAATCAAATCAAATCTAGAAAGAAAGATAAATAAAGGCGTAAAGTTTAAAGAAAAGAATGCATCGTAATGAACAAAGCTCTTTTAAAAATTTAAAGCAGTACACAGAACACAATAGCGTTCTATGTACATATGTAATAACGATAGGTAGATAAGTTAGTTCGCTCTACTCATAGCTCAGATTATGGCTACAGTAGCCGATTCGGTCGCACTCAATGGCGGGTTAGTGAATAACTGTTGTTGATTTGTCAGTTTGCGGCCAGCGATGGATGTGTGGTAAATGTTATCAGCACCTGTTTAGTGTTGAGCTCAATTATATGTCAGCGAGGGAAGTTTCACCACTGAACGCTATAGTCCAGTCAAATTACGAAATAAATAAACATGAGCGAATACAGTTTGGGGACTTTGAGGATCGATAGGGCGGTGTATTCTGAGCATAAATTCCAATTTGAGGGGTTGTACTGAGGTCAGCTCAAGGTCATTTCGATGGAAACGCGTTTCATTCGATATCTCGAGAATGGTTGGTTTTAGGCGAAAAATTGTTGAGACCTTTTCTTTTTCAAACAAAATTTACAAACTTTTTTATTTGAAACTTTTTTTTATAACATTAATATTTTTCAACTTATTACTCCCGCAAGGCTAAAATTTTTCTTTTTTTTCCATTTTTCGTCGTTTTCTCCCCAACCATTCAATTTTATTAAATTTTACCGATCATCAAAGTGTAGATCTTTTAATTATGAACAGTTTTGTGCTTAAACTTTTTTCCGTAATGCCAATACCTTCGGAGTTATATATTACTTTACCGATATATTATTATTTTTATAAATTATTTTTCTATCAATAAATGTGTAAAACGGTTTTAATTATTAATTTACTTCTTACCCAAATTAACCCAAAAATTTACCCAAATTAAATACTTAATTTTTAAATAGTTTAATCGATTGACCTTTTTATATTGCGACAGTGGCGCGGATTTCGCTCGGTAAAGTAATATATAACTCCGAAGATATTGGCACTACGGAAAAAAGTTTAAGGACAAAACTGTTCATAATTAAAAGATCTACACTTTTATGATCGGTAAAATTTAATAAAATTGAATGGTTGGGGAGAAAACGACGAAAAATGGAAAAAAAAGAAAAATTTTTGCCTTGCGGGAGTAATAAGTTGAAAAATATTAATGTTATAAAAAAAAGTTTCAAATAAAAAAGTTTGTAAATTTTGTTTGGAAAAGAAAAGGTCTCAACAATTTTTCGCCTAACACCAACCATTCTCGAGATATCGAATGAAACGCGTTTCCATCGAAATGACCTTGAGCTGACCTCAGTACAACCCCTCAAATTGGAATGTATGCTCAGAATACACCCCCCTATCGATCCTCAAAGTCCCCAAACTGTGTTCGCTCATGTTTATTTAACTCGTTTTTAGCCATAATTTGACTGGACTACTATACTTAGAACGCTTCGGTAGCGTTATTTGATTCGAATAAATAAATTAAACCGTTTTAACTCTTGATAAAAACAGGAAGCAATATGTTAGGTTAGTGGTAGCAACACGCCATTAGCGTTCAGAAAATTAACAAATGAAAACTTTTTCACATAAATCTATCACAATTGAGTCCGCTGCGTGACGTGACAGGATGGCGTCAAACATACCGTGCGTAGATCGATACGGTGATTGTAGTGTGGCGTCATCGGTATCATCATATTACTGATCAATTGTTAGCATTTTTAGTTCTTTTATAAAAAATATATGAATGGTGCTAAGGAACGTTGGAGCGTTATGAAATATTTCAAAGTCAGCGAGCAGTCAATAAACTGTCAATCGGCTGTAGTTCCGATTACAATTATATTGCTTCTCAGAAATAAATAAAGTGGAATAGCAACTGGAGTTTTTATATAGTTTGTGTGGAAATAATACTGTAGGATCGTTTGATGTGGTATTGATTTAACTTTCATATCCTTATAAAATGAGTTTCTAGACGTAAAACATGTTTAGGGTCGTGATGAAAGCTTCAGCTAGGAACTAGTGCTAGGGTACAGGTGGTTTCAGCTATCGCTTGTGCTTGACTGAACGTATGTGGTTTTGGCAACTTTCAAAGGATCTTCAAGTTACAAGGCGTTCGAATTCAGTGTAAATTAGGTTACCAATTGATCCGTAACTTGAATCAAGACTTGGGTTGTGTCTTGGTTTGAAGTAAAGAGTCATTGGCGCCGTCAACATCAGGTGGGCCATCGCCTAATTCTCTACCTATATCTCAGTAGTCATTTATATTGTGTACTTTCACTTCTTTTTTATATTTAAATGCTCATCTGGAAAGGTAACAGTCAGTAAAAGTTACTATGTATGTATTTACAAAATAAAATGATAATAAGTATTCTATCAGCAATCTAGTTCCCATAGTACAAACTTTGCTTAGTTTGGGACTAGAGTGTGATGTGTGATAATGTCCATGAATATTTATTTTAGTGGTATAATATAATATTATTTTAATGGTTACCCACCATCAATGTAACATACCATAGCTCTATTTACCGAGGTAAAGGTTGTTCATTTAATAAAAGTGATAAAATCTACGATGTAATGCAATCGACATCGTGCACGCCGTCTGCCTTGCGGCTCCGCAGCACTGTGCTGCATCTCGTGCATGTATTATTCATGTCGGTACGTCAAGCGGTTTCTGATTTTTCTTTTAGGTTTAAAAGTAATGTTCTTAAATAATTGCTAAAATTTTTGGTAACAAAGACAGTTAAATAGTAACGTATACATAAAATAGAAATAAATAATCTCTAACCTTAATTCCTTTAACCATTTTAGACAACATAACTTGACACCATTTTCATGTATTATTAAAATAAGTTTTACCAAAATCAGCTTTTACATTAATAAATAAATAGAAAAAGCATTACTATTTATTGCATAGAAATCTCAATCATTCAACAAATTAGCCTGCCAATGCTAAATTAGCTAAGTAGTGACCCAGCTATAGCTTCTGATTAGTACCGATCGGATTCCTGTGATTAGCCCGATAGGCTGGAAGCCAAACGGGGTAGCGGGAGTGGGGGGCGGCTTAATTACCCGTAGAATGATCATTAATACTAGATGATCATAACTGACCATACTGGCAGCTATTGTACATAAAGTTTATTACCCGAAAGAGAAAACTATCTAAGCTTACGAATTAATGACCTATTATATTAAATGCTATGTTTACTAAAATAAAAGTACTGCATACTGTTCTCGCAGTAGGTACCTACTGTTTGACTCTGCAATTTGACTATTCATTGGGAAGGTAGAACGCAAATAGCACTTTAAGTTCACGTCGGGCAAGTAACACGCGACAGTTCAATTAACTCGGTTCGTGTGTGGACACGTGGACACGCCTTGTGAACGTATTCCCTCTAAAGCACCTATTTTAGGTGCTGTCCAATGACTTAGTTACATTACTTGGTCACGTAGCAATCGTACTGTCAGAATTTGTCGATTGATGAGGTGCTGTGACCGACTCGGATGACCCAAAGGCAGGTTGCATTCCCGCGACAGGACAAATTTTATCAGATTGTGTACTTCTGTATTTGTTTCTAGACTATATATTAAGTAATTCATGATTTCAGTAGGTAAGTTATGTGTATTTCTCGTCCGTTATTATTAAACAATCTATGGGATCTGTTTTCAATGAGATTCTGTAATATTTTGAAACATTTTTTCAGGTCTAGGCTTGCTCAGAACCTGTACTATCCTCCCAGCCTAGGTGAGGTTGGTCTTAATTAGAAGTAAGGTTCAAGTTTTTTTTTTTTTTTTTTTTTTTTAATCAACCCATACTGTCCCACTGCTGGGCAAAGGTCTCCCCCCTCTCCTTCCATCTTTCTCTATCCCCAGCCAACTCCGCCCATTCCCGGTCGAAGGAGTCCAGGTCGTCGCACCAACGCTTCCTGGGGCGTCCGCGACGTCTTCTACCCTCTGATGTAATACCTGAGACTCCCCGAGCCCACCTTTCCGGATCCATACGCATCACGTGACCCGCCCATTCCCACTTCAGCTTGGCCGCTTTGCGACCTACATCGGCGATTCCAGTTTTGGAGCGCAGTATGGTGTTTCGAATTCGGTCAGTTCGCTTTACTCCCAGAATACTGCGCTCCATCGCTCTTTGGCAGACACCTAGTTTGGTCTTCTGTGACTCAGTCAATGACCACGTTTGAGCGCCGTAGGTTAGGACAGGCAAGATACACATATCGATGAGTTGTCGCTTTAGTGACAATGGAAGGTCGCCCTTCAAAAGCTCTTTCATGGACCAGAAGCTCTTCCAGGCATTGACAACGCGTCGGTCAACTTCTTTGTCCTGCCTGTTTTTGAAGGATGCTATCTGGCCCAAGTAGATGTACTCATCGACATAATGTATCTGCTGCCCGTCCACCTCTACCTTACGTTTCGTGCTGTTCGTCATCACTTTGGTTTTTGACTGATTCATCAGAAGACCAACCATGCTGCTTTCCGTGCTGAGGTTTTGCAGCATCGTTTGTAGTTCGCATCCAGTTGAAGCAAAAAGGACAATGTCGTCCGCGAATCTAAGGTTTGTAAGCCTTTTTCCGCCAACTTCAATGCCCTTGGTAGACCACGGGATTTTAAGTTTTAAAAATATTTCTTCTAGTGTGCTGGTAAATAGTTTAGGAGATAAAGGGTCACCCTGTTTAACGCCTCTATTTACTATGAAAGGAACGCCGGAGCCATGAAGTTTAATGTCGGCAGTACTTATATTGTATATGATTTTAAGAAGGTCTATATATGTTTTATCAATGTTTTGTTTTTCTAAAGCTGTGAATATGGATTGGTGTGTAATACTGTCAAAGGCTTTTGAATAATCAACAAAAGCTAGATAGAGAGGTTTGTTATATTCTGAATATTTTTCTATAATTTGGTTTAATGTATGCAAGTGATCGGTTGTCGAAAAACCAGGTCGGAATCCAGCTTGCTCTGGCGGCTGATGCTGGTCAAGAGTTCTCTCAATGCGCCTTAGAATCACTTTTATGAAAGCTTTATAAAGATGTGACACCAAACTGATTGGTCTATAGTTGTTTATGTTCCATTTGTCACCCTTTTTGAAAAGAAGCACCATGCTAGAGTGACACATTTTTACCGGGAATTTGCCTGTTTTGAGAATGGTATTGAAAAAGTTTGTAATGTACGGGAGTAAGGCTTTAGATCCAATTCTTAGCGAATCTGTTGTGATACCGTCCTCTCCAGGACTTTTTTCATAATGCATGGATGTTAAAGCATTACGGACTTCGCGTCCAGTAATGAAAGGAATGTCATCGGAAAGAGTGTAATCGATATTGGTTAGGTCTTTTGATGGGTCTGAATATAAATTTTTGTAAAAGTCTGTACAAATTTCCTGAATTTTTTGGCGACTGTTGTGTTTAACACCATGTTTATCTTGCAAGCAGTTAATCCACGTTTTACCTTTGGATATGCCTTGTTTAGCTTCTCTAAGTGATCTATGATTTTCGAGTGCTATCTTAACTTTGAATGTGTTGTGATTTCGAACATCGGACCTAATGCTTCGTTTAATTTTTCGGTCAAGTGTTTTATATTCTTCGGATCTTAAAGCAGTTTCTTGTCTTAATATAATTAATTTAGTGGTTTTCTCGGTTAATTTGAATTTACTTTTCTTGTCAGATGTGATTTTTTTGCTACAGTAGTTAATTGCTTTAATGATGTTTTCGTATTGTTCTTCCGAGTCACCTAATTCTTCTACGTTAAGCGCTTCGAAATAATTTGAAAGTTCCAGATTAAAAACTTCTTCATTATTTATCAAAGTTTGTTTGGAATGTCTAATATGTTTATTATTAAATAGTTTTGATCTCGATATTTTAAAATTAAATTTAAGTTTAGCTCTAAGTGGTCTATGGTCAGATGAGTATTTTATTCTATTTATAATACTAACGTCTTTAACTATGTCTTTACTAGATGAAAGTATATAATCGATTTCGTTTTGGAAACCAGCAGGTGAAGCCCACGTCCAACGCCTTTGTGGTTTTTTAGCAAAAAAGCTGTTCGAAATGAACAAATTCTGTCCAAATGCAAATTGTATCAACCGCGTCCCTCGATCATTTCGGCATCCTAGTCCGTAATTTCCTATATTGACTGTACTATCATTTGCTTGTTTTTGTCCAATTTTGGCATTGAAATCACCTAGAATTATGGTCCATGACCCTCGGTTCTCTTCAAATACTTTGTTGAGAAGATCGTAAAAATCTTCAATGTCATCGTCAGAGTGTGTCGATGTTGGTGCGTAAGTTTGTATTAAAGTTAATGTTTTATTGTCTGTTAGTTGAAATTTAAGCACGGCAATTCTTTCAGAGTATCCGATAAACTCAATAATATTACTCTTCCATTTCTTAGCAACCAGGAACCCTACTCCATAGAGACCTTGAGTTTCTCCAAAATGGAAGAATATATTATCGTTACGTTCTACAGTTTCTTCGCCTAAGCGCCTAACTTCCGAGAGACCTATAATATCCCAATTTATATCTTTGAGGGCGTGTTCGAGTTCTAAAAGACGTTCTTCTTTCATGAGCGTGCGCACATTATATGTTAAGACGTTAAGCATATCGGTATCCGTTAAGACATGAGCTGGGGTCGTTTGACGGTAGGATCTCGCCCGGAGATTCTTCGCACCCCTGACACCAGAGCCGGCATGGCGCCCGTCAACGCCAGCACAGCTGCTGGTGTCCCCGAGCACTTGGGGCCTATTTCGTCTTGTACTATCCATGAGTGGGGGGGGTTGGACCATAACCCGCCGCGCTGGTCCATTGCGTGTTGGCGGGTTTTTTTCGTCAGAGCCTCGTTCGTTATTCAGCAGGGAGCACCGCTTGCAGGAGAGGTTGACTTGGAACCCAGGAGATGGTAATTGGGCCCCCTTACTCCCCTTAAGGTTCAAGTAAACTGTTTTAATCCTTAAGCTTTACGTACTGTCCCACTGCTGGGCAAAGGTCTCCCCCAAAGCCTTCCACTCATCCCGGTCTTTGGCGACACTAATAATTGAAAATCCCACGTATTGATTAAAATAAATTGCGTCACAATTGGAACCGCGAATATATATTTTTATGAAATTCTTTGATAAATTCGCGAGAAATTCGAAGAGCTGAGAAACTCGCTGAAATCACAAAATGTACAATTTATTTTGAACGTTAAATTTCTTATTATTGCTGATCGAAAATGTACGTATTTATGTTGTGGTCTTGTGGCTTTGTCCTGAATACCCCATTGTAGACATATGTAAACTAAAAGTACGATCAATTTCAGGAAATCTATATAAGATACACATTCACATCTTTTCGACCCCAATCGTATGTATTGAATGATATATCATAGAATTTAATGCTACTCGTAGTCGGAGTCGTCTCCTTGCGTATAGCTTTATTCAATTGAAGACAAATATGGCTGCCGGGCTCCGTACATTGGAAGACCTATTACTCAGAAATCATACATTGAATATATGATTGTATTGCTCATCTTGGGGTCTGGTCAGATGTTTTGGTATTTCTTTAGAAACAACCTCAGTATTTTTGGCAAAGTGATGTCTACGACGTTAAACTGTACTTTATCGTTAATGTAATTCCAAATATTGTTGCTACATATTTAAGAAAAGGCGAAAAAAAATATTTTGGTAATTTGAATAATATTATCAACTGTAATTTCAAAGACTTTTACACATATACATGAAACTTCAAGAATGATGAAGTTCGCTAAAATATCCATGCAAAGAGAAGTCATGATTTTTTCACATATAAACTAAGTATTTTCAGCTCCTAAATTACCAAATCATATCTATGCCTACAATGTAGGCTACATTGTAGGCTATATGACCTTGAAGTTATTCAGATAACTTTATACATGTTTGTCATCTCAACCACTAGAAGTGACCAAGTTACGCCAAACTCCAAAAATAATCAAACATTCTCAATCAATTGCCACTAACTACCGGCACGAAGTTATCAGCTCGAAATGGCCAAGTTATCGGCAGCATTACGACAATATTGGGAAAGTTCTGGAACTCGCTTCAGATAGTGGCGCACTTGATTTGGCGTTTTAGCATCAGCTTGCGACGGCATCGATTTTCTTTCCACCACTAGTTCCGAAAGTGACCGAAAAAGTAGGATCCAATAGTTCAAATGCCACCAAAGCTGAAGTAGTTGTTAGTGTACTGCGTATTCTTTCTAGGTGTTCTATACATCGAAGAATTAGAGTATTTCGATCATGTACCCATTTTATATGCAGCTTTTCAGCTTTCTTCGTTCATCAGCATGAATATATTTGAAAACAGTTAATGACAGGTTGCAAACCTACCGACGCTTTCACAGTTTAGACGCCAAAGGTACAAAAATATATGTGTTGCAAAATGGTGTAATTGTCGGTCATCAGTGTCGCCTGTCACCACTATGTCGCGGTGATAATTAGTGGCCTCCCTCGACTAACTGGACATGTGGTGAATAGTGTCGATACACGCTCATTATAAATAACCCCAGTGCGTGGGTTTCTTGTCGAACTTCGGAACCCTAACAAAGCAACCTGTGTTACCGAATTGTTAAATACCTTCCTATGTAAGCACATTCTACAAAAGATCATTGAATGTAATGTTTGCTATTGAGCAAAACCAATGTTTGAGATTTCTCAGTCTCCCATATTACGACACAGCTAGTAGACCACTGGTAGTTCGCTAGCCTTTTAGCTAGGTACGAACGATATATAACTAGAAATTAGCATTGAATAATGAAAAAGCAAAAACAAATAAGACCCTGTCAGTTTTATACATATATCGGAATAACTTGATTATACTTACATCAAATCATAAGATAAAGGCTAAGCTTTAAATAAAGCCAAATAAAACGAAGATATTTCAGACATTGCAAGCATGGGGTGGGCGACAAAATACATACATATTAAAACAATAACGCTGCGGTGCTACGCTCTAAAGGCTTCATTGGAAACAAGACCACAAACATTTAAATTTAAATGTTACTATAACAACCACAGACCACAAGCCTCGCTGGATTATTCTAATATTGTTGCTGCTATTTAGAGACAATAAATATGTAAGTATTTTAATTGTTTAATGTAAAATAGGTTAGAAAAAATAATTACGTCGATCGTAAAAGTGTCATATTTGAGATACACTGCTTAGTGAGGCTGCAATACTCAGCAGCCGGCATTGCATTGCCGCGCAGTGTAATTCAAATGCGTACGGTTTACATAACGGAACGACTGTCCTATTTTTTTCATGATTGCTCCTCAATTCGTGTTGCAAAGTTCGTTAGCATGTTATTTTTAACAAATTCATAGAATTTTCGATGACGTAGACCCTACACAAAAAGTGGGCTCTCCGATTAGAATGAATGACCATTCAAAAAGCATCCAACTTTTCAATTTCATAATGCAGCACTCCCCAATTCAGAGGATCTATCAACTACTATCAAACTATACCACAATGAAACATGACTGTTAGGACTACTTTATGGTATGTAGTAGGTGGTCTACTACATACCATAAAGTAGTCCTAACAGTCATGTTTTAATGAAATAGAAAAATGAATATTAAAATTATGAGTCAAATACAAATAAAATAACTGGTTATTATTATCTTCAGATAGATTGCGTTTGTAGCACTGTGGCAATGGTCACCATTTTTTCAATTATATGAAAACTGTAGCAGAGGATCATCTGATGACAATCGATGATAGATTGCTTTCCATTTGTCATTGCTAGTGTGCTAGTAACTGCAGCGATTACATACCTAGTATACTAACATTTTTGTTACAAGTCTATTTTAAAACCAACCTTATTTATACAGCATTCAGATTCAGTCTAGTATTTTGCCTAATAGTGTCCGTTAATAGTATTTTAAAATATTCATCATTATGTTTTATTCATGAACATTTTACATTTACAACGCTATTTAATCCCGAACTAAGAAAATAATAAAATATGTGAGATCCACGCTGTCTGTGTGTGCTGATAAGTTACACAACATATTATAAATATTTATCATTACACAATTAGTAAGTCTTGGTGTGTATTTGGCCCACGATCTACATGGAATGCTTCACTAGCTTGACACAGAAATAAACAGACCAATGAAAGCACTTAAAAAAATGTTCTTAATTAACACCCTTTTTCACCCTCTAATACCTCTTTTAACTCCCCCCAGTCGACAGCTTAAGAAAGCAACTTAACGCACTTTTGAAACTTTTCAGAGTTTTTGTCGATTTTCGTAAATTATCTAGGCGTCACCAACTATATTCAAATAATTAAATTGTTAATGTGTATTCTATTAGAAATATAAGTAGTGAGTAATATTATGTAATAGTAAGTTCAAGTTTCCATAGCAACCAAGCTTGGGGTTGTATTGTGTTGTGTTATTTTCATGTTTTTTTTTTATGATTCAAGACAATTTTTCCGTACTAAGCACTATTAAACTTCCCGTTTAGTACACCTTATTAATCGCTAATTAGCTATTAAATAAATCATAAAATATTTAGTAGTCATAAAATACTTGACTAAAATACAGACTGCAAATTCCAACTGATATGAAATAGGTAATAGGTGAGCCAAGGTCTGCTTTGAAGTAGGATCGTAACACCAATAATAATGTAATCGCGTTCAATTCGAACTTTCCCTCCTAATGTGGAATTACTCTCGCACGCTCGACTTCACGATCCTATTGTGAGGGTTCTAGAGAAAATACAGATTTATCGGATCACAAATAAAATTCCACGAATATTTTACTCTCTTGTGCTAAACTTGGTATTTTGCGACACTTCGATCTTTCGAAAACACAACCATAAATCTGAACGAAGTGCGTTAAAAACACCTAGGCAACCTATTTATCTATCGCGCGTCGTCTCTACCTATAGCAGTTCAGTTCAGTTCTGTAAAATAACTTGTGTTCTCATATCTTAGACTTGTCATTTTGACGTGAGCTGTCATCAGTCTTACACAACTGAATTTGACGTTTTAAGGTCTATTCTTCCAGCTATCAAACAAAGTTGCTGTCGGAAGCTTGTGTGAAATTAATTATAATGCTTCCCAAGAACTCGTTACACCCGTTGACAAATGCAGGGGTTGTGTTGAAAGAACTACGGAAGCCATCACTCTTATGTATCGCGTAGATTGACTAATTAAAACTTCAAAAATAATTTTACTTGAATCGAATAATCTGTTTGCTTTGAACTTTAAAATACTAATCATTTTATTGAAATGTATTTCGATTCATATTCATTTATAAAAAGCAGGTACGATCTCGCGGTAAACATACAAGATTCTCAGAGAGTAGCAATGTTAGGTGTCATAAAAAATTACTCTTAGACATCTTAGGCATCGAGTTTATCAAACACAGGGAAAATCCTGATATATTTATGCAAGCTGTTTATGTGGTTGCCTAAAATATCTTCACTAAGATTATATCATATAAATCACATTCCCATCAAACCATTTAGCGAACCGAGCCAAAGATAACAAATCATATTAAGTGTAATTAATAGTTTGTAAATGAATGATAACTTTAGCTGTCTTGTTTTGAATGATGAACGATCAGTCGGTCAAACCGTCGGGTCAAGCTCCGGTCAAAAACTAAGGTCATTATCACTAACATTGGGTTAGAATAGCGTGTAGAACAGAATCTCCTGCGTCATGACATGCTTTCTCACTGTGATATAACAAAATAAGCGTGTCTCCTATTATACATATATTTGGTATTCTAGACAAGAACAACACGTCATACAAGAAATATGAATATCTTCAGATTACTGCACGAAATACTTCGTCTAGAATACTTTGCCCCTTCATAAAACTAGCTATTACACTAAAACTACTGCGCTATGCTTTACGGTTATTATAAAGGTTTTGAATATGCATACGTGGTGCAAAAGAGTTGAAAAATAAATACAAAAAACCGCTTCCGCATCACGTATTTGAGTTACACTGCGCGTCAATCAGTTTAACTTGGTGTATCTTAGATATGCTACCATTATGATACGTATAAGAAGAGCAGCAGGGCTATCTAGAAAAGGGAAACTTGCGTGACCGAATATCCTTTCAGTTTTCGATGATTTTACTATAGTAACTCATCAGTATTCCGTAGCATTTTTGTGGATTGACGTGGCTGAGCTTTATAAAATTATGACTGAGCTGTTAAAAATGACAATGTCAAAACTGAACATTTTTTACAGGGTGCCGTGATTACACGACGAAGGAATACACAACCACGGAAAACACGGTATTCCTGGCTGCGCTTTTTGTGGTCGTGTTTTACCGGGTTGTGTTTTCCATGGTTGTACATTAACCGGACCCTCGTCAAGTAACAGTTCAAATACATTTCAGTTGTCTGGATACGCCTGCAGAGTTTCATTTCTATACGCTTGCATTTTCTGAAAGCATGCCATGCTTGCTTCCCATAGCGAAGGCTGTATAGGGTCACATTGTTTTAATTGTTGTTTACTAAATAGTTTTATACATTGTGTCACGCCACAGTACCAAGAACTTTATTTACTAAAGTTTAGTAAATCATAAAAGGTTACGCACATTTTTCAAGGTTTAGTTACTAAACCTTGAAAAATGTGCGTAACCTTTTTTAGTTAGTTACTAAACCTTGAAAAATGTGCGTAACCTTTACTTACAAGCATACCATCAAATATCATCAGACACCAGAAGTCGATATATTTAAAATTCAAATTATTTTTAAGATTATGTGTTATGTATTTTTCACTACTTTAAATGACTTACTGCACGCGTTGGTTAACACTGTAACGGCCGGTTTCTGGAAACCCAAATCACGATTGATCCGAGTTTGACACATAGTAATTATTTGATTTTTTCGTTGATCATCGTTCGAGAAACCGGCCGTAAGTGCAGTAAGAAACTGATATAAATAAATAAATCAATCAAACGGCTGATTAAAGAGTAACTTTTAATTTTCTTTTACAATGAAAACATAGTCTAAACAATTACCGTTTTATTATTGAAAACTTAATATTGGCTACCTCGCAAAACTATTTCAAACACAAATACCGTAAACCTATAAATCCATACAAATTACTTCCACAATATTGTGAAACGAAGCCTACAAGATACTATCTCCAGATCAAATCCCACTCGAGCACAATGCCCGTGACTGGGGTAGCCGGCGAGCGAGCAGCGAAAATAAGGTCCTATTGTCCCCCAGACCCCGCCCCCCCAGCCTGACCCCCATCGCCTCTATCCCCAGGACCTTTCTGGCTTTGTCCCCACTCATCCGCGCCGACCGGAAAATAGGCCACATGCGATTTGTCCGATACCTTGGGACCAAACTGTACTCTTCAGAGTGGGATTTGGAGACTGATTGGGGGTTGATAACCTGAAACATCACTAGAACTAATGTTGTTTAGGTTTTTTGGCAATTTTAATACTCAGAATGGTTGTAGGTATGTAGTGTATAAGTATTCTAAGTAGGTACAAAAATAATGTTAGAAAGTTTTCTGGTCTAAATGGTTCGGTGTAACTAGAACACAAGAGAACTATTTATATACTAAGTGGCGATTCCGTCTAACTATATTTATATTTTTGACAATTTGCACAATATCTTTATATGTTATTCTGATGTATGCACTACATTATTAAAAAGTTTCATTAAAATCAATTCAGTAGTTTTTGTGTAAAAGAGTTACACACAAACATCCGTAGGTACATATAAAACTTTCATGTTTATAATACTTATAGGAGGATTTAATCAATCAGAATAAATAAGGTAAATCCGGATCAATAAAAACTCAATTTTGTTTATATTACTGATTTCTTATTTATTAGTTTCTTACTACATCTACAAATCCTCAAACGAAACCAAAACAAAGGCAAATAATCACGTGATGTGTAAGTGCCCTACACGCCTAGCAGGAAGGTATTAATTCACCTTAAATATAAGAGGCTTAGGAACAAATACCTTTTTAGTTGCTTTGAAGTTGACCGCTCGCCAAAATTTCAACCTTTCAAATATTGCCTTTTTACCCAAATAATTTGTACTTTGTTATACTTCAAGTTATTCCAATTCGAATCGTAGTATTGTTGTCTAAGTTTTAATTGTAACTGAAAGGGTTAAAGTTACAAAATTGGCTTTGTTTGTATTTTACGTAAATAATAGAGATTATTAGAACAAAGTACTTGAAATTGCCTTTAAATTTCTGTTACAGTTCTTTAATATGCCGCTAGTTACCTTTTTACATCAGATTGACCGTCGGTCTATCATCATTTAGTTGTAAAAAAAACCTAAATTTCAACCGCAGGATTGACAGTAGTAATTGCTACAGGGGGTACTCAAAAAGCCTTCGAATCGCCAAGAGGTATTCGCGCGCCTCAGCGGGTCCTGTACAAGGCTATTTGTGCTCATTATAAACCCATACATCAGAGGACCGCCACATAAAAACGTGACAAAAGCCTACAATGACGCTTATTTATTGGCTATTGTTGCATGGCAAGAACCGCTAGTGATGTGACATCTTACGGTAAACCTTAATGTACGTATACGGACAAATCTACCATTAAAATATACATATTTTACAGCCACAAAATCTTTTTTATTTCAAATGTTTCAGGTTCTCAATTGAACTATATTTTTTATCACTTTTCAGTTAATAATTTTACCTGAAGGCTGATGCTTGTTCATGTAGTATATATAAGTTACACATATAATTTGTAACTGTACATATAAATTCAAGATCTGATTAGCACTTTTCTTTAATAGTATAAAAAAGATAAAAGAAATTAAGTACTTATTCGATTCGCTAAAATAATAATGTAATTATTGACTTTTTATGTTTGATCGAGCAAGCGAAGCGTAACTTTTGATAATCGATTTATCCGATCTTCATAGAATTAGGCCAACAGATAGTACCTACATTTTACAAGACTATGAAACTAATCAACCGAAGGGTAGTAAAGTTATAAGGGTCCTTTAACTTTACTACTTGTTTCAATAACATTCTTAATAATTTTTATATTGGATCCAAGTTAAACAGTTTTTGAGACACAGTCAAAATTTTAATTTTTAAGATTCTGTAAAACTTAAGCGTTTTCTTTTGAAATTTAATGTATTCGTAGTAATGGTTTTGTAAAAAAACACAGGTACGAGTAAGACTGTACATTATGCCTTTACATAGTGACGCGATTAATAAAGAGTGGGCTGTCTTTACGGAATCTACAAGTACGGAAACATAACATCCCTAAAACTAGCAACGTACAGCGTAAATCATAATCACGGCTATTCTCTGGACCCTTTACAATTTACGGAGCCTTTTCAGGGATGTGTGAGCTTCGTTTTTATCTTTTCACGGCATGAAGGGTGTCGACAAGGTGGCGGCATGCGACTGATAAGTAATGATTGACCTCTCGAGCCCGTGTCTACCGGATTCCTGACAGGCGTCACAGTTCAGTTGCTATTTTTAAATAAATATTCATGAACAATTCACACATCACTGTCTAATCCTAAACTAAACGAAGCTTGTACTATGGGAACTAGATTGCTGTACCTCTACCGTGAGCTGTCACAGTAAAATCGCCTGACTTTACTACAGTAGTTACGTCAATATTAGTATGACGAATTTTAGTACCCAACTATCTGCTAGAGGCGCTGTACAGATCTTCATACATTTTTTTAACTACAGACGCTAGCGAGTATAGTAAATATAGTATAGTAAAAACTCATGGTAGAGCTACTGATAAAATAATAAAATACTTTTTTTTTTTGTAAATACATACATAGTGACATAGAATATATATTCATGTTGATCACTCAAACATTTGCGCTGTATCTGTTAGATAAAGAGTTAGCATAAAGAGTTTTCTATCTCTGCTTTCCATGGTGTGGGGTTCGATACAAGAACAAATATTCGATTTAATGCTAAATAATGTTTGTTTTATGTCCGTGTACAGAAATATTCTTGTTCCCAACTTTGGTTAATTTTGATATTGGCTCGCTGTCTTAAAAATAATAATATTATTATGACAATATTTATGTTATTAGAATAGCTGACTTAGCTTAGCAGAGAAGTTAATCAAATGATATTATAATTTAATATAATTTCTTTGGTGTTATTAATGTCGCTTGTTTTCTAAGAAAATGAGAAATGAAATCGATATTAATAGGTTATTTAATTGCTTGTAATGAACCGTAGTCCGTATCCCCACTCACCCCCTCTTGGAGGAGTAACGACTCCACATCCCTTTCGCGATCCCAATGGTTTACATTGTGTCAGTTTAACTTCATAGTAATAAAATCGGGGTAAAGTTTCACCCCAATGCATTAATACCCTGAGATCTAAAAGGTCCCAAAGTTTTTACGATTAAGTAAATTTTATTCATACAGCCTAGGGTAGATTCAATTCGATCGACCCTTCTATCGACCCACGAACTTCGGAGATAAAACAATTTTTGTGGTTAGTACGCCATTCCTGCCGACTTATGGAATTTCCAAATGATGTTATGAGATGCCTAATCCGGTACGTTCGGTTCGCGGTCGAAGACAGCGGAGCTTTTATTAATCAAACCGGAGCCAGCGGAGGGGATTATAATGAAATTATTATAACAAATATGAATCTAAAAAAATAAGGAGATTGGTTTATTTTAGCTCCTCTCAGATGTTTTCCTTTAAGCGTCACTTATAAACGATTGAGATGACATGAATGAAACTCACCAGGTGGAGGTAGATGCGCCAGCAGCAGCAGGGCGAGGAGCCACATCGCGCCCCCTAGCACCGGCCGCACGCCCCCGCGCGCCGCATGCCCCCCCGCACACACACACGCCACCGCGACGATGTCACACACACAACAATAACATCACACTCGCTACACACAGCACTTTAACTTTCAACTCATCGATCGCGTACGGTAGCTCTCTGAAACAAAAAAAAATTACAGAATTAACTTTAATTCAGAAATATTTTTGTTACGCAAAGTTTTCGGTCCGAATCACCGGAGCAAGATACGGAGTATTTGCTCAGGCCCCGGTCGGGAGAGAGGTTTCAGCGTCCGTTTATCTAAGTGGATAGGTACTATATCTTTGAGGTTGGAGACGAACACTGTAATCGAATTTGAGATGTAAATGCATGACAAAGACGCTGATACCTCGCTTTATATAGCTGTTGTTCGTGAGAATGTCCACCTTGCGACCGGAGTGAGTGCGCCTGTATCGATCGGTGCTATTAAACAACTATTTCAACTCAACATAAAATTACGGGCAAATAAATAACACGATCGGAGCAGAACCAATTAGTAACGGTTCGAGAATCGGAGTTTGCTATCGATGCGGCGAGGTCAGGTAAACTTGGTCTCTATGAGCGCTCGTAACAATCGCAGGTTAAGTATTGAAGCTGCAGGTCGCGCGGCAGGCAGTGCAGGCAGGCAGGCAGGCAGGCAGGCAGGCAGGCAGGCAGGCAGGCAGGCAGGCAGGCAGTGCAGGCAACGCGCACGTAACACATAAACCCCCCGTTGTTACGTCTAGCCGGCTTACTACCAGATTTAGAACGATTCAGAGCTTCCAGGCGTGAAGTTAGCTACTAACTTTGTAATTCTATTTAGGCTTCGTATAGTATGTTGTTGGAAATTGAAGAGATTGTCACCTTCACGGGTGGAAGCGTTGTTTTTATAATACACTAGCTGACCCGTGCCCACTTCGTTGGGCATAATTCGACCGTTTTTTCTCCGATTCACTTTGCAAACGGACTACTACGTAAAAGCCTTTTTATTTTTTGGTTTTTTATATAGCCTATGACACTCAGCAATAATGTGGCTTTCTATTGGCGAAAGAATTTTTAAAATCGGTTCAGTAGATCCAGAGATTACCCCTTACAATTGAACAAATATACAAACTTTACCTCTTTATAATATTAGTATAGATAGTATAGATTACAGTTAGTAAGTTTTTTGCATTGGAATTCAATTTTTTTTGTTGATTCTAAAATGTAAATGAAATGAATTTCATTTAACTGTTTAAACCTATAATATCTGAGCAAATAACTAGTGTAACTATTTGTTTGATACAATACAGTAAAGGATACACGTTAGAACCGCTTATCATCCGTTGGTGACAGAAATGAAGTGACACACTGCTAGTGCTTTGCAACGAAATTCAGCAAGAGCGTTTTCCAATATACAATTTCAAATTCCAAAATAAATGCCCTCCCACCCTCCTCGGAGGGTTTTGGCGTGCACATCACGTGATGCATCACGTCGCCGGAGACACGGTGTCGCCGCATCTCTCATTTTGACTTCGAAACCGGATTAACAGAACAACATAGCTTAGTTTCATTGAATATTGAACTTCGTCCAAGAATAAACTTTTACGATAGGTACACTTAGGAAAGCATATTTGGTAAAAACTGATCCACATAATAAAAGATATTACTAAAAATAGAAAGAGACGTAGTGAACCTCAAGGTTTTATATAACCTTAACATGCATTTTATTCTTTGACCGCTTTGATTACCTAAAGAAATATAATAATATCTATCTATGTAATACATTGTATTAAAAGTATGTCAGTCGTCTAGTAGTCCCATAACACAAGTTCTGCTTAGGGCTTGGGGCTAGATGATGTTGTGTGGATTATCCAGCATTATTTATTAATTATTTCATTTATTTGTAGGGAAAAAATAAGCATAACTATAAAAAACCGTCATATATCAAGAATTGAAAAAGTAACTTCCCTCGAATATTATATAGCAATAGCAATGTGAGAGTAATACTTTTTGTCCTACTTTGAAGAATCTCTAACCGCCTCCACGTAGAATATACATATAACAGACGGCGCAGACGTGACACACAAAATATTTGAGCAGTGACAGAAGTTCTAATGGACACGGAAAGTCGCCAGACTTTCGGAATGTTCAGACAACCGATATCACGGAATTTTTGAAAGTTTACCCCCGATCCCCTCCTTCAGCCGTTGTACTCCGTTTACGAACAGACAGGCAATGAATCTTCGTCGAACTTTCAGAGGCGATATAAAAAGTTCGGTCGTCGCAAACAGTCATAAAAGATAATGATTAATCCACGAAATGACCCCGAAACGACAGGAAATCTCAGCTTTTACTTGGCTTCATCTAATAATGAAAATAGGTTTAGCTAAAAAGCACTTTTCCAGTACACTTCACAAAAACAAATAAAACCCGGTTCTACGAATTAAGTACTTTCAAGTTCGCTCGTCCGCAAAATCACGAATCGATTTCAACTAATCTCGTCCTATGTTTAGATCAAAGATATTCTAAACAGACCTTGAAGTAAATTGTGTTATTTACAATCCAAAATGGCGGACATAACCGATGAATAACTAGAATAAACGATAACAGTTATAAAAGACTCTGGAGTTATCTAGTCCGGAGTTTGAGTCCAATCACATTTAAATAACTATAGTGCAGAATCCAGTTTGAACTGGAATAATAAGGTTGTAAAACGGAACAAATAATGCAGTTGAATTCTGAAAGCAATCCATAACAAAGCATAAAGTTCAAAACAAAACTTAGACGTTGTTTTAAATATATAATACAAGGCTATCCGTAACGTATTATTTAGTTGAGATCAAGGTGCGAGTCGGAGCTAGTGGACAGCTGACCCGAAACAAGAGTGAAACGGAGCGCGCTCTCGGCTCAAAGTGTTCCAAATTACGGCTCAATTATGTTGGCTCAATTGTACTGTTTCTTTTGTCATGTAAATTATCATTATTGAGAAATCTTCCAGCACTTAATTTGTGCAATGTGAAAACTGTATCTGCCATTTATAAGCAAACTTATTTAATAAAGCTGTTCAGTTTATTGCATGATTAAATCACCTACATGATTTATCGATCTCGCTAAAGCTCAACAAAAGCTCCCAGTAAACGTGCAAAATCGCTGCTATAAGTATAAACTATTAAGAGGCCGTGTTCCGAACGCTACTGGGTTGCAAATTTTTATAGGTTCGTAAATAAATTAGTAGCTACTGCTTAGGCAACTTTGTGCTTAGATTGGACAGTAAAACCCGGCCCGAACGCCGGTCGTCAACATCAGAAGGCCGAAAACCCACTTTCAAAAATTTATTCAACTTTAAATTCAAAATGAACCCCGCCCCGAAAAGCCTGTTGAGTACAACTAGAGCAATATAAACACTCGTAAACCAGAGGGCCAACTTCCTAAAAATATAATTTAACAGCTTTGATTAAGAAACTTGCTTAAATCGTCCGATCTGGCCGGACAACGACACGATATGCCAATAACAAACATGCAATTTAATGCGTTTATGAAGTATAAAATGTTATGTTCACGTACTAGCAATACAATTTCATATTCATCTAAAAAATAAAGAAGTTTATACATTGAATAACGTACTTTTGAAACGTGGAAATGTATTTCGATAAATATTTGAACAGCTGCCAACAACGTAAACTTAGTATTCACTGTTCGTAATATCGTTTGCAAAAAATCGTACCGGCACGGCATCGGATCGCGCACTATGTGCGTCCACCTCCTTACACAGTTGTGTAATGCGCAATCGCGCTGCGAAACTTTCCCGGAATTTTCCGATTCAATCATTTCGGGTTGAGCTGTGATTTCGGAAAACTACTTTCGGCAGTTTGGTGGAACCAGTTAGCGTGTTTGAGCCTTTAAACTGCAGAGTTAGGGTCAGAGTCCTGTCACGGGGTTCATTCCGGATCATTATCCTACTTTTACAGCGTAGTCGGAGGCAGCTATCAAGAGAGCGCAGTGTAATATTGAAATATTTAACCGACTAAAAATATGTTCAGTTGGCCTTACTCGGCTAAAAATAACAGAAAATACTTTTTTAACAATATTGTGCCGACATTCAGAACAAATCTTGTTAGGTAACGAGTTACTCGCTAAGTTATAAAAAAATCTATCAAAAAGTAAACTAACATCAAAATGGTTATTATCATAAAAATGTCGTAAGAAGTAATAAATAGCGGGTCGCATCGTAAGGAGCAATAAAAGTCACCGCCCAACCTCATCCATTACTCGACAAACAACACTTCGAGGTAAAAATAATACAAAAGCTTTATGAAATTAAAATATTTTAAAGTGAAAAACACATTCGTATTCGTAAACAAAGCAGTTTATAGTTGACTACTGCTGATATGGCACACGTAACATATTTGCATGATTGTTGAGACTTAGATTGTGTCTGTCTGGAACAATCTCTAACCTAGATACAAACACAATCATTCTAGTTGTTTCAACACAGCAATAATGATTACAGCTAGTTTAAATTGAGCATTGATAATCTAAATATTTATAATTCGCCATTCAAACTGCATATAAAAACATCTATACATGTTGTATTTTAACCACATTATGTTTATCTTAATTATAACAAAATAGCAAGAACACCTTACCTTCGTTAACGAACGGAAAATGTATCTACTAAACTGGTTTAAAAAAAAAAAAAAAACTTTAGCAAGTTATATTTGTAAACTTATTACGGGCAAAATATAGATAATAAAGCCTGATTTGTAAATAAGAGCGTTTTCACATTATCCGATCCGATATCGGTGTCGGACGCCGATCCGATATCGGGGTAAGTATACTGTATGAAATATGTACCTGTCTTTCATATTGTCCGGCCTGATATCGGATATCGGAGGTACATATTTCATACATTTTACATCGGTTCGGATAATGTGAAAACGCTCTTAGGATTACGTCAGGGCAGACTCTGTAATTGGCCGATGCGTATTTCCTATATATTAAATTCATTTTTGAATAAGCCGCTTTTATCTTTAATAAACATTGAATTACGACTATTTTAATGAAGCTACTGGTTAAATTCTTATATAGGTTTAATAGGTACTATTTTTTTCTTTTATGGCTTAGAAATAAATAAAAAACTATTTAGCTCTGCACCGTTCACCTAAGTATAATAACAGGCGATTGTTATTAAGTGCATATAAAGTTTATTATATTAAGTGCATATTAGATAATATATTGCTTAAATAGATAATAGCAAAAATAAAATTCCATTCCATTAAAAGTATGGAACGGCCGAAATCTTGCAGCCTTTTCCTACTCATTTTTGTATGATTTTTCTTACCTAAAAACTGGAATGCTGAAGTTCCAGTGTGGTGGAGAGATAATGTTAAAAATAAGTTCATTGGATAAATACCATGTGTGTTAAATGTAGTGCCAATTAACATAATTAAGAAGCACTACTTTAAGTGCCGCTTCAAGTCGTTCCTAACACTTAGCTAGAGATTAGTGGAGCTAGGCCGCCTCGATTTATTTTAGCTCACTTCGAACTAACTGCGCAATAACTTTGAGCCGTCTGTTAAATCTATTTGCCCAGCGCGGCGCGGCACCATTGTCTATGGAAGGAACGCTTACAGACTATGATTGATTTTTTCCCGTTTGTAAATGCCTTATTATTGTAATTGCCTCGAAATTGTGTTTTTTAAATCCAAAATATAGTTAGAGTATCGTCTAGTCAGACTTTCGGATTAGTATTTATGTCAGCCTAAAGAATAATATTCAAGAATTTAACTGGCTTTCAAAAGTTGTAACCTAAAATTATTGAAAAAATTTAATTTTAAATCCAATTCCAATTTAAATTTAATAAAGCCAATACCAAGTATTTTTATTTAGGTGTCTGTCTAGCCTATTATTTGGACATTTATTCCAGATGAAAACTACATTAAAAAACGATTGTTAATTTATTTAAAAAGAAAAATCATTATATTTTTACCAGTAATTGATATTTCAGCCGTAATGATATCAATAAATCAAGCAGGCGTCGCCGTGACGGACACCGCGACATACCGTCTGTGATTAATACGCTTAAAAGTAGTACCCATTGCTATTTATACTGTGGTAGGAGCAATAAACCTATTTTTAACCACTGATTAGGCGGTAGCAACTGAACTTCCAGTTAGTGTAATTTAAATAGCGCTGTAGTTACCATGTTATGAGCTATGAGCGTTTATGACATAAATAAACAACGCGGTGTGTTGCCTCTGGGTTTTTACAAACAGGGGCACTGTTTGTAAAAACCCAGAGGCAACACATCTATTTGGAAGATGTGAGTTAGTTCAATGTTTATTTTTAAGTATCTTTCACGGAATGCAAAGTATCACCCAGACACAGATAAAACATTGATGGTTGTCATCTCACATAGTACGTTTGTTTTGGTGGGAATCGAACACACCCTCACGTACGTACAACCGCCAATCAATACCTGTTCAAAAGGATAACACTAAATGATTTTAAATTGTGTTAATAATTTTTGTAGTAAACCGCGAACACGCCGGATCTGTACTAAATATCGGATTAATACAGATCAGCCGTGTACCATTATTGGTCCGATTAGCTATGTTTCATTATTGGAGCAGTTTTCAATTAGGTGAGGGATATTAATTTAGCTTATTTCGTTAGGAGAGTATTACCGGCCGCCGATTGTACACTTCCATCCAAAATATACTACAGCTACTAATTATAATTCAAATCAATTACCGATTTATTAATACTCTTATATCGTCGTCAATATACGTACTCTTAAAAATGTTCGTTTTAACTTTAAATATGAACGTGCTTTTTTATCAAAGTGTTGCATATTTTATTCGACCACATTGCTCCAGTCCTTTACCATGTCATGTGAGATCATTTTATACCGTTACTCTTTTATATATTATGTATCATGTTATTAAAACACAAAGCAGAAAATGATTCGTTGCGGAAGCAACCTCCACAAAGTAACTGACACTTAATAAAATGTCCAGCCGACAAACAAACAAGACCATTCAACGTAGGATTCCACCGACAAATGCTCAGCTTAACCCTAAATAGCTCACGCTTAACCCTAAATACATGTAACGAGCTGCACATTTTGTGTGCGCACGCGCACCGTAATTACTTTATAAATAAACGGGAGACAACATGACGCATAGTAAAAGATCATTAGGAGAAGTTTGGGTGGTAACGCATTTTGATAAAGGTTAAAACTAACAATACTTCATACCGAATTCCGTTTAAATAGTTTTCTAGAAGCTGTAACTCTTATGATTTTCACTGGAGGATAAACAATTAAAGGATATTAATGTATTGAAATTTGAACGTACATAAAAAAGTCAAATAGAAATAACATAAAACCACTAAAAATGGCATCTTCAAACTTGACACATAAGCAATAACTAATATTGGGTAAGTTTGTCAACCCGTAGTTATTCATTCTGTATAGTTTTGTGGTTACAATACTCGCAATAGATATAATTATCTACATAACGGTGAGAGGACTTTACGATTCCAACTCCCAACTCTCAATGTACAAATGAAGCTTATTCACAATGTACGACAATCCTATAATTAGCGCAAAAGCTTAACGTTTATTGCGACGACTTAAAGTCGGCAATCCGCTGGCAACTACGAACAATAACTACGGCTTAATGAGGACAATCAAAACTTAAGCATCCGGTATTGCTTATTGTTTACATTCGTGAGCGGCGCGGGAATGTTCTCAGAGTGAGCGGAGCGAGAATGTTTTTTGAGTGCGCGGTTTTGTGTGCTTTTAAAGTGAGCGGAGCGAAAATGTTGTTTTAAGTAAGCAGAGCGCAAATGTTTATAGATAAAGCAGATTCTATTATTTATTAAGTTTCTAAGTAAGTTGAAAGTATATTATGAAAATATTGATGAAAATTTAATATTATGTTTGGATCTTATATGATAAATACTTACGCGAACAAGTATAAACGATAAAGCAGACACGCAACCAGTAAAATGCAGAAATTAGTCACCGTGGATTAGTGTTCTAAAGTGGCCCGGCTCTGTGGCGCTGTGGCCGCGCATCCTGTAACATCCTCATTACTCACCTGAACCAGCCGTTAGAGAACAGCTTGTACACTGCATAAATATATTTCAAAAACACTGATGGACATTATGGTCAGCGGAACAACACAATTGTCGAATATCTACGTCTATTGCGAGTATTGTAACAGAATGAATAACTGCAGGTTGACAAACTTACCCAATAATAGTTAACTTGATATGAATCAAGAAATTTGCTTATGGGTCAAGTCTGAAGATGCCACTTTTAGCGGTAAAACCGCCCACAACATAATAATATGTTTTATGTGTACGACTATTTGACTTTTTTGTGTATGACTTTGTCAAATAAAAGCACTAATATCCACGAAATTAATAAAATCGTGAGACGACTGCGTCATCCAGGAACTTGAAAGTTATGTACTCAACCTGAATATGCATAAAATAATGAGTGTACTAGCTGCATATGTATCGCAAAGCTAACATACATACGTAGAGCGTTTCATTCGTTTTGCGCATTCCGAGCGTCGTAAAACGAAATGTATGCGCGCCTTTAAAAATTATCTCCTGTGTGCAGAACTGTCCACTAACTGCCAACGAAACAACACACGAATATTATGCCTCTAAATATTTAACTGTGGTTATATCTCACATGCTTTAAATACCGCAGCGTGCTCTATAAAGTTTGTTTCGTTTTTGTGACTTTTTATGGAACTCTGCTATAAAAAGGTAATGCGTCATTATTTACACTGTACATTTCGTACAGGGCGTGAAAATATTAGTCTGGAATTTGCGAGTTAACTGTTTTAATTGATATTTAGAGCTTATAATTAAAATATGTCTTTAATAAAGTAGAATGTCAACCTAACAAATTGGCTTTAAGTTAAATTTATATGTTTTTGTATTATTTAAGATTTCGTTTAGTAAATAAAATAAGTAATGCAAATACCAGCTCAAAAATATTCTCAAAAATGTGTCGCCGAAATTAAAATGTCTAATTTTAAATTAATTTGTATGAAGTTTGTAAATTAATTTGTAAAGTTTTAATTCAAACGTGATTTGAAAATTTGTTGATTGTTCTTAAATTAGGAGAAGCCCGATAAAAAACACCCGAAAGTTAATTTGTTTCGACGTCAAACTTTTTTATTAGCATTTTATTTTTAACCAATTGTTTTGTTAAAATTCGTGCTTAGCAGGTTTTATAATATTTGGTAAAATTGTGTTTTTGGTAAACAGTAAGAAAAATATGTGTTATGAACTCTCAATTTGCCAAAACAAATATACAACATTTTAGACCTTCGAGATAATACTACGTTCAAATTTATTATTCTTGGTTTACCGTTCTTATTATAAAAGCAAATGTATCTTTTATATATATATTTTACAAATATATCTCTAAAAACATATTTAAAATGTAAATAAATAATAAATTTGATTGGATATTTATATATTTATAAGACGCTACAATAAAGTGCAACAGATTACGAATATCTTTGAAAGCAGATACCTATGTTTATGTATGAAATGAATAGCTGAAACTTCAATCTGTATCCTACCGTCAAAGACTTTGAGTAAACTAAGCTTGTGATGGATGTAGAGGGCGGGTGGCGGGGAGGCGGGGTGGCGGGGCCCGTTATAAATTGTTTGTTGTATAAAAAGGCCTCTTTGTGTCGGGCGGGCGGATCGCTTCAATGAATACTATATGAGTGTAGCGGTAGCCTTCAGCTACCTGTGATCAACCATCAAAATGAGTGCAGCGTTTTATTTTCATACTAAGCAAGTTGCGACTTCAAGAAGTAAAAACAACCTTCTTATCAATTGTTAAATCTCTTAGCACGTCGACAAAATTTATCTATTTTACTTAATGATGGGTAAACGATGTGACGTCAGGAGGTAAAACAAGTTTGTTTTGCTTGATTTTACTAGTCACAGTAGGACATTGGTGATCGATTTGACTAAATGAACTGGGTTGCTATAGGAGGTTCATAAGTCAGCCGACTGAACCCTACAAACGCGAAGCGAAGTTACTCACAACTATGCAATATTGAAATTCCATCTCATAATATGGAACCATTAAAGCACTTCTTATTTATTGTTTGACTAGTTTCTGCCTGCGCTTTCTACTAGCATATCATTATGTTATTATATGGACCACGTTGCAGCCATATCAGTTGTTGTTATGGTGTTAGGTTAGGTTAGTCAGAGGTACGTCTTATCATTTAAAGTAATTCTAGACACTACTTAAGATATCTCGGTGTCACGTATAAAAAACATATTATAAAAAGTGCTAGTGAACATTACTTTATTCTATGAAATATAAAAGCATGTCTAGCTCCTGAATATATCAGTTTATTCACTTTGGAAGAAACTTTTTCAAGTTTTATTTCATTGCCAAGTGTAATAGAAGCGCCGTCTACGGTAAACTGCGGAGTAATTCTGTTGAAGTTCAGCGCACTGCTGGAAAAGTATGATATAGTCAGCGCGAATATGTGAATATTAATAGCTGAAATGCTTCTCAGAATCACCCGGTTTGTAAGACTACACGACCCTTCGTGTTTTTTACTGAATAAAGTACATTGAATAAAGTATTTTGCTTTGTTTCAAACGTAAACATTTACAACAAGTTATTTGTCTACAAATAAAACGTTGTCTAAGACTTAATGGCATAGATTTTGTGCTTTTTGTTTTTACAACGTGTGGGCAGAATGTAGTGCTGTGCTGGCGCCGACCATGTTATTTTTAATTTTTGAAGTGAAAACTTCTTTAGCGGCGCTGGGTGGGTAAAAACTTTCAAACTCGCGTCAGGGTCACGTGACGTCGAAAAAGCGTAAGATCTTATTTAATTTTTATACATTGCTCGTAAAACAAGAGACGACAAAAGAACACACTTGCGGTCACGCGACGTATGACTCAAACAATTAAATAGTGTTGTGGCGACATCGTACAAGGCGAGTACAAGGCGCTGCCAACACGCGGTGCGGTGCGGAGCGCGGGGGCGGAGGACCGAGGAGCGGCACTCGCGCGCCGGCAGCCGACAGACGCTCTGAGCACCCTCGCACGGGAAACACGTATCGCTCGCCGCGCGCGCATAACCAGATAGACGCTATTATATCGTACGAATCGTTTCGCCTAACTTGTATTTAACTGTATCGCTTCCATCTTATTGAAGTGAAAACTCAGTCAGGGTCACGTGACTCGTGACGTTCATCGAACGTGACGTTCATCATTCGTTGTCTTCGTCGTTGTGTCAATGTCAATGACATGACACAATCACAATGACACAGACACATTCGCGCTTGCGCGAATGTGTCTGTGTCAGTGTGATACGAATCGTTTCGCCTAACTTGTATTTAACTGTATCGCTTCCATCTTATTGAAGTGAAAACTCAGTCAGGGTCACGTGACTCGTGACGTTCATCGAACGTGACGTTCATCATTCGTTGTCTTCGTCGTTGTGTCAATGTCAATGACATGACACAATCACAATGACACAGACACATTCGCGCTTGCGCGAATGTGTCTGTGTCAGTGTGTCTTCGTTGTCTTCGTCGTTGTGCGCGAATGTGACACAATCACAATGACACAGACACATTCGCGCTTGCGCGAATGTGTCTGTGTCATTATGATTGTCATTGTCATTGTCATTGTCATTGTCGTTGTGTCGACATGACACAATCACACTGTGTCTTCGTTGTCTTCGTCGTTGTGTCACATTCGCGCTTGCGCGAATGTGACACAATGACATGAAACGCTTGCGCGAATGTGTCTGTGTCATTGTGATTGTCATTGTCAATGTCAATGACAATGTCAATGTCATTGTCAATGACACAGACACATTCGCGCTTGCGCGAATGTGTCTGTGTCATTATGATTGTCATTGTCATTGTCGTTGTGTCGACATGACACAATCACACTGACACAGACACATTCGCGCTTGCGCGAATGTGTCTGTGTCAGTGTGTCTTCGTTGTCTTCGTCGTTGTGTCACATTCGCGCTTGCGCGAATGTGACACAATGACATGACACGCTTGCGCGAATGTGTCTGTGTCATTGTGATTGTCATTGTCATTATGACGACTGTGGTTATATTTTTGAAGTGAAAACTTAAAAGTGAAAACACATTCGCGCTTGCGCGAATGTGTCTGTGTCATTGTGATTGTCATTGTCATTATGACGACTGTGGTTATATTTTTGAAGTGAAAACTTAAAAGTGAAAACACAACGTTAATATTGAAGTTTTCACTTCTGCCGGCACTCCCGGAGTGCTACCATTTTTTTTTTAGAGATTACGTATCCCAATCATGTATGAGCGGCGTCGGGCAGTGCGCAAACGAAATTGTTACGCCTACTTAGTCAAAATTATTTACCTAATTGTGTATATATATAATCGTGTTTTTACAATCGTAATTATTATACGTAACTAGCTGTCCCGGCGAACTTCGTACCGCCTTAGAGAGTTTTTTTTTCTGAGAGATTTTCTTAATATTTTTTTCCGTAAGAACCTTACAGAGTATTAGAAAACTACAAAAAAAAAATCAGCTTCATTTCCAGGACAAGAAATTTGATGACTCTGTCAAAAAAGTTTTCAGTTTGATCTGCCGGTCTATTAATAAGTACTGGCATCCAGTTCAGTAAGCAGGTTAATGTACCGAGTAGAGTCATTTGGGATACCGCAAAAACTTCAAACACAAAAACGGTAACATAAACAGTGGTGGTACATGTTTATGTTGAGAGGAAACGGATGTTGGGGGTTCAGTCCGCGGTGATGGACCACAGATAAATACTATGTTATTCTTATAGCTTTGATTTTGTACGTTTAGAACAGGAACACACCTTGCAGTATTATCTACTTAACTGTCACAAAATAATGAGTATAAAGTCAAAGTCAAATATTTCTTTATTCAATAAAATAACAAGGATCATTTAGAATCGTCTTACCTACTAGGTGATTCTAGGTGCCAGTTCCACGCGACCAGAGCCTAGAAGAACGGGCAAGGTGAACCCTATCAGCAAGTAAAAAAACTATAAGGTGTTGAAGCTAGCAAGAGTGTTTTACATGTGATAGACATGAAGCTAATAAAAAAGCAAGACAAGCATACACTGTAAAAATCATTAAAATGGTTATGGTTCTCAATTATTAAAAGGTAATTTGTCTAACCGCTAGTTACATTGTGTACATGAAGAATTACCGTGTATTAAACATTAAAAAGAAGAAGGTAGTTTTGGAAGAAACTCGGCGGCCTAATTCAAATCTGAAGCTTATGGTAAGTTTTACTTGTAAAAAATAAAACCGTTTAAATTCAGCCTCAAACAAAGAAACCTACTTGAAACTACAGACAATTTTCAATATCAAGAAAATAAAATTTCACGTCTCATTTGAGTAAAATTGCTTTTCTCAAAAGCACGAGAGAGTAAAGAAGATTGGAAAGGTCAATTTGAAGGGCCGCCCCAAAACATGCGTTTTCATTATCATCCAATGTTTTCCAAGCCGATGCCACTATCTGTGAGAAAGGTTGTAAAAAGATATTTGAAAAAATACAGTTGGTAAGATTACACGGACTGCTTTGCCTGCTACTATTCAAGTACTCCTTTCATAGACAAAACCGTTAGGTACATCAAAAAACTGTTTAAGGAAATTGATATATTTTAGACAAAATATTACATATACATTTATTTCTACCTACTCATAACTACTACATTGACTTTTTGTATTTTTTTATGTGTGTATCAGTTGTAGGTCACTGATGTATGATGGAGTCAGTGTCGTGGAGAAATTCGAGTATGTTAGAAGCAGCACATTTTTGCTGTAAAATTCTCATTGCGCTCACATTCGACCGAGATAGCCCTCAGATTTGGCGGCGGCGGCGCGGCGGCGGTACGGAGTGCCTAATTATGGTCCGAGGGTGGGGGGTGGGGGTAATGTGTGTATCGTAGCGCCTCTCGTGACCTGCTTGTGAATATTGACGTGCTATGTACCTGCGGCTAGTTTCTGAAGATCACGGCTTTATTGACCTCAAGAATAAACGCAAACTTTTTAAAATCGTACGGAATAGAGTCGCAAATGAACTACATATAATGTTTATTATATCATCATTTTAAATGATTTTCGTTTTTTTTTTAATATTTTTTATTTTTAACATTATTACTTTCAGTTAGAAAAATAAACAAAAAAAACATTTGTTGTGTTTAATCATTTAATATGCAACTTAGAATGTTGTGTTATGCAAGTTATTAGAAGAAACACTGTCGCTGTGACTGAAGCAATTAAATAATTTTGATGAAAAGCACGCGAATAAAGTCGTTTGCTGGGCGTACCGGTTCATTAATATAATGAAGGCTCTACCGAAATAATTGGTTTTGGAAATAATTTCCATTAACCTGTGACCGCCGCGTCGGGACCCGCGCCGCGCCGTCACATCCAGTATCCGTGCACTTATAATCATCCCATGGGAACTGACAACAAGAGTAAAGCTGACTACACACGACACTGACATTTGAATGACAGCTACTTGCTACATACACATTTCCACACGCATATGAATAATATAATTTCAATTCTCAATTATGCTTGAGCAAACGTATCAAATCACAACATACACAATTTAAAAATATAAGCATTACTGGCAAATGATTTTGTTTTGGTTAATTTGATAGCTCACTGTACGATGATAAGGTTACGGAACCAAAAATATACGAAGAAATATTGTGCATTTTTCATGCGACAGACGATGGTGTGTGTCCCCGTCGCCTGCTCGTTTTCCCGGTAAGTGGAGCTAACAGTGTGAGCGATATTGAACGGCACCGCGGCTGCTGAGTGCCCGGATGCTGTGTGTGACATGAGAGGCATTCCATTCTGCTGGCATACAAAAATGCAAGATCTTTTGCATGTCTCCCGAGTGCTGAAAGACTGCTCGAGATGGCTCCATTAGATTTTTCTCAACCACTGTGAGATACTAATAGTGCTATTTCTACCGGTATTGATTTTGGAACGCATATCACACGTTCACAGTCCTTACACACTCCACTTACACACTCCCTTAATAGTTTAGGGTGCTGATATGTGACAATGACAATGCATTAAACCAAAAACTAAGTAATTATAAAAAAATATCTTAAACAATAGTGTTCGTCAGCACAACCCAAATGTTTGATGATTGTCTTTCACCGAACACAACGAAAAAAGTGGAACTCACGGCGAGGTATTGGTTATACAAAACGAAACGAGTTTTCACCTAAAAATTCTATTTGGCTGCCAATATCGAATAACCTTTGAAAAGGTTTTGTAAAAACTTCATACATTTTATTTGGCTCTATTTTGCATTTCGACTTGAATTCATGTTTATTTCTAGCTTAGATCTAATAACGTACGGGAATTATTAGAGATATTATGAGCCCTTAAAACATGTATTGAAAAAAAACATTAAAAAAAAAACCCCATTTTCAATGTCAACAACAGATTTCTAGAGAATTACAGAACTACTCCAGGGTTATTTGATTTTAATTAACTGAAAAAATAATTATTTGAGAGTCCAAATGAGTTTATTTATATTAAAATATATTAATGGAAAAAGAGGTGAATCAAAATTCATTACAGACTTTAAATGCGCGACTCAACATTGAAGATGAATAATGGAAACATTGTAATTTAATTCAAATCACTACAATTTTACGAAGATGCTTAGTATTTTATATTTAAACCTAACAGAACTTAAATGACAAAAACTTATTAATTTAGTATGTACGTTGTGATGATATAAAATAAGTACCATGAACGAAATGAAGGCAGGCCGTTTCAGGGTAATTCAAGCAATTGATTTCATTCAAAGAAAATTCATAAATTATTCAAAAAATGAAATGGTAAAAGCTTTTTCGCAAAAGCAGAACAAGCTCCTTATTCTTTATTCTCTCAAATAAACAAATCTAAGACAAATCTCCATCGGCATTCGTCGCGCGTCGCAACAATCGATTACGTTTTATCTTCGTTCATTGTTCAGCTTAGGTGACAAAAACAATAGAAAGATTTTAATTTCCTGCTGGTCCTCGTAAAATATTATTTTAATCCAACGTTGCTCGAACGCTGAATATTCAATGAATGCGGCGGCCATATTTTATTTGTGAGTTTTTATGCAAAACACAGGCTCAGCCCGGCCGGGCCCGCGCTTTACACGCAATGTACTGTCCACTCTACCACGCGGATGTGTCTCTGATGACATGGTTTAGATATCTTACAGGTATCAGGGTATCTTAAATTAGCCAGCATTTTTTTGTAAGATACCACTTTAAGCGTCATGTACGTACAAATAATCTGAAAACTATAAAAAAAAAAAAAAAATTTCATTTTTTCTATGAAAAGGTTATAAAATGAACCCGTCGTCACGCGTGTAGAGCAGGCCGGGCAGTCGCCGCGCCGCCCTCTTCGGCTCATTGCCTCGCGCTACCTTCAGCGCCGGCATTCTGTTGCAACCATTGTGTGGTTAAAGCGACGGTCTGCGGAATGTATCCGACCACTGGATGAGAAGAGCCGAAGACCGGACTTAGTGGCGCGTCTTGAGACAGACCTTACGTCCTACAGTAGACTGATATAGGTAAATTATGATAATTTTGAAGAATTTTGTAACGTCCTGCCTTTACCCATCCCGCGTAGAGGTAAAAGCATATTAACACAAAAACCAACTTGGGATTTTTCTACAAAAATTTTTTACAAAGTAGGTAAAACTAGTTTTTTGACAGTTCAAAGTAAATTTATTATTTTTGCTTGATAAAGGCAGTCAGTGCACATGTTGGTAATTGACCATCGATATTGTAAGAATACTTAAATAAATAAATGTTCTGGAATATTTCACTCATCGAGTTTTTATCCCAAACTAGGCAAAGTTTGTACTTTAAGAACTAAACCACAAGAATATAGAATATGCACAGCACATGCACGTAAGTTTATCTTCTTGCACTGATACATTTATGTGTAGTTTATTTAGTAGGTACCAGAAGCATGTACCGGCAAACTTATCTAAAGTTGACATTTTGTACCCAGACGCGCAAGACGACATTCCGCAGATCGTCACTTTAACTCGACATTATTTATGAATAAGCTCGGGAGTGTCGTGCACACGTGAACTGCGAGGGAGATTTCGAATACTTCAGCGGGTCTCACCGGCCACTCATGCTCACTCACCTGGCGCAGTGAATACCAGGCCGTCTCAGTAATAGTAATAACGCTATTCGGATTGAAACCAGGCTGATTGTACAGTTTCAGTTTTGTTTACGTTTCACCGTCAGTTGCGCCGTAAGTTTGGAGTAAATTGGTGTTTTTGTAACTGTTTGCGAAACGCTTTTAATTTTATACAAAAGTTTCAACGCTTTTATTTTACTGACTAGAAAACGAGCACTGGTTTTGTTTGGTTTCGGTGTGTCATCGTATCAGCCAGGATAAAATACTCAGATGTAATGTTCACTCAGAAAAAGAGAAAAAATCTGTTATTTTCTACAGAATGTCATCGTTCCACCGAGTAGTGACCGTTCTAAGATGTTACGTTTGAGTTCTCGGTTGCCTCTCTACGATGTTTCTTTAGGAGTTGCTCAATAAGTATTACAATATCTTTTATATTAAACTATGTAAAATCCATTTAAGTGCAAGTCTCCGTGTATTTATATCATTTTATAGATTAAAAAGCAAATTAATTGAAATAATTCAACATCCAGTACAAATCCTGGCAACGTACCATCAAGTTACACAAGTAGCACCGACGCTAACTTTGAAACTGACAAATCGTGAGCCGCGCACCAATCTACTGGCAGATTATCGGCGCAATAACTCGCCCTGAGATTCTTACAAAAAGTTAAATCAAAAACGTGAGGAGGCGACAAACCAGGGGGCTGCAGGGGTGTAGGGAGGGAGGGGGTTCGTAGAAAAAGTGTTCGTGGAAGGATTTATGGCCTCCGCAGCGTGAGTCGCGGAAGCGTGCCAACATCTGGGGTCGAACCGAACTGGACAAAGCACTTGCCCACCTATACCCTATGTAAACTAGGAGTTTTTCCAATAACTGGTCGACTGACTTCTGTAAGTACGTAAATCGTACGTGAAACAAAGTACCTAAAGTGGACATGAATAGTGCAAAATGGCTTTGAGACAGACCTCTAAAACCTCCTACTTTATTCCTAAAAAGAAAACATTTCTCCTTCTCGCAGTCAGGTAGATAGCACTAAAGATAATACTGAGATTTATAAACTGAGTTCGCAAAATATTATTCAGGTTTCGCTGCGATATCTAGATTTGAGATAACCTAGGCTTCTCGCGTAGGTAACTCGTAGCAATAAACTCTACGCGTGTGCTACGACCTGCTACGAAGTGCTACGGGTGCGTGGCCATAATGTACGCTTTCGTGAATTATGTTACCTAAAGACTGTTCCACACTACGCCGGCGGGTGTTCGAGCATACCGACGTCATTCCCGCGCGGTCAAAACTCGCCGACTGTGCCACCGGTACTAGTGATTAGAAAAAGTTTAAAGTACACAAACTTCGAATATTTTTTTACATAATTTAGTTATTAAAATATAATTAGCTACACTGGATTAATTAAGATTCGCGTTTCAATTTCAATTTTTAATTTTTTTCCTTTTTTTCAGTTTTTTTCATTTTTTTTTAATTTCAATTTAATTGCAAGCTAATATGGTGACCTCGGGCCTTCACAAATGCGTAGCGCCATAACTTTTCTTATAGAAAATGTTTCTATGAGTTTATCTAGACAACATTCTTGATTCAAAACAATTCAGTTTCATTATTCAGTTTTATTCGGTGCACTGGACGCTTAAGAAATTGAAAATAGTATTTGTGAGCCTGTTGTAGTTGTAGCTAGTAGTCGGGTCATTCCTCGCGGTCGGGCAGTCCCCGGCGACGCTGCCCAATCCACTCCGCTCAATTATGCACGCCGCACACTTGCAAACGTAACCTCGTTACACGGGACTGACGCACACTCAAGTGATTTGATATTTATAAAGTTTAACGTTCAATCCAAATAAAACTAAAAGTTGTAAAAACATTGAAGCTTAACTTTCCCATTTATAATAGTTTTGCATATTTACAATGCAAAAAAAGTCTGCATTGAGAAATCAAAAAATACAAGTAAAATATATTGCAAATGAACCATAAATTGATCAAAAAGATAATTTACCATAATTGTACAAATAACATTTTGTTGCATTGTAATTATACAATCGTAAAAACTTAATAATGTATTGTGCTGAAAATCCAATTACTTATCGCACAGCAAACGCACCGTAATAATATATTTTAAGCAATGAATCATGATAATCCGATGTTTGAACCGTTTTTATATCTCCAATCATATCATATTTTAATACTTTTATATTTTTTCCACTGTCCATTTTATATAATTTACAAAGTTTAATTGTGTAGCGGTTTACATCTATTTGTAGTAGTAAACCTTTATTACAGATCTAATCAAAAACGAATACTAAAGTAGTTTGTAGAATTTAGCATTTAAAATATAAATAGGCTGAATTAATAAGTTCGTGATTTTAATTTGAAAATTTAAATCAATCTTTATGAGATAGCCAAACGCAATAAAATAAAGTCATATAGAAGTAGATAAATAAGTTTAACATGTTTTTTCTAATCATAAATTAAAGTTTTAGGCAAATTGGTCAGCAAACATCAAATAGACAGGCGTTACAGCTCAATTGGTAGTCCTTGCCTTCCATGCTGTGGGTCTTGGGTTCGAATCCCACTCAGAGCAAATGTTTGTGTGATGAACATAAATATTTGTTCTGTGTCTAGGTTATTTACAAAAAATTACAACTATTCTATCAGCAATCTAGCTCCCATAGTACAAGTTCTGCTTTCTTTGTGATTTGAGTGTGATGTGTGAAATGTCCATAAATATTTTTTTATATTATTTATATGTTGAGATTGAAATATAAGTATAGTTGTAGCACTAGTGTCGGTGTCTGTACGTCGGCTTACCTCGGCCCGACCGGCAGGTAACCGCGCGGCTGATTCAATAAGACACAGGCGCGTGACTGCAATCTATCTGCCATCTTGCACGTTAAAATAAATAATAAATTTATATTAACGTGCAAGAATTAATAAATTTATATTAATAATAAATTCACGGACAATTTACACATCGTGCTCTAATCCTAAACTTTGCTGATTACTGATACTTTTTAAAATTCAAAATTCTTTATTGCATAGAGACATGAATTAAGCATACCACAAATCTTTCTTCTTGATGGAAAATAAACCTACGACCTGGAAGGCAGAGCTTATACCAATTGAACTGTGATGTCTGTCAATGTCAAACCTAAAAATAGAACTACAATAATAACAAAAGAAAGTACAATTTGATATCAACAAGTAATGTCAACTACGTATTATAAAAAATAACTTAAATTCTGGATCAAATACATACACACGAAAATCACCAGCTAATAGAAAAGAATTTTGAAATCAATTCACTAGAGAAAACACACAATAAAAAATACAGTCACATCCGGAACCTTCTATTTTTATTGAGTACTTTCCAAAATAATATTTTGCGTAAAAAGCTCTATGAATAGCTCTACAATTTAATTAAAACTGTTTTATTTAAATATTATATAAAATCATTGTGTATTATTGTTTAGGTGGCTTCAATACACATTTAACGATAGTTTTGTCGTAAATCGTAATTTTTAGAGTGCCTTTCCATTAGCCGTAATAAATATGCTATCAAATATTTGTAGTAGTGAGCCCATCTTTATAATAACTCTAATGGAAACCGTTTCTTTACATAAATATAGAATAAGTCGAGACAGAATCGGTCTATTTTTATTATAAGTAACACGAAATCTAGAAATCTGGTTATGTTTATGCATTGGGGATAACGTATAACAGTTGCAATATGATACGTGATTCTATCAAAAATCGCTTTTATAGACACATGAAAACTTAATTTGGTTTCTAAAATAAGGTTTTACACGCCTGATACAATAAAGCCTGTTATTTGTTTTTGACTTTGATTCCTCTTAGACCTTTGCCAAATAATAACAGGGATTTCTGACACGCCTGAGGTAATGCAAATATGATCATCAAAATATAAAAATTAAAATATTTACCATACCCATTCGAGCCTCTAAATGTAAATGTAATATTTAGAGCAGGAGCCAGGAGTGCTCAATCAGACTGCCAATGTAATCAGATCGAGTCCTAGCCTACTCTATATTATACTTGTGGAAGTTTGTTTATAATAATAATAATAATAATAGTTCTTTATTTCAGACACAAGATCCATACACAGTTTTTTAGATGTTTGGATGTGGGAGCCATCACGTCGCTACGACAAGATCAATTTAGCTGAAGTTTAAATGGTGTATATTTTACACCTATAACTAAATATAAAAAAAACGGTAGGAACCAGGCCGTAAGTTTCTTGCCCGTTCTTCTAGACTCTGGTCGCGTGGAACTGGCACCTAGAATCACCTAGTATGTAAGACGATTCTAAATGATCCTTGTGATTTTACTGAATAAAGTAATTTTGACTTTGACTTTACCCAAGATTATTTACCTACTATAATTTAGACGATATTTGTCCCAAACAATAACCGGAACTAGAAGGCACGACCGCCGCACGGGTTGGACTTGCAGACGGATGCTAATATAATATAACTAAAGAGCTAAATACCCAAACGGGATTCCTTCTCAAGCATTTCAATCAGATAGTTCGGAGAGGGCGAGCTTCACATTCTTCCTCTCACTAAATTAGAGGCTTCACATCACACAAGCACGCATCAGCATATCACTTGCGTATGAAATATCAACTATCAAACAACTGCTTAAAAGTGCAAGGTAAGTGTCTAGTGGAACGTAATCTAATTTAAATTTCTTGTAAGAAGGATTATACGTAAAAACGGTAGACTATGTTTTCTATCCGTTCTTTTAAGCTCCGTTTGCGAGAAACTTGCACCAAGATTAGAATCATCTCAGTACGATTCGAAGTGATTCTTGTCATTTAATTGTTATTCAAAGAATAGACTTGACTTGACTATCACCAGTCAAGAAGCAAATAAAAATACTTTACTGCTTTACTTAACGTTGCGATGTCGTCAAATCGACTAATATATTTCATAAAAAATCTGTCGCTATCAGGTCCTAGGGGCTAAGTTCGTTTGAGTTCAGCACCACCCACACTACTTATTTGTGGTGCCAAGCGGTGCAATAACTGCGTTGTGTTCCGATTCACAATGTGTGGATGTAATTACAGAATTGCATAATATTTAGAACAAAGCGCCCATACCTTTACTCTGACTTTTAGTTAGTTTCTCACCGCGGTAGACGCAATGCAATATATTCCTTGTAAACTTTGCTAAACTTTAGAAATTGTAAACGTTCTGGGACTAAATCTTGACACATACATTTTTGAAGGAATAACGTAAAACTGTAATATTTAAAAGCAGTAGGAATCATTTTATTCTTCCACTTCTTTCTTGTGTCTGCCATTGATAAATACAAGAACTTCTTTATAGGAAAAATAGTCAGTTAGTATTTTTTCTAGGGAATGCTTCAATGCCTCGGTGTCTGACAAGACAGTGGCCTTTATTTATTTATTTATTTATTTATTAAGAGTATCCAACGGAAAAAACACATAAAAATACAAACAAAGGACTTAAATCTAGTGTTTCCCCAATTATAGGACACCACAACATGCAAATAATTAAAACTCAACTAAACTATGTACAGAAAATAGTTACTTTAACTGGCCTTTCTTGATAACACAGGACAAGTTATCTATCTACCCGTGCTGATGCATGCTTGTAGTTGACATTATCCTTAATGTGGAATAACAAACACGACGAATCGCTCGCATCCCTCACGGCATTATGTAAATCATTCTAAACAATGTTACTCACAAATTACCGAATCTTTGCGTCTCCGGAGCGGAGTAATAAGACGAAATTATGATTAAATAGCAACGAGAGGGGTGTCGAGTACCTACCTACCTTAATGAACTCAGGTTTAATAGATTTTTTGTTAAAAAAAATTATATTAAAGAAGCATTAAGGAAGTGAGTTGGTTTTTTATAATTACGCCAAACAAAATATTTTTACCCACGTAAAGGTGTATTGGTTAAATTTTTCATCAACAATCTTTATTTATTTTAAACTTCCATGTATTTAACATAACACTATCTAGCATTAAACTGAGTAATATTTTGCATACAATTAATACGTCAAACCACAAGATATACGCAAGTTTATACGAAGAAATAACTTTTTAAATAAAGCTCGTGAACTTACGCTAGCCTTCCGCAGCACATTATACCTATACTTTGCTAGTACAACTTCTACGACAGTATTTTGCACTGAAAACGACGAAATAAACTAACCATCTTACATGGCATAATGGTGAAACTTGTACAAAGCTCGTAAATACGGCGAGTATCTCGCACGAGGCGCCCGCACTAGATCATGGCATTGTGAGCTCGCTCTGATTGTAAATACTATCAACTGAAACTCTGTGACATTTATATCTTTGCTAACTTCGGCGTGTGCCTTTTTGTGGCCAAGTACACACAGGCACACACAGGCACACACACCCTAACTTTTGACAAGTTTTATTATTTATTTTCCAACAAAAACCTATTTACAATTAGATTGTTACAATATGTACCTATGTAACGATAAGGTTTACTACAGTTTGTATCTGAAAACATGTGTGCCGAAATGAAATACCTTTCAGAAATAAGCTTGAGAAAGAAATCGATTCACTTCCCAGAATGATCACTAACGAACCAACCAAAGCTCTTCAGATCATTATAACTACGGTTGACGGACCGAATCCACCAATCAATGGGATCCAATCTGACAAACCGAAACAAAGGATTACTCGGAACAAGGTCGAGTAGTTCTCATTCGCAGTTATATGTCCGGGTCTAATAAAAAAGTAAGAAAGGACTATTAAAGCTGATTGGCGCTTTAATAGTCCTTCTTTTTGTAATTTGGAATGGCAGGAGCGTCACGCACGACGGCGATGGCGCCGGCAGGTGGCCTCAATTCTTCCTTCCCTACAATACTTTTGGCAATATCAATTCTGTTGTCTATGAAATATTACTCTAATTTCTTAACCTTGTCACAGTGAATATTTGGGGCCTTGGCTTTGTTTGGAAGTTGCTAGGGAAAAATATTTGGCCAGCAAAATGTTTGGCAAATTGAATGTCTTCTGTTGACGGTTTCTTTGGGATGGTGGGGCAACAAAGACGCAAGTGTTGTGGTTTTGATTTCCGCTGTTTGCAAATATTTTTTTTTACACTCTTGTGTTTATTGATATTGAAACATGGAAAACCATAATGAAATTTAATAATTGATATTTTTGACCATACCAAGTTGATGTAGTGCAATGTTGTTGCTGACAAAATATGTTTTTTGCTGAAGTGGATATTTCGATACATTTGGTTAAGATACAACAAATATTAATTGACAAATTAAAATAAAACAGTTTCATAATATGACTCTACATTATCATAGAGCATACTACTAGTAATATATTAACGTACAACTTACTTTACCCGCTAGTTCACTTTGGTATAATAGCTTAAAATTTCATCAATCAAAAACTTTCAAAAATGTTAAGTTTTTACAGGAAATAAGTACATTAAAATATACTCGTATGTACCCAAATATATATTACATACACGCACAGTTAATCTTTAATATTTTGTAGTAAATTAAATTATAAGAATCTGAGACTGAGAGATAACTAATATAAGTAGGTATTTCAGTTTGATTGACATCTCAGCTAATTTAAAAGTTGACACTTTACAGTTATACTACTTTTCAACCAGTATATTGTTGACAGTAACTCATGTTAATTACTTGCGCATTTTATGTTTACTCGGACGTATTTTAAAACGAAGAGTACTTATTCCAGATGACTGGCTAATCACGTAGACGTGCGGAATCCATGCTCATCGATCACTGTCACGTGGCAATTCTCACAAGCACAGCACATAGAAGCACAATTACAAAATAGGTCGAGGATACCCACATGATATCGTTCAAGCTGGTTGGATGCGGAGCGCGTATTCTGTTAGTCGGGATGGATGGACGCGGGTGGCACGAGGTGGGCTCTCGTCGAGCGCCGGACGCGCACTGCCGGAGAGGTCGCCTCCGAGCCCCCCCCAGTCCCCCTCGCACCCCTCACGGAGCCTGAAAATCCCTTTCAAACAAGATTTTCGTTACTCGTATTGAATTAAAAATTATCGCGGTGTAGTAATCGGAATTAGTTTATTACGTATCATTATGAATAGGGCTTTCATTATGTTACCGAGATTGCTTTGCGTATTAAGATTCATTGCTGTTTTCTTTTCAGAAAAAAAATCAGAGCGAGATTATAAATACGAACCGTGATGTGCTCAGTCGTGGTTTTTTGAATCGCGTTTTTGCCTTTGAAAAAGATGTCATTTTAGCCTCGTTTTTTAATGCTTGCTTTTACATTTTAGATGAAGCTTTCCGTATTATTTTAGAACAAATATATATAGCGAACACTGGACTAAAAACTGAGCTATACTTAAAAATTCCAAAATTTATATCTAGCTAGCAATTATTTATGCGATTTAATGAGCAAAAGTCAATCTCCTGATAATTTAATAGTATACTTTCATAGCAAGAGATACATGAGATAAAACCAGAGTCACGTCCAGATTCTTATCGTAACACACTCGAAAAATCTAGCATCTGGCGAATCCAGCCATAAATAAACGCTCAGTTAATAGTTTCCGCCGTCCCCGCGTCCTCCTAGGTGTTACAAGCTACGAGTGAGTGTGTCCGGAAAGTGTTGCCAGCAACTAGTGCGTTTTGGACGCACTTAGCTTTGTTGTAAATGGCAGTTCCGAAGGTGGTCTTAATTGTACTAACAAAAAAGTCTAAAGTAATAAATTTAAGCCATATAGCGTAGCGTGTGCCAAAAGCCATAGGCCAGTCCGCTCTATAGACAAACGTTCCTGAACGAATAGAGCGAGACTGGTCTATGCATAGTGCATCGGCACTATGGTTTTTGTCATCGGGTGGACAGAATGTCCTTTTGAGTTGTTTTTGTATTATCTAAGTTTTTCTTAAGTGTATTTTGCGAATCGGAACAATAAACTTTATTAAAACCCTAAGAATAACTTTTCCTTCATGAACCACACAATATTTCGCCCTTTCTGGTTAGCCGTACGCGAAAGCCATGAAAAAAAGCAAAAGCTGTAAGAAAACTACTTAAAACCAGAACACAACCTAAATAAACAAGCTGAGTAATGGCCTTTTTCAGTTACTTTTACATGTAATAATTATGTCGTTTAAGTGCATTAAGTTTTTATAATAACTGAAATAAAGTACTTATTCTATTCTATTCTAAATAAATCTTATAACTTATTACGATATTTCAGTATAAAATCGTCTCTATAGGCAGTGTAAGTGTTCGTTATTAATGGTGTAACTATTTTAACGTCTTGGAAATCGTGACAAATAAATATGATGTGTATATATAGATTTCCCATGTGGCTAGATCTGGCCAAAGCGAGAATCTGGTAACACATTTCGTAAGGGAGGAAAGGGGGATGTGACGTCACAGGTCTAGGCGTCCTGGGCGCTGTTGGTTCTCGCTTCATTACTCACACCGACGACACGCTAATATTATTAAAGAAAAGTGCTACTTAACAACGCTATCGGATAGGCGTAGCCAGATTCTAATAGGGATTCGATAGATTTAAGCGGGCAATTTATAATTTAAAAAATTTACAACAAAAGAAAAAGCTTTTTTGAACTTACCGACACGACATCTTAGAAGCTGTACAAAGCAAAACTTCGCCTATACTACTTTTAGATCTTAAAAATCATTTGGTTACGAGATTAGTAATAAAAATCGACCTTTCTTGCTCTAATGTTTAAATTCTTGAAATAACACAGCTAGTAAGTAGGTACCTAACAAAGCCCAACGAGCGAAATAATAAAATAAAAAAAAAAAAAAAAAAAACGATTATTCGGTGAATATTGTTTTTCGTCCGTATTGTATGTTTTTGTTCTCATGTGAATAAATATTTTGTTTTAGTGTAGCCCCGTCCCATACAATATAGTACAATGCTATTCATAGAATAGAAATCGTTAAGCTCAGGCATACCTACCTCTTTGGTAGTTTTTGAAGATAAAAAGTACTCAACTAAACCTTGCTGAATGAATGAACGAGTGATAAATTGATCGGATAGTCGTGTCCGTGAGCGCAAATGAGATCGGAATAGCCGAAAGTCAAACTAAATGAGCAAACAGAGTGGGCATGTGGGTCGTGGACGTGAAATAACAGGCCAATCCGCGTCCAATTACTAGGTAATCACTGGCTTGTCCACAAATTTGTAGTTTAGGTACATAATTACTCGCTACGATAGGTAATCCATTTTATTTTGAAACAACTATTTATGGATAATCCTGATCACGGATTACACAGGATACAAAACACGAAAACTAACAATATCCCAGTGCTGGGCAAAGTATTCTTATTTATCCAGTGGTTTCAAAATAACCCCGTCTTTAAAAGCTTATCAACAGCATGCTGAATGTTTCTGACATTTCATAAGATTATATATTTTTGAGCATTAGACATAAAGTTTATTTTACGTTGCACAAATAAATCTTTCTCGGAATTTCACATTGCGTTAAACTACGTTCATGTACATTGCTGCGTCTGTACAAACAGCAATCACGTCGAAATTAGATTCTCAAGAAACACAGAGAAGTGTATAGCTACACACTGCCTGCGGTGGCACTGCAAGCTCCGCATATTGCACACATCTACCTACATATAGATTCACACACAACACACTGAAGCTACCTGCAGTTTTATAAAAGTTAAATAATATTAGTATTTGTGTTTCAGACGCAAACAACGAGAACGTCGGATTAGAAAGCAAAATTAAATGAATAAATATACTGTTGTTCATTTAATATTGCTGTGTGGTTTAACTAAACCAAAATACAGTAAAACAGAATCAACTAAACAAAAAAAAAACGAAAACTGATCAATAGTGTTCGACGTGTGATCATGGCGCATGCAACTGTGCCGAAATATCGGGAAATAATCACAAATCAAATATCTCATTTATAAAGAAAATTATATTCAAAACCGTGATAGTTGTAGTTATTAAACCTTAAAATATATATATTTGATTGTGTTGTTTACATCTCTAGCAAAGTAAAGTAAATTAAATAATCAATAGTAATAAATATTCACAAGTGAAATTAATGCTCGTAATATCTCAACACGACTGAGTAGGTCGTAAATCGGTATATTTCATATTAAAAAGTCGTTTACTCACAAATGAATTTAATTAAACGAAACTGGATTTTGGGCAAGATGGGACGAAAGGATTATTGGAATTCTGATTAGAAAAAAAATGGAGTAATTTACCAAGGGCTAAATTAAGATAGCCGCACCCACCGCGAGGGGAATAGTACATATTACATAGCTCTACTTACACATTATACGTATATAGGTAAGTAAATAGATATATGTCTGACCCACAAACAATATTCACACGTATAGCATAATGAAGATTGAAAATTGCACCTTAAATCACCCATTTCAAAGGTGATCTTGTGATTTTACGGAATAAAGAATATTAGAGTTTTTAGTTTGAATACAATATGATTTAGAGCAGTTGATTGAGGGCAGTAAAAAAAACATGATCAGCAACCATTTAAGTCGTCTTCTACTACTAGGGCTCTGTATTTAACTCTGACTGCGTGCTTAGGCAGATAAATTGATGGCTGTGAGTAGAAGCCTCGAGAAAACTTGTTTAGGCGGAGGTTCACCCGCCTCGCATACTCACGTGCGGTTGACCACCAACCTTAGCTGGAGACGTACCAATACTATAATGTTCCTATATGTTGTACTGTCTAAACTACCAAATCTATGTAGCACAAGCTATAGAGCCTTCAGACAAAACATATGTACAGGTATACACAATATTGCAGTAGTGCCAACAATTTACAATATGATTTATTAAAACTAACCCTATTAGTGGTCTAACTCTCTTTCTCTTTGAAATTTATCACACTTTTCTATATTATGAGCAAGAGTGAGCGAGAAGGATATATAATACAAGACGGCGCTGCTTCCACTCGTGAACACAATGCTAAGTAATACCAGCTCAGTGAATCCAACTTTAAATAAACAATTTAACATCTAGACGGCAGAACTTTCTTAAAATAGTCTTGTTTGCTGAAAAACGAGATTTAAAATTAAAAAGTATCAAGAAAACACGAATAAAACATCGCATTAACGGCATTTGTTCAGCGTGCAATTTGCAGGGAACATTTTAAGTCGGATTTTCGCTCCACAAATGGCTTATAAGATAAAGTTAAGTTCGGCGTTAAAAGACTTTATCCCCTTTGGTACGCATGTGAAATAATAAAAGGGCGGCGTTTCATAAAGTCGTTTAGATAAAACGTACAATCATTTGGAATTTCTGTTCGCGCGAACATTACTGAGTGGCGGAGTGGTGCGGCTCTCCCGAGGAGCCAACACTGGACCTCTTGCAGGCCACGTGAGGCCACACTGCGAGACATCGCGCCCGGACTTTCATTCGTTATATATAAAAAGGTCCGGTGGGTTTTTTATCTTTTTTTTATTTAAGTAAAATAGGTTACCCCCAAGCACGATGCGTTCTCTTAGATATTCTTAGTTCAGGACGTGTTAAGTTAATATATATATACTACGTTAATTGATTAAGATGACTGCTTTTTGTACAACATTTGTAATGTTATTTGGAATTAATTTAATTGTTTGATAAATACATAACTAAATGAATATGACATTAATAACTAGGTATGCACAACTCAATCTAGTTATTTATTTCAAAAAAGATTTTAGTAATTAACAATGTATTTCAGCCTGAGACAAGTGCGTTGTGCGCTCAATTTTTGCTATCCACATCAAGAACAACTATCGGAGAGAAATAAGCTTCAGATTATGCCACCGCTGGCTGTATGTGTGTTGTCATTATGTGCTAAAATGAATATAAAGGAACAATTACAAAAGTATTGGTTGGTAAAAAAATGTATGTGAAAGCGTTCTCCATAACCCCATACTCCGAGATAGACCGTTATCTTCAGAACGCGTTATGTTATTGCCTAGTACTGAAGCAACTTCGAATGACTCATGTTAGCCCTTAACCGGCTTCAAACACTCGAGCTTAACGCAAATGTTCACAATCACAATGTTACTACAAATCTAGATAAAAATCCTTTATTTACAACAAACATCAATAATTACATGAGGATCAAAGAATATAACTAAGTAAATATGTATATATATTGTTATTCATAGTTAAGGAACACTATACATAAAGGTGATTTAAAAAAAATATAATTAAACCAAATACTGAACTACATCAACAGTAGTAGGTACTAGTGGTAAAGAAATTTGAAAAAAAGTTCGTCGTGGGAAGTACTTACATATTTGTTTCATCTTATTTAAAATGTTACTAAAGGTCACTATTGAAAAGTAAACTGTATTAAACTATTATCTTAAACTTACCAGGAGATCTCGAGTATTTAAAGCACTTAAAAATAAAATAAACAAGAGCTTTTCATTTTGATTTTAAATTATAATTAATCGTCTTCAATTTTCCTGATTCGATTCCATTGAATATTGATTAAAAATTCTGGTCTAACAAAAGACACCCCACTTAATACCCCTTGAAAGAATCGGCATCGGCTAAAATAAGAAGTGCCTACGTCGGCCGTCACAAGCCGCCGGTTAACCGACTCCAATTAGACAGAGAATGGACGAGATCAGGCCTTTGATCTTTTAGTGAAACACTCGATTTGCTGCAAAACGGTCACCGCATTGAGACGACGCGACGTCGATAGGCGAGTCGAGTCGAGTCGATATCATCATCAACCTATATCGGTCTACTGCTCGACATACATCTCTACAGGCACACGCCACTGAGCCCGTAACTCAGAAGTTGGGTAAAACAAATTACAGCTTTTATATAAACATGTAAACACTTTGTGGTAACTTTTCAAGTTGTTTTTTGTGTTAAATTAGTTTTTCATCATTATATATACGTTCAGTTAGTTATAATCACTTGTTGTGTAAATACTTTAAATACTTACTTGGTTTTCTTTATAACCTATTATAAACAATGAATGTAGGCAGGGCTGTCAGTTGCAAATAAAACGTCAACAGAGATAACGTATCATAATAATCATAATAATTTTATTGTTTGTGAAACCAGGTCAAAATACATTTCAGATGATATGAAACTTAAAATTAGCGCCACTAGCTTCTGCCATTAAGTATACAAACATCAAAAATACAATTAGTCTAAATTTAAATACAATAATAATTACTTTTAGAATGTCAAATATAAACTTAAATCAATTAAACAAATATAATAATGTCACATGTCTACTAAATTAAAGTTTGTCATTAAAAAAATCATTGATTGTATAGAAGGCTTTGTTAACCAAAATGTCATGCAATTTCACTTTAAACTCATTTATGGACAGTGAACGAACAGATAATGGTATTTTATTATATATAATGGGAGCCATGCAAAAGACACTCATGCGTAACAACTGAGTTCTACATGGCACATTACGAAGTCTTCCCTCCAAGCGGCTTCCAGGTGCAAATTCCTCAAATAGGTTTAAATTGCATTTAACAAATAAAGCAACCTCAAAGATGTAGATTGCAGGGAGTGTAAGTAGTTTTAACCTGACAAAGTGTTCCTTACAGCTATCTGTTCTTTGTAACCCGCATATCGCTCGAATGCAACGTTTTTGTGCCTTAAAAACAATGGATTTTCCGGTGGAGTTCCCCCAAAATATAATAAGTATCGTGGTTTTTCTCTCAACATAATCCCGCAAGCTAAACTAAACCTAAGGCGCATCAACATCACCAATGATCATAATGGCGCCGTATAATAACGGTGGTTGGTTTGCAAGAAAGTGGAGCTTGGCATCGGTAGGTACATAAATATAGTCTGTGGTTAATGAAGCGCGCACAGAACGGTCAGATTGAATGGTGTTGGGCAAATACGTAAAAATAAAACTAGGTGACCGACTGAACGACTGGACACATGCGTATACATGTGAGATACTTTTTATGTGTTGCTAATTGATTTTAAGGTGCCCTTTTAGGATAGGGCTGTCGCTAAATAATTAATTAACACTCTTCAAAGGACTTTTTTACTTTTAAACTTTTTTGGAAGGTTTGAGTCAGACTTGTTCGTAATGAGTTTTAAATTCAGTTGTTTTTTTTTATAAATTGTTAACTAGTTTTATCTAATAAATGACATGTAATTAGTAATCAATATGCGATGGATTAAATCGTAATATTATTGATGTAGGTTGGTTTCCTTCAAATGTCGGTGATCGTCCATGACACGACCTTTAGTTTGACTACTAGCTTGACAGTAATCTACCTAGTTACAGACCATCTAGTTGTGCTTATTTATCGCATCGCGAGTGTACACACAGTACATACAGTACCGAGTTACACTGATGATGATGATGATGATGATGTCCTCCTTAGCGTGTCCGCCAACGGCGAACCTTGTTAACTCCGGACATGGGAGCGAATATGACTTGCAAAGCCAAACTTTGTCTTGAAAGACCTGTTACAAGGCGCACAATGTAACTGGCCCAAAGAGTTATATGTGTAAGTATAGGAAGGCTTGGGACGGTTCTTCTTAAGTAAACGCTTAACATCAAGATCTTGTTGTCTTTTTGCTTCAAAATTTGATACGGCTTTGTTGACAGAATTACGCCATTCACGTCGCTGTTGTGCAAGCGCTTCCCATTCATCTGTAGAAAGGTCACAGGCATTGAGATGACGCTTAAGTACATCCCTGTATCGAAGAAACGTTCCACCGGGTCTGCGCTTTCCCTCCTTAAGCTGTGAATAAAACACAGACTTAGGCAGCCTAGAATCGTCCATGCGCACCAAGTGTCCGCACCATCTGAGTTAATTTAATTAATTTAATTTTAATTCGAGTTACACTACACAGCAACGGGTTCGACTCGCAGTGTATACCACATAACTTGACTCTGCATTAATGTGTATGTTAAGGATCGGTTTGCACTCTCCCAAAACTAGTATCCGCTATGTTTGGAGCTTCACCACCTCAGCGTGTAAGTGTTCATAATGAAGGCAAACTTCCCATCTCCGCCATCTTGCTTTGATGTAATGTGCGTCTAGCTATTCATTCAGTTATGTTCTAGAAGATTTAGTATTTGTTTGTTTTGGCAAAACCTTGAGCCTCCCGAGTGTAAACCACGGTTCTATTAGGTACCTATTGTAAACACTATCTAGCTCACATTATTCTTGGGATTATTATTATATGCAGGCTATAGCTTAGAACTAACATCGTCAGAAAAAAAAAATGGTAGCACTCCGGGAGTGCCGGCAGAAGTGTAAACTTCAATATTAACGTTGTGTTTTCACTTTTAAGTTTTCACTTCAAAAATATAACCACAGTCGTCATAATGACAATGACAATCACAATGACACAGACACATTCGCGCAAGCGCGAATGTGTTTTCACTTTTAAGTTTTCACTTCAAAAATATAACCACAGTCGTCATAATGACAATGACAATCACAATGACACAGACACATTCGCGCAAGCGCGAATGTGTCTGTGTCATTGTGATTGTGTCATGTCATTGTGTAACATTCGCGCAAGCGCGAATGTGACACAACGACGAAGACAACGAAGACACACTGACACAGACACATTCGCGCAAGCGCGAATGTGTCTGTGTCAGTGTGATTGTGTCATGTCGACACAACGACAATGACAATGACAATGACACATTCGCGCAAGCGCGAATGTGTCTGTGTTTTCACTTTTAAGTTTTCACTTCAATAATATAACCACAGTCGTCATAATGACAATGACAATCACAATGACATAGACACATTCGCGCAAGCGCGAATGTGTCTGTGTCATTGTGATTGTGTTTTTACCCACCCAGCGCCGCTAAAGAAGTTTTCACTTCAAAAATGGTTGTCTGTAAAGTTGGTTTACTGACGATAGTTGAACGTGACAACGTCAATGAACGGGATTGTAAGCGGTTCTGCAAAATGAATCGTCGTTCGAAACAATTTAAATTTTTTTTCATAGAATTCTTCATTCAGAAAATCATTTTAAATTCCACTTCATGGAACGCCTCAGAACGCCTCAGAACGCCTCATGAGTCATGTTTTTTCGTGCGTGCAGCCGGCTCTATCGAATTATAAGACGTTGTCACGTCAAAAAGGTTTTAGTAACGAAAAAGCGGGCATGCCGTATTTTTTAAATACAAATATAAAATGAGTTGATATTGATGAAGTCTCACTGATCCCTTTGAACCGTTATTTGAAATGTTTGTACGATTTTGTTATCCTGTTTAACATTGTTAGAGGTAGATTGTTGGAGCTCTTTGTTTGTCTTTGAAATTATCAGATATTTAATAATAGGCCTTTAAATGAATTTTCGTTAATTGACGTTCTTGAAATCGACAACAGAAACATATCGCATGGACTTTGTTAAGGGTACCTACTCATGAACGGTTTACTAGCCTAAATGAGCCCAGTCTTGGAACCAAATTTGCTATTGGTTTTAGTAAGCTTAACTGGCAAGCAATGAAAAATAAATATGCTCAAAATCAATAAATTAATGTACTTTTCACACTCCTGATTGTATAATAACAACAAAAAAATAATGCACAAAAATAGTTTTGTGCTTGGTTTAGGACTTATTGTCCTAAACCAAGCACAAAACTATTTTTGCATTAATAACCAAATAAAAATTACAATCAGTATATAGAACAAAATGTTTATTTTAACGCCGAACCCATTCCGTCGTGTCGGGGACCCTAATAAGATCGTTTAATGATGTTCAACAGAACAGCTCAATAAAAGCCATTCAGTTCAATTGAACGTACAGAGAACGCAGAGAATAGGTAGAGACATGCCCCCAGGTGTTTGCCAGATCCAGATTTAAAATATTCAATTGTAAAAACGGTAGGTACGCGATAAAAGTAAATCGAACACCTTCTATTCACATTGTACATACCATTCAATATTATAAAGACTACGGTCGTGCTCTCTCTGCCGGGTGTGACTGGCATCGTTCTTTCAATATAGAATCAATGCAAATACTAGATATTAGTTTTTAAATTTACCTAAAACATAAAGTCAAAGTCAAAAGTCAAAATTACTTGATTCAGTAAAATCATAAGGACCATTTAGAATCGTCTTACATACTAGGTGATTCTAGGTGCCACTTCCACGCGACCAGAGTCTAGAAGAACGGGCAAGAAACTTAAAACGGGTCCCTAATACTAGGACCCCACTGTCCGTCTGTCACCAGGCTGTATGTATAAAGCCTTTCTATATGATGAACCGTAATAGTTAACGAGTTGAAATTATTACAAATGATATTTTTTTGTTTCCGCATCAGGTACAAAAATAAATATGAATAAAATAAAATTATATTCAAGGGAGTTCTCATACTTAAACGTGATTTTATGGTACGGAATCCTTTGTGCGCGAGTCTAACTAGTACTTGGCCGGTTTTTACTTAAGTACTTACCACTGATTTGCAACGAGTTTTTAACGTCAATTCAGACATTTAGATGCAGAACCATTAAGCATTGAAGCTGTCGCGTGCTCAGCTCCTAACCACATCTTCTTGTAGCCAACTACTATTGCTGGGCAAGTCTGCTTCGTTTTAGAAAAATCCCTAGCACAGTAACGTTCCGTACAACTGAATATTGAGTGGTGTGAGTTAGCGCTGTATTGAAAATAAATCTAAATTAGATGTAAAATCTAATGTATTTTGCCTTCACATCTGGATAGCTGTGATACAGCTCTGAGGGTCCATTGTAGCCCATATTCGCAAATAAGCGGTCGAACTATCGACATCCAGCCAATGATCTTCCATGTTACATCCAGCAATAACACCTCCGAACAGCCGAACAGCGATTTTACGTAATCGCTTCGCGTGAAATGAGCCCTTACTAAAGTCTCGTCCACACTGATAAAACCCTATTAAATGCCTCGTTCTGCTTCTAAAACTAGAAAACTTTCTTGAAACTACACTTTTTATTTGCTGCTTAAGTTTTCATAGATTTCGGTTGAATGGATAAACTTATTTTCTAGTTAGCATTAGTTTGTAATTATTTACAACTGAGTTGTCGCCTCGCTACGAGTGGGTTGAGATGTCGTAGCTATCTGCTACGGAATTGCTACGATCCTCTACTTGAATGAGTCGAGAGGTCAGTCTACCGTGAAAATTGATTACTTCCTTCAGCTGTTTCCTTTTAATCATTTGCAGTAAGTTGAAGAAGTTGAAGACTTATTAAAATGCATGAAATACATTGCGGGATATATCGGACTCCGCCGCAGCACAGCCGATGTTTCCGCACCACGTTAACACTCACATTACGAATGCCCTTTATACAAGAGCTAGGTCCCGCGGCTTACCTACCCCGAGCCACACAAAGCCCTAAAAGGTTAGGTAAGGGTTATTACAAGCCAAGTAACTGCTGTAAAATCACTTGTGCGAAAATTAATGTTCATCTAAAAGATTCAGAACATAATGTAAAAAGTAAATTTAAGCAATATAATCCTCACAAAAAATGTTTACTGATAAATTTATTACACCATAAAATGATTTGAGAGTTTTTTAGGTACTTTGCTACAATGTTCACATACATTATTTAGAGAACTTATTATAGATCAAATCAATTAAAATCAAATACATGGTACCTCAACTGACACGATTGGTGATTTCACACAATCACCGATACGACACCTACACGATCTCATGTCATACATTTAGTGCTTTTACACAGTGTTTCTACTGACATATTAAATGAAAAAATAAAGTTCTTAGGTACTTACTCTTAAGGACTAATAAGTAAGCACATCGTATGTACATCGGAGCCAGTGTTTGTGTTTGTACATGTCGGTAGGTATCGGGTGGTGTACAAACGCCTACTAATATTAACTAGATTATTAGGTAATGTTTGTCGAATTATGTTCGACAATATCGCATCCGACATGTTTGTCAGTTTGTTTGGCTGAAGGCAAACAGCGCGCCTGCGGTATTTAATTAATTCATTGATTAGTTTCGGATAACAAACAAATGAGGTTATTAGATATTATGTTGCATAAGTAAACGTTACGCATAGTTTGGTCTCGACATTATATGCACAACTACACAAGCAATGTGGGTGTGTGTGAGTGATGAGAATATGACGTAAACCGACTGCGATCGTCATCAACAAGTATCAAGTATACATATTTTTACAATAACTCTAAAAGTACAGGCTAGATTTAATCAAATGTGACCATTTTTGAATTATGATACAAACGAACGAACAATCCTTTAAATTGATTTAATATTATTAGCGGTAAGATCGCGTAACACAGAAACTTATTATTATAAGTCTGTTCAAAATAAGTTGTAATGAAAAACTTATCACTCATCTATAATTTTGCCATCAAAACGACTTAAAAAGAGGTAATTTTTTAATACGATAAACTTTTCAAATCATATTATAAAATTGCAGCCAGGGAGGATGTTTCCGGGAGGCACTACTTCGGCGAGAGATTGAGTAAGTCGATCTATCTGCAGGTTGTTTGCAACGGTCTGCAGATAGCTCCACTGATTCATGTATACCAACCATAGTTATAATTTGTTTGGTAATTTTATCGGTTATTAATAAATATGTTTGACTACGTTCAAGAGCTGTAGCAAATTTCGTGTGAACTTTAACTTTGAAAATTGTTTATAACTCTTGTTATCTGTACGCCTAGGGCCACAAATACCAGTACTTATAATAAACTGGTAATAAAGGAAACTCACCGTAAAAGCGTAGAATTATAACGGTCAGAAAGCAGGTTAAAGTTAACCGTGGTTTAACGGCGTGATTAAACCGAGCTCGTTAAACTTAAAACTAAAGTAGCGGTGTGGCGATGGACATTAAAATTATGTAAATTTCACATCTTTCATGTTACGTTCACGGTTAGTATAATATTTGAAGCGTTAACGAGGATTCAAACCTACGATTGGGTTACCTATTATCGAGGAACAAGTACCCAGCATGCGCGGACGAAACAATGATGTATTCAAGTAGGTTAATTAATCTCGTAAGCACTGTTTAAACGATGAAATGCAAACAGTAATAGGGAAAAATAAAAATCTGTAACACTACTGCGCGATAACTCCTTGCACTTCAAATCTTAATTTTATACAAAAAAATGTTAATGATAAGAATTGAGTTGTAATTATACCACTATTCAATCTCAAAAGCATCCCAATTCGACAGTTTTCTGCCAGTGTCAACGTAGCCAACTAGTCACCTGCTTTCATCCCTAAAATAGGGTTCCGCGACGCAAAACACAATTAATAATGAACCACATGAAGAACTACAAACTCTAGTTTAGTATTCATGGAGCTAATTACTGCCCCCGACTCCGCCTGCGATCCCTCGTTTATTCAGAGAGAACCTAGTTTGTGTTTCAGGTTCTAGAATTTATTCGAGCTAATTTTGTCTCACTGCTGGGACTGAACAAGCTGGTAACAATAGATAGGTATGTTTTGAAAAACTTTTTCCGTTAAAATGTACTGCCGTATGAAGTAGGCCGCTGTTACAGCATTTTTCATAATTAAGTTGTACTTATACAGAAATAAATATAAAGCAAAAGCATTGCCTCCTTTTCATCCAGCTCGGTGGTTTATGGCATACAATTATGTATACGCAAAAATGAGGGCCTAATAAAAAATCCTTGTCAACATTGTGTTTTGTCGTTATCATGATGACATAATGTCGACTTTTACTTTTTTAGCCAGGAGGTAAACCTACAGTTTTGCTAAAGCCATCTAGTAACAAAGCTATGCTTTGCGAACTACATTACTACACAAAGGCAAGAGCGCTAGCCATGAAGAAACAAATGCTTTGATAAATCGCCTTTGTCAATAAACCCTCTTTTGACAACAAACATTTTTTAAAACAAACAAGTAAAACCACGTGCATGTCACTAGTTTGAAAAAACAATCCTCCGGCGCAATAAAATCTTAGTAAACCAGCCCGCAAATGAAAATGTCTACCTTTTGTACACCCAGGAACGTATAAGACCTTCGTCAGTTTTCCCCAAATTACGTGGTTTCATTGCGTCTCACGTAAAAATCCTCCACTCAGTATGGAGATGAGGTCTTATCTTAAAGGGCAGCGTCCTTACCTGCTTTTGAACCAGAGATTTTGAAAAGACAGATGTGCTTACTAGTTTTTTCTAGGTCACAAAGTTCCGGTCGCATTCGTACGCTAACTTAGCTGAGATGGAGCAACAACTTCAAATAGCCTTTGTTTTGAAGAGACATAAAGTTTGGATCAAATCTAAGCCTTCTAACTGTTCTAAATATACACGTCAGCTCAACTTTGTCTGTTTTTGCCACACTTAGTACAGAAACAACAAAGTCTTTACAAAATTACTTTCAAAAGGACCACATCAGCCGCATCGTCTGTTCTCGTAACATTCCTTCACGTCCGACGAAGGGCTGGAAAAATCCTCGCGAATTAATTCATAATGAGTTACTTTTATGCTTCTTCGCACCCGACTGCGTTAAAAAAGTGCCAAGTGTGAGTTGGTCACACAGGGCCCCTGTATATATTTCATTTACAGTGTAAATGTTTGTAGTAGTCTTCATAGTATTTTTGCAACTATATAGATAAGCTAACAATTAAAATAAATGTAAATAGTTTTCCATAAACTCTGTCCCCATTCCTGAACATAAGCTACGTTGCTATGGTATCTTTTTAGTAAGGCGAAATCAGAGATAGGTTGAATATTGAGGATGGCATAAATCAACAAGGGATTTGTTCGCGCCACGGAACCCCAAAGTGGAGTGTTCTGTGGCCTTTGGATTCAAAAGGGTTTGCTTTCAAAATGCCAGCGTTATTGAAGGACTTGGATGTTACAAAAATCTTTGTGATAAAAATAGTAAATAAATACAATGTGTAGGTACTATCTTTACACTTACATTAAATATAATATTGTTGAAAGTATCAAAGAACGCCTACAATTAGTTTTACAAAGTTTGCAATTATCTATAAACCGAATTGAAACAATTAAAACCACACTTAACTCTGTTTTAGGTCTCTTTGAATTCAATTCGTTGCGGTTTTGACAAATATAAATAGAACATCATTTTCTCAATATAATAGGCACCTACAACAAAGTTTACTGAAATTGATTGATTTGCAAACTACGAGCGGCTCAGAGCCTTTGAACTGCGACCGTCTATCGCTATCCAGGGGTCATGAAACTCGGTGTCTTTCAACTAAGACAATAAAACCGTTTCAAGTATCAGTTCAAAAATATTTAGCCACATTTCTATCATCGCAAATCCGAAACAAAACTGAAGAAAACAGCCTTTTCATAATTTTTTTTTTGGTATGAAACAAAAAACCTAACTAAAATATTTTTAAGCTGAAAACCACTGTCAACGAATAGTGCGCACAAAATATATTTCACGAATTCTAAATTCGGAAACAAGTTTCCAAATACGTGGTACATGGGACATGTTCGCCGTGTTGTATCTGTCAATCGGGATGGTTAGAAAAGCTAACACTGTGATAGGCTTTTACGGACGCGCGCGTCGGCTTAGCGCGTCCACCGCGACGGACGACCGACATATCGCACTGTCGCGCGCTCCACGAGTGCAGTCGCCGCTGTATGACGGCCGTAACGACAACCAACTATTTCTGCAGCAAAGTGATGCTGAGTTTGCTTTATTCCAGTTCGACGGTAGTAGAAGGTACCTATAACAGAGATTCAAATATTATACCAACTTCCCTCCGTGTGATCGCCGTATCGCAATGCACGGTGGTTGCATGTATCCCTTCGACTGGCGAAAACACAGGTCCTGATCACGATCAAAACTCGCAAATCTGGCGCGTGATCAGCTCCTGACCGATCCGCAGTCTCAGTTTTAAGTACAAAATTAAGGGTAGAAACAGATAGCTGCACTTCTCTAACTTATTCCCTAGCTTCGTAGTGAAACAGAGACAGGTAACATTAGTATAAACAGTTACGACCAAAGGAGAAAAAGTTCACATGGCCAGTCGAAATGCGCGCGCTGTCGCGGCCGGTTGTCGTGTGTCAAGTGTGTGTTTTGTTGTGGTATTTCAGTGTGAAAAGTGAATGTTATTGTTGTTGGCGCATAAATAACGATGAACAGATAAGTTTTTAATGTTTTTTCATTCATTGGTTTCGGTTTTGATAACTTTTAGATATAAAATCTTGCTAATTTCTACAGACACCCAATTTTTTTTTGCGAAGTACTCTAACAAAATCCCTTTGTTTTAACCTAATATCTAACTGTTTTTACTAAAAAAACGAATGAAATAGGTCAACAATACATATTTTTATGTTATTTCGGTGTTATATTGTTAGAATGTAATTGTATTTCTTCAAAATAGGGAAATAAATACAAGCACTCCACGCATGAATCAGGAGCTGACCGACGCGCACCCCGATACACGCGCTCAAAGGTCAACGTACCGACCATTTTGCCGGATCTAAATAGGAATGGAAGTGGCATTTCAGTATGTCATCCATCATCATAATTTCGATTTTAATGTTTTATTATTAGATAAATAAGTAACTGAGTAGGTATGTACTACGTTATTACCTATTCCTTCGGATAATCATCATCATCATTCCGATTTTAATGTTTATTATTTTTTCTTAATGTTTTTCTTAATGTTTTTCTTAATTATTATTGATTTCTTGTTAAGTACTTTTTTTTTTTCAATAGCCAAACTCGTACAGTATGAACGAAAACGAATTGACGATACATACTAAAATGCCACATCCAGTTTCATTGGTTGATCCTTGGCACTGTAATCATAAAAAATGGCAAGTTTTTTAAAGATTTGATTGTTTTATTTCTAAATGTTTTTGTATGGTAACAGGTGATTATTTTATCACGAATCTATTGTAAATATATTACAGTTTTTGGATACTAATGATTTTGTCTAACTTATTGAACCTACTTTGTACTACATCGCGCAAATTGAAAGTGTGTATTTGGTGGTGATTTTTAATAGGTCTGGTATTTATTTCACAGATCGTAAATAATATGCTTGAGATGTGAGATTCTTTGTTTAAAACAGAGTTTATGAACCACTCTAGTGGCTTAAGCCATTAAAAGGGCCACTTGAAGTTCGTGGAATTTATAAACAATCTTTGAAAGTGGAACTCTTTACAGCTGTGCGCTAAGATTGCCGATAACGAACCTTTTTTGTGATTGTTTTTTTTTGTCAAAAATGTATTGAAATGTTGTTTCTGTTGAATTTATATCATATAATGGTGCATAAACTTTTAAATCAAATTCTTATTAGATTTAAAAAACTTCTTATTTGAATTATTTAGAGGTTTTCGTACATGAACTTGTAATTTTTCCCTTTACTAAATCTTTGACTTCGAGTAGCAAAATGTACGTTTGTAAATAAGTAATAATGATTGTTCAAGTAGTTAGAGTATTTCAAGCTGATTTCAAAAAGGTATAATAATACATATTAACAGTAGTAAAATAAAGTACAATCATCCATCATTTACCAAGCGGCGTGCGCGCGCCGACCACAAAAAAACGCATGTCGCACATCCGCCGTTTTCGCGCGCAGACGATTTGCAGACGAAATAGATTGGGACGAATTTACAAAAATATTTTTTAAGTATTACTCTGATCATCATAGCAGCTTGTGTGAATTCATTCATGTTGGCTAGATACAACATGGGTGAATGGTTAAAACAGTTAATAAACAATAAAAATGTGTTAACGCAAAAGCATATTGTTTTCGTTATCATTCAACATCGACGTAGTACTTACCAATGTATTTTAAATGACAGCTATAAACAAACACAGACCGCAATTATTTCAAATTTATTATAAGTAAGTTCTTTTTTATTAGTGCCGTAATGGAACGGTTATCGATTGTCAGAGCACCTGTAGGTACCTACGGAGCACGAGCGTGCGTGCCGCAGACAAATGGTATTCAGAGCTAATCGTTCCCACGCCAGCCAGCCACCATGTAGGTACATACACTTTATTTACGTCCGGATTTCACTATTGACTAACTCATGTGCACTATGCGATCAAACAAACATGCCGTCAGGAATTAAAACCAAAAGAATCATTTTAGTATCTACTAATTAGAGTCTATAACAACAAGCAAAAAAAGTTACAGTTTGATAATTCTTTGTCGTATAATCCTTTCTACAAAAAAAATTCCAAAACCAGTACTTGTATGTAATCTACTTAAGAGTACCTATTTCAGAGAATTACGATTGTAATAGCAATAACATTCTAAAAAGAACTACTACAGCGTACTGGGGTAATGGCTAGGTGTCGATGGATACAAGCCGCACAGGATCTTTCACTTGACTCTGTGGCAGACGATGTTCAGCCGTCGACGTCTTACAGCTGAAACCATGTGATGAAATGATAGTAATCACAACTTTATCTCAGCCCTGGGTGCATGGAAAGAGCCTCCTCGTGGCGCACAACGGTAACAGCTAGGCACGGTAAAGCAGTGTCTAACCAAGTCGATGCTACAACAAAATACAGTTGTAGCATCGACACGATAAGAAGATCTCAGCCCTACAACAAACCGCCAGCACCACCAGTAAGTGAGTATACTTAGGGTACGTCACCGCTGTTTATGTCAACGACTGTTACAATAGGATGGATCCCCGCAAATATCACAATAGATGCAGAATAGCTTCAATCCTTCACTCGTGACTCGACGCGGCGAAATGTATCCAGATTTATTCGAATTGGCGGATTGTCGGCTCTACTGAACATGCCGTTTGAAGCGTTGTTTAGAATCGTACCGTTTTCGTTTAAACAGGTGACTATTTTACATATCATTGATTTATAATTAATTACAAAACGTTATCTAGTCCCAAATTAAGCAAAGTTTATAGGTAATAAGGGAATAACTGATATTATATTTTTATTTATATGCAAGCGATTAATAAACTCTCTGATCTTGTAATGCATATTCAATCATGTCTAGATTAAAACAATCGTATTAATCGTCTAAATACCAAACTTTTTCAGTCATTCAATTTTTTTACTATTGTATTATTTGAGTTTTATTCTTTAGGTATAAAAAATAATCATATTAGTAAATGATAGCTAGTGAACAATATTATTACAATACAAGACTGTATTGTAATTATTTGGTCATGTGCACGCGATAGCACGTGATAGGCGCAACAAACATACATTTAATTGTTTTAGGTCATTTTTAAATGTACCTACTATTTTCAGAATCACTATAAAATGACATGAACATAATCAACGTAATAATTCCAGAATTAAAAATAATAGAACATTTTATGCCAATTTAAACCTGTGCATTTATTGAAAATGTTTATTTATTTACCGACAATACCTAAATTATTACAAACTTTTTATTTTTAGCAGCTTAAATAAGGTCCGTTGTGTTACAGTTGTTTTCAATGTTCATGACACTTTTGAACGCGTGTTAGTGAAAGTGAGTTTCCTTAAAGCCAAAATATAATTTCGGCATGTTTAACATTGTATTACACATAACATACTTAGGTACAAAGTTAAAATCAAAGTCAAAACTGCTTTATTTATTTATTTATTTATTAGGTCTACCAACAGTTTCTTCAAGCTTACATGCTAGTTTACATAAGTACTGAGTATTTTGCTACATGATGAGAAACCAATAACAGGTAGGTAAACACAACTTGCACTGAAATTAAACATAGTGGGGGTTTACATCCATTTTTAGTATTAACTAAGTTCAAACACAGACAATAGGATAGAATATAGTTCCCTTTACAAAACGCGTGCAGTTGTTTTGAAATATTGGGACGAATCAACTTGCAAATCTTGATGCATGCATGATTTTCCAAAGAAAACCATAGACCATGTACAATTTCTTAAAGATAAGCTTTGATAACCCTAAAAGCACTGAGCATTTGATAAATTCTAGGTAGGTACAATAATTAAATCTAGGTAAGTTTAACAATTAACTGAGTTTTTTATCTTTATTCAGTAAAATCACAAGGATCATTTAGAATCGTCTTACATACTAGGTGATTCTAGGTGCCAGTTCCACGCGACCAGAGCCTAGAAGAACGGGCAAGAAACTTACAAAATAGATACTTAATTTTGGCATTATAACAAGCCTCTGTACAAAAACTGTCCCATCCGGCACGGTCACCAAATAAATAACATAATCCTCATATATTCAGGAAAACCTTTCAAATAAAAGCGAGCCCGAGCTGAGCGGAGTAAAACGGATGTAGTGTGCCGTGAAATACCTGCGAGTGGCTGGAGCCTCCACCCGCGGCATTCAGCGCCGGCTCCGGCCACTGCCACCGGCGCTCCACACGCGCAAACACGACGCTGAGTCGTATCGTATCGTAGAGCGGTGCAAAGTGACGATAGAACACGTTCATTACTTAATTAATATATCTAACGCTTCTTGTTTTAGAAAACGTCACTCGAAAATACTTGTTGGATTAAAGTACTCTATGATCATAAAACTCTGTTTCTATTCGTTTTTAATTCAGCGAATCAATTATTTTTAACGTGAAAATGTGTGACCTAGCATGATGGGCCACCTGATGTGAAGCAGTACCTTTTCGCCAAGTTATCAGAGCACGTTCATTAAGGATAGATAGTGGGACATGATACTGCGTCCATCGCCCAGATAACATAACACAGCAATGCGAGTAGTATACCTAGACAACCAAGGCGTTTGTTACGACGGCGACGTATCACTAACTGTAAAGTCTACTTCGGCTACTCTAAGGTAGGAAAAGTTTTTATTTGAACCGTCGCGAGTCGGTCGCCAGCTATTCAAAAGTTATTCTACTCGTCGGATGAGAGCAGTTATATCAAAGGATTAATATTTCAGCAAAAAACCGCAGGCTTTCATACAAATAGAAGGAGTGATCTGCGGGACACGGAAGAACAACTTTATACTCGACGATCCGACTTTACAATAATGAATTCAGATACTTTTGGTTTAAAATGTCATTAAATCACATAATTCCTCGTCAATCATTTTTAACATTAGAAGTATCAACAGAGTAGCTGCTGATTTATTTTCCTATTTGAGGAATTTAGCATTCCGTAAACAGGCGAGATTAGACGAATATTCCGGCATTTATACGCCGCGCCGGCTATTTTCCAAGTAGGTTTTGCGTTCCATTCGTAGATACTTGCCCTTAAATAATTCATCCCACGATTTATTAAGTCCATTAATAAACAATGAACCATTTCACTTTTACGTGGAATTGGGGAAAAAATCTTTTAATAAAAATAAAACTTTTGCAGTAATTCAGTGATTTAGCAAAAGTAAGCGAGTAAATAATTAAATAAGCACATTCTGTGAAATCGGGCAAAATTACTTGTAAAACCTATTAATATCTTATTTTATTTAGTCCTCTGTTTATCTAGAGGTGATACCTACTGTCTGGCAGCACAGCGCCGTCGTCGCCCCAAATAAATATATTATGATTTTACACATGGTTACATGTTCTACCGTCTGCTGTAATATTTAACATATTATTCGACAACTGTCCCACTATGTTTACTTGCTTAAAAAATACGTTTTAATCGTTCTTTATTAAGTTTTATTTCCTGGAACAAAGGTTAACAAAACAACAAAAAGTTTATATTTTTGAATTCAACTGAGGTGTGAGCTGTGATGGGCGTCAAGGTACAGCACAGTCCTTAGAGCACGTTCAAGTGCCAATACTTTGTCCATTGCCAAATATAAATGTTTGTTCCTTGTCTGGGTATTACTTTATAGTACAAAAATACTCGTTATTTTATCAGGAGTTTAATTCCTATTACACAAGATTTGCTTACTTTTATAAGTACTAAATGACGCTGTAGGTCTTAATATAGGCAAATTACTATCTGTGTTACTATAACTATCTAGCGTTAATAAACTTGACTAGGTGGGCTAGTCAGACGTATTTTCTTTTTTAAACTCATGCAGAGTTTTAATAAGAAAGTACTCATGTAGTGTGTACTTGTGTAAATCACGTTTTGCCAAGCAATCTGCGGTAGATAAATCAAATTTATCTTTTGTTTGCCCTTGGTTCTCTCTCGAATATTGCCACTAAGATTCTCGTAATTAGTTTTGATAGTTGTTTTCTATGTTTGGTGGGACAGAGAGCGATGTCTTACGTTGTAAGAAACAAGATACCACAAAGTATAGAAATGAATATTTGTCACTGAAATTAAAAAAAAAAACAAGCTGTGCTATTCTTGTGATACTAACTTTGCTGCACCTACGAGTAGCACTACCATGCTTAACAAATATCATAAAACGGACATCATTTTTAATACTAAAAAGTTTGTAAACAAAAACACCAACAACTCGAAAATCGCAATATTTTTCCAATTAAAACTTATTAAGATCAAAATGACTACTGGAATTAAAATTATTTTCGTGTTAAAATGGAGAGCATTTAAACAAAAATAAATAAGTGTTTAATTACAAAGGTTTTATTTGATTTAAATATACCTACCGCTACCATACTAGCCACGTCTCGCCGCCAAGTAACTTAGGCATACGTCACTACAAGTCACGTGGTATCGTACTCACAGCCCGTTAGCTGCCTAAGTAATTGTTAAACTGCTTTCACTTACCTACCATGCATAAGTTAGATAAGTGGCGGTTAACAAGTTATTAGAACAACACATTGTTTGAAATTGCAAATTTATTTTACAAGAATTTTTACTGTGTTTGACAGTGCGCTAATGACTAAGTTATAGAAACTACGGATTCTATAGACCACAATTAAAATTAGAGTTATATTAGTTATTTTTTCACTTAAACCATATTTATTAAACCATAGACATACTCCGTACACTAGGCCGCTTAATATGATTGAAAATTAGAATTTTAATTATAGAGCTATCTATAACTAACAACCACACCACTTACTTAAATTTTATCTTTATTTAAATGTCAGTGTAGATTAAAACATAATCTCAGCATGACTATACTTATCTATATGAATCCGTGTATCAAAGTGCAGTAAGTCTGAATCATTTGAATCTCTCTGACAGTCCTCACAAACTTTTCAAAGTTCATTCGGAGTTAAATTGGTGTAGCGAGAATAAAAGCCTATTTACAGTCACAAAAAGGTTTAATCAAGAGTGAAAAAGTAATGAGTTTTGTTGAAATGGTGAAAATATGTCATGCCGCGAACAACAGACGCTGAAGAAATACTAAAGGCGAAGACAGGTACAGTCAGCCTAGAAATAAACTTTTAAGGATTACTATATTTTTAATTATCTTTAATCATAATTTTTCATTACAACATGTTTTTTTTAATTTCTTAACCATAGGATTTAACAGGTACATTTACTATATTGTCGACTGAACTATAATAAATTTGAAGCATAATTTTATACTAGTTTAGTTATACGGAACACGCACTACTCTAATATATTAAAGTACCTGCGGCGGCTACGGACGTCTACTGCTTTCTTGCTTTCAATACATTTTTAGTAGTAAAAATTATAATCATAATCCCCAAAAAAAACACCATCAAACAAAGGTTTTTTTCTTGGTGGGAATCGAATCCACACATCCCACAGGATGAAAGCAAGCTATATAGCCTGGACGAGATCGCTCTTAGCGATAGGGCCGCCCATCGTGCTGTGGATTGAATGGTTCTTGTGTTTACAAATTCTATTCAATACAGTTTTTAAGTATCTTATACACACTGAGCTGTGATACTTGTCATGCAAAGTGATGACAAAGAAATATGTTTATCTTTCTTTTATTTAGGTACCTTCTAATATTTTACTTGACGTTTCGACTACGTTGCAAAATACGAGAAAAATGTAATTTATCTCTATACTGTATTTAGTTTATTTGTATTATGTACTTTTCTCGCTTATTTGTTGTAAAGTGTGTGTACAGTAAAGTATTTTAAATATTCATCTCTTTACTATGAGTTCTGATAGAGAAAGTTTCAAAAAATAATAACCAGTGTGGTGATGGCGGTGAGTGCGCATGAAAGAGGCTTTCATGCGCAAGTTTACGAGTAATTACATTTAAGCGGGCTCGGCACAAGCGTACAAACTTTGGTAATTAGATAAACTACAATTTTACGTCTCGTATTGAGTTTCAGATTTTAAGAGTTGATGTCGCAGTGTCATTGACCTTTCTCGTGGTAAGAGTTAGGTGAAATAAAATAATGTTTACAGACATTTTACACAATGCCTTCTAACCCCGAACTAAGCAAAGCTTGGGCTATGGGAACTATATTCCTGATGCCAGACAAAGAATAAACATCAATATTTGGAAACACATTTATTCTTATTCTGCATCAAACCCGCGACCCACACCGTGTACGTAGCTATTTACTGAGTTATAATATATCGCCTGTCATAAATAAATATGAATTATAATGATTATTAAATTATATAAATTATTTTATATACAGAATAAAATACATTACGACTTTGAATATAAATCTGAATAATACATGATTAATGTATAATTTTAATTCACTTTTGCGATAAAATTGCCTCGACGGCAATGTCGAGTTTATTTGCAGGTCAATATTAATTACTAAATCACTGCTAAAATTACTATCTGAAAGTAGATTATACACATTTCTAGGGGTAAAATATTGGTTTGCGTGCGTTAGTCCCGTAAATGTCCAAACCGCCTACTTCCGCTAGTGCTTAACGCTACCGCCCCTCGATTCGTCCGCCGATAGTCGCGCCACGCCCTGCGCCGCTGTACCGATCTCATAAACTATTTAATTTTGTAAGTTTCGCTTTGGTAATTCATTAAACATTAAAATTAAATAGCCTTCAGTTTATTTCATTTTATGATTTAAATGATTTACCAAGAATTACTAAGCGTTTGCTGCTAGGCGTTTTACGAATATTTTATGTGAATTCGAATCATTCGCAACTAAAAAGTTCCTCGAATAAACTACGGATAAGCTCCCTAACTCAAAAGCGGATAGGACCGGAAGCTTTTATACCACCTTGGAGAGCTGATAACGAGCTGATAACCGAATACACTTTAAGTTTTATTCGCACACTAACAAATAACTGTAGACCAGTGTATTTACGTTCACTGTACCTATTTATTTTAGTATTCATCACACTTTTACAAGTGGCCATTCGACTTACAACTGTATTTCTAATACTACCAGCTCTATAACAAATATACATACTTATATCAATATAAATATAATACACCTAGGCACATAACAAACATCAGTGCTCATCACTCAAATGTTTGTTCTCGGTGGGGATCGAACCCACGACCCACAACACGGAAGGCAGAGCTTTGTAAGAAGGATCATATAAAAAAACGGTAGGAACCAGGCCGTAAGTTTCTTGCCCGTTCTTCTAGGCTCTGGTCGCGTGGAACTGGCACCTAGAATCACCTAGTATGTAAGACGATTCTAAATGATCCTTGTGATTTTACTGAATAAAGTAATTTTTGACTTTGACTTTGACTTGAGCTACTACCACTACCACACAACTACCACCACTACCACAACTGAGCTGTGAGCCTAGCGCCAGTCCAAGTAATACGCAAGTTGTTATGTATTTTATCAAAAGATCCGCGCCGACCGAATAACTTCACGGTTTTAACGGACCTTTGTTAAACTTTATAAAATTAGTGATTGTTTCCATCTATATAACTTCGGAACTTATTCAATTTTAATCTACATTTAAGGCTGTTGATTTTCCTAAAATAAAATAAGTAAATAAAAACATTGACAGGTGACTCAGCTTAGTCATACGCAACATGAAATGTTCTGTGACTGTGTATAATCAATATTTTGGAAATTGAATTGACCCATCTTTTTACTATCATTTTCATGGAGTAAAGTGGATGACAGTAAGTGTAGGTATCTAGACTTCTTCGTAGATATTTATTTTCGGTGACAGGCAACGCGAGCAATATTATAGAAAGACATACAATTCTGATATTGTTCGTGATATTATTCCAAAGTACTTTAATAAACTTCCTTCTAATTGCTTATAACTAGTTACACATCTTTATGTAGGTACGTAATTGAAAATGTAAATGAGTTGAGTTCAACATTCGAAGGAAGGTAACTTCGCCAACTTCGTTAACTTAACATTTTATCACAAAATGTTATTACAGGCAGGTAGAGTGAAATACTTAAATATAAGAATAGAATAAATCATCTGCAACACTAACATATCATCACATTCGTCCATGTATATTTATGTAAAATTGCATTATGTTTAAATAGGTTTATATACGTGTGAATATAAATATTATGGAACCAAATGATGCAACCGACTTTGCTATTTGATAGCTACTAAAAAAATCTATAAACAGCTATTAATTCCACCAATGTTACATAGCATTATCTACCTATATATCTGAGACACGAGGGTGTCAGGTCGTATTTGCTTATAACTGCACCGACGCCCTTTATCCACCATCAGTTCGAGCATTCGTCAGAAACAGGTAATTATGTGGGTATATTATGCATTTTTGTTAAGTTAAAAAAATGTTATGTAATGTAATGTTTGAGATATCATAAAAGTCACAAGGACACAAATTACAAGTTTTTTTATATAGTTTTCAATATATTTTATTTCATTATGAGAATGATCCTTTTGCTTTGCATCAGAGTTAGGGTCTTCGTTCATTTGCTCCATCGTCATAATTATATTTGACATTCTAATCCGAGTCCTGCATCACACTGGATCCCGCCCGCTGTGCTCTATCACGTCTTGTAAACTCAAGCTGCCGTTGTTCAGCAGCTCGGTACCTTCTAAACAAACAACTCCTCTGTAAATTAAAGTAAATCCCTATTTTTCCTCCGTACAATTTTCCCGAATGAAATTAAAAACTTATCGTTTATTCTGTGCATTCTCTAGTGTTTTTAATTACGTGCTGGAAGAGACTTAATTGTATTTTAATTTGTGTAAGCTCTGCCTTAATTGGAACGCTTATCACCGGTTTAACTTCCTCTGAATTGCCCCAAGTCGTAATTTATGTTAATTTTCACTCATCTTGGGCGGGGCTTGTGATTTGTTGATCTATTCCTTGGAGGCATCGGGGTCACCAAATCAAGACGTCGCGTCGTCCTAAATGTTTTCGAACACAGATACGTTTTTGCTCAAAGTGAACAAGAAAAAGTAAAAAAATATTGTAATAGGTAAGGACTAAATTATAAATTGGAACCAACACTGAATTTTAGCTGTATCATTAAATAATTAAAAATCATATATAAAATTTTACCTTCAAAAGAGACAATAATTTTATCATACCATAATTATTATATTTTCTACTTTATACATATTATATTAAAATCGTGCGGAATCCGTTTTGCATGACGCCGCCGACGCGACGCTACGCGCCAAAAGTCATCGCTGCAGGCATACGTTGCGGCAAATTGCCATCATTTATGTTTGTACACGAAATGATACAACACATCCCGCTAAAGGAAATTCTAAAGGGATTTGAAAAAATTGTATGAGTAAAATGAGTTTTTTTAACTACATATATCGGAATAGTTAAAAAAAACTCATTTCACTAGGTAAAACATCATTACTTCTCAGGATGGACGCAGCGCGATGCCTCACAGGGCACGTCTTTAATGGACGTACTCGGCAAGGTGAAAGTCTACCACTTGACATCAGGTAGACCACCAACTTGTTCCATCACTTTCTTACTGTTATATATACTTATGCCTACTTTACAAGCTTAACCTGTATCTCTACATGTAGGAAGGAAGCTAGATGAAATCATGTTAGTTTCAAGCAACTATCTGTGAAACAAGTAAAAGGCGAAAAATATTTTCCACAAGCCTCTCCTGTTTACAGGAGACACTGTAGAGGTCAATTTGAGCGGCGAGTGCGACGAGGCGGCGCATGGCGGCTCAATTTACAAAAGAGAGGCGCATTTTGCGCTCCGTGCGCGCTCGACCGCGAACCGATAGCGAAAAATCGTAGCACTGCGAAAACGAGCTGCGTAGTACGGGGCATTGTCAACTCCAATAGAGACGAAATGAGAAGATTTTAAAAAAAGGTCGGAGTATAAAGAAAATAGTTAAGTCGATATATTTATGCAAATTACTTTATAACTTATTTCTGCACTTTTAATGTTTTTTTTTAATGATAGGTAGGTATTGCATTTTTTATGTATGTACTAACTCCGAACTTTCTTACAAGTAAGTATTACTATTTATGAAAGACGTAAAATCAAGATACTTATATTATATTACTTTAAAATCACAAGAATTTACAATCATGTTACACACAGGCGGCTTTATAAAGGGCCTTCTTCTTCTTCTTATCGTGTCGATGCTACAACTGTATTATAAAGGGCCTAAAAATGCGTAACAAAAAAAGTGAATTTGTTCAATTTAGCCGGACTAGTCGGTGGAAGGTGCTTACCCCTCCCCTGCTTCGCGATGATGGGTAGGTAGGTACAACAGTTACCGTCTACCATCTATTCCACAGCGAGGTGTTAAATCAGTCGACACGCCCGCGCCCGTGGAAAGGCTTAGATAAAAGAAAACAATTCCGAGACTAAATTTATTTGACCCCCTAATTACATTACCCCTTGTCTTGTGCAGTGAAAGGCGGAGGTTTGTGGAATAAAAGATTGTAGAACGAACGATTGTTCAGCAAGGTAAAACACTTATTTACACAGTTTTTTGTTGACTATACAAAAATACAAAGCTATTCATCAAGTTTACCAATGAGTAAACAACTCAGTTTAAGCGACAAATTTGAATTATCATTTTTGCCATGATACCTATAGGTTCTTATGATAATACAATAAACTTAGGGAGTTACGTCAATACGAAATAACAAAGATTTATTTTGATATTAAGTATTCTACAAGTATTTGCTAAGACAGCAAATTGAATCCTATATTTGCTGAAATTCTGAAAATTACGACTACGTCTAAACAATTCCGCCGTCTTCAAATACCAACAGTAGCAAAATCAATGCCAATTAATTTTACTCGAGCAAAATGTTTATGATATTAAAACGTAGAAAATGTATCACTATTTGAAAAAATAAAAATGTTTTCTGATCCTTCAAGATAGTGTAAACTTTGGATTTACCTAGAATATATGTGTACTCATAGTGCCCCTGAGTACCTACTATGCCAGAGACTAGAAGACCTTTATGAAATTGAAAAATAGAGCCTTCCTTTGGTATGACGATATGACTTAAAATTTTTAGTATTTTTAAGATTTCTTCATCATCCAGCTTTTAGCTATTTTTTGTACTCTTCAGTACATTTTCTTACGAAGAATTTTGTAGTGGATATTTTCATCTTCATTCTTCAACTTTCTACAGCATTTATTTTTCAATCAAGGCTCAGCTCAGTTTTTACAAAATGGAAATTCATTTTGTGAAGCTAAGTCGAGCTGAGCCGGCTTGCAATTTAAATAACATATTTCTAACTGTCTTCACCTTCAGTAAGACTAATCGTGTTGGGCGAATGGGCGAATGGGCGAATGGGCGAATGGCGGCGCGGCATAGTTCGGGCGTGCCAACGCTCCGTTGCTTTTTAATTTTATTATCTTCGCAAAACAATTGAAGCACTCTACATAAATAAATAAGTATTCTTTGTATTTTAACTTTATCTTTTGCCTAACTTCTTCGTTTTATTTTATAAATACTGCAGCTATATAGACCTAAGATCAATACATGCACACGTACCTAAACTTCACCATGTTATAAAGAATGATGATGCTCAAAATGTTTTTGCTTTTCATTTCTCATGTGCAAGCGAGTCCTAGGCGAACCCTGGTGGTCTAACAGCACTACAAGTAAGATAGCTCTACTAAGCTTTTACCACTATCTATACAATCTATGTTTTTGCCGAGAAGCCTTCAAAGAGAACAGAACAAATTGTAACACTTGCTTCAAATAATGTTAGGTCCCCAAGCCGAAATTAATCGGTACAAAACTTTCCATCACTAACGCAAAATCAGAGATGAAATAAAGTTAGTGTGCACGCGACTGTCCTGGGACTTAGGAGTGAAACTTGCACGCTAGTATGTAATCTTTCCACTCGTGTACCTCATGCAGTAGGTACAATGATTTGCGTAAAATATGCAGGCGCCGTGACAGGAGCGGACTCGGACATCTAATATTTAGCTATCCCGTGCGGTAGAGTCGTCACATGTATTTAACTATTTTTGGAAAGACGGTTAGAATTGGAAAGAACAAACAAACGTCAAAATCATACTTTATGCAGTCTTATATAAGTAGATACTAGATGATTCTAAATAACAGATTTCACGACTAGAGCCTAGAAGAACGGGCTATAAACCAACAGGGCGTACCTCGTATATTACTAAATTGTAATTATTTTGCCGAAAGGCCTATCTTTGCCTTGTATTTACATCCCCTCGTATAAATCGTATAGCAAAGCTTTTATACACAGTTAATTCAAACAGAGAGGTATTCATTTGAATAAAATGCATAAGGTATGTCATATTTTATTTCTTGACGTGAATGACGAACTATCCACTATGCACTGCCGAGACAGCTAAATTAGTACGTTTACTGTGGATCTGCTGAACTCTAAAAATGTCATAATGTGATGCGTTGATTAGCCGGATAAGCGTAAAAAAGTCGGACATAGTGTCGACACTACACAGGTAATACATCTCTGGCTTCCCCAGGGACGGACTGAGTTTAGTTGGTTATGAATTTTGAACGAGGATTAATGTTATTAACAGTGCGGTGCGGTGTGTCGCGCCTGTGACGGATTAAGGACGGACTTCAGTGATGTTCTACAGATATCAAGGAAAGAGCGTAAAATTCCTCAAGTTGCTGTTATTTGATACTTAAAACTCTATTAAATAAATGCGTTTTTAAATTTAACAAAGTTACGGATCAGAGGATCAGGTTTTTAAACCACAATGATTTACCTACCTATAGATACTTCATAAAAAACTTGAAATACAAACAAATGACTCTTACGAGTAGGTACACGTGCAGAAATTAAAATCAACCATTAGGTACAAATAAAAAGTCAATGAATTTGATAAAAACATTTTGTATTTGGGTATAGTGAGCCCACATGCAGCGAGCAATAGCGCGATAGCATTACCTGGCGAAGCGTGATTCACCATGCAATTTGGTTTATTTACGATAACTCTCGTTCGTGTGTTCATGTTGACTTCGGGACATTGCCTCCACGTCACTGTTAGCATGACTACTTCAAATCACAACTGTACGTTTTTAGTACTGGATTCAATTCATAAATACGTGGCTGGGGATGCAAGTAAGTAGAGGAAGGCCGAAAAAGAAGTGGCTGGATTATGTGAAAGAGGATATGAATGTGAAATGAGTTGACGAATGATAGAAGTGAGTGGTAGAAAAAAACATGTTGCCCACTTAACGTGGGATAAGGGCAGGGGAATAATGAATGATTCATAAATAAAAATAAAATACATTATTACAATGGATCGCTCAATACTGATCTTCCAGGCAACTTTTGGATTGATGGATGGTTTGAATCCGACACAAAAAAAATATTTCTTAACAAATTGTTATACATACAACCTTTTACGCTGATTTAGGGACAACCATATCTTGAAAAAACTATTTTAATACATAAAAATAACATAAGTCAACGGCGATATTAAATTTGAGATGCCTCAAATAAGTAACAGTAATTCGCAGATAATACCTTGTTCGATGTTTTTGAAAAATTTCCAGGAAATTAACATATTCTTAGAACTCTACAGCAGAAAGTTCTTCAATTAATCGATTTCTAGAACTTCAGATTGATATGATTTCCATATTCCGACATTAATGAGTATGTAATGAGATTTCGAGGAAAAGTATCATTTTAATAGGTTATTTACGTAGATGTTCAGAAGAACGTTCCGAACTTACCTACATATGAACATACTTGTATGGCAATTTCTCCAAACTTGGTTTATACATACGAAAACAATAACTTATACCTACGTAAGTATTAACGGTGATAGGTTCTTAGTTGTTTGTGTTTTGACCTCTATTTATATATTTATTTAAAATAAAAACTTTATTTGTGCTTAAAACCATTAATCTCAAAAGAAAACAATTTCACTGAATGAGAAAACCTAAAACTATTTTTTTGTTTGTAGGGTTAAAGTACTCTACACACTAACAAAACTAGATCTATCTGAGATTGTCAAAACGTGCACTAAGCTGTCTATTTTAAGGCTGTTTAGGCGCGAATATAACTAGGTTAGTAGGTAGGTACTTGTGTGCGTTGGATCGGCTAACTATTAGAAAAGCAATCTCGATAGCCGTGCGTGCTAACGACGACATACAATCACAGTTTTCGAATGTTCCTCGAAGCTTATTTGAACGTGTAATAATCAATAGACCTTAGTAACCGCTTTTTGCTTCAACTGTTTGTTTATACGAAAATAGATGATGATTCAAGTGTACGCCGGCGTTGATACGTCGTGATTCAATTATGCGCCGGTGTAGCGCTACGTTGTGATTGTGATTCAAGTCTCACCAAAGCGTAGCGTTACGTTGCTAATTGAAGTCTACGCTAGCGGTGTAGTGCTACGTTCGTAGTCCAAGTCTACGCAGGCTATAGCGTTATCTTGTCTTAAACCTACACAGCACTTAGGTAATCTCAAAAAAATACTTTACTTTAATCTGGTGTATTTTAGTATAAAAAACTAGAAGCAAATCAGTGATTCTTAAAATTACTAATTAAGATTGAGTCTCGGAAGAAATAACTTAATACAATTACAATAAATCATACTGAAGGTAGCTACTTACGTACTTACAGCGCCGAACATTCGAAACTAATCAAATCACACTTTCATCCAATTTCGAGAAGCTATCAGGAAATCAGAATTGAGATCAATAAATCACAGAAACGTATTATTAATTTGCCTAAAACTGTCATTAGCTACACTATTAGTATAATTGGGAGAGCAAGAAGCGAACTGCGTTTTATGGCTCAACTTGTTAAGAAACGTCGTCGCGGGCGTAGGTAGGTAGGTACACTTACTTATATCATTTTGTACTTATGTATGTTTAACGTTAAAGTTAAGAAGTAGGTACTTTTTTTGTTATTCGTCTCTTGTGTATTACAAACAGGAAATTGATATGAGTAGGTAACTCAGGTTTTTACATGTAATAATGATTTTTACAGCGTCAAGCTAAGGAGGAGACTGTGAGGAAACCCGACTTTTATTTTTGCACGTTCCCTGTAGATTGGAACAAAATAGGTAGGTACTAATATTACATAATATTCGCCTGTAGAAAACGGTTAGTTTTAGTTCGATCTAGAGATTCTTAAAAGAACTTACAGTAAGATGTCAAAGTTAATAGAACTGTAATAAGAAGTGTAAAATTATAGTAATACATTTACATATTAACAGTTTTTGAAACAGCTAGAAACAGCGGGTTAGTTACCGCCGCCGGCGCCGCACGTCTATAATGTGAACAGCGGCGGCGACGCAGGCCGCCTTGTACTGCAAGGGAAGGTGCTGCGGGAAGGTAATGTTCAGGTAGTCCTGGTAGCTGGTCAACTCCTTGCGCCAGCCGCCCCACTCTCTTGAAAACGCGCCTACTGGCGATGGCGTCTTGTCCATAGTGGTTAGTTCGAACTGAAAACAAACAAGCAAAATAACGTAATCATTTATATAAAAGTTTTGATACATCCGGATGGCGTTCTTGATAAACATCTATGCCTATTACATTGCATTGCGTCACAGAACAAGTTTATTGAGGATAATGTGTCACATATCCTCAATATGGGTGCCGGCTCATAATATGTGCAATATTATGAGCACCGGCACCCATACTTCCCAAAAGAGACTACCTACAGCAATGCGAGCAACTCAATCACTACTTGACGCTCTGAACTCCTTCGGATAGATATTTGGTACCGTACTATACGTTAATCTACTCTATACCTTTTATAGGAATAAAGTGAAAAGCAGACCGAGATTCTTACTTGGTAGCTCCCGGACTGGTCCCAAGGCCCCTTGAGTCTGTAAGCGGGTGTTTCGTTCGTATCCAGAAGCTCAAACAAGGGGGTTAAGCCAGACAGCTTTTGATGTACAAGGCTGACCAGCGCACCTTGAATGCTGATCTGCAGTCTGCACCCTATCATCAAATTTTTCCTGTGTATTGAGATAGCCTGCGCACAAGAGTATCACTCAACATTAATGTTAGTTGCACTTAAAACATCGATTGGTTGCACTGATTAGGTAGGTACATTGGATTCTTGGATAAATGAAAGAGATCGCAGCTGTGTTTACAGCAAATAAGTCGCAATTATTTTGTACCTATAAGGACAACGAAATGCCTTTCATATGGGTAGGCACTAAACGACTGCAGACTATAAGATCAGGAGTGACCAAACCAAACAACTGTGTTCAATACCTACATGCTAGGTTTCACAATCGCAAACCCTGGCAGTAGGTACAGTTTTAGGCATCAAATCAAACCTCTAACCTCAACACCATTCACGTCACTTAAGGCCATGGTGAAGGCACAACTCAAATTAAAGATACTTTTTGGCTCCTCCTTAACATCAAAGAGGTGCTCTCCCGAACCCTCTCTGACCTCATACTTGCAGCCGGTCCAAGTCTTAGTTGAGTGAACTTCTATACAATCTAATGCACCCAGCCTTTGTAGTCCTGAAAAAAAATAACACTGCCCGTAAATCAAAAAATTGGTACCAAAACTAATTCAACTCGAACTATATTATTACTAATAACTTGGTAACTATTAAGTTATTAGTAAACAGTACTTAATATCCAAGGTCAACGGATGAACATAAATAACTTCAAATGTGACCTTCTGAGTGCTCATTCTGTTCAAAGTCAACATTTGATATAACTCACCAACAGGTTGATCGAACGGAGCCGTTGAATATTCCATAATAATGGTGGGTGCAAGACTAAATGCTCACAAGAGACTTTATTTACAAAATAGAAACACGCGTCACGGCGGCCGCGGTACGACTCGTTGGAATAATTCCAGTCATTCAACCTGACTCACTTGCCGGCTGCGTGCAGTCTATGTAGTATGTAGGTACTAGGACCGCGCGTGTCCTTGAAAACATGTTGTGCCGTGGGATAAGGGCAGAGAAATAATGATGATTAAGTCTCCGGGCATCTTGTGTTTGTTTTTACAGCAACAGCCTCACTTAATTAAAATATACCTAGGTACCTAGGTCCTGTCCATTTTCTGTAGGTCTGCAAGTCTATTCAGAAACACAACTACTAGCAGCACGGTTGTTTTATCTCTCTCGCTTTGCCCGCCCGTATTTATTTCAAATCTGGATATGGATCGCTCATTCCCTAAAGCTCGTGTTAAATTGAATGATAGTACCTAGGTACTTATGCCATCGATTTAATGTGCTTGAGAGCTCAATGAATTAAAAAAACTTACCTAGGTATCTTACTGACGAATTGGTCTCTTGTCTGTCTTATTTTGTTGTTTATTTTGAAACCTTAGCACTATTCTAATAAGTATTAGGTAATAAAAACTAAGTAGCTATAGATAAATCAGTCAAATAAAATGTCACAGGTAAACAGTTCATTTAGGAAGACTTCCCATCGGTAGACTCGGACTTGTCTTTGATAGGGATGCTCCTCTCTTCCAGCGGCTGAGCTCGAAACGCGACCAGCACCAGCTTCCCTTTATCGAGGTGGCATTCCACACGCTCGGGGGGAAATCCTTCCGGCAACAGGAACCTTCTCTCGAAGTGGCTTCTCGTCCAACCATCCTCACGTTTCACCTCCATCTTGCCTTCCACCGTGATTTCGTTGCCCACGGTCTTCACTTGAATCTGCTCCGGAGTGAAGTTCTGGACGTCTAGAGAAACTTCCACCTTCTTACCATCGACTTTGACTTCAGAATCGGAGTAGACGCCGTCGATGCCGTGATCGAAGGGTGCAATCTGCTTGATGAACTTCGCGGGGTCACGGAAGAATGGTTCTCGAGCGAACACTGCAAAGGGGTCTTCGAACACCCTCACGATAGGATCCCGAGGTGCCACGTTGCGCAAGTGACGAAGCCAGTACGGTATCAGAGACATTTTTACTTATTTATTTTCGCTCCTCTCCTTTTACGTTACGTTTACTTATTTCAAACTGACGTTATTTTACGCGCGTCAAGCCGCTTTTATACTACGCTTGAAGCTCCACCTTGCGTCGAGAACTGTAAAGAAAGTTCGCGAAAGTTCGAGTTGCCGCTGGAAACTTGACTTTAGTGACATCTAGACTAGAGTAGATGAACTAAATTAACAACAAGCTTTGCCGTACTGGTTTTCAAAACATGATGCATGCCTATTTAGTTTCTTTTTTTATCACTAGATGTCACTATTTAACCCACTTCTCAGAAACAGATTTATGAGAATAATGGCAAATCACACAGAACGATAACTAACTGAAATGTAGTATGCAAATAAAATAGTTAAAATGCTGCTGGATAAGTTAAACTTCCTGTACACGTACATTTATTTTGCTAACAATAGATTTAGAAAACACTCGTTTCTACCATAAATATCCAACTGTAGGTATATTATTCTTAAAACAACTAGATAGAACACGAATATCGGTAGGTACCTAGTTCCTGGTATTGCTCTAATTTTACCTACGTTAGTCGCGCTAAGCCCAATGATCATTGTTTGAGCTACCAATTCTCTTACCCCCTATAATCTCTGTGCCTATTTGAGTAAGAGATTACCCAGGTGAGATACGCGTCAATAATTTTGATCGACCGGTGGTGGGGTGCTATATATTGTATTTCTGACCGGAAGACAAAGAAGTCAGTCCTTGGCAGAATTTGTACGATTGAAGCAGAGAAACAATATTTTTATTGAATCATGCAGAAATTGAGTATGTTCGTGGTGATAATGTTGACGTGTGTTGTCTACAGCTTGCCAGTGAATAAATCTGAGAACAGTGAGCCATATTAGTCATTTTATTTCACGCATTGTATCAAATATTCTTTCTAGGCACATCCTCAGAAGCCATTATTTCTGAATAGAAAATATGATTTTTCCATCATTTACCACAAATAATTACATTGAATTTACAGAAAAGATTAATGTTTTTTTCATTATAGATGTAGTGGTTCAAACGCATCACAATGTACAGAGAAGATTCATCAACCCACTGTTCAGTTCAGGCGGCGCTGAAACTAACGGCTTATTCAAAATCAGGGCTAAAAGAAGGTAACACCTACACCTACAACCACTTGAATAGCTATGCCACCGAAGTACCTAAATGTCTAACAGATTTTTATTGTTTCAGTGAGGACGAGTGTGAAAAACTACAACTGTGCAAGTTGCACGCGCGGTCGAGTCGCAATTTCTTAGCTGCTTTCCAACTGTACTTTGTCAAGTAAGTTAAATTATAGTACCAATATACATATATACAACAGATTTTACGGTTAGAGCTGAATTAGCAAACAGTATCGTGAACTAGACAGACGTCACAGTTCAGTGGTTGGCTATGACTGCCATATCCATATGAATCGTGGATTCGATCCCCGCCAGGCACAAAATGTGTTGACAATATTCTGTGTTTGATCTTTTCCATACTAAAAGCTCAACTTGGTTGGGACAACACAGTTGTTTGGAATGTCCATGAATAATAATGAAGTGGCCTTCCAGCAGAGAGAACGCGCGCCTGTGGGACCACCGCGCGCACTCGGCGGCCGACTGCGAGCACAGATACGGGGATTGTTACAAAAAGTAACATTCATGTTACTTTTTAAAGTTGGTTTTCGTCCCTCATCTAGACTATGTTCCATGATTCTAGATCTATGAGCAAAAAAGTCGACCTGCGCTCTGTATAAAATCATTTTGAAGACCTCTTTTTTTTGTAGCTATTCTTACTTGACTGAAATTATTTTAAAAATCCCTAAAACAATTTGGCTTTGTTAAAATGCGTTTTTTTCATTCTAAAAACATATAAGCACTACTAATCAAAATAGCTGCCTATTAATTTTTATTTGAAATAAAACCAATTATTACAACAACAGTCCTTTTATTTACCCTCACTATGAATACTATTAATCACCATAAATGCATAAAATTATAATAGAAAATAACAAACAAACCATTATAATAAATAAAATAATTTGGGGATCCATAACAGTTTTCCGTTCTCTCATTTAAATATTTATATTTTAAAAAATTACATTTCATTTCATATTCACATCCATAGTCGGATGTACAAAACAAAATCTATGGGTAACTCAACAAAATCCTAAAATAACACATTGTTCAAACAAAAATTCTGGCTGAAAAATATTTATTTAGGACTGACATACCTACTTATGACAAAGTATTTGATCTTTTTGATGAGTGGAGGAAAAATACAAAGTGTTACATAATGTATAAACATAATATGTTACAAGAAGCAACAATAGAGGGCTTGTTCCGACTGAGCAAGGGAAAACATCGACATTTGTAAGTTAAGTCAACAGTGTACACTTGTTTAGCACAAGTAACTATTTTATAAGAAAGTTATACCTAAAGGTGTTTTAAGAATCAAAAACTTGTAAAATCTTTGAACAAACATACTCAAGACTGTTTATATACATTATGTAACACCTTGTGTTTTGAAATACTTCGGATGTATCAAATAACTACTGAATGAATTAATATTGTATTCAATAAAGTAAAATAAAATATACTTTAGTGAAACACACATCATGATGAAACATCTACATTTTCTCAGTCAAGTTTCACATTGTAATGCATTTTTTAATTAAGAGTATGTATATCGAATTATTTTTTAGATTTTACTACAACCTATTCATCATAAAACCACACATTGCAAACCCTTAGGGCACGGACACACCACTGCAAAATTTCAAGGATCATACTGTATACAAGTCACGCAAATCGCAAAGCAATTTGAGAACTAATTGAATTCACAGCTCAGTAACACTTCATTTCCTATGGTAACATTGTATTGCTAGGGTTGTCTTAACACTTTACGTCTTATATTGTGGACACAGTGCATATTTACAATGGATTAACTTTCGTGAGCTAATTAATTGGTACACACCAATATCAGAAAAGTTTTTGCTGGGTTCTATTCCTATTTTTTAATTTCTTTCTGTAACAAAATATCCAATCACCTGAAAACTACTCACAGGTACTATTCAATACTACGAAACGGAGAATCTTAAAGTAGCAATAAATAGAATACGATTGCATGACGCCACTCACATCAGTCTCAGAGGAACGCGGGCTTCTTCTTGGCAGTTTTCTTGGGCGGGTTGACGGTGTTGAGGATGTGGTCGATGCTGGCCTTGTCGAGGATGTCGGGTCGCGGCGGCTTGGCGGCGCCCTTGGCGGTGCGAAGGCCGGCCAGCGCGCCCAGCGAGCCCAGCGAGCCCAGCGCGGGCAGCGCGCCGAGCCGGCCGCGCGCGCGCCACGCCAGCGCCGCCACGCCCAGCAGGGGCAGCATCAGCAGGGAGCTCTGCCGTAGCTCCTGCTCCGATGATTTCACCTGCAAATGTTTAGGTAGGTCAGGAGTTTTAGAAGACTTTAGTTGTGGCATGTAATTTGAGAGAGTCAAACAAGCTACAAGGGATTGTATATCGGTAAAATATTGTTTTTACATTTTGGAAGAAAACAAAACTTTTATGGATAGTTGTATTTTTTTCAAACATCATCTCACAATATAAATTTTGCGTTCTGAACGTACCTTAGCTACGAAGTCGATGGTAAAATGCTTGAATTTTCCGTCCGAGTTGAAGTAGAACGATTGTTGGGTGTAGGAATGCGTTGCTTTCGATAATGTGGACTCTAAGGTGACGACGTAAGTCTTATTATCGGCCGGCAGGCGCGGCAGCACGTACATAAGGCCGGGGTTCAAACTGGCCGAGTAGCCTGCAATTTAAGATTACATAGTTTATAAATTTATGATAAAAGTATTAAGTTTTTATTAATTAACCAGCCACGACACGGCTAAAAATGAGCATATTTTAAATGGCAGCCGTTTCCACCAATAAACAAAAGTAAGTATCACGAAATACTTCAACACAGCAAAGCTAGAGGTCTATGCTATGTGTAAGCTTCGCGTTGTGTTTGTCAAATAAATCTCTATCTAAAGAAATATTGAATACAATGACTAACCCGCCGGGTCCAACTTGGTGGCGTAAATAGGTGAATCCGGCGTGTTTTCTGCGGCGAGTGTCAGCCGCAGCGTCTTGTAGTGGTCGACGTGCGACGCGCGCACCAGCACCGCGCTGTCCGTCAGCTGCGCGGGTTGCACCGCTATTAGCAGCACGCCCGTTATGTCTTTGTTGTCTTTCACCTGTAAGTTATAGACGATTGTGTCATTTAATGTGTCAAATATGTTGTTGATTAAAAAAAAAAAAAATTTTTACTACTTTTATTTTTATACATGAGCGTGTGAATTGGATATTTTGAATGTGTAAATAAAGCGACAAAAGTAAAACTTACTTCTAGCACAGCGGGTGCCTTAGCCAGCTTCAGCCCCTGTAGTTCGGGAGAGTTGGACTCCTTCAGCGTCAGCGTGTACGTGCAGTCGGGCAGCAAGCCGCGGATACTGAAGGAACAATGTACATCATTATTGATGGGTCCTCCCCGTCGATCGACGCAAATGGCCCATGAGTTTTTTAAATCAATATGGATCTGTTGATACGTGAAATTTAAAAGAACAGTTGTTCTGATGGCTCTGTTGGTGTGATGTGCGCCGGTGCGCATCCACGGAGCCGAAATCGACACACGTCGATAGGTTAGATAGGTCTAATTAGATTTTCGTAGTATTGAATACACAGGTAAAGTGTTGTAGCATACCGGAAGGTGCCGTCTGCGTCCGTTGTGGCGTCCTCCGCGGCGCAGTGGTTGGGCGCGTCGGCTTGCGGCGCGGCCAGCAGCGAGCCGCCGCGCCAGCCCGCGCCGCCCAGCGCCACCAGCGCGCCCACACACGACCACGCCACGCGGCTGCCTCTGTACACACACACACACACACGCAAAACATCGCTTAGTGAATACTCATACATTCACGGACAAATCACACTTTAATTTATCTTTATCACACTCTATTCCCAAATTAAGCAAAGCTTGTATTATGAGAACTATATTGCTGATGGTATACTTTTATATTTTTTTTCGTAAATAGCTACATATAAAACATAGTGAAATCGAGACATAGAACAAATATTTACGTTCATCACACAAACATTCGCTCTGGGTGGGAGAATCGAAGCCAAGACCCACAGCATGGAAGGAAGAGTTACTACCAATTGAGCTGTGACGCTTGCTTAATTTAGGGCTAGAGTGTGATGTGTGAATTGTACGTGGAATTTTAAAAATAATTAAGTGCGGATGCTTACCGGAGCGTCAGAGTATGCGTCTTGCCCTCCTCGACGTGCAGGATGTGGTGCGCGGGCGCGAAGCGGAACTCCTTCATGTAGGGCTTCACGTAGTACTGCGCCGGCGACAGCGACGCGAACCGCAGCGCGCCCGACGCCGGCGACGCCGCGTTGCGTCGGTACGCGCCGCCGCTCACCGACACCAGCCCGCCCTGAGTATTCACATTCATATTCATTTGTTCATACAAGGAACGGTGGAAGGTAGAAGAGAAAGAGAAATAAAATATGTCGGACCTGTAAGGGTGTGGAGTCAGCATCGTCCAGTAATTGCACGATGATCTCGGCCAGCTTGTGCGCCGTGATGCGTCCTTGGTCGTCGGGCTCCGAGAACACGTACGATTCCTTCTCGGCCGCGATGTGGTACGTCTTGTGCGCGTCCAGCGGACCGAACCGGTACGTGCCGTCCGACCCGGTCACCTGGCTCAGCTTCACGTCATCTGCAAGTATTGGTATTATTCATTAATTTAGTTTATAAGTTCTTTTAGTGCAGAGGTTCCTAAACTTTTAAAGTAACAGAGTTCTTAGAGTTACTCATGTGAGGTACCTGCGGTGAGATGCACGGTGACGTCGCCGACGGGCGGCACGATGGCGCCGCTGAGTGTGAGCGCGGCGCGCGCGCGCAGCGAGAGCGCCGCGTCCTGGCACTGCGCGCCGCCGCGCAGCGTCTGCGCCTCCGCGGGCGAGAACAGCAGCGAGCTGGAGTACGCGGACACGACCGCCGTCTCACCCTGCAACCACACACGAATCATATTTACATGGTCTATTGACCGGATGAATGTTGTAGAACGTTTAGTTAGGTATATCGGTCACCTCCGCCAAGTACAGCGTGTGCGTGTACACGTAGGGCGGGGCGTGCGGCGCGGCGACGAGCGGCGCGGTGCGCGCGGCGGGCAGGCGGCCGCGCGCCACGTCCAGCACCAGGTCGGCCGCGGCCTGCGGGGACGTCACCGTGATCACCGCCGCGTGCGACACCGCCACGAAGTGCACCGTCTAGAATATACAACAAGCTCCTCATGGTATCCTAAAACGAGAGGCGCTAAACTACATTTTGAATAAAGTAACCTTTCCCAGGTGTCGGGGTTAAGTACTGACCGTGGGGGGTTGCTTGGAGACGTCGACGACGGCCTGCGGCGGCTGGAAGACGTGGCAGCCGCGCGGCGTCAGCGTGTACACGGCGGCGTGGGGCACGCACGGCGCGCTCGCGCCCGCGCGCACGCGCACCACGCCGCCGCCAGACGCACTGCTGTACTCCACCTGCACGCACACAATCATATTCAACAACTGCATCTTATATTGTAAGCTATAAAAAGAATAGTCTTAATTAATTAATTTGAGTAAGTAATTGGTTTCTGCCATTCAAGTTAAATAAATAAAGTAGTTAGTTACCTCGTGTTCGTGCGTGGTGTGCACGCGCAGCACGTACCCGGTGTGCAGGAAGGCGGGCACGTCCGCGTGCGCCTGCGCAACCACCACGCGCTGCGCCGCGCCGCGCCAGCACAGCCGCTCCGACGACACAGAGATCTCCACCGTGCCGGGCAGCACTTCCTCGAACTTGTATTTACCATCTGCGAAATCTCTCAGTTCATTTTACGGCCCGAGCAAGCCATTTCAATGGCAGTTCTAGTGGACCAAATACTGGTTGCCGCATTAACTCACCGATGGCCATGGTGCGTAACGTTTGTCCGACGTACGCGCCGTCGGGCGACAGCGGGCGCAGAGTGACCGGCACGGAGGCGCAGTCAGCCTCCCTCTTGCACGCGATGGAGCCCGACAGCGTGCCCTTCAGCTGGGAGAAGTCGATGCCGTCGACCGCCGAGCTGCCGACCACCACCTTCTGGCTCAGGGGGTAGAACCTGAGAGATTAATTTAGCTTTATTCATTAAAATCACAAAAATCATTTAAAATCGTCCTATATACAAGGTGATTTTAGGTGCCAGTTCCACGCGACCGGAATTTAGAAGAACGGGCAAGAAAGTACGGCCTGGTTCCTACCGTTTTATGTATGAAATCAATCATATCTCGTTCGGTAAGTAGAAGAAAAGTAGAAAACGGGAACTCGGTACTCACTGCAAGCCCTCGCTCTGCTCCTGTTCGGAAACTTCCACTTTAGCGGTGTAGGTGCCGGGCGGGAGGAACGTACACCAGTTACCTGCAAACGAGGTGGTTCATCATCCGATAATAAGAAAAAAGATTTTTATTTCACAGATCAGAGAACCTAGAGTACTTAATTCGAGTGGAAACAAACGGGAACACAAATAGTTTCCTCGATCGCGAGATCCTAGAAGTCATTCCAAATTTCAGTTCGGTCTGCTTCTCGCTGTATCCCTCCAAATTGATTGAAAAGGATCGTTGCTCCTGAATGATATACAGTAAGGGCTATATTTCACCAGGACGCCATGGCGGCCCAACCAGTCGCCGCTACCAACAAAATGTACGTTTGGTTGCGCGACCAAATGGACACCAGGGGCCTTATTCTCTATTATAAGAGATTCCTTGCCCAAAACGTGTTTTGTCACAACGCGTTCCAAAACGCAAACGCGATTAGTATTATTATAGTAGGTAATAGATGCATTGAATGATTAGCTTGCACCTAACTTACAATATTTTTATGTGATTTAAAAATTTCGAGCCCAAAACGAATGATTTGTATCTATTTATCATTCGAAACACGCACGACTCGTTTTTGAACGAATAGTTTTCATAACACGGTAGACTTCGACACGTTTAGATGACAGTTCAAACTCTCTATAGAGCTGTATACATTTTGTTGGTGGCGGCGATTGGTTGCGTTGACTGGTTGGTTAGAGTAGGGTGTGGTGTGACTGACCGTGCTTGTCGGGCGACACGATGGCGCTGGTGGCGGCGGCGTGGTGCAGCGCGACGTGTCGTGCGGCGGGCGGGCGCACGACGCCGCACACACGCCAGCGCGCCGCGCGCCCCGCCGGCGCCGCGCGCGGGCCCGCCGTGCCCACCTCCATCTGCACGTCTTCTAACTCGCACTTCTCTGAAAGCAACAGTCGACATTACGCACGATCTTATCCAAAACTTCTCTTTTGTGATCATCGGGAGTTCCGCCACTATTGCGCTATTGCGATAGCTTTGGAGGTGACGACGTGGCTGTTTGTTTGCAAAAACAAACTGTTGTCAAACAGTAGGTATAAATAAGTAAAAAAATTTGTTAAAAAAATGTTTTTGTTCAACTGCCATTCCAAGACGCCCAAAAAAGTCTGTTATCACCGGATTACGGATGGAACAAATTGAATCCTGCTGAATTGAATTAGGTCAATTAGAGCATAATTTTCTGAAATTGAAATCCAGTTCCTAGTCATCGAAATAGCGCACATAGTTCGCCAAGGACCGGGAACTCACCGTGTTGGAAACTGACGGTGTACGTGGCGGGTAACAGCCCGGCTAGAGTGAACTTGCCGGCCGCGTCCGAGTTGCCGACCGGCGTCCCGTCCAGCGACACCCGCACTCCCGATAGAGCCTTGTCTGGAGCGGACTGCACCGATCCGATCACTGTAAATCCCGTAACCTGAAAAACATAAACCAATTAAGTTATCAAGGAAATTCACTAGCAACAAGGAAGCCATATATTTTAGACTAGCTGAAACCCGCGACGTTCGTACGCGAGGACCGATATATATATCTGTCACCACTACAAAACGACTCTCCTAGTGTGTAATGGCTTTCCCTGGTTAAGAGAGGGCAAGTTGAATCTAAAAACTCAAGTCTTTGATTGCATGAAAACTTAGCCCATGTTGTGATCCGGAAAACAGACTTTTAATAATATTATATTCACTTCAACCTGTTTAGTCGTTTAGGAGTGATACACAAACAAAATCGATTTTTAGATTCAGAATTGTTTACTTACTGGACCTGCATATTCACTAATCTATTTTTTTATCTTTGGCTCTTTTCCACATCAGTCTCAAACTCAAATAAAATTAATTCAATAAAATCACAAGGATCACTTTGAAACGTCTAACATAGTAGGTGCTAGTGAAACCTAATGAATAATGTTATTTCTGTTCATATTGTAATTTAAGGTAATAAATTTAGTAACAAACTCACCTCAAAAGCATTCTTGATGAACAGACTATCATGCCTGACAGTAAAAGGCACCACTTCTGGTTTGACATTATAAGTGACAGCTGGTTGACCAGGGATCATTGACATAACCCTCAGCTTGTACTCCCCAGCGGGGACCAGGCCAAAAGAGAACTGTCCGGAGCTATCTGTCGTGACATGACAGATTGGGGAGTCTGGCACTCCTTGTAGTAGCGCAGTTTGGCAACCTTCCACTCTGAATTTTGGGCTCTCCTATTAGAAATATTTTATGTTAATTCTGGTTAGTTTCTGATCATATCATTTTATAACACCTGCATTACATCTTGTATAATTTAAATGTTAAATTTTAAGGTATTAATTAAATTCAATCATTAGGGAGATTTGTTAATAAAAATATGAACATGTATTAATAGGATTTTATACTCTTAATAAGCACAAATAATTAAATAATTAATTACCTCCTTGGAGTATAACAATACATAGAGGTTTGCAATAGGGCTGCCAAATGAGGAGATAGAGCCTGAGACATCATAACCTTTCACAGCCAGCACACCGACCGGCAGAGCTGTATTTCCTTCCTTCACTTGCACAATAGCCTGAGCTGGTTCTAGTTTCCACCTACAAAATAGGTCAAAGATAAATGTCTACTATTGTCTCTCTTAAAACCATCATTATTTTATGTACATGTGTGGTAACCTTCTCTATTTATGAACAAACCAACTTGCCACTAGCAAAATATTATAAAAATGTTTAAGTTAATAATTATATTTTAAATTTTGGGTATAACTTTACCTTGGATGAGTAGCCTTCAAAGTATATTTCCCAGGTATAACTGGAGTAAAGTGGAAATCACCACCAACAGAGGTGACAGTTGTTCTCTCCTCCCCCTTATCACTGACCAAGTGAACTCCTATCCCCCCAGGACCTTGATTCTGACCGGCTGTAATCACCCGTCCGGTAATTCCAAAGCCATTGAATGAAAAGTTAATGTCTTGGCCAGTAGTGCATTTGTCAGCAACACCATCTACTGATAATTCAACCTGAGAGGGCTCGAAGCTCCAACCGGGTGGTGGGTGGACCTTGAGAATGTATTCCCCTTTCTCATAGAGTGGAAGGAAATAGTAGCCGTTGGTAGGAGCACACTCTGTCTTCTCTTTTAGACTGCCTTCTTTGGTATACCTGAAAATATTATGTATTAGATTCGGCGCAGCATTGTCTACCCGTGAAAACTTTATTGTTTAACATGACAAGTCAAGATATTATCATTTTGTAATGTAAATATCTAGTAAGAATTTTAGGTTAGTTATACTTACAGTCCGATCTCAATTTTAGAAAAATCTAAGCTGACATGGCTTTTAACGAATCCACCGCATCCTAATATATCACTAGCGCCACATTTTACGCTGCTAATTGATAAATATAGAGCCAAAATAAGATATTTACTGATATCGGCTAACGCCATTTTTTTTTACATCACATACAAGACAAGACAGACAAGACATGACAGTCGGTCGAGTCGAACAAATTAACATACAAGTCCAATCAAACAGGACAAAAAAAATGTGTATGCCGCTGTTTGCTAATGTTGCCATCGATCAAACATGATTTATAATCACACACTACACAGATCACTACATCAATAATAGAAAATTATTATACATAATAAAATTTAATGCATTATATAGCTAATGAAATAGCGTATATAATATAATCAGACTAGATAGGATCACTGCTTATTAATTGTATTTACTTAACACAAAATATAACACGTTATCCCTACTAAACATGTTTCATTAAAAAAACATTATTCCATACATTTTGCTACTGGACTTTTCAATATTTTTTTTTACTATTATCCTATAAAATAAACATAAGTCATCATTACAAAAGCATTTGCCAATATTCTGTTATTTGTTAAACGTAGCTTATGTTATTTGTTAAACGTATTTGTTAACGGTAGCTTGTAATCACGGCTTATGATTTAACTTGGATTAAGCATTTTAAACTACGAACTGTGACACGCTATAATGAATTAACTCCGTCACAATTTAGTATAGAACTCGAAGAAATAACCCTTGTTGCATTTTATATCATGAGTTTGTGTTGACGAATGCAGACTTTGGGAAATGTAAATAGTTATATGTTTTAAAAGTTAAGGTCTTAAAAATAACAAGGTTGATTTTTGTTGTTACACAAACTTGAAATAAACATTTTGTTGTTGAACTGAGTTTAAAGCTGAAATGTTATTAGGTGTACCAATAGTTTAATAATGCAAAGACTTAGATTTCTGTGCATTTATTAATTAGACAAAACAATAAAATTCATATCAAATTGAAGGGGTGTTGTAGATGTACATTTAATAATACAAAATAAAAATATACTTAAAATACATTTTACTAATAGTGCAATGACAACACAAAAATTACTTTTACTAGAATTTATGTAGCCACAGCAGTTTTAGTTTTGTTCTGTATTGGAAGGAATAGCTTGAACTCAGCAGGTAATTCATCTTCAGAGTACAGCCTATCAGAGAAGTAGACTCTTCGGATTCGACAATTTGCATGAATTTGCACCCTCAATGTTTCAACATAGTTTGTTCCATATGCTCTTCTGGTGAAATCAGCCAAATTAAACTGAATTTGGTTCCATCCCTCGTCAAGTCGCATAGGCATGGTACAAATAAATGGTTTCACACGAGTGGTAGACTGGTAGTTGCTTGCTCTGAACCTTCTCCTCACATTCTTGTCATCCAATACCTATAAAGAGATACATTGAGGTTATTTAACATAATCATGCAAGGTAACCGAGGCAACTAATAAGAAACATCAATTATCCTATTGAAGGCTCACCTGAACTTCAAATGTGAAGTACTTTTTCAGGTTCTTTATGATCATAACCAAAAACGGAAGCTTGATACCCAGAGTCTTTTTTGGGTCAGCTGGGCAAGTGATGTATGTGGTGCTGACATTGGTGCCTACTATTTCAAGCACTAGACTCTGTATGTCGTTATCCGTGATCCGCTTTATGTGCCCATTGCGAACCTTTTTGTCCCAGATTTGCAAAGGCTTGCTACCTATGCTGTAAAGAATTGACAGGAAACCAGACTGAAAAGTGTTCTTGAACATTTCGCTCGCGTACACTAGCACGTAACTAACTAATACCCTTACATTTACTGACTATTAGGTATAAAATGTTTAATCAATAATGAATAATTCACGGTTGCATTACTCCTTGACAGGATGACAGTATTCAGTAAACACAGGAATTTTGAGCCGGCCATTGATTGGCCATGCGTTTATTGTGATAACGATGCATGGTTTCCATGACAACGAAAATGACAGCTACGCGTTCCAATTTACTAAGATAATGTTTATATTTGCATTTACAGTAGTCGACTTCAGGTATTTCAGCCAACATAAAGCACAAAACATTTTAATGGGAATTGGTTGAAAAATTAATTATTCAATAACAAAAAATATATCAACTAAGATTTCTGCATATCACTGAGCGTAACCAGTTTTTGACATTGGCACTTAACATTTCTACTCTGTGTGTTGATGGGCAGGAATACTAAGAAGAAGAAGAATTGCTTCGCTTGCTTGCTTTAAAAAGCTGGCTGGTAGGCAGACAGACAGACAAAATCGGAACCGAAAGAAGAAGGAAGGAAAGAAAGTAAAGTGTATTGTGTATTGTATACGGTGCGGTGCGGACATGTGTTTTTGTGGTGTTTCTCAAAGCCCTAAGTAACTTTGGTTTATTTAGTTTTTGCGCTTTAACTATTTACATCACGAATAATATAATGCAATATTAAATCAGTCTAATCAAAGGTTTTGTTCAAGATAAACATCGAAAAAAATGACGATGGAAATGTCATCAAAAAGGCAAGTGTTTCTCTAACTTATTTTAGCTAAAATGTACCTGAATAACTGTTGATTACCGTTCTGGTTGTTCACTGACTGCTACAATTTCGATCATGTGAAATAAATTCTACCCTTGAAGTTATGAATAATGTGCGATTATTGGCTGGTAATTTATAGTATCACTGTTGTGGATCATAATTAGACTATAATACTCAAAATAAATTCATGGAAAAACATCTAACCACAACACAATTGCCTAATTATTTAAATAGAATTTAGACAGTTGGATTGCTAAACAGACAGAACCATGGCAGGATTGATAGCCTACTTTCAAAAATAGAACCTCTTTTGTTTGTTTATTTTTCAAACCATTGATTACTTTAAACTCCTTGGATATTTACTGGACAGGATTTGACTGGTCTTTGTTCTTTATCTAGGGGTTAATAAGAGTAGATGATTATAAGTGGATATTTACAAGTAGTACACACAATATATTCATGAATATTTATTTATTATCCAAACTATGTGTATGTGTAGCGATAAAATCTATCTTAGTTCCAGTGTTGTAAAAATATAAATTATTGTGACTTACCATAAAATTCACATAAATAAAGTTTAAAACTGTGTGCACTTAGTTTGTGTTGTGCTTCTACCACTTGTTTAATTAAATATTATATAGACCGGGATAAATGGAAGGCTTTGGGGGAGACCTTTGCCCAGCAGTGGGACAGTATAGGTTAAAAAAAAATTAAATATTGAGTTCTCTCCAAAATAACTGCAGGTTTAATAAAGGTATTCAGCCAAGAAATAATTATATCTGTCGTAAAAGTAATCTCGTTAGAGAAAGTATGATGGCCATGCTTTTTTTGCTCAACTTGGAGAGGGCACTGTCATGTTCCCAGTTAAGTGATATACTATACTCATATTTCCCATCCATAGTACAAGCATAGTAGGCGCTAGGTCCTAGGTGCAGTTGTGTGTAATATTCGTGAATGTTATTTATTGTAGCTAGCATATTTGCTGTGTAGTTTATTATATTTTTCAAATACTTACTTATTTTGAGGTGTAGCACTAGGTTAGCAGACTTTGTCCAGGCTCGTCTTGCAAATTAAAATAAATACCGGGGTTTACGACGACGGCGGCGGTATTACTTTTTGTTGTGTTTCGCTCACAATGCAAAGGAGTTTTGATTCAGCTGAGCCACAGATTAAATAACAATAACATAAGGTCACTCAACTTTTGGGGGGACTATTCTAAACAGATGCGCGTGCCGATTTGCGCTTGCAGCTTAAAAATCTGAATATTCTGAATCGGGAAGTAGATATAGCTAGGATCGTAATCTTTAATTAAAAAGTTTGTAACTGTTAGCAGGTTTGCGTAAATCTTATAGGTTGCGTTAACCTACTTTAGTAATTTGATTTCGTTGACCTGACCATAATAATGTATTGAAAGTATGCTTCAAAAATGAAAACCGTCTACTTGTACCTACTTTCATACATAGTAGTTGAACAGAACCGAATATCTTAAAACGGCTTAATTTCCTTCAGACTCGACGCGAACGGAACCCTTCATCCGGAAACATTCCATTGTTTTACTTTTTGTGCATTTTAGAATCGGTCTGAATCCCGTCGTATTATATTTAGCAAGACCCAAACAAGTTTACTATAGGTAGGTAATTAGAATATCATAAGAGGTTACGTTAGGTATATTTACCTACAATGCGATGAAATCAAGAACATGCCTAGTTGGTATTTTGACTTTTTTTAAATATGTACCGCCTAATCTGCCCGAATTCTAGGTACATAAATTAAATATTCACGGACATTTCACACTTATCACTCTTGTCCCAAACTAAGCAAAGCTTGTATTATGAGGACTAGACTGCTGATAGAATATTCTTAAATACATACATTGATATAAAACGCTTGTCACAAGCAAGGAAATTGCTACACAAGCGGCTTGTGTAGCAATTTCCTGAAGGTAAAGATTCGCCCAAATCATCGCAAATACCTACTAACCAATTCAATAAATAACACAAGCAGAGTAACCCTGTTTTATTAAAATGGTTAGAGTTTCCGATTACGCATAAGCACTGCGCATTGTTCACATGCCATGAAGGGCCAGCAGGTGACTAAAGCTATGCTCATCATCCTTTGTAGAACAATGGCATGGTTATGCTCTCAGCCAATTGGTAGCTGTAATGACTGATTAAATAAAAGATTCGGGTTCATATAAATATATTTCGATAGAATACATAATCATGGCTTAGCGCAAATTTACACCAGTATACTCGATATCGTGGAAGTACAGAGCGGAACGCGCCGACATGACAGTCTCAATTACCCCGCATTAGATATTCATAAGCAGCCAATCAATGGACGAGGACAATTACTAGGATAATGTTTCCTATAGGTATATTTTTCTGCTTGAAAAACCCATCGCGTCCTATAGATATGCGGCAATATGAGGCAATTGACTTTGCCACTTTAATAAAGATAATTTTGTAGCTAAATAGGAAGCATATTAAAAAGCGAGGTCAATTGCTTTTTGTCTCTGTGGATCTCATGTTTGCAAATGGCTTAGGGGTCTTTATAGGTAAATCGTTGCTCTTCTGAAATTGGGTTCACGTTGCAAATAGCGAGAGGCGTGGGGTATCGGAAAGCGGGATTACGAACGGCATTATTTGTTCCGTTTCTGGGTCGTCGATCTGTGCTGACCTGTCTCGGTTCACTTTCAAGCTCCTTCAGCGATCACCCCTTTTTGCATAGTTCCCTGCAACATGCGCGGTAATCTCGATTCACTGTGCGAATCTTGGAATTTCCCTGTTTATAGCAGTTGAAAATATGGCTAGGGTTAACGTAGAGTATTATAGGCATGGTGCTTAACTATTTTGTATTATTTTGCGTATAATGCTATTTTATCGAATATAGTTTTTCCTAACATAAGGCTCTTTAATTCAAGATTCCAAGCTCTGAGGGCTTGAATTATTTATTACAAGTATAATTTTGAATCTTAAGGAGCAACAAAAAGTAGGTTCTCGTATGATGTTATGGACTACATTAGCCTACAATGTAGTAGATAACTTTGCTTGATATCGCCAGACAGTGTGTCTTCCAGTTCATTGTACGTTGCAACGGGGACGCAAAAATAACACAACGGAAACTCATGTGTGTCAAACGCGCACACGGTATGCGACATCTAGAGGAGACATTAAATAAATGGCCGCTCCTTGTCACCGGTGTATTATTCTCATAGTGACCATGCGAACCTATTGTTTCTACAGTATAGCCTCCCAAGAACTAGCTGTCAAGATAAACACCACTTCAGATTGGAAATTACAAAACAATCTTCTCGATAACAGACACGGTATACAGTATAAGTATCTAGTTCAAAAAATCAAATGCTATAGGTATAGCGTAAACGTCGAACGTTGAATAATCGATTGAGATAGAAATAAGACGACTGCTGTAAACAAACACATAGTGACTAATGATTAACTATGAACTAATAAAAAGGTCACAGTGTCGATGTAACTAGCAGGATCTGTATTTATAGACGGACCAACACGCGGTTCTACATACTTTTATCTAGAGCCGCCCCCGCCTCCCGCCCGACTAACTCAATACCATCAGATCAGCGCACGCGCATCTAAATTCCACTCAAACTTATTGTGGCATTGTGTTTGTGATTCACGGTTTTTTTTGCCACCAAGAACTTTAAAGTATTTTATTTAATGGCGATTACAACGTAATATACTCGTAAACAAATAAGGTATTTAAACTGAATCGCTCGATCGCGTGAAATAGAAAAGTAAAAGAAAATAACTATGAAAACCAATAAATTAAAATAGCCTCTAAACTTTACAGGAATATATGCAGCTATATAAATTCCGGTAAAGTTTAGATGACAACGAAATCCTGCATAACCACTCGCAAGTTTGAACTTGAAAGCTTTCGTGTCTACTATTATAAAGGAAGATATATTCAGGAAGGGAAGGGAAAGGCAGTGTTGTGAAAATCGTCACACAGAGCAGACGTGCTTCAAACCTTACGAAAGCTCGTAGTAAAGCTTATTTCTCGACTGAACTTTAGTTGATCAATTTTAGATAGTTGCCGGGGACTAGAGTTACGTAAATAGTGGACCGGCGGCGTGCGTTATTAGTTCGACTTTGAGTAAAGCTCATCTAAAAAGTCGTCGAAACATGTGATGTGAACTTATAAAGTTATCGATATCCAAAGATAAACTATTTGGTGTACAGTGCCCAGCACCACATGGATCGTAACCCCGTTTCGAGATAGGCACGGGTTGACTGTTTGATGTGATAAACAAACGTGCGTGTGTGTGTCGGTGTTTAACATACAAATATTGGTCCTACAAAAGTTCGATGAGTGTTCACTGACTGGTGTTTATTTGATTGGGTCCTCTAAAATTGGAATATCATTATGCTTCTGTTGTCGATGCTTATGTAAGGATGTGTTTTCCTTATGGATAGTGAAGGTCGGTTAGTATTTTGGAAGAGTGGTTTGTGGGAGGGCGAAGCGCCTACGCTTAACTGCAACACCTGTAAGAAACGTAGAGCAGACAGAATGTCTGCAAACGAGGAGCGCCCGCAGGGGTGAGTTCTTGGTCATTTATTTTACGTACGCTCAACAATAAACATAAACAATTCGAATGGCATTGACTCTTGACAAAACACACGCGCCGGTAGCAACCTGCTATAGCATCTACGATTAATTAAACAGAAATCAGTGGCATTTTGAGCTTCGTTACTTGAAAACGTCCGCGCAATGTTTGACTTATAAATAGGATGTTATTTTCATCGTTGCATTGTTGGATCCACAGGATTTGTACTCATGCTAGTGATCTTTTACGGAAAATATTATGGCAATGAATCATTTTCTATTTCGCTTTTGTATTGAACTCATATTTGATTTGACGTAAATAGTCGCTGTTTCCTTAAACTACGTAATGTATGATGGCAATGAGTTGTACTTTTGTGATTTTGTTTCATAATAAGTTAGTTGAATTGTTCTTGTGATATATTGACATTCTTTTAAATAGGAAATGGTATAGGAATAAGAAATGGTAACTGAGCCCTTAGTCCGAAGGTGCATTTTAAAACTCCCTACTCTCGAGCCGACAGTCGTCTCTCGGATGTAGTCGGCTCGAGAGTAGGGAGTTCTAAAATGCACTTTCGGACTAGGGGCTCAGGTGATGGTGGTTTACCTAATGAAAAATTACGAAATACTTAATACCTAAGTCTTCAGTAGTTATGCTGCGGTTATAGATTGCAGTCATTAAATATTATTATTTGAACAGCTACAAAACAAACGAGAAATCTGTCTGTTTTAAATTTGATAAAGCATTATCCTTGTTTCATAACACGATTTAAAACAACTCGTAATGTTTTGATGAATGGTGAATGCGAGCCGTGTCTCTTTTTGTGCGGTTGGTAAATAATATCATGTCTGTTGGTAGGACTCCCGTGGGCGGTTTATAGTGAATGGTGGCGTAAGATAATTTATTATCATCTCTTTTATTTTGAAATATCTGCCAATAAAATAGCGTACGGTTTCTTCAAAAAAAATTTTAGGTAGCCTATTCGTTAATTCAGATTACGGACTGGATACATATATACCAAGTTTCATACAAATTAGTTGTTTCGTTGAGGCGTGATTGAAACTGCTAGACAAAAGCCTCCCCCATAATTCATGATTTTTGGGCCGCTCTGTCTATCGATTTTCCACCATTCAAACAATTCCAATGTTTACGTGTGAAGTGTCGCTACATCCTGAAATTCTTATTATCTTTTAATCTCCATTTTGTTATGTGACATTAGGCTATACACTGCTCTATCTTCATAAAAATCACTTCACCACCTCGGACGAAAGGTTAAGAGTTACGTAAATAGCCGCGCGTCTTTAAATCATAACTCCCGTTTCCCGCGATATAATTAGACACGAACTGTACCATCATCTCTGACGGAGACATTCCACAAGTCTTCGTATTTAATTACACCACTGCACGGTTACATTTTATTTCAGTTTTTATCTTTATCTACAGTTAATGGTTTCAGTTAAAACATGTGGCAGTTTTTCCTTGATTGAAATAACTCGTAGGTATACATAGCTCTATGTTTGGTACCGCATAATATGGACCACGTGGATCAGATAAATCTACTACTGTAAAATGTGTAGGTTGAAATAATTAAATAGCAGGCATAATGCTATAAAAAATACTTTATAAATTAAAAAATAAATACAGGGTATAGTATAAATAAAACGAAAATTGTAAAGTGTAACGCAATAATTGAAGTTTATTTTGTCTGTTTATTTTATCATCAATATTGCTCAGCAATCAACACTACCACAAAAACTCAAGAAACAAACCACAAGGAAATAATCGGCTTATATTTTCTGTGGAAGTCGTAAAAAAACAGGGTGATTTGATTTCCATTCCACCGACGAGCAAGCGTTCCCTTTCACATGATAAGAGGTCATTACCATGCATTATGTCATTGTATTTCCATTTATCGATATTGTACAACTACATTTTCCTGTTATAATCGGCCTTAGTTCATGCATTCCTACATGTCAGCGAGTATAATTAAAGAATACTAATTTAAATCACTAAATGTTTTTGGTTATCACCCTTGATATGTAATCCAATTAAGTGATATCAAATCTAATGATAATAATGATAGCTGGTCTGAATAGGATGTTCATTTTAAAACAAGCTCAGCATCTTCAGAAATTAGATTTCCAAAAGGAGAAGAAGAGACTTTAAGATTTTACAGTTTTTCCGTAACGATCTTACAAAGAGTGTAATGAAGAGTTTCTTATATAATACGGCTACGATTTTTATGTTTTGGAAATTGATATATTTACCTGTAACTGCTTAAGCCTCCCGCCTGAAAATTACTGATCTATAATAATGTTTTCTTTGGTTACAGCGAGCTTAAAAAGTTGTCAGAAGAAAGTCTGACGCGACAGCCTGAAGAAGTTTTTGATATAATTTGCAAACTTGGCGAAGGGTCCTATGGCAGCGTTTACAAGGTAACTTAAGTTTACGAGTATTGCTTCATTTTATTTATTTTTGCGGTCATTGATCTTGTGCAGCTTATTTGTTTGTATCTAAAACAATCTTTTGATCATCGGCGTTCAGCAGTGTAGCCTATTATGTTCTAGAGCCAAACAAATGCCTTGATCTGTCTTTTAACTTCAGTCATGATGCCAAGTGAAACAAAAATAAAATACTTACACTTTTTTTAAATGCACACCAAAAAGTGCATGATCTTTTCACAGCTTGAGCAAACAATATGCGCACTGAGATTTTAAAGCCTTGACTTTAACATCATTTAGCTACAGTTTCGTAATATGTATTGTATAGCTTTTTCGAAATCTTACATATCCACTGTGTTAAAATATCTTATTTATATTCCAGGCATTACACAAAGAGTCCGGCCAAGTTCTGGCCATCAAACAAGTGCCAGTGGACACAGACCTGCAGGAGATCATCAAGGAGATCTCCATCATGCAGCAATGCGACAGTCCCTATGTTGTCAAGTACTACGGCAGTTATTTCAAGAACACCGACCTATGGGTGAGCTGTCTTTATTATTTCAGCTGTATTATGAGAAATCTTGGTATCTCTATTAGCAGTGCATCGTATTCAGCGCTTCTTAATTATAGGTCCGATGAAGCCTTTTCGGGATTTTCTTGATTTTCCAGTTTTGACTTTCTGAATTTTATCCCGCGATTTATTTTATGTCGACAGTTCATTGAGTGCCTCTGAATAAAATCATCTAAGCAATATCGAGTTTTGTTTTCTGGTATCTATAGGAGCTTGGTAGTTACCAGACATTGAAAACTTTCGTATTAGACTTTGCCACTAGCTCATACAAGTTTATTGCATTAAAATATTATTGAAATGTACTGCGGAAGAGTAGGTACCAAAATAAGAGCATGTGGGCAGAAACCGCGGTAAATCTTTAATTGCGCCGACCTTATTTCTGTGTTTGAACACCGTTATGTTCGAAGTTGATGGCATCGCCCGCATAACTGGGTTTTTACGTGGAATCCATGTGAAACTTACTGTCTATTCTTTGTAAAGTGTCTGTGACCTCAGATAAATAAACAAATTACATGTTAATAAGTAAACAAATTACATGATAAGTAAGCCTTAATGTTTCAGTAATAAGGCTTTTTGTGGAAGAATTTGTTCGAGAAATATATTCGAGATATATCATCATTCCTATATAGCTGCTGCTAAGCAGCTTATGTTCATGTGGTCTGTTTTAATGGGTGTGGGTTCCGTGCAGTTACATACAACCATTATGAGACTTAACATCTTCAGTGAATAAGTTTAGAAAGGTATTACATTGTTATGGCAAAAGTACATTCAACAGATGCGTCATTAGCTTATTCCCGATGACAATGATTTATCCTATATTCCTACTTATATTTCTTAGCCGCTGTTGAAATGATTCCATGCCAAATTGTAATGTGAACAAGCTCACGTAATGCATGAATGACCTAGGAACCTTTCAATGAATAAAATGGAATGCTGTCTCGATTTCAGATCGTAATGGAATACTGCGGCGCGGGCTCAGTGTCAGATATCATGAGGCTGCGGAAGAAAACGTTGTCGGAAGACGAAATTGCAACCATTCTCTGTGATACGCTCAAGGTACATTTTATATATTATCTGTTACTAATTTTAATAGCAGTTTGTAATGCTATAAGCAGAAAAAACCTGTCGCCTTCGCATGTCGTGAGCATTTACAGATTAAAATAAATAAATAAGTACTCTATATATTTCACTATTTTTAGGCTCAATATAGGCAAAGCCATATTATATTTTAAATACATACGCACTTGGAAAGAGTTGTAAATAAATATTTAAAGAAATGTCATCACACTAGTCCCAACAAACACATAGAAATGGAATAATAACACCTAGAACAAATATTTTCTCGTACAATGGAAAGCAGATGTTAAGGCCCAAGCACTCAGTCAGGACGGTAGCCCAACAACAAAAGATGTCGCTAGTTTAAAAAACTGCGGTTTTTCTTCTGATTTGTTAATGGTTTTTTGCGTTTAGTTATCAAAATTCACCTTTGCGAAAACTTATTAATAGATACCAATTAATCAATACAAAATACTATAATTTTAGTAGGAAAAACGTGCAGAGGCTGGCGAGGAATTTCAAGCTTGCTATCTACTTTGACACGCAAAAATGTTTCCGATATTTGAAACGCGCTAGCGTTTCATAATTTCGACGTCAGGTAATAAGAACGAATAGCGCAGTTCAAGGTACTGTGGACTGACAATCAGAGTATTCGAGTTCAAATCTCCGCCAGAAATGTAACTTTTTGTTGCTTCCTTTTTTTGATATTTATCTGTGTCTTTCTGCAGAGCAGAGGCTCTGCAGAATTTTTACAGACTACTATAAAACCTACTTTATTGGAATTTTTTTTTAAATTAAATGCAATAAAATGCAGTAGATACCTATTACATAGGTTACCTTCTAATAAAACTGCTAATATCTTCAGGAATATGTTTATATGTATTTAATATTTCAATAGTAAGACTCTCTACAGCTCTTTAAATTAAACAAATAAAACACATGAATATGTTTTGCCCAAAAACGGGCTACGGGCTATTTATGTCGTTTTCTGTGGCGTCGCTAAGATTCTTCAATTGCAGTTGTTGGTGCATTGTCTTGCCTGCGTACAAAGGATATAGATTGTTTGTGGGGCAGTTACATCATAATGCTTGATCGGAGTGATCGCAAAGCGTGAATGTTTCTTCGGATCCTTTCTGTTACCAAAATGAGTTTCTAATTGGCACAATTGATTACTATACTTACAAGATAAAATTTCATCAAAAACAACAATGTACGACTAAATTGACAGACAGCTAGCAATGACAATTATGTCAGCGAGGTTGCCTTACTACAGGTTTTATTCACTTTGACAACAAAAAAAAAGGTTTTATTTACCTATATTTCAATGCATTATTTGGAAGTTTGTAATTTTTCTTACAAATAAACGTTTTTTTTAATGAAATAATTTTTCTTTATATTTATAATTACAGAACATTAAAAAACGAACAGTTTGATAATAATGTTTGCAAGGAAATACATTTATGGCCACACTTTTATAACCAAACTTTATGAACAGTGACATTTATCAGTTATTTATTATTAGCAGTAGTGAGACTGACTACTAGTGACCCGTGACACGGCACGCGTTGTATATTTCGGCTCGGCAACGTTTTTGGCGTTCACTTTATTTTACATTGAAACGTTTTTTTCATATTGCAATTTGTACATAAAATAGTCTATGTTACTCGGTAAAGATATTACATCCTTATGTAGAAATAGTTTTAAAATAGGACGTGTACTTTTGAATTAAATAGTGACCAACAAACAGACAAATCTTATCCTTTCTAGAATTTTAGTTTAGATAATAGATTGGGAACGTAGCATTTTCAAGAAGAAAAGGGATAGATTTAGTTTTGTTGTCTTGTTTCTTTTCCTACGACTGGAGAGCTGACAACAAACCTTAGAATTTTGTATTTGATAGATAATTGTAAGTATTCGAGCGAATGACGTAGTCGTATACTTACTAGATACCTAAACATTGACGACCGATGTGGCGCGGTGGCATTGACGACGTGGAGGTTGCCGGTTCGATTCCCGCCTTGGGATAAATGTTTGTACTATCTACAAATATTTATTCCGGGTGTTCTGGGTGTTTATATATATAATAAAAAATATCTATCTATGTAATGTATTGTCGAGAAATTACAACACAAGTGGTTCATATATTACGTGTACAGTACATATTTAATTACCGCTAGTTTTGTTTCATACTAAGTACATACACTTTTTGATTTTATTATGGTGTAGAATTATGCGAACTTTATTTTCATACTATACAGTTAATAATGCTACAATATCCAGCTACAATAGCCGCTGTTCCGAACAGGGTAAAAGAGGTTTATTATACAGGGTGTAACAGAAGGGGTGGACCAAAAGCAAAAGGGCGATGGAAGAGCTCAATACCTATCGAAATAACCCCCATGTATGCTCAGCGATATTCAGTCGTTCAAAAGTTACTCGCACTTTTATGTTTTTTTTTCATTAACATATTTTAGGTTAGATTTCCCAAGTTTTCCCAAACTATCAAGTACGAAAGGTCTACTATGAAGCTACAAGGTGTAAAAAAATACGGTTGTAGCTCTAATAGTTTGGGTATACAAGAGAAATCTAACCTAAAATAAAATTATGAAAAAAAAAAACATAAAAAGCGAGTAACTTTTGAACGACTGAATATCGCTGAACATACATGGGGGTAATATCGATAGGCTAAGAGCTCCTGCATCGGCCCTGTTGCTTTTGGTCCACCCCTTCTGTTAGACCCTGTATATATTTTTTTTTAAATATTTAGTTCTGCACAAAATGATGCAAAAAAAACAGCGCACAGTATATCTCCCATATACGTTACATTTACGATTGAGCTACGAAATATGAGTAGGTAAACAAAACTATACTCATACAATGTGTAGCAAACTTTTTGTTGTTTACGTGGTACATTTAACTTTTTTCTTGGTTGTCATGACAACTAGTAGTAAGTAAATAAATATGTCAGTCATAAACACCCAACATTTTGTTGTTAAAAAAATCTCAAATAGTTTGTAATATATCTCAAATAGTGCCTATTTTTAATGCAATGTAAGCTAGATTTCATGGAAGCTGTCTGGGCAGTCTAGCCCAGATCCTGGCATTCAGTTACTCGCAGGCAGAAATCCTTGACGCGAAAAAAGTACTACAAGAACCATAGGCTGAGACCACCGTGACCAACATTCACCTTGTGATAAGAAAACATCTTCGTGAAGAGACCGTTGCCGTATCATGAAGGATTGAAGTAGGAAGAAGGCGACCAACTTCAATTCATACATCCTTACCATGGTGACCCAGTACAATGACAGTTCTTGGCTCTAGTATTCTGGACGTCTGGATTAGTCTAGCGGTAAAATAGGGGACCATTGCCGCAGATGAAAGATCAATATGTATTACTTTTGTGTACTAGTGTTATTTTCATTTTATATAAGAAAAGTGTATGCTAGCATCTAAAGTATACTTTACTATTGTTGTAAAGTGTGTTAGTCAGTAAGGTTTATCTATGAGCCGTTTTTAAATAAGTATTTTAGTACTTAAATTTTTACAACTATATTATGGTAAAAAATATATTTACTTTTCTTACAATAAATTGATTTTTTTCCACAGCTGTGGAAAAAAATCCAAATCTTTTTTTTTTGTACGTTATTATCCACCTATGCTATGTAGAATGCATTAAAATTATAAGAAAGAAACCTTTTTGGTTCAACCAAACTTCTTTGCACGGGAGACGGGTGCAAGATATTACAATCTTTACGCTGACAAGTCCGCTTCGAATGTAAATATGACAAAGTACGATAAATAAAAGAATAACTAAAAGAAAAAGAGAAAAAAGATTTCCTATTTCTTTCTACACAAGTATTTAGTTCAAGTAACTAGATGGCGCTCTAGATACTTTTGCTATAACTTAATACCTAGTGCTTCGCACAGATGGTGCCCTTTTTTTACAGTTAGTTCATTTTTTGAACACGCGTCACGAACAACCTTAAAACAAGTGAGTAGTGGACGCCTGTAATAAGAGGTGATTATGAAACGGTTCCAGGGTCTAGAGTACCTGCACCGGCGACGGAAGATCCACCGCGACATCAAGGCGGGGAACATACTGCTCAACACGGAGGGTCACGCTAAACTGGCCGACTTCGGCGTTGCGGGACAACTCACTGTGAGTTATGTACCTCTTCAAACTTACTACGGTTTAGAATAGAATAGAATAGAAAACGTTTATTTACACATATAACATACATTTAAAAACAAATTATAAAAAGATGTGTAAACACCACTCAGCATAATATGCTATAGGGACGGTGAGGTACCTATAGCGCTGGTTTTCAGTGGGACCGTTTAGTTGTGGCGTCGTCATATAGCCATGGTAGTGGTATGTTCCCTTAGTATTATTATAATTTTGTTTTCCTGTTCGAACCGTTATTCTTATAATGGAAATCGCGAAAGGTCTACATCTACAACATCAAAAACCAGATCGTCAGGTCATCGAATGTTTAGCAATGTGGTTAGGATTTTTTTACTTTAAAAATGCATAAATACCTACATGATAGGCGCCAAATATTTACCCAAACAGACGAACTTTATGTTTATAAATGCATTTTTCGTTCTCACGATTGTGTTTCAAAATAGTCATTTTTTTTGTGTGTAATCGTCGATCAAGGAGACAATGGCGGGACGACCTAGACATCTTCGAGAGGAATTGATGAAAAGAGTTTAGAATAGGGAAGAACCTTTGCCCAGCAGTGAGGCGAGATAAGTATTTATTTATTTCATTTTACAGTATAAAATGGTCAGTAATGATTGTGTTTGCAGGACACAATGGCGAAGCGCAACACGGTGATCGGAACTCCGTTCTGGATGGCGCCCGAGGTGATCCAGGAGATCGGGTACGACTGCGTGGCCGACATCTGGTCGCTCGGCATCACGGCGCTCGAGATGGCGGAGGGCAAGCCGCCCTACGGAGACATCCACCCCATGCGCGCCATCTTCATGATCCCCACCAAACCGCCGCCCTCCTTCAGGTACCTACATCACTACCTGTTCAGTGCTCACTAAACTTAACAAATACACACACACGCTACTATCAACTTCGACGGGCGTCACAGCTCAGTTGGTAGTAGCTCTGCCTTCCATGCTGTGGGTCGTGAGTTCGATTCCCACCCAGGGCAAATGTTTTTTTGATGAACATTAATATTTGTTCTGTCTCTATGTATTCTATTTACAAAGTTTATCTCGTACCTTTTTATTATTACATATTCCCGACGTTGCAATAGCTATGTACATTTATAATCTCTTTACTATGAGTTCTAATCGCGAAAGTTTAAAAATCCCACTATGAACAGTAGGATTTTTTAAACTTTCGCGATGATGTCAAATTTTGAGTAAAAACTTCAGAATAAAACTATTTTTAGGGTTCAGTAGTTCAGAGGCTGGCCTCTGCATTTAAATTAATAAAACTTTACTCTATGTATTGACTATGTGTACAATAAAGAGTGTGTATGTGGCAGAGAGCCGGACCAGTGGTCGCCGGAGTTCATCGACTTCGTGAGTCAGTGCCTCGTCAAGCTCCCCGCCGAGCGCGCCACGGCGGAGTTCCTGCTCAACCATGAATTCATCGGTATTACTAATACATATTACACTTCTTTCCTAGACATTAATATTCCTATGTTTTGTAAAAATAAGTTCCATCTCATGTGTGATGGATATCCGTGAAACAGACCACTTTAAGTCGTGTCCCAACATACTTTAATGCATTATTTTGATGAATTATGTTTCATAGTTCGAAAATGAGACATAATAGAGAGACATAAAACAAGAATGTATTAATTAAGCTCACAAAATTATATAATAGTAAGTTTGTTCCTAAATCATGTGCAACTAGTCCGATTTCGATCAAACTTTTAATACATAATTAGTTACCTTGTTTTGGCTTTTTACCTTGAAAAGTCAACAGCGATCAATGCAATCAACATCTCTATCTATCAATAAAGTTGTGGGCGGAAGCCAATAGTCATACAAAAGTAGAATGAAGTAAGACAGCTATACTGATGAGGAGATAGGTGTGGTATCTCCTACGAAAAGGGAAGATCTTCCACGCCGAGCGACCTTTGGCTCGGGGTCCGAGGACCGATGGATAGTCATCGGTTCTATTACTTTGTTCAAACTCCGTGATAACTTCGTTTGCGCGATCTAAGATTTGTCGCCATTTGTTGGTCTGTTGCGTACACTACGATGTAGTTTATCATGTAGCGATATAGATGGCGCTACATCGGTACAAAATTGTAGTAGAATATAGTTAGTGTCGACGGCTATACTGTTAGTGTCGTGTGATGACGCAGGCAACGCGAAGAACCCGGCCATCCTCGGCGCCATGATCGCGGAGGCGCGCGACATCCGCGACACGCAGGCCTTCCGCAACGCGCACCAGACCAACAACGCCAAGACATTCGGCGCGGTAAGGAAACAGGTAACTTATTACATCCTCGGCGCCATGATCGCGGAGGCGCGCGACATCCGCGACACGCAGGCCTTCCGCAACGCGCACCAGACCAACAACGCCAAGACATTCGGCGCGGTAAGGAAACAGGTAACTTATTACATCCTCGGCGCCATGATCGCGGAGGCGCGCGACATCCGCGACACGCAGGCCTTCCGCAACGCGCACCAGACCAACAACGCCAAGACATTCGGCGCGGTAAGGAAACAGGTAACTTATTACATCCTCGGCGCCATGATCGCGGAGGCGCGCGACATCCGCGACACGCAGGCCTTCCGCAACGCGCACCAGACCAACAACGCCAAGACATTCGGCGCGGTAAGGAAACAGGTAACTTATTACATCCTCGGCGCCATGATCGCGGAGGCGCGCGACATCCGCGACACGCAGGCCTTCCGCAACGCGCACCAGACCAACAACGCCAAGACATTCGGCGCGGTAAGGAAACAGGTAACTTATTACATCCTCGGCGCCATGATCGCGGAGGCGCGCGACATCCGCGACACGCAGGCCTTCCGCAACGCGCACCAGACCAACAACGCCAAGACATTCGGCGCGGTAAGGAAACAGGTAACTCTTATAACATATCTATAAATAAATATCTTAAACTTTATGCAGTAAAATCAATAAAGATAATTTAGAATAGTCTTATACATTAGGTGATTCTATTTATTAGAGCCTAGGAGAACGGGCAGGAAGTACATATCACAATACTACTATGTATTTTACTAAATGATATCAATTCAATTTACGGAGAGGAGCATATGTTTAGCGCTGGACGTTTCATTCGGCTGAATCGTGAGCGCTAATACTGTTTGAATCGGGGCATAGCAATGCGAGTGCCTCTTGAACGATGAAGCAACAACGTTGGTATATTCAATTATAATAATTTATGTACTAAAATAAATAGGTATGTTTCTTACTTTTATAAAATAAGTTTTGTTGTTATCAATTTAAAATTCAATTTGTGTTTTCCCTGTGTAGGGTTATGTAAGAGTGTCGGGTCTTGGCCGGCGAGTACGAGAAAACCTGTTCCTTGCTTTTATAAAATAGACTCTGTAGTTGTGGTTATCACTTCCAGGTTCAGTGACATCTCCGCGTAGGATGTGTATGTGTGTGTAAGGTGGTTGTGTGTGTGCAGGCGGGCGAGTACTCGGAGGCGACGATGCGCGCGGCGGACGGCACGCTGGTGCCGGCGCGCGACGCGCTCGCGCACGACCTCGGCACCATGCTCATCAACGAGCCCGACGCCGACCTGCAGACCATGAAACGTACGCCACAACACAACACAACACAACACGCACGCCATTACAACATTACCTTCTTACAGACTTGCAGGATTCCTTACCAAAAATATAGTTTTTGTTTGAGAGCTCCCTTGAATACTCACATGACACAATTTTCACATAATTTTAAACTAGTTGTATCTCACGAATCGTCTATAAAAATATCGATATTTGTATACGCGATTCATGAGATACAGTCGACCGGACAGACATCCGAACGGACAGCGGAGTTTTATTACTGAGGGCCTCGTTTTATCCTTTAGGTACAGAACCCTAAAAAATAATTAAATCATACGATGTATTATGGGAGGTATTACCGCTGGATGAGGGATATCTTTCAGACATGTATTCTAAATACACTCGTATTCTTCTCTCAGTCTTATATCACTAAAATTTTGATAAAGGTTCTATGCGTGCGTAGATAATAATGAAAGTGGTATTCGCAGGGCACGACACGGACCCGATGGACACGAACAAGCCCAAGTACCGGCCGCTGTTCCTCGAGCACTTCGAGAAGAAGGAGGGCCCCGCGCCCGCCGCGCTCGCCAACGGCGCGCACCCCGCGCCCGCCGGGGACGCGCCGAGGTAACGAACCCGTCGCCCCCCCCCGTGCTCATGTATATATAACTAGAAGGAGGGCCCCGCGCCCGCCGCGCTCGCCAACGGCGCGCACCCCGCGCCCGCCGGGGACGCGCCGAGGTAACGAACCCGTCGCCCCCCCCCGTGCTCATGTATATATAACTAGAAGGAGGGCCCCGCGCCCGCCGCGCTCGCCAACGGCGCGCACCCCGCGCCCGCCGGGGACGCGCCGAGGTAACGAACCCGTCGCCCCCCCCCGTGCTCATGTATATATAACTAGAAGGAGGGCCCCGCGCCCGCCGCGCTCGCCAACGGCGCGCACCCCGCGCCCGCCGGGGACGCGCCGAGGTAACGAACCCGTCGCCCCCCCCCCGTGCTCATGTATATATAACTAGAAGAAGGGCCCCGCGCCCGCCGCGCTCGCCAACGGCGCGCACCCCGCGCCCGCCGGGGACGCGCCGAGGTAACGAACCCGTCGCCCCCCCCCGTGCTCATGTATATATAACTAGAAGGAGGGCCCCGCGCCCGCCGCGCTCGCCAACGGCGCGCACCCCGCGCCCGCCGGGGACGCGCCGAGGTAACGAACCCGTCGCCCCCCCCCCGTGCTCATGTATATATAACTAGAAGAAGGGCCCCGCGCCCGCCGCGCTCGCCAACGGCGCGCACCCCGCGCCCGCCGGGGACGCGCCGAGGTAACGAACCCGTCGCCCCCCCCCGTGCTCATGTATATATAACTAGAAGGAGGGCCCCGCGCCCGCCGCGCTCGCCAACGGCGCGCACCCCGCGCCCGCCGGGGACGCGCCGAGGTAACGAACCCGTCGCCCCCCCCCGTGCTCATGTATATATAACTAGAAGGAGGGCCCCGCGCCCGCCGCGCTCGCCAACGGCGCGCACCCCGCGCCCGCCGGGGACGCGCCGAGGTAACGAACCCGTCGCCCCCCCCCGTGCTCATGTATATATAACTAGAAGGAGGGCCCCGCGCCCGCCGCGCTCGCCAACGGCGCGCACCCCGCGCCCGCCGGGGACGCGCCGAGGTAACGAACCCGTCGCCCCCCCCCGTGCTCATGTATATATAACTAGAAGGAGGGCCCCGCGCCCGCCGCGCTCGCCAACGGCGCGCACCCCGCGCCCGCCGGGGACGCGCCGAGGTAACGAACCCGTCGCCCCCCCCCGTGCTCATGTATATATAACTAGAAGGAGGGCCCCGCGCCCGCCGCGCTCGCCAACGGCGCGCACCCCGCGCCCGCCGGGGACGCGCCGAGGTAACGAACCCGTCGCCCCCCCCCGTGCTCATGTATATATAACTAGAAGGAGGGCCCCGCGCCCGCCGCGCTCGCCAACGGCGCACACCCCGCGCCCGCCGGGGACGCGCCGAGGTAACGAACCCGTCGCCCCCCCCCCGTGCTCATGTATATAAAACTAGAAGGAGGGCCCCGCGCCCGCCGCGCTCGCCAACGGCGCACACCCCGCGCCCGCCGGGGACGCGCCGAGGTAACGAACCCGTCGCCCCCCCCCGTGCTCATGTATATATAACTAGAAGGAGGGCCCCGCGCCCGCCGCGCTCGCCAACGGCGCGCACCCCGCGCCCGCCGGGGACGCGCCGAGGTAACGAACCCGTCGCCCCCCCCCGTGCTCATGTATATATAACTAGAAGGAGGGCCCCGCGCCCGCCGCGCTCGCCAACGGCGCACACCCCGCGCCCGCCGGGGACGCGCCGAGGTAACGAACCCGTCGCCCCCCCCCGTGCTCATGTATATATAACTAGAAGGAGGGCCCCGCGCCCGCCGCGCTCGCCAACGGCGCGCACCCCGCGCCCGCCGGGGACGCGCCGAGGTAACGAACCCGTCGCCCCCCCCCGTGCTCATGTATATATAACTAGAAGGAGTCGATTAATGAAAAAAGGTTGAACAACACAGCAGTAGATTTAGAGCCATAAAGTAATAAGCACCTACATGCATGTTCCAGCGATGCGGAAGAGAGCGCGGAGGGCGCCAACCCCGCGCTGTCGTTCCAGCGCGCCTTCGTGGAGGAGGGCAACTTCGAATTCGTAAGTCAACTGCACGTCGTCACTCTGCTAGCCCTAACCGCGCCGCGTAAGTCTCACCACTCTGTCTTCTCTCTGACCCTCTTCACATAACCAAATCTAACCGAACTTACTACACTAACCTATGTTTTGGAAACTTCTAATCGTCACAACTATAATATTACAAATGGCATTCTATAACTATAACAGCTTTTTAAAACTACAATAATTTTCTCCATTCGTGTAGAAAAAAATTGCAAAATAGTATAATACTTTTTTAATTATTTGTCGTTTTGTTTAAACGAATAGCGAGTTTTCGGTTAGACTGTCATAGCAATATTATAACCACTAACATAATGCATTTGTTGTATTTTGTATTGATGGCATCGTGTGAAATGTTAATTATAAATGTCCCTTAAATTGCCAAATATTTATTTTGTAAAGTGTATTTAAGGTTGGTTGAGGTGTAGTTTCAAATTAGTATGAAATGTATTGGCATTGAATGTCGAGGCATATAAAGAAGTCCGTAAGGGTCCGGCAGGCAGACATAGTGGTGACCATACAGGCGAAATTTAGCGTACCCGCTTGTTCGAAATAGTCCCTACTAGTATACGTACGGCTCGATTGTGACAGTGATGGTACAGCGCGGTGTGTCCCCGCAGCTGGCGTTCCTGTCGGAGGCGGAGCTGGAGGCCCGCGTGGCGCGCCTGGACGCGGAGATGGAGGCCGAGATCGAGCATCTGCGCGCGCGATACGTGCGCAAGCGGGACCACATCCTGTCCGCCATGCAGCGCAAGCGGACGCGACAACAGGTACACCACACTACATGTACACTACATACACTACATGTACACTACACTACATGTGCACAACACAACACTACACTAAATGTGCACAAGATAACACTACATGTGCACAACACAACACTACACTAAATGTGCACAAGATAACACTACATGTGCACAACACTACATGCACACAATACTACATGTACACAACACTACATGTGCACAACACAACACTACACTAAATGTGCACAACACTACATGCACACAATACTACATGTACACAACACTACATGTGCACAACACAACACTACACTAAATGTGCACAAGATAACACTACATGTGCACAACACTACATGCACACAATACTACATGTACACAACACTACATGTGCACAACACAACACTACACTAAATGTGCACAAGATAACACTACATGTGCACAACACTACATGCACACAATACTACATGTACACAACACTACATGTGCACAACACAACACTACACTAAATGTGCACAAGATAACACTACATGTGCACAACACTACATGCACACAATACTACATGTACACAACACTACATGTGCACAACACAACACTACACTAAATGTGCACAAGATAACACTACATGTGCACAACACTACATGCACACAATACTACATGTACACAACACTACATGTGCACAACACAACACTACACTAAATGTGCACAAGATAACACTACATGTGCACAACACTACATGCACACAATACTACATGTACACAACACTACATGTGCACAACACAACACTACACTAAATGTGCACAAGATAACACTACATGTGCACAACACTACATGCACACAATACTACATGGTGCCCAGATCGCACACTAACACACCGCTATCTGTATTGGTATGTCCAGTTCTAAATCCATGCGTTAGAATGATGGACATTATGACAAAGTTGTGAACGTTTTTCTAATGTTTATTTGATTAAGTTAGTTTTTGTGAATGTAAACCAATGTAATATTATCTTTTCAACAGAACTTCTAACCGCGCCTGCTACACCTTAGACGCGTGCAGAAAGACCAACTTCTATGGATTTTAGATGGTGTGTAGCGACCGCGCTGACAACCTGCTAAATCCTACCCGGTGCTTACTGTACCGAGATGTATGATAGAAAAGTGTTAACCACAAGTGCATCAATATAAATAATACATCGCATACACTGCGCATTGTAAGTCGGATGCGCTAGATTGACGATGTATCTACTATTGCGTATACTTCGCGATGACCATATAGACACAAAATGTTTTCTGCTGATTGATATTATAGAATTGGTTTGTAATGTCAATTCAAACAAGTTTCGGTCTTATCAAGGCCTAATTTATGTACAAAATCTTAATAACTATAGCCATTGAAGTAAATTAAGATACATCTCTGGAATAAAAAAAAGCCACAATTTTTAAGAGGTGCTTTTACACATAAAGGTGCCAATAAACTTTGAATATGTTTTGGATACTTAATAAATGTTCCTAAATTTTGATAACATTGCTGTTTTCAGCTGATTTTCGGCCTAAATGACTTTACGGATTAAATAATTTTATCCAAAAGATTCAATTTTTTTCACCAAATTGTCAATAAGTTGTTAAAAAAATACAAAGAAATAAACAGAATTTACAAGAGATGTAGCTCTGTTAAGTGTAGTGCTAATAAATGTAGATTGTTACTCATTAGGATTAATAAATTATTTGTAAGTACGATGCGACATATCTCTGTTAGATGGAATATCATATACATGGATCTATTACGTTTTGAACCGTAGTAATGTTAAACACAGTTTTTTAGGTTTAGATAGAACATGCATTATAATTCCAGTGCACGCCACATACCTTTGCAATTTAAATACATTTAAAGCTGACAACGCAAAAGGGTGTTCCTCGCTTTACGTTCCTATTAACGTGCTGAGGTATGCGGTATAAACTGTCATAGTTACAATTAATTGTAAAGTTGATCTATTTACTAATTACTTGTAATTACATAAGCTTAAGTTGAATATGTTATGATGTTGATCGACACTATGAGATTCTTGATTTAATAATAATCCTTCCTAACTTTTAGATTCTGTATCGCAATACAAACCAAGAAGCAATTCATTGACTTCACATAGTTTAGTTAAGAAGATACTTGAGAAACTACATAGCATAATGTATTAAATTCATGACAATATAATATTTGTAGATACGTAGTTATTGTTTACGTACATTTTGTTTCGTTTTGATGTATTGTGTTTTGAATGTCGTTATATAAGTTCCTTATGTATTAGATCTCAAATGTATTATCTCGCTGTAAGTATGTAACTTTATGAGATTTATTAGATGTGTGCAGACATGGCTTGAGCTGAAACCTTGCTATTAGTCGCATTATAGTTGTAACTATTTTTTATTTCTCGGCTTATGATATCACTGTTCTGCTATATAGTATAGAGGCGCAATGACTTTGATGCATTTACTTAGAAAGTATGGTATTGGCGACGGTTTGTCAAAAGTCAATGTTTAACGGACATTAAACTAGCTATAGGCTCGGCGTGATCTACTAGCTTTCTGTCTACATAAACAAGGTCGATGCTTAGTGAACTGTATATTTATAAGTGTGCATACTATTCAGTGGATTGTTCACCGTTCGTACACAGTAGTGGGTTGTGAGATATGAATTTATCAGCTGAAGGTTGCATCTTTTCATGCAATGAGTACAATCTCAGAATTATACGATATTTTATGCATTTTATTCGAGATAATATAGCAAAGATTGTGTGATCTCTAGTTTAGATAGCGTTATGTAAAATATTTCCGCCATAAGAAAGTATTTTTGAGTAGGTACATTAGATTCCGGTTTAATTAAAAACTTTTAGAAGTGCCATTATTAAAAATTAAAGAGAAACATAGTATTTTCATACCGAAAGCAATACTTATTGTAGTTTATATAACTTTGATTGGTAATTAATTGGAAATGCATTTATATTGTGCCATTGAAGTAAAAACAAAATAATTGTAATTTATTGGAACGTTTTCGAAATATGAACCTGCCGTGATATGTTTATTGAGGTATTTATTACCTTTAAGCCCAAAAAGTTTTTTCAGTAAATGCATTTTCTTTATCAAATAAATGGCATTAATATTTTGCTTTCATGGCAACATTAAATGTACAGGGTAAAATTATAATTGTAAGCTTGAACGCAATTCGCCGCTTGTAACATTAATTCGTCCTATACGACTTTACTTTTTGAGTCAACAAACTTATGTACCAAATGTAACTATTTTTTAACAACATGTAGAAATTGCTGTTATACCTACATATTGGTCACAGGTAAAACAAATCAGTCGAAATCGATTATAATCGTAGTTCTACTATTTTAATACTATGTAATCACTATTACCTACCATGGATATGAAGTTTCGGAATTAACTTCGGAACCCAATTACAAGTTTTGGTTCAGGTTAGGTACCTATACCTATCAGTGTCAAAGCTATAGGTACATTTTTGATCAAACCAGAGATAAATTGTTTATCGAGTTCGGCCGTAAATGTTCGACCTTTGACCAAAGAATGAATGGATCCCTAATGTTCATCCGCTTATTGTAAGTTATTGTAAAGTCGACTACGATGTAAGGTATAAGGCTTAACTGAACAAACGAGGTGTTACGGGATGGGTTTGTGTGTTAAGATTTGTTGTTGAGCGATGGACTGGCTTCAAGTTTGCATTGAAATGTGAAAGATGGCACACTTCTGTAAAAAAATCGAAACGACTGAGCGATTTAGGAAAAGGACCGTATTCGCTAACGACATTTTCGGCAAGTTTCCTAGGTGTTGTTTGCGAATGCGGGGGAATAGCGTGGCTGAGTGTGCCGCCTGCCTAACGCCTTGTGTAGCAGTAAGGTAGTGAGAATGAAGTGCACTTTGTATTCTGTAGCCTGTTGGTGTTGATAGGTGCGTATGCATTATATTTTTGGACAAACTCACTCATTAAAAGATTCATTATAAGAAGAACTTTTATTTCTTTAATCCGTTCATATTGTTTTACAGAAATAAACTTATTTCTAAATACAAAAAATAGGCCTGGTGATTCGCCGAGAGTCAACTTTGATAACAGCTTCGATTTGACTAAGTAGTCATTCGGAATAACATCGGAATTAGGGAAGAGTTTATTTTCAAATAGCGACACTTGAGTCAATAAAAACAAGCATACATTTTGAGAAAAATAATATCAATGTCAGATCAAAGCTTGGGCTTACTGTAACGATGACTGAGATCGCTTGACCAAAAAAATAAAGAAATTCCAACTAGAGATACTACTTCATGAGGCAAATTAACGACACAATCGGTGGGTGCAGCTATATCAGTCAACATAATATGAACATTATTATCTGCGTCGCTACCATCTTTACTTAAATAAATAAGGTACTCGATAAAACTAGTGTATTTACTTACATCTACAAAAATACTTAGAACAAATAAACAAAGGAATATTTTCAAGGCAAGGTTAAGTACTAGGTAACTAAATATTAGAGAAATAAAAGGGTTCTGAACCTTATAAAGAAAAATAAAATATTTTAGAAAAAGCATAAATCTCTTTATAATTCAAATTCAGGTACATAAACCGTAAGATATCAGTAATTTTGAAAAAACTAATCTTACTATTCTTGGAATGCAAATTAATACAATGACACAAGCATTCACACCTTACTTCGCAAATGAGTATTTTCTTACTTTTTAGTGATCTTGTCATCACAATTTAGGAGGTACCTTATACTAACTTTGGACTACGTCTACTAAATACATAACCGTTCCATTGGGATCAGAAAGCAAAACAACCCGGTAGGTAGACACTTAGATTTTATGGTGTTATAATTTGATTAGATTTAATGCTTGCGCTACCTTAGATGTGACTTATTTAATGTAGCACCTCTTATGTATATTAGTTTAAAAGACAATGTAAAAATATAATTTGGATCCTAGGGACTGTCTTAAATACTAAAAATACGTACGTCCAACTTTCAAAAATCAAAACCTGCTTATTTTATGTTTTTTAGTGCTAGTGGTACGGTGGTGAAAATCGGCCAAATAAACAGTTTTTCTGAACATTATAGACTGTAGACTTACCGAACTTTGTTTTGAAAAATATGTAATTTATGTATGCAAACAGCTTATTGAATAGTCACTTTTCAAGTGCTTAGAATTAGACTTTTGATCTTGTAATCAGATCATCCTCTACAAATTCTTACGCAATGTATGATAGAATATTTTTAGTCAAAAACTTAATAATAATACAAGTTAGATATCTTACCCTCGAATTGTTATGAGGCTTTTCTAGAGACCGAAGTGTACCTCAGCAGTGCGAGGCGCTAGGGTCGAATCTGGTTTGGCGGACTTTTAGCCTCCTATCAATTCGAGGGTTAGCCTACTTTCTATAAACTACTGTGATCTTTCATAAATGCTTAGAACTCATAATACTGTTTCATAAGACTAACACTTAAGCATAGTGTTTCATAAAGATTCATAAATCGTTCTCCATCGGTGCCAACCTCTAACATAACCTCAATATAGCTACCATAACACATCCTAGGTTCTCTATCCTCTATACCTATGTATACTATAAATATGGGAAATCAGCACAAAGGCGAGGGTGGGCCTTTCCTCATTGTTTTTTGAGAATCACTTGGCAGTACAGCAACGAGTCCAGCACTGAAATGGAAGATAAAATATATTAGTGAGAATTATTGAGAAATATGAGGCAGTTTGACAACAACAAGTTCCTAAAATCTAACACATGGTTTATGTATAAACAGATATAAACATTTTATTGGTAATTTGATAGAATTACATGTCACAAATTATAATTTAATATCTATGTTATAATGTAATAACTATGTTATGTGTTGGGTTACTCACAGTACTGAGCACCTCCAAGAATCATGTCATACATGTGCACCATCCCGACACTTCGCAGCAACACTTCACTGATGAACAAGTACAGCACCCGCGCAGTCTCAAACAACGAGTCAAACAGCAGCCACTTTGTAATGTTCTTTCCGGAGTTCAGGGGCGTCGAGCGGAACATTACAATGCTGCTGTTGAGGAATCCAATCACCGACGTCACGAGGATCAACCCACACACAAAGTAGTGGAGTGCTACAGAGAGAACAAAGGATTTGGTCATGTTGGTATAAGACAAAATGCAAAAATGTTGTTTATAAATAGTTAATTTTAATCCAAATTGAAATAAACCAGATCACATAATAAAAAAAATGATTTGTAAAGATCTATGCTCCAGCACACAAGAAATTTATAACATTTAAAACTTTCCTATTCAAGTGTTATGTATTCAACATTACATAGGTACTTTACCTAATATGCTTCCAATTAGTTCTTGTTGGTAAAACATGTGAGGATTTAACAAGCGAATCATTGCAAATGAAAATGCTGTGACTGCAGATATCTGAAAACACAAATAATGTAGTTAGTGTACTATCTAAAGTAATTACTTTTTGCTAATATTATGAATTGTTTGACTGAGAAATGATAAGCAAATTCAATTGTCTTCGACCAAACAAATTAATACTGTGTACATAATCACATGACAAACAATTTAATTAATTATGAAATGTTAATAATCATAAAGGTAGGTAAGTTCATAACATTATGTTCCTGCCCTTTCCAAGTAATTTGGGGAATCACTCTCAGCAATAAGGCTGCCCATTGTGATGCCTATTACTACTTGTTTAAGTTTTTTGTTTTATTTGTGTGTGGTAAACAATAAAGAGTCATCTATTTATCTAAAAGATAGGTACACTACAATAGTATGTATTATTTTATTTGCAGGTCATCAAGGGTACACTAGACCATATAGTTTTATGGATAGGTGCCTACAGAGGGTATCGTACATAATCAAACTAATATTTTAAGTGACGGGAAACGCTCATCTGAAGCACTAGGGGCGCTCCCTGTTACGTATCGAATTATACTTGTATGTAAACATAAGGTCAGCTGACAAAAAGATCATTAAATTGAAACTGTAACTACTTGTTACAGTTGCCTTGTTTTTTCAGAAATATTAATGTCATAAATTGCTAACTTGAGATCTCAGGAAATTAAATAAATTCTAATAAAACAAAACCATATTCGAAAGAATTTATCTAATACTTACAGAGAAGACAACAGCCACAATTCGCACAAACATCGCGTAATCTACCTTTCCCATTGTAGCTAATTGTACCAGCCAAATAGTATTTAGAGAACACCGCAGATTATTTGCGAATAAAAAATCGTAATCTACGTGTTTACGCGCTCACACACCACAACAAATGAAATGAAATGTCAAAAATATAGCAAAATGTCAAAACGACAACAAAACAAATCAAATGTCAAGGTCATTTGCGTTCCGCCAAAATGCCATCTGACGCTGAATCGGGTCAAGTAAAGAGTCGTGTTAGTATCAATAGATGTCACTTACTAAGTTCATTCGCTTAAATTGCGTAGAAGATAGATGGCGCTGCATACCCTTATAAACGGCATAGTGTACCTAGTACGATGTAGAGCACCGTAGCTCTTTTCGTAGAGTGATGCCATGCTATGCCAAATTATGTAGAGACAGATAAATAAAAATATGGAAAGCTGAATAAAGCTCCACCATAACTTCGATAACGAATCTTGGAAAATCAAAATAATGTAAGAAAAAAGCCACAAAGATTCCTAAAAATTATTATTCAAAATTTTCCGTTTTAAATTTGAATTCGCTACAGTCGTCATATAACATTTTGGTCAACTGTATATTGACGAGGGTGAATGTGAGTGCAATTATAATGATTTCATTAATTTTTCACGCATGTCACAAATAGCATTTTATTTCGAACTTCAATTTTAATTTCCAGTTGTTTCAATTATTTTACTCGTTGAGATTCTAGTAATAAAACCTAGGTAGACCTACCGGTATCATCGGTCCCAGGGTAGGTATACAATTGCAACTCTTAGATTTAGATAGATAAAATAAAAACTTAGGTTTATCCAAAAATCGCAATTCCGCTGGTAGCCGACATCTACTAACTTATTTGTTTTCGTTAGTTCGTAGCTAACTTCAATCTTAATTGTACTATCATCAATTCGGTCAGTTTTAATTGGCATTGAAAATGGATTCACTTTAAACTGGGTGGGGTAGTAATGTAGTAGCCCCACTAACCGGCCACGCGCAATCATTAACCACTATTCATTGGGCAAACGCCCAAACCAATTCATTCGATTCAAATCCAATTAATTCGATTATAAATTTACGATTTGTTGCTTGTCATAAATTTTTATAATATTCCAATATAATCCGAAGTTTATGATTTGGTTACAACTGGCGTACTTTACGACATATTTACCGAAATTGAGATCACATTTAAATTAGGTCTTCAATTGAATAACGAAGCATCATTTTGACATTACCTATAATTATAGTGTTTCTAATAGGTATTTTAAAATAAGGGCATTTTCAGATCTAGCCGATTTTATAGATCTAGATCCTAGGTTCATATTGTCGGCACACACTTGGCTATGCTTGAACCAATTATTTTGAAGATGTAGGTAAGTATAGGAAGAATCTTATAACTTTTCTACCGACCGAGCCGGATAGACCATACTACCTTTTCTGTGGTTTCGGAAATAGAATTTACCTAGTGCTTTTAAAAAGAAAAATTAAAATAAATCGATCTTTTATAATTGGTTAAGTAATAAGTTTATAATTTGTATACTATGTTTTATCATATTATTTTTAACTTGCGCATGCACGAGTCATGTTTATTTAAGTATCGCTACACCAAAGTGACCAACTGACCATCTAGTACAATGTTGCCTTAAAGCACATGCCAGTGGTCAATTGCCTCCTGTTGCGTGGTCAGTGCGGTCACTCCACTTGCATCAGAATAATGTTATTGTATCATCATTGTTGCTACAGAATCACCCCATAATCATCTGTTATAATCTACCTTATTCACAAGGAATAAAGCTCAAATATAAGTAACATTTTGTAGCCCCATCTGGGTGGATAGTAAACTAATTGTTCCGCAATAAAACGGTATGGTCAGTTGACAAAAGGGATTGCACTCCGCTTTATTCAATTAATTAGTGAACATTTTGATGTAAATAAATATTTTTCGTGATGAAACACGCACACATTCTTATTAAACATTTAACTTCAGGATCAAATCAACAAAACTCGGTATTATTGTATATTTAATTTAGCGTTAAAAATGTTATGCTATTATAGTTTCTATACATTTTTTTTATTTATTAAAGAAAACAACAAAAAAAAACTCGATTTCCATAGTCAAACTAAACAGATGTGTCTTCTTGTAAAATTTTGTAAAATTACTGTAAAGATTTATTTATTCATGAATAAAATAAACCAAAAAGCAACAGATTTCACCCCCAAGTCCATATCACTTATCAATACGATGAATAATAACGATCATTCAATAAATATTGCATTCAAAATGTTTGCGGACATAACTCAGTGGTCAATGGCGCGTGCACAGCGCACACTAGCGATATTATTATGATAGGTACTCATAGAACACATAATGAAACGCATATGTGAATGGATAAATAAATGTATGTAAGGTTAACTAACATTTATTTGTAACAAATAATCACGATTTTTTTGGTAAGTATATGATACCTATTAAATACCTTGTAAATACTGTATAGTCGTTAGTTTGTTTGTGAATAAAATTATCCTTTTACATAAAGTACTAAGTCAAAGCTATTATATGTTATAGACTGCTAAATTAAAATGTAAGTATTACAAGTTTATCAAGAATCGATAAAAAGATTTAACTTCGTAGAGCGTCTACGGCGTAGCATTTATATCTGTAGTAGTCTTTTTTTTTATCACATTGATGTGACCTACTAGAAATAATTTAATATTCTATGTCTTAGCAAGTCTTCATCTAAAGGTGTTCACACACCTGACATACATACATCCCCTAAAATAACAATTGCTGCTAAAACAGTAGACATAATGCTGAGTCGAAGCCATTTTGCTGCTGTAGCACACACATTCACTGTAGATAGGTAATAAAGCTAAAATTGGTGTTTAGTATTTTTTATATATTTTAAATTTTCTTTGTTATTATTGTTTTTATTTTCTTTAAATGTAATTAGTTTAGTTAGCAATTTTTTATTTTTTTTTATTTAATTTATATTATGCCTGCCTATTTTATATAATGTGTCTAAATTGTAATTATGTGTGTTGTGGTTGCAAATAAAAATATGTCTATGTCTATGTCTATGTCTAATTGTGTTATATGTATTAGCATAGCCCTGGGTGGATATGGATACCGTCATACACATTACTTACACATAACAAGATCATAACAAATCTTATTTACTTATTTGTATAAAACAGCCTGAAACATATTCTAGTTTCCAACTCTTTGTATTTAGATCAATCATCAATTTGATATTTTGTTCAATTTAATTGTGTTATTGTGTTTCAATCGGCACATGTTCACCTCTTCCGCAGAACTGTCGAATCACATGATCGATGACCGAATATTTGATTTGGTGAAATCAATTTAAATTATTAGTATCATTGTAATTTTCACTGGCATTTATACAAAGACTCGGACACAACACTTGTGGTATTAAAATACAAGAAGTCAAGTTAAGTGCAGCACTGACTATAACCTCTATATAGATTTATACATTTTAACGTCTGTGCTTTTTATAATTCTTGCTTCTACTAAGGAGGTTGTAAGTCTCTGTCTTACCTTTGTAACAAAAAAAAAGCTAATTATTTACGGATATATTTTTTCCTTTTTCATACGCGACAAAGTTTGTCAATATTTCAACAAATTGCCACAGTATTTAAATTTCTATAATCCTTATGATTCATCTGTGGACAAGTGCGAGTCGCGCGCCGCGCACGCGCCGACACGTGTCCGGCGATGCATTCTACTTATTTTTTGTTTAACGAGCAAAAATGCTTTAATTGCTCTTTATACTATTGTGTTCATGCTGTAATCTCGCTGAGTGCTTGCTAACCGGAATTGAAATTGACGTTTTCAATGTTTACTTTACTAAAATTTTAAGAGGATAAAAGCTTATTATATTTCTTTACAAAAGAAAGTGTTGAATGTATTGTGTGTTAAAAAAAAAACCTTCTACTAGTAAACTATTGTAGAGCATACCGATTATGTCGGTAATTCTGTTTATTTCTACGTTTATCAAGTTATATTCTGTAGACTTAGGTACTAAATAAATAAGTAAATAATAAAACAATTGATGTACTTAGTCATAAAATAATACTATACTAATAATGTTAACTAACTGTAACTCAGTAGGTACGTAGTTGATGACGATGATTTCAAAAGCTACGATAGCATATCAATCATGAATATACCCAGACTTCAAATTGATCAACAATTATTGCAGGTTGGATATCAAGTTACTGAATTTATTTTGTTTACATATTCACTACAAATATCACTCCATAGCAGACGAAATAAGGGTTAAAACAGTAAAGCAAGGGGTGTTTTTAATCTATGTTATCGCGAGCACGCGTGGCGCCCCCTCGTGAGAGCGGCGCGCGACTGATTTCCCACGAAATTCATAATTTTGCGACTTACACTACACTCACCACACCACTGCAATATTATTGATGGTTATAGCATTTATCGGTAAGTTGGCCATATCACAGAAATTGAAACAGTATTTGAATATCATTTTCTTAAATTTATTCTTGCCTAATAAAAAAATAATTAAACCGTAATGTTATTTTGAGGGTTGATAACACTACGTGATGCAAAATTAGCCTATTTTGCGGAGAACTTTACAGACATGACTAGAAAAAGCTAGGTCATTGTGAGACAGATTTATGTAGGTAAAGGTGTATTATTATACAGACAAACATCTTAGCGATAGCTTACGTGAGAGCGATTCCGTTTCCATTTAAAAAGCCTTTACTGAGTATATACACTTAGCTATATAAATACGCGGAGTGTACATACAGTCGACTAATCAAACTTGCTACGTTGCTGCGATGTATCAACTGCGTAGTCTGAAACTCTGAGCCTCATGATGGAATAATGTAAGTAGTAGGCATTTGTTGTTTGACTATTTATTTATGATGATTCAAAGAAATCCGTGAAATACTTACTGAATAAACAAGTTGTGAGTTTACGTTTGGTGCTGGATATGGTTGTGTATTAAAATAAACAATAAATATTTATGTCATACACGGTTGGTATAGTCTCAAACTTAGTAAAGTACTATAGGAATAAGATTGCTGATCAAATACATTTTTGCGATCTTGATGCCAATCATTTTGAGACAAATTTTTACATTAATTCATAAGTAATTACAAGCACGTAATTACTTATGAATTAATGTAAAAATTTGTCTATTTCGCGGAGAACTTCACAGACATGACTAGAAAAAGCTAGGTCATTGTGCTAACTTTGATTTCTTTGTACTTATTTTACTAATGAAATTAGATATTTTTTGTTTAAACCTCATTTGCGAGAAAATTCCAAGAAGGCAGTTGTCCTATGCACTCCATTAAACCCTGACCCAGATATTATTATTCCAGACAGGCCTCCCATTGCACAATAAACTGACGAAGATTCAAGGAGCCAAGTAAACCGCTAACATATAAATCTATGTGTGTATGAAATATTAAAGTTTTATAATATCTAAAGTGCTCGTCCATACTGAGGTATTGAACCCACAACCCTCAGCGCGAGAGCTTACCAACAGAGCTGCGATACAAGTCAAGACTAGTGAGAATAAACACATGTCTTTATCAAAACATATTTATCCTATCTACGTACTACTTTGTTACGTATCCAAACTACTTAGCACTTCCCAGAATGCTACAATTATTTCAACGTGATAAAGAAATATCTACGTTATTTGCATTAACGCTCGATAGGCTTTAACAAAATATAAATAGTTAGATAAATACAATTTTTGTTTTACCTATTTCGTCCCACTGCTGGGCAAAGGTCTCCCCAAATAAAAATAGTTAACAAAAAACACATAAATACAAAAGTACACCAAAAATAAGCAATAATAAAATAAAGCATTATTGCTATGAATGCCATAAAGAAAATGAGATGGAAATGGAACTTAAGCGAGCAGCCACTTATTAAGTCAAGTTAAACAGAGTGCCTGAAAAGTTGAAAACATTGCGTGCGCTTTCTGACGTCACAGAAGCGGCAGATTTTTATTGCGTCATTATAACCTGGCTTACAAAAACCATTTGAAAAATAGCCTAATCTATAAAATAGGTAATCTTGTAAAATAAGGAGGACGGATAAAATCAGATGTGAAGAGAATTCTTTTTATTTTTAAATAATTATAGCATTTATATTATTAATTTTATTTATTTAATATAATAGGACCAGAATCTACCTACATGTAGCACAATGAACATTTATGTGAGTTATTTTTAAATACATAACTACGAACATTGGTAAAAGTGTGTGACGTAAATTAAACCAAAACACATAGGCTCTTGTTTGATAAACTAATAACTTCGCAGATTTCCGTATGGAGTGAGAGTGACACATGTGACGTCATAAGGCCTTGCTGTCTGACGTCACTGATGACGATGCGGATACGACGAGAATGGGCGTTTGCACAGATACGATGCATGCACGACATCGATGTGGCTATCAGTTGTTACAACAAACTTTATCGTCACGGTGTAGGAAGGGATCTAGTACTAAATTTTCGTATATTTTCTCCGATAATTACCCCTCCCTTGGCAACAGCCCAGGACATGGTTTATGCCACGTATTTAAGAGGGTGCCCTTGAGTTTGTTGCCAAAAAACCCTCGCATAAAGTAAACGATGGACAATTATGTCGATTATTAGAATATGGAATAAAATCTTTGAATGTGGATCAGTTTTTTACTGAAATCTTCAAATGAGGTAGAACTGAAAAGAGGGGCAGCCTTTGCCCTTGATAAAACTAGGTCTAGCCTAATGAGCGGAAAACTACCTTCCGTTTGACCTAGATGACTGCACTTGTGCCTGTGTATTTGCCCACCTCGACTAATCAGAGTGGAGACGTGCCCTATCTTAGATTACACCGATAAGAGTCTTCACTGAGAACTGTTTCTGTGTAATTAGAGAGATCTGGTCGTCTAGAGGTAGGTAATGTGGTGATATAGCGTCCAGAGGCCAGCGTCAGGTGCGCCGTAGGCTGCTTCACTAACCGAAATTATACCTACCTAACCTAAATTATATAAAAACATCTTAAACGCCCACTTTCGCATTATATAGCCAAAAAGATTCTTCTCTAGCTTCGATTTGTTCTATTAATTTGTATAACGTTCAAAAGTTATTTCGTCTCTTCGTCAACTTAGCAAAGCTGTAGGTACTAAAGAAACTAAATTTTTGATACTATCATCTATGTTTCAAATACATATTTTTGTACATAATAACACAGATACTGAAGTCTCTTGAATGCTGATTAAATTAAAATAAAGTCTCGCAAACTTTACAGTGCCTGTTTATGAATAGATAGGTACGGTTTGTGTTGAGGTAACGTTTGAGCAAGGCGCTTCCACAGCCTTCTTTTCTTCCTGTTCTCTGACCCTGAAGGTTGTTATGATCAGACTCTTACGCAAGGTCTAATGACGCTCGTGTCTCTTCACATTTGAATAAAGTAATGAGCCGTGGGCCTGTCTGCTCTCCCGAGAGTTTATTGTGATGGATAGGTGAGTGTTGATGCGAAGTCTTTCTTGGTACTGCTCGTGTATATTTAATGAGACTGCTTACTATTTATTATTGAGTGTTACCTATATGATCCATGACATGACTCTATTCTGTATGTTCTATTGATCAACAATATGGACTACATCAATTCAATCAGTTATTATACTTTACGTCACGTGATTAAAAATTACTTTAGCAAAATGAAAAGTAAAAAAAGTTATACAAAATAATCGATTCCAACATTCATCATTAAAAGTCCTGCACAGATAGAATAAATTAATGCAACATGCTGCAATTGTTGGTAAACCGCCGCGCCTCAAGAGAAAACAAGAATGAATCATGTTTATTGTCACTTTACATTATTTGTAAGCAAATTAGCGCAAATATTTTATGCGTAGGTGTGAATTGTTTTTTATTTGTCAGTTTATTTAGCTACCATAAACCAACCAAATTTTTCTTTAATTTTTAATCAATATGGAAGGAAAATATATCAAATGACAAAAGTAATAATTAAATTACACTAGGGTTAAAAATTCTCGCGTAAAAAGTCCCACAGTTACATGTTACGTTTTAAATCAATTAGTTGATTGCAGCATTGTCATATTTTAATTTGATTAGAAACGTTCAAAAAGCGTGTCAACCGTGTTCCAACTACTTGTCCCAACGGTCAAACAACAGACTGCAGGGTGTACTGGGGGTGTCCGGGGAGCGAGGAAGCGCGGGGGAGTGCGTTTCATAAAACTAAAGGAGCCCCTCCTCCGGTGCCATTCCCTCTGCGACCCTCGGAGTGCACGTACGTCTGTTGAGAGTGAAATTACGAAATTGTTTCGAGTGAAAATGGTTCTGTCCGACTTCTTGACTGAAACTAGAAGGCGATGGCTGAAGGTAAGTTTGACGTGACTTTTTTAATTTAATTGTGTTGAGTTTTGACACTTTAGCCCTGGAATATAGAGCACGTTTCTGTCTCTGCAACGTACACATTACTTATTCTCTTTAAGAAACTCTTCTCTCTCAGTATATCTATATTTATTTACTAAGCAATGTTGAGTGCACCGGTTCTATTTAAAATTCATTTAGTATTTAAAAAAACATATCAGCCTTACAATATTTTCTTAAAGGATTAACCCACGTTGATATAGCAAGCATCCTCCTCTCAGATAGGGAAGGTAAATAGTTATTAGATAGTGGAGAGTCGAGACAGCAAGACGATGTTTGTTTACAAACTACTTTCTCATTATCATTAGGTATCTAACTATTAGCACTGTCACAAATTGACATATCTTGACAACAACAATTTTGGAAAGCAAACTGTATGATTATGTATTATCACTGTAAGTAGAAAATGAGACTACGACAGTCGCTAAAAAAATCGACATATAAAATACCCGGAACTGGCACCTAGAATCACCTAGTATGTTAGACGATTCTAAATGTGATCCTTGTGATTTTGTTGAATAAAGATTTTTTTTACTTTAACTTCTTTACACACGTAACTTTACCCATCAAATAATTGTTTAAACAATTATTTTTATTGATTAATTCAGTTATCTACAGACTTTTGCAAAATGACCTAGATAAACAGATTCAAATCAGTTACTAATAGAAAAGTGCTGCGTTGACGCGCTGAATGTCACTGCTACACTGCGCCGAGCAGAAATATCCTTTACTTAAGTTCATAAGAACTTATGAATGAATTATGAATAAGTAGTTTGGCTCTATTCCTCACATAGGTCGCAAAAGACGCCTAAAAACTCAAGAGATTGTAATTTCATTTCAATCTTTCATTCGATACTCGGTGTGGATGTCCACCTCAAGAAATCTTATCCTGCTCACGTGTACCGTCTATTTTGTTCAAATCGACGTTGCACTGAAAAATAGCCCGTAAAATGTAGCTATAACAGTTCAAAATTAGTTGTTGAGTAGTAGTTTGACCACTTTTGGGGAATGTTCTGATGTTTTCTTTTTCATTTACAACAGAGTTTTAGAATTTTAAACTAAAAATTGTACTATAATAGATCAGCAATTAATACTGTCGCAATAAAATAAAACAGCTTACAACTACGAGATTTTGTTCCAAATCGTAAATGTGTGTACATTACCCTACTTGCGACAGTATTGTTTTTGCAATTAATAATTAACCGAGTTCGTTCGCATCAACCAGTTATCAGTTACTTATCTTTATATAAATGGCGTAATAGTTATAAGAGCTGATAAATTCCATGTCCTAAAGCAGTTCATATTTAGACTCAATATTTTTGATTTTCAGATTTATAAAATAGCCCCAATAAGTCTACTTTAGTTAAGGTACCTAGGTACATGGCGCGGCCCGGCTTAGAGTCATTGTAAGTAAACCATACTTTTCTGGGACTATTTGAGCCAGCTTTATCCAACTACATGCCACGACCTTCGGGTAGTCCATTGGGAGCTAAGCCGCCTTAACCTTCATCTCTCAGCTTATCTGAACTAACGCACGTCGACAATTATTTTTCGGACATCTCTTATTAAGTTTCTGACTCTGTATTTATATTGAACAGTGTATTTTACTAGTAATTCGGTTCCTTAAACATGTCAATACAAGGGTAGGTACTCGGTTTGATTTATATGACATGTGCAGAAATCGGGTTGCCCACTCAACTCTGAACTGATTGATTGCTCACTCGCCCGATAGTGAGGAGAATGCTCCCGACTGTCTAGCAATTCTTACGCTCATTATAATATTGCCACTGATACGACACCGGCACCACATTTGCTAGCACCAACCATATTATTATTTAAAGAGCGAACCACCGACATATCGGTACGTATATGTGTTCGGTACCGACACTGTACAAACACCAGTTTAGTGAACCTTTTAAGTAAATTGAACAAAGCTCTTTTGAATTTCCCTGAGCTGTAGTACTCTCATAAAAGCGCCGTTGTCAGTTTGCAAACCCTCATTTGAAATCACGCCGATACAGCATAATCGGGTCGCATTTCTACAATCGAAGCTTAAAACCTACATTTTCCTTAAAGACTGAAAAAAGTGAACTGAACGGTAGACTCGTTAAAATAAAACGTCGTGTTTCACAACGCGCAACATTGCGAAATAAACCTTTGACATTTTAAACAAAGTTATTTTTTTATTAAAATACACGCCGCACCAAAATACTTTACTGTTTGAACCCTACATTCTTTAAATACCCCTTTGTTTTGGCTTTAGACATTTTCATAATGAGTAGATACTTATTCTTTGTGGTGAACTCATTATTCAAATACGACTACTTATTACAATATTTATAATATTTACAAAATGCTCATGAAAATCCTTTTATTATAAGTACAGAACGTTACTGTTTCAATATAAGATATTAGCTAATTTTTATCTTAACTTGGAGAGCAGCTATTTAGAACGTTGACCCGAAAATTGTAAACTTTCAGACCTCTTTGAACTAAGATCTTCTTGGAATATTGAACAGACTCGATTAAGTAATTAAACATTATTTTGTTTACGTAATTTATGATTTGAGTCTAGATAAACCGTATCTAGGTGCCGCTTTCTAGGTAGGTAGGTACATATTTAATTATAGTTTAATCAAATGATCAAGACAGAACTAAATAAACATGAGTGTATTACTTCAATGTTTATGTTTGATTAAAGTTACTTCCATTACGACAATTTTAGGGTTTAATAAGATTTTTTCTATGATTGTTTTTTTATGTTGAAGCTTAATAACAACACAGAGACGTTTTTTGCAAAACAAGATCAGAAAGCTCCACGCTGTACAATGAGGCAGAAAACGAGCTTTTATTCGTCTTCAACACGCAACGTAAAATAAACACTTTGAAAGCCACTTCGATCAAACAAATGGATTGATGTGAAACCGGATAGGTTCTCCAAGGTCTTCAGGTTCTTGGGTAGATGCGTCACTGACAAAGTTAGGCTTTTAGTTATATTTCTAGTCGTTTTCCATTGAAAACCATACAAAAATACTTAAGTAATAAATAATTATTTTTTTTATCAACCTACGCTGTCCCACTGCTGGGCAAAGGTCTCCCCCCTCTCTTTCCATCTCTCACTATTCTTAGCTAATTTTGCTAATTAATAATATTAAGACCATAAAAAAATAGTTTTTTTGCACTTTCACTTTTTGCGAATTCTGATAATATTTATATCTATTTTGGTAATAATCAACCTGTAATACATGCCAAATTTGCAAAAAATACAATGTTAGGTACTAAAAACGTACATCAATCGTAAGTGCGTGCTACGCTACTTTATTCATTTACAAAACAAATAAAAAAGGCATGCGTCACTAGGTGATGAATATTTAGTATTTTGTATGCGTATCTTCACACACCATCATACCATATTATGTATAATACAGTACACAAGGCACAGAATATGAATTAGTTAATAGGTCGCAGACAGGTGAGGTGTGTTCACCCCCAGTTCCCACAGGGGGTAGGCACCGTGGCCAAAACATGAGGGTGTTAATTACTGCTAAAAATAACGCGGCTATTGACTTTGATGGGGTTAAAGGCATCTAGTTTGTTCCTTTAATCTTTAGCCAGTGAATTATTAAAGCTATCTACGTCTGTTTAATGTTCTTTGACAATATTTATGATTGTGTTAGTAAACTAATTGCGTGGCGTAACTTTCTTAACGATTTAGTATCGATGTTGATTATTCGAATACCATTTAACTCATACTCAACACTTTATAATATTAAAAATACTTCTTAAATCGTAATCTAAACTATCTCCACAATCAAGTATTTGTTCATTATTGTTACTCATGTACTTATTTCATATTTATTTGAAACAGAAAAGTATCAGAGTGTTGAGATAAAGTTTCGTTTGTATTTTTACGAAGAGGCGGAGTTTTGTTATTATATTTGCTACAAGTTGAGCACACACGTAGGAGGACTTATGACGGACATAAATCTTATTCTTTAGCACATTACGAATAAAGAAAATTCTTTCTTTTATTTATACACATTTTCGGCTAATTTATACAGTTGTCGTCTATTCAAATATCGTCTATATAAATAGTTCTTGTAACTTATGGCTAAGTTTTGTTTGAATTATGTAAACAGTCACTTATTTATTACTAATGCTCATGTAAGGCAGCGAATTCAAAGACACTAAACTAACCTATTTCGATCTATAAATATAGGCTCTTGTATTAAATGACTTCTCTATCTTTCCAGGCCTTCAAACTGTTCAAGCGCAACAAAAGCCGCAAAGCCACTCGGAACCGAATCTCGCCCGCACTCGTCCGCTCGCCATCTTACAGCGGCACCGTCGACGCGCGCGCTGACATAGATCTTCAGCAGTTCTGCGCGTGTCGCACCTCCATGCCACCACTACCAGTGCCGCAGGAAAATGAATCCTACTACAGTAGCTACAACAGCTTTAACAGCTCGAGAGTGAACAGCTTCGAGAGCTATGGCACCGATTCAAACCGCTCTGACTCCGCGTACGACTCGGCCCGCAGCAGTCCTTCGGCCAGGGTGTGCTATGCGACTGTCACGTACTTCAACGTCAACGACAGCGAGGACAGCAGCAGCATCCTCACGGAATACACGCTGCTCGATGACAGCGAGGTGGACCGGGACTTGGAAGAGGATGAGTTGGAGAGAACACAGAACTTGATCAATGAGAGCATAGAGTTAGTGAGCACATTGTAAACGGGCATTGTAGTTTGTATGGTAGCCCCTTAGGTTATTAAGAGTAAAATATTGAATTATGTGAAACGAATTATATTAATTCTAACGCAGCATTGAGTTACGTTAACGTTCACGCGCTGATGGTATCGAGAGTTTACTCGTAACTCAACTTTGAGAGCTCGTAAATAAAATTGTTTGTACGGGTGTGTATAAAACAACATGAAGTCTTATTTTATGTAACCAAAGACAAATAACTGTAAGTAAGTATTGTGTTACCAAAGTTTTTGTGATAATTATAATGCATAAGTTTATCGAATAAGATTGTATAATATGTGTTTGTTGAAATGTTGATCTCAATAATCTTATTAATCCGCAAATTCCATAATAGCCATGTGTAAAGAAAGACAATATCCTGGTTTTGTATATATCCTGTAATCCTATACATAACATTAAACTATTTTAAAAATTTAACTTAGTATTTATTTTAATAATCCTCGATAGGTATGAATTAGATATCAAAAATAATGAACGTTGTCTATAGAATTGTTTCAGAATTGAGAAATTCGCTACAGGTAGACCAATAGAAAAATGTTTAGCATTACCAATATTGATTAAAATATTTTTGTTTTCTTCAAATCCTTAACGTACCTACACTTTATTAATACAATATAGCCCTTTCATAATCACTTTTAATCAAATCGTAAAATCAGACAGAAAACAAAGTTTTGGCAAATCAATTTTCAAAGGATTATCTTGGGATTTATGAATAACTTTTAATAAGTCTGTCCTTCAATCAGCTCTTTAAACATTTGTTGTTCAGAGTCTCAAAATAAATTTATTTTTAGATATAAGAACTTTTTATTTCAGTAGGTAGGTACCTATTGAAGTAAGAATTTAAGAAAATTTAATTTTCTGCCAAGTATTTTGAAAACCCTATAAACTTTTGCAAGCTTTTATAAAAGGCCCTACGCCTCATCTTTCGTTTCATAGTTACAGTGCCACATTTTTGACAGTCTTGATAAAAATACTCCGAAATAATTAAAATAAGCACGATGGGTACAGTAAGGCAACCTTTTTTTTTAAATCATTGCGAAATGATACCTAACTGGGCAAGGTGAGTAAACTTTATTGGTAGGTATGGTCCACTTTTAACGAATTCAAATCACTTCATATCTTAACTATTAATGCTTAAAAAGGTCGTTATATTGTGCATATTGTGCACCTATTGTCATTCTATTTGAGTTCTTTGGTCAGTAGTTATTCCCTCATCAACGCTACAAATGAGGGAATAGAAGTGGCTAACTTTTATTCGAAGTTGGTTTGAAGTTGTTGTCGTTGTACCCACTGACAGGTAAGAAGAAGAAGTAGATGTAGTGCGTGTGTGATGCACCCTTCGTCCCCCGTCTTCCTCACTCAGTACCGGTTCCAAATCATCCCTAGTTTTGGAAACCCTTTCGATAGTCAATGTGCTCATCAATAGAAGTCCAGTCAGTTTGTTACAAACGAGATAAATCCGCGAACAGGTATTTCAAGTTTACAATAATTGTTGTTATGGGATTATATTTGGCAAAATACACCACAATAGAAATTTTTTTGAAAGGAATTTTTTATTTTTGGAATTAATGAACTGTGCAAAATAGAAACGGGTTTTTCCGAGTTGTTATTCATATATTTACTATGTCTATGTACAGTCTAAGTGTTATTTTAGTACCTAAACCATGAGGTGATTAGGTACGTTCTTTGATACCGGTGCTTCATTTCAAACGGCTAGCAAAACTTGGTCCTAAAAAACACAACCCAAACGCTAATAAATAAATAAACAAGTCTACGAGATCGTTTTAACCTTTAAGCAAGATCAAACGATTTTTTAAATGAAATCTTTAACGTATTTTTTTTTCCTTTGTGAGCCTTTGGAGCTAAAGATTTGTTCTGAAAGAGAGAGCCCGACAAATATATCTAGTACCTATCTTCCAATATTAAATCAAGGAATCTAAATGTGTAGCGAAGCATAAGATCCATCAGACCATTCATTGAGGTTCAGAACTTCAACAATAAAGGCCTTTAGCCCATCAGATCGATCTATTCGATTGAACGGACACAGCAACAATTTCCTTACAGGACACTTTGTAAGATTTTCATGCCGATTCAAGTTTTTTTAGGTACTAAGACCCTTTTAGAAACTTGGCTAGACGAATGGAACTTGGACCTAAGTGCTTACGTGGAATATTTTGTGAAATACAGTTACTTTTGTGACAAGAAACCTACGTTAACAACAATATTCTTGAATACTTATCTAAGTTTTTTTAATTTGGTGATGGCAGATGCAACAAAAGTTGAGTTTCGTTTATAACTAGCTGTAGGTCACTACCAGTTACCTACGATGATTATAATAAAAGTAGAAAGTACCTTTGCAGACATTGAGTTTTATGAAAAAAGGTCCATTTATTTCCTGAAATTTGGGCGATTTTGCGTTGTGGATTTTTCTAGGTAAACATGATGATAGATTATTAATTTATTATACTGATATCTTTTCATGGCTAGTATTTTTCCGAAAACCCTTGAGACAGTGGAAATGCCTTACGTCACGTGTCTGTCCGTCTGGACCCTGGACCCGACAGATTGCATTAGGATATGTGACGACAGCGGCGCCTAAATTACACGTTCACATTACATACAAATTGATCACAGAATATTACATTACACAATGACGTACTCCATACATCTATAGGTAGACAAATTATCTCCTACCTTTATAGATTTATGTTGTTTCATGTTTTAGTTCCAAATAAAGATTGATTTGGTTTGATTGGCTCAGGGTTCCTATGTCAATTTAATAAATGACATAGGTACGAATCAAAACAATATCTTGTTTCATCTACTTACCGCCCTTTGCAGAAATGTGTGGGTGTTCATTAGTTATTTATGAGATAGGTGCCTATGCTTACTGAAACTTGATAGTTTATTTGTAATAACAAGAAAAATGTTTTTTTGATGATTGTGGGTGGATGTCTTTGGTCTTCTCGTATTATGTTGAAGAGTAGCGATCTTTGATCTATAATATAATGAATAAGTTAGTTGTTTGTCTTTAACTGAATAATTTGTTATATAATTAAATAACTTTTTGAAAATCAATACTGTTTTACGTGTAGTAAGAAAGCTGAACTTGGGCAGAGAGTTCTACGATTTAAGAAGTTGGTGATGAAAAATAATGAGCTTATCAACCTTTAGAATCAAAGTTTCATAATGCTCATTGTATACGACCTAATTAAAAAGTTAGGAAATGTTAAAGCTTCAAGCTTTAATTTTACCTACTAAATATTATTATTTGTCGGATAACTTTTATTAGAAGATTAATCAAATCATGGTATCTCTGTGTGAAATACTGTCTAGACTAGTGATAAATTAAAACATTTGAAACCATTTTCTAGTAGGTACTATAACTAAGTAGTATGTATGATACCACGGTAGAATGACATCTCTCTAGAAAAACACCTCCAATGCAATTTTTAGCGCAAAAAAGTTAATTTCAAACGGTAAAGTTCAACATGCACCTTCCGTACTCAAACATACCGACACACGGCGCGCACACGCACACACAAAAACTGTTTTGCACCCTGTCTTCCTACGGAAGTAGAACGAGTGAGGGAGTCACACATATTATTTACTCTAGAGTGAGCGAGACGGCATCGTGGGAAACATAGGGGTGGCGATATCCCAAGCATTGAAGTGGCACGACCATGTAACATTGAATTTATTTAATTTGACCCCAGAGTCAGTTATTGTGGTACTTCGCGGACATCTGGCCGGTACTAATTTCGTGTTTTTGCGACACCTGTGCGATGCTTATCGTTAATTTATGTAATTCGTTAATGGACAGATAGGTAACTAATTAAACGACACCTGTTAAACGGGGGTTAAATAAACGGTAGAAACGTTTCTTGATGGTAGAAGTATATTTGTTAGATTAGCATGTATAAGTAGGTAGTAAAACAAAAGGTATGTATGAAAAATAATTTATTTCTCTTGCAAACGCTTTATACAATATTTACATAGATTTTTTCTTATGGTAATAATTTCGTTGGCTTCGATATTTATAAAACTTATTTTCTGCTCACAACCTCGAACAAGGTATTCAATATACATTTTTATAACTCTTTACAATATTGTATTACAATAGATTTTAGCAAAATTCTTAGAATGAAATCTGGCAAAATATGTACCTACTTGAAAATGTACTCTAAGCAGGTCTGGAGACTGGGGAAAAATAAAGTCATTTTCGTGTGTGTGGGCGACATAGATCTTTCTGTATAATATAATAATTAACTTGGTAACATTGCTGAGTTTCTTTAAAAATATCCTAATCTTAATCGTCCGCGCACATGAGACTACCTAGTAGTGAGGTTATAATATATTTCTTAGAATTTCAAATAAGTAACATATGAAACTGAAATGTAAAAGCTCATGACTGGAATTTTTATTCTCTCAAACCAATTAGTATATTCTTCAAGATCCTTTCGACGAACGTGGGTAATCAGAGACAAGTCCACACACAAGGCTCTCGTTTGTCTATTACAGCACAACATTTTAAACAACTTTCAATATCATTACTCTACATTCTACATACAAAACATCGGTTTTACATCCGCCATCCATTCTTCCATACATCCCTCAGTAGTACCTATAAAAAACTTGTAAGTTTTTTGATACGTTAAAGCTTGTTTTTGGTCCCGTTATTTCTAGTGACTCTTAACCTAAAATATATCTATCACACATATTTATAACAAACTCACAACATTATAGGTAGACTCCGAAATAGGCAATTATTTTGATATTTTATTAAATTCTGAGATCCATCACAACAGTTTCTTTAGGTTTGATTAGAAAAGCTTTGATCCTCACAAATTGACCGTCGATGAAGGTAATGGAAGAAAACCAAGCCAAGCTTATTGATCGATAGATTGTTTGTAAATAATCTGTCTGGAGATAAAATAGATAGTTGTTTTATGTGAAATTATTTGAAGTATTTGGACCTTTCGCAATATTTTTACTGATTTACGCTCGAGCTAAATGAAAGCATGTATAAACAAATAATGTTTAGTGCGTGCCAAAAATGTCTTGCATCTGCTCAATTGCCTAGATTTTCATTGAAAATGGATTTAACTTTAGCAATGACTACTTGTTTCTAGAACCTATCTTTTCTAACCAAACCGGAAGATTAACAACCAAAAATTCTAATACGCCAGTTCAGCGCCCCACGGCCGATACGGCTTAGAACTGTTCTGGGAGTACTGGTGATGAGGGGGGTGGGGGTACGGAGCGGGGTAGTGGGGGGCGGGATGGCCTGGAGGAGCCGGGTGCCCCGGGGGCCCGGGGGGGGCTGGGGGCGGGTAGTGCGGGTAGCTGGGCGCTGCCGTCAGTGGCGCCGCTATAGGCTGAGGAACGGCGATGGTGGTCGTCGCTGTGCTCGGAGGAATGTCCTGCCGCGGACACGACAGGTCAGGGTAGTGCTGTTGGGAGTGCGTCACAGGTGTCTGCGGGTACCAATTAGCACTCTTCGCGGCAAGCTCCCGCTGCGCCGCGAAGCACTGCAGGTGGCTCATGAGGCGGAGGCGCAGCGGGTCCTGGATGTCCAGCCCCTCGCAGCTGACAAGGTACCGCGCCACCTCGGCCGCGCACTCCCGGAACCCGATGTTGTGGTAGTCCATGGCGTAGCGCTGCGGGTCGTACGCGAATGTGTCTAGACCTGGAAAGATGGAAATCGGCTTTAGTATGAGGCATTAGAGGAAAGGCTGTTAAAAAAAGTTTGATACATTATCTTTTTTTTCATTGATTGATTTAATAATAAATAGTACCTAATATCTACGCAAACAATTCTATAACTAACATCACATAAACTTCAGACCCAATCGGAGGTCATCCGTTGCAGTTTTGAACTTTCCCACAGACATCCTGCAAGTATCATGGTCAGTTGTACAACAAAAGACTCTGCACGCTTCACGTAGCTGCAGATGCATCTCTAGACCTTTTAATTTGAGCCACATGGAATTAATTTGCGTATGAATAAGATCTCCACAATGCCTCGGAAACAAGACAAGATCAACCCCTCACGAGTCACGCAACAAGTAAGAAAGAGATTTAATACGAGTAAAAGAGAAGAAATAATGTGTAACGGGAACCCTAAGTTTCCGGACTTCCGAGGGATACCCCAAACCAATTTAAGATGATCTACAGAGTTTTTATAGTTGGTCGTAGATTTCTTAGGTGTTTGGGGATTCATGCAGGGGTCAAGGTGTATTGGCTGTGTCAATGGGCTACCAGGCTAAGAAGCGAAGGGTGAAAATGTTTGCTCACATATTTGCGTATATTTATTATTCGCATCGGTCGTTTCTAGAAATGTAAGGTCAAGAAAAGTCAAGTTGTTTACTAAATTGTTTACGTAAAACTTATTTTAAAATACTTAGGTATTGCTGGCTTGTTATTGTTGTAGAAATGTTTTAATCAATAGTAAGCGTAGCACAGTTAGACTTTTTTTACATTCATTCGTCTTTTCATTTAGGGTGCCTGTTTACCTTACAAATGTGGGTTACCAAATATATTATGTTGAAGTAAGTTCTCTCATTCTAAGAGCCCCACAATACATTCAATACCTAAAAACAAAAATCTTAAAAATACGCATCTAATTGTGCTCGTTTCCTCTCTTTCCGCTTGCAATTGCTTTTATGTTTTTTATTCTTGTTTTTTCTAAGCAGGTGTGGCAACCCTAACCCTTTGGCGTTAGAGAGCGGATCCGCTTCCGCCTGTCACCGTGCACAAAGCGCGCGTGATCTTATAATGTGAATGTAGATTACTGGGTTGTGATTTAATTCGCTTTTTTATATTGATATTTAAAAAAACTTTTGAAAGAAAATGAATGAACTTTTGTTGGGTTACAATGAGTGTCACTTTAAAGATATTTATTCGTTTTATGTACTTAGGTATTTTCCTTGCGATTATATTTTCACTATGTACAGTTTTATTACATTAATTTTTACCTCGATAGACTTTGATAGACTTCGAAATGTTTCCAACAACTCAATTCAATTACTTTTAAGAAAATTCAATTACTTGTAAAAGTTAAATCAATTTCAACTACCGAGAACCTTCAACCTTGTATGTCATCAAAGTCCTCATTTTTTAGCTTTTAAATTTGTATCTCAGATTACTCCCTCAGTGACTAACATATTGTCCGTTCACCACATTTGACATGACATTCCATATCGCACAAATCCGCGTTTTTCGAGAGGGTTCCACCCCTCAGAGGGCACAGAGGGCAGGGTGAGACAGTGAGTCCACTGGCGTTCCCACGAGTGACTGGTGGGATTAGTTGGTCTACTGATTGATTTGTTTGCACTGTGGTAATCCAGGCGCTGCGTGGAAAGATAGCGAAACGGCGAGGCTTATGTTTATTTGGCGTACTTGAAAGTAATGTCTGAAATGGTTGTGAGAGATAACAGAATTCTTAGATCCTTAGTAACCTTAAGAGGTTACTGAAGGTTACTAAAGGTCAAACCTGAGTGTGTACTCAGTTTTGTCAAAAGGCGTGAATTGTGCTGAACTACACTTATATTGTATTTTATTAAACATTCTTTTGACTATTCTCTTTAGAATTTCATGAAAAACAAACAGTTCTAAGAGATCTGAGAATGTGTGAACCCGATTATATCGCAAATATATACATTACATTCTTTGTTTATTTAGGACACTGCCTATACTCTTTCAAACAAAAGAAATATAAACCTCCCCGGATTGACACTAGATCATCCCACTCGTACAATAAAGTTTCTTCATACAAACTATTATCTAATCTACGACTTGTTCATTCTACCCCTTAACTACTGCGTAATCTACTCGCAGCTTCCTGTATTAGCATTTTGTTGGCGCCAGGTGGCTACTCGTCTGTCCGAGGTAGGTAACATAACATGGCATATTATAATGGTAACTGATATTTGTAGATCTATTGTCGGTAAGGTCAATGTCGATATTTGGAAGTTTTATGTTATTGGTTTTTAATGTTCTGTTGACCTTCAGAACAAATATTCACATTATGTATGTTTGATCGATATGTTACTGTCGTTGCGTTGAAGCGACTGCTATCTATTATGCGATTGAGTATTTATTTTGTGTATCGTTTTGAAGTTCTATGTTTATAAATGTATTCAAAGGACCAAATACAAAAGTAAATTGCCAATCGCAAATTTCGCTAATAAATTATGAATACTAAGTAAATAAACAGGTAAACGAGTAAGCAAAATAAATAAAAGTTCTTAGAAATTGATACCAACAATAATACTAAAATTGCTTTCAGAATTCATAATTTATTTGCGAAATTGTATATTTATGCAAAGTTCTCTCGTAAGTAGACCTTTTTGTGCCACCCTAAGGACTGGTGGTAGACTACCCGCAGTCACGCGATTTTGCTGCTTAACCTTTGAAAGTCATTAAATATATATTTCAAGCAAAAATATGTTAAGTACAGGATGATTCAGTTGAACAGTTTAATACTTGCGTCGTATCGTAGTAACAAAATATAGAAACATAACCAAAGTATACTTAAGATAATGTAAATAATTAAAAGGGATAGTCAGATGCACGTCCCAACAATACATTTGGCACGTGCATTTTGCAATATGTATCCCATATGTACTAGAACATAACTGATTTATTCTGGCTGTTTTTTTTACCGTTTGAGAGCACTGGCCGAATCAATTCCTAAAAACAATAATATCATCAGGGTGGAGCCATTCGATCAATCACCCTGTATCTACCTGGGGTCAGTATATGAGTTCATATGATATTGACCTTTAGGCTAGTTGCACACTGGGCGGAAATGATAAATAGAATACAAGTAGCATCACTTTTATTGACCTTTAGGCTGCTTGCACACTTGGCGGATATGGTTCCCGAGAGAGAATACCAGTAGCTTCACTTATTGTGGTAGTAGGATGCGGTTAAGCCACGCTGGTGAGTGGTGACTTCAACCATAACCATCCAATGAGCTGACCGCAAATTATTCACGTCCATCCTGATTGACCACCGCTTAATTTGACTCCGGATGGACCAAGAAGGGGCGTGTTCTTAATATATTAATACTATATTATTATTAATACTTAGCATGGAATGTGTAAATATGCTTTTACGGTCTATCTCATTAAAAAATTAGAGCAGACTTGATGTCTTGATTGCCATACATAATGATGACATAAAGTCAACGGTAACTTTTTAGACTCTAATTTATTTTTTATTTATTTATTTATTTAGGACAACCAACAAAGAAATCACAATCAGAATTAAAAATTAAAGTAAGTGGGCTTATAGCTATGTGTTTCTTCAATTATAGGGTGCCACAGCATGCATTAAAATCGAGACCCAATTAGACAAAAATATATACAAACAAAATGGTTCAACTTTCTGAATAACAAAATAACTTTAAATTAAACTATAATTAAAATTACTGAAAACAAGAATGAAATGAAATAACATATGAGAAGGCAGAAGATTGACAAGGAGATCTAGGTAAAAAGTAACTTAAATCTACATCCTAAAGAGCCAAGTATTTACAATTCAAATATACTAACAATATTGAGATAGACTCAATGAAAATAAAAATATTATTGCTGTATAGCGTTAAAGTTTTTCTTATTATGAAATGAAGACAATAGGTAGGTATAATAATAAGAAAAAGTAATACAATACGTATAGTTTTAAAAGTAATAAAAAATGGCTTAGAATTATACAAGAGGAGGTAACTCTAACCCCTATTCAGAGTTTCATAATTAGAATTTAAGTCTACTTTATAAATAAAACTTACGTTATTACTTTTTTTACTTTACTTTAAGTACCTCTACTAAATAATATTGGTGGAAGAAATTTGTTCGCAGATAAAAACGAGCAGCTAATGTTTTTAATATCGATAAGGATCTTCAATATAAATACATATTTAAATCAAAACAGGCCACAAACCCCCAAAACCACTCCTAACAATGGCCACAATAGATCTTTTCACGCTCAAAATTAAAAACATCTCATGCCAATTCACGTATAAAAGAAATATTAGTTTGGTGGTTTGGGTCACAGAGCACCTGTCGCCTGGACCCGGAAACTAGAGTGTGGGAACCGGGATGTTCCGGGACGTCCAAACACCCGCATACCAATGTACGACTTGTTGACAATGTAAGAATACTATAAAAACACTAGTTAGAATACTAGTGTTCTTTTATGACCCGAGGGCAACTCTTTTTTATAATTAGTAGGTTCAACAAGGTTGTGATCGTTTTCCGTTCATCAAAATATATTTTTTCTGAAAATAAATTGATCTTTATCTTTATCTATCTTAAAAAGGTGCATTAGTTAGAATGCGTTCTACTAATCTGTGTGCATAAAATACGTTTCTACCAAATATAAGTTTCAAGCCCATTTGTGACCGAAAACTGAACCAAATTTATACAAATTGCTGATTTATTTAGAGCTAAGAATACTGGTTAATTAAGACGATACATTTTTTATAGTACCTAGTCCTAATATTGTCTTAAAATATAAGAAATAATAGGTTTTTTCCCGCAACTTCGAGACAAACAACATTAGAAAAAATAAAGTAAATATATCACTAAAAAGAATATCACGAAAATCCAATCTCTGTAAGTAGTCTGACAGACAAGTTTATGTCTATTTTCGTTTTCCAAAAGCTCAGACACCCACACGTAAAGTTAGTTTGTTTGTAAAACTTAAGACTCTTCAGAGACATCGTAAAACGTCTGACTAAACTTTGTAAGTAAAAGCTTTCATTTATAATGTAAGTAATAAGTTGTACACTAGTCTAGTTGTGCAAGTCACTTTCAATAGTGACTAGTTGCAATTCTTACAAATGACCGGAAAAGCGAAACCACTTTTTTTGAAATTCGCTTTTTAACATTTTTAAGCGGAACTCACTTTTAAAAGATCCGTTACGTTTATTAATTGAAGGAAACGGAAACAGGTTGTTAGAAGACAAGTTTCGATTTGATTGTTATAGATAACGGTTTTAAATAACGTTGCAGCTGGTTTAGAGACAAATGAGTGAAAACTTACAATGAAATAATATATAAAAAAAAAAATATTTCAACTTTTTGCTTTTCAAAGTATGCTGATTTAAAATTATTGCACAACATCTTTAAATATTTTTCCGACTTCAATAACTGTGGACCTGTTATGATTCAACCTGGTTTTGTTACATCCTGTATACAAAACTAACTAAAGTTTTAATTCTAGCATGTTTCTTTACTTCAGAACTGCAAAAAGATTAGTTTTTATACGACTTTTAAAAATATGCACAACTTTTTAGTCTACGTTAAAAGTTCATATCGCAGTATCTTTTTGTTTGTTGTGCCGTGGGTAGTGGTAGTGCCACACTAAGTTCAAGGTCTTACAAAGCATTTGTGCAAAATTTGTGCAGAATACTTTATTAAAGCTGCATATCAACGTATTTTCTTGCTTCTAAAGGTGGATCAAATGTATGATTCTGTATAGGACTTTTATTTATGGAAATATACATTTAGTTGTCATAAGCTTTACAAAAGGAACTCACGTGGGTGTATCTCAATGTCTAGAGAAAAATACTTTTTATCAAAAAAGCCCGCGGAGATAAGATGTTGCTATTTTTGGTCGTGAGCTTTTAAAAGAGTCTGGAAATAAACGAGTAATATATTTATAGCTGATTAAAAATTGAAGCTGTTAGATATTCCTTTATGTAAAAAAAGGCTTTTATTTTCGTTATATTTTAATGTATAAACCGGTTTTGTGAAAAAATATAAAGAAAGTTAATATGTCGATTGCCGGTTATCGTCTGTTGCCAAGACGTACATTTCATACTAATCACAATATCATGGACACCTCATCTTTGCTGTAAAACTATTTAAAAAAAACTGTCGCAACAGATCTGAACTCCCCACCCCTCTTCTCTTCTCTCCTCTGCACTCTCCACTAACCTTTAGAATGTATCATCTTGAGATGGTCAACGGTCAGCTGGAGTATCTCCGCCTTCTCCAGCTTAGCGCTACCTTGTTTCTCGCAGGCGGCCGGCACCAGCCGCTTCAGCTCCGTGAGCGAGGTGTTGATGCGGTCGCGCCGCTTCTTCTCGATGACGCCGCGCCGCCGCTTGCGCGTCATCAGCTGGCATGAATCCCCACCTGGAGACCTGGAAATACCATAATGTTTTAAATAATGTAATTAGTTTCCATTATAAAAGGGATATTTACCATGATTTGTGAGTAAATATCCCGTTTATAATGAAAACTATGTTCAAAACCATGATAGTTTCAAATATTATAATAATGTAATTTACCTAGTTGTATAATATTCATAAAATGTAACTTGACTTAAAATAATTATTATGAATAAATATCTTATCTTATCTTACCACCTGTATTAATATCAGGAGGAATGATCCTTGTGATTTTATTGAATAAACTATTATTGATTTGGTTTTTTGAACCGCTGGACATTATAAAAGTTGGACATTAGAAGGATCATATAAAAAACGGTAGGAACCAGGCCGTAAGTTTCTTGCCCGTTCTTCTAGGCTCTGTACGCTTGGAACTGGCACCTAAAATCACCTAGTATGTAAGACGATTCTAAATGATCCGCGTGATTTTATTGAATAAAGAAATATTTGATTTGATTTGATTATAAAGATATAAATGAAGTGTTGACTAGTATGTATTTGAAAGTGATTTTAATAAGTAGCATATTGAACTTTATATGTTTAGATTTTATCAATGTTTACTTTGAACAAATTGTTCTTCCGAAGCGAAGTCGGTTAAAAACCCCCTGTCTGATAAAAAGTTAGCGTTGATTTTATGTCATCATTACGTATGGTAATCAATACATCAAGTCTGCGCAACTTTTTATACGATGGACCGTAAAAGTCTAGCGTAAACAGCAAGAACTTAAAACTTAAACTTAACTTGAACTCAAGATGATGCATGTTTTTTGTATAGAACTTCGTAGCGCAGTGCTACGCTCGTAGCCACGTAGCGCGACGGAAATTTATTCCAAATTAATGAGATGTTACTATTCAGTTTTCAGATACAATTAACTCAAAAAATTAGTATGTCAGTTACGTGCCATTTTTAAAATGTTTTAATCTACTTTTAAAAGATTCTAATTAGATTATTAAAAACTTACGTTGCATCTTTACTGCTTTCTTCAGAAAAGGCATCGTCTTCACTTTCTGAGTGAGTCCTTTTGCTTCTTGGGGCTGGCACAGGAGCCGTTGGCACCGGGGGCCCCCAGCCATACTGAGGGGCCCATTGAGGGGCCTGGCCTGGACCCTGGGGTTGCTGCGTCTGCTCCATATGCCGATGATGATAATCCATGTTTAAAGTCACTTTATTTTAAGTTACTAAATTGTTGTGCACTCACTAGTGTTATAAAATCACAAATATTCACACAGTTTTTTATCACCGTTGATGATTTCAAAGACAAAATATTGTAAGGTCAAGAAATTGGAAGGTAGTTTCTTAGTCGTAGGAGGTAATATTGTGGGTTATCGTCATTGATAAGGCGCATGCGACGTGCGCACGCGTGGCCCGCCGTGCGCGAAGTGTGCGCCGCGTGCGGCCGTGTGGCGCGGCCCTACGCTCCCGCGGGCCGTCCGCACCGACCCTTACAACTCACCGCTCACATATCACACTAAATACAACTCTAAATCTTCGTATTTAAGGTTTATTGTGACAGCAAAACACACCTTGGCGCGCAAGCTTTGAGATGAACGAATATGTGCTTTATATCGTTGCATGTAGCGGCGACGCGTTCGTCGGTCCATCAATATTTGCTATGATTTTTAATTGAGTTTCCGCGCACGCTATCTTGGACCTTACTCCGTCGGGACAAGGAGGATAGGTTGTCGATGTAGGATTGAAAAGGGAGTTGTTGGCGCCGCGTGGCGGGAAGCGGGACACAATTAGGAAATGCAGTTTTATTTGGTGGGACGTCGCTCGGACGTGTGTCGGGGGAGCGTGGGACTCTTTGAGGATTTAGCACGCCGCATTACTTCCCTATGCTGCTATGTATCTAACCTACTCACTTATATACTAAGCGAGCTATGTACTGATATCCTATAATAATTCAATATTTTGTTTACACAACTATGGAATCGTTCTTGTAGGCACTCACATAAGTAAGACACAGCTATTAAAGCAATGCAACGATTATAAGTATTGAAGGTAGATAAAGTGCAAAGCTATTGTTCATAGTTCTTGTACCTATGCAGGTGTTATTAAAGTTAACCCCCACACCAAGTTACAGTCACGATATCAGGCAACCCCCCCTTTCTTGTGTGAGGTCAGAGGTCGCAACAAGTAGGTTTGAAACCACTGACCTACATCGCCAAGATTGGAATCAGACGCGTGTTAGCCGTCGTTCAACTTCAACCACGTGGTCTCCGTGCAGGCGGCGGACGACGATGTAATCAGGCACGTGTCTTGACGTCCGGGATACTGAGATAGACACGCGACAATTTCTCCAGACAGTTTTGTGCGCATTCATCTCGATATCCAACGACTTTCTTTTGCAAAAATGAAATGGAAAAGTTCAAATCCCTGATGTCAAACCAAGCAATAACACTAAATATGTGCCTCGCACACACCGAGTACATATCCAGTCGATGCCCGCACATGTTACATAATCTTACTCTGGCATATTCTTCTCACATTTAAGTGCTATAATACTGACCACTGTAAATAATGTAATACCTTTGTATGAGAAAAATAAACGTTATTATTATTATTATTATTATTAATCAACACATGCCAAAGATGTACTTAGGTACATAGCGATGTACCTATAATATCCTTTTCTTAAAATGAATAAAATAAAGGCGTGCTTTTGCAACGCTCTGAGATAGGTACTACTCGTACTTCCCCGGACAAGCTCTTTACATAAAGCTCTACTATGATTCATGTATATCGATTGAAAATTTGTGAAAAAATAAACATAATATTTTCTTGCTAAAGAGAAGCGTAAAGACTCTGTTTCCTAGAAGTGTCACGAGCTTCATTTGTTTTTGACATAAACTGATGATGATCAAAGACACCGTTTTGGTAATAAAGATTCAAAATTCAGCGAAATTCTAATTCTTATTTGGAATTTTTATTATCATTAAATATATAACTATCTGAAATTCATAAGTACATACCTATATTTATATTTTAACTTGAGGTGACCTTCAAATTACCTACTAGTGATTTTTTTGAAATAATTTACCAATTTCTACGGGGCTTCATAATTAATATTAATTTATTTTGTCAAAATGTAAATAGGTACATAAGTAATTATAATTATCGAATACGAACAGGTTCACTGCTCGCTTGTAAACTCTAGACTTTATTATTCGAAGGCCAATCTGCGAAATATACACAAAAACGTTATTTAACGTGATACCGTAATCATTTATTGTTTCTCAATATCCAATTTCATTGGTAAGAATGGCATCACGTTTCTATAAAAGCAGAAACTTTACGTAAGTGTGTTCAGGCAAAACACTGATCCTAATCAATGCTTTTTAAATTCAAATGAAGGATAATGTAAATGCTGGTTTTGGTTTGTCGTTCATAAGACGCCGCGGATCATTTCGCTACGATTCTCATCAAATTCCTGACAATCGTGAACGGATAGTATGGGTACCAGAGTGTCAAAAACTCGAGACTTTAATCTTATCAGATTAGACGGAGTCTTTAGATCTTTCGAACTACGTAATCGGATTTTCGCTGTTCTGTAGAGAATGGAGTAAAAAATATCTTTGTGGGTGTCTATTGATAGTTACATGACTATTCATGTACCTACTCGTACCTTGTGTCGTCAAACACAAGCGTTGAGACAGAGGTAGGTGAGTGTTTTTTAAGAGCCTTATATGGCTTAAAGATAGTAAGGGTTGATTGTGCGCAAAAAGCTAAAGACCGAATTCTGTGTGATCTTGTTATGTACTTAGCATTAGAGGCATAAAATATAGTAGGTACTTAGTTCAGCGGGGTCAAGTTTAGATCAAATATTAAAAACATTATGATGCCTATTGTAATATACCTACATAATATAATAAATATCTTGTCTATTTATCTACCGAGGCCGTATAGACATTATTCTTCAGATCTTTCTGAAACAATAAACAAGTATAAATAAAAATAAGAACGTAGTTTAAAATTTTAAAAGCGTTTAAGTGCTCTCTGAATAATTAAGTGCTACTTACGTACTTAACCACTCATTGGCTTTTAAAATACTCCAAAACCATCAATAATTTTGTATAACAGAACGTTATTTTGGCCGGAATACAGGTGGATCATGGTTTAAAATATTCCCATAGCATAATGGGAGTTGCAGTAGGTACCTGCTGTAACAATTAAAATAAGTTCGAATATCGATCGAACTTAACAATGGACACTATTTGATATTCTTCAAAAATATCGCATAAAAAGAAACTTACAAAAACTCATGAGAGCACGATTTTTTTGACTTCACTAACCCCTTTTTTGTAGGCGTGAGAAGTCCCTACTCCATACATTGTATCGGGTGTAAAAACAGTAGGTATCTCAAAACAGATATTGCACTTTCAAATCTATGTGACTTTGTTACAGGCCTTGCTTAAGTATGTACCTACCTAATTTAAAAGTACTTAGTCATATTTTTAAAATCATTTTTTCTAGTTTGCTCTATCAGCACTTTTTGCAGCAGTAACTATTTAAACAGTAGGTACAAATAGAACTTATTTCGGATCGATACTTTGATCTATATCACCTACCTATATATGTACTTAAATATTATTTATGAAAAGCTTAAAAAGCAACTTTCAGTTTACGAAAGCAGTGTTTTTACACCTTGTAGATATAGGACCTATGGGACTCTAGGACAGGTGGCACAGCTTGAATGTATTGTTGTTAGGTTGTTACCCGCTACTCGCAAATTCATCATAAAAACAACTCGAGAGCCCCCAGCCTCAGTTTTATTAGATAAGTTTATTTACATAAGTGATTACTGGTTTGTGGGCTCCAATATTATTGTTTAGCTATAATCTAGTTATTGTGAGGTTTAATAATCGGTTGAGCAAATAAAAGCTTTTATGTACCAGACATGTTTGTTGTTCGATTCCATCAATTGACAAGTGATTGACTTATTTGAATTTTTTAGGATGTTTCGCAGAATAATACTTAGATACCTTTGCTAAATCATGCATTGTTTGATCTTCTTGTTTCTTTAATATTTTTTATCGATTCAATATTTACCTTTAAGATTCCGAGTGTTTAGAATCACCCACCGCGATTTTGACTAAGTAAGTACCTATAATAATAAAAAACATTGTTTCTAGTAGGTATTCGGTTTCAACTACTAACAGTCATTGAGTAAACATCTTTAATACAATTAAATAAAGTTGTATTTTCTTCGCTTCATCACACATTACTGTATTTACCTCTATGAGCTTCCCACAATAATAGTAGTCCGTATTGCAAATGTAACACGGCTTAAACGCAAAAGGGCTGTTTCGAGGGTGGTAGACGTATCTAATAGTGGCCAGTTCCCGTGTGAACGTGGACGGGGGTGGTTGAGGGGTAGTCATGTTTAACTGCACTCTAATCGAGTTTGATATTCCATTGTCGTGCTATCATTAATTACTTTGGTTGAAATTGCGCTTGATTACGATGTCAGGCAATGAGAACTTATTTAAATGCTAAGTCGGTAATGGATAAGAATAATGTGATTTAATTATGAATGGAAATGTTTAATGGTTTCGAGCACTTTCGTTTTTATCATATTAAGCATGCAGTATATTAAATATGCATAATACCTATGTACCTATCTACCTACATTTTTTTTTATAGGACACAAACAACAGTTGCGGAAAATATGACGTAGAAACTAGACTTTATGAAGGAAGTTGAATAAACAAAGACACTGCATAAGCAATTATCATACCCCAGGCGCGAGTGTCCCGGAAAATACGGATACGAGAAAAAAAATGCCTTCTGATCGGTTTGAAATTTAAAAGCTACCCTTATTAACAGTATTCCATTCCGATCACCCCTCGATGATCCCTGTCAATAACTGCACATCGCATAGTTTCCATTGATCGATGAGTGCGTGTGATCGCGCGCGCTCGACGGTCGCACGCGCCGGCTTATTGACTCGACGGTAAGCGGTGACTCGCGTTTAGGGGACTTTTATAACAAATTGTTCAATGGGTGTGATAAAAGTAGGCAAAAGATTGTGGTGGAAGTGATAGCATATAACTTCCGTTATCATGTCATATGACGTGAATTAAAAGGCGCAAGAATGCACTCACTTACCTACTTAATTACTTAGGCATAGGATTCTACCTTGCGCTGCACACATACTTAGATACGCTTTTATATTTAACTACTTTTCATAGAGATTTATACCAAAGTTTCTCATTCTACTAGATTTTGTAGCAAAGAAGTTTTCTTTAAATTCTTAACTATGTAAGTAGAACTGTAGAGGCCTATTATTTAGGTATAGAAAGGAATATTTTTCTAATTAAAAATATGTGATGATACCTATGCTTAAAAGCAAATTAATCACTAGATACCGGTGTCTAACAGATATCATTCCGCATATGAAATTGACACTATTTGTACCTACTTATTTTACGAAAAATGTTATTACAAGTTTAGTCCAATTAAGCACAATGCAAATGTTCCCCCACACATCGCCACTGTGCGAGTGTGAGTACGGCGGCGCGTGCGCTGTCACACGCTCGGTGATGCGCCGGCGCAGGTGTTTGTGTCATTTTGATGTCCAATAGGACAGATCCAATAGGACCTTGCGCACGATAAAGGGTAATGTAGATGAGTGGATGCTGATCAAGTGAATGTGCATTGATGACAGCGCGTACAATAGCACTACCATAAGTAGAGTGTAGTTTTGTGTGCGAGTAACTTATAATAGACAAGCGCCACAGCTCAGTTGGTAGTAGCTCTGCCTTCCATGCTATGGGTCGTGGGTTCGATTCCGCCCAGAGCAAATGTTTGTGTGATGAACATAAATATTTGTTGGGTCAGGGTGTTCTCTTCTTCCATGTATGTATTTACAAAAAAAATTATATAAGTAATCTATCAGCAATCTAGTCCCATTTTACTCTTTGGGTAAAACCCTTTGGGGAGCCCTAAAAGAAAATGAAAAAACAATCTTAGTATAAACTTTTTAATGATAACTTACAATCTAAATAGGGTCATAAAATACATGTAAATAATGACGAGTGTCATTTGTCGTGACTGGAGCGCGAGTCGAGGTCGGACAACGTGTCTCGCGGCTCGTGCATGTCTTCGAAGTCGTCTACAGCCATCGGAGTGTCTGGAAAATAAAATAATAGTTGTAGTCAGTCACTTGCGGTCTTGCAGTCCTATCTATATCACTGTTTCATACATTTGTTTATGGTACATGAGTGTGCGGGCAGATATTTTTGTAGTCACGCGGTTCTCAATTTTCGACTCATTAAAGATGGACATGACACATGAACATCTTTAGTCTCGCAGTTTTACTTCTTTTGTTCTGATGGGAATTGAACCCCCGACTCACAGCTTGAAATGCAGAGCTACTGCTACAGACTGGATGACCGCACGACCTTTCCGCCTCCCTGATACGATCCACGCATGCGTCAAGGCCGCCTGGGCTAGTGCAGTGTGTACTGACCGAGATGGTCGAGCGTGACGCCCATGGCTCGGCGCAGCAGACGCGTGGGCGCGAGGTGCGCGGGCGGCACGCGCGCCGCCTGGGCTAGTGCAGTGTGTACTGACCGAGATGGTCGAGCGTGACGCCCATGGCTCGGCGCAGCAGACGCGTGGGCGCGAGGTGCGCGGGCGGCACGCGCGCCGCCTGGGCTAGTGCAGTGTGTACTGACCGAGATGGTCGAGCGTGACGCCCATGGCTCGGCGCAGCAGACGCGTGGGCGCGAGGTGCGCGGGCGGCACGCGCGCCGCCTGGGCTAGTGCAGTGTGTACTGACCGAGATGGTCGAGCGTGACGCCCATGGCTCGGCGCAGCAGACGCGTGGGCGCGAGGTGCGCGGGCGGCACGCGCGCCGCCTGGGCTAGTGCAGTGTGTACTGACCGAGATGGTCGAGCGTGACGCCCATGGCTCGGCGCAGCAGACGCGTGGGCGCGAGGTGCGCGGGCGGCACGCGCGCCGCCTGGGCTAGTGCAGTGTGTACTGACCGAGATGGTCGAGCGTGACGCCCATGGCTCGGCGCAGCAGACGCGTGGGCGCGAGGTGCGCGGGCGGCACGCGCGCCGCCTGGGCTAGTGCAGTGTGTACTGACCGAGATGGTCGAGCGTGACGCCCATGGCTCGGCGCAGCAGACGCGTGGGCGCGAGGTGCGCGGGCGGCACGCGCGCCGCCTGGGCTAGTGCAGTGTGTACTGACCGAGATGGTCGAGCGTGACGCCCATGGCTCGGCGCAGCAGACGCGTGGGCGCGAGGTGCGCGGGCGGCACGCGCGCCGCCTGGGCTAGTGCAGTGTGTACTGACCGAGATGGTCGAGCGTGACGCCCATGGCTCGGCGCAGCAGACGCGTGGGCGCGAGGTGCGCGGGCGGCACGCGCGCCGCCTGGGCTAGTGCAGTGTGTACTGACCGAGATGGTCGAGCGTGACGCCCATGGCTCGGCGCAGCAGACGCGTGGGCGCGAGGTGCGCGGGCGGCACGCGCGCCGCCTGGGCTAGTGCAGTGTGTACTGACCGAGATGGTCGAGCGTGACGCCCATGGCTCGGCGCAGCAGACGCGTGGGCGCGAGGTGCGCGGGCGGCACGCGCGCCGCCTGGGCTAGTGCAGTGTGTACTGACCGAGATGGTCGAGCGTGACGCCCATGGCTCGGCGCAGCAGACGCGTGGGCGCGAGGTGCGCGGGCGGCACGCGCGCCGCCTGGGCTAGTGCAGTGTGTACTGACCGAGATGGTCGAGCGTGACGCCCATGGCTCGGCGCAGCAGACGCGTGGGCGCGAGGTGCGCGGGCGGCACGCGCGCCGCCTGGGCTAGTGCAGTGTGTACTGACCGAGATGGTCGAGCGTGACGCCCATGGCTCGGCGCAGCAGACGCGTGGGCGCGAGGTGCGCGGGCGGCACGCGCGCCGCCTGGGCTAGTGCAGTGTGTACTGACCGAGATGGTCGAGCGTGACGCCCATGGCTCGGCGCAGCAGACGCGTGGGCGCGAGGTGCGCGGGCGGCACGCGCGCCGCCTGGGCTAGTGCAGTGTGTACTGACCGAGATGGTCGAGCGTGACGCCCATGGCTCGGCGCAGCAGACGCGTGGGCGCGAGGTGCGCGGGCGGCACGCGCGCCGCCTGGGCTAGTGCAGTGTGTACTGACCGAGATGGTCGAGCGTGACGCCCATGGCTCGGCGCAGCAGACGCGTGGGCGCGAGGTGCGCGGGCGGCACGCGCGCCGCCTGGGCTAGTGCAGTGTGTACTGACCGAGATGGTCGAGCGTGACGCCCATGGCTCGGCGCAGCAGACGCGTGGGCGCGAGGTGCGCGGGCGGCACGCGCGCCGCCTGGGCTAGTGCAGTGTGTACTGACCGAGATGGTCGAGCGTGACGCCCATGGCTCGGCGCAGCAGACGCGTGGGCGCGAGGTGCGCGGGCGGCACGCGCGCCGCCTGGGCTAGTGCAGTGTGTACTGACCGAGATGGTCGAGCGTGACGCCCATGGCTCGGCGCAGCAGACGCGTGGGCGCGAGGTGCGCGGGCGGCACGCGCGCCGCCTGGGCTAGTGCAGTGTGTACTGACCGAGATGGTCGAGCGTGACGCCCATGGCTCGGCGCAGCAGACGCGTGGGCGCGAGGTGCGCGGGCGGCACGCGCGCCGCCTGGGCTAGTGCAGTGTGTACTGACCGAGATGGTCGAGCGTGACGCCCATGGCTCGGCGCAGCAGACGCGTGGGCGCGAGGTGCGCGGGCGGCACGCGCGCCGCCTGGGCTAGTGCAGTGTGTACTGACCGAGATGGTCGAGCGTGACGCCCATGGCTCGGCGCAGCAGACGCGTGGGCGCGAGGTGCGCGGGCGGCACGCGCGCCGCCTGGGCTAGTGCAGTGTGTACTGACCGAGATGGTCGAGCGTGACGCCCATGGCTCGGCGCAGCAGACGCGTGGGCGCGAGGTGCGCGGGCGGCACGCGCGCCGCCTGGGCTAGTGCAGTGTGTACTGACCGAGATGGTCGAGCGTGACGCCCATGGCTCGGCGCAGCAGACGCGTGGGCGCGAGGTGCGCGGGCGGCACGCGCGCCGCCTGGGCTAGTGCAGTGTGTACTGACCGAGATGGTCGAGCGTGACGCCCATGGCTCGGCGCAGCAGACGCGTGGGCGCGAGGTGCGCGGGCGGCACGCGCGCCGCCTGGGCTAGTGCAGTGTGTACTGACCGAGATGGTCGAGCGTGACGCCCATGGCTCGGCGCAGCAGACGCGTGGGCGCGAGGTGCGCGGGCGGCACGCGCGCCGCCTGGGCTAGTGCAGTGTGTACTGACCGAGATGGTCGAGCGTGACGCCCATGGCTCGGCGCAGCAGACGCGTGGGCGCGAGGTGCGCGGGCGGCACGCGCGCCGCCATGCCGCGCAGACACGCCGCCACGGCGCGCGCCGCCTCGCGCTCGGCGCCGCCCGGCCCCGCCACCAGCGACAGGTGCCACGGCGGCGGCATCGACAACCTGCACGGACACAAACTCCTTCATACATGCTGCAGTACACAACAATCTATAAGTACTTCAAGTATCCTATTCGGAGTACAACCTTTGTTCAGTAGTGAATCAGGAGTGTGGTATGTGAAATATCTGTAAAATGTAGTTTAAGCCAAATAACATTTTGGTTTCGACAGACCAGTTTTAGAACCGAGCCCATTCTTCATCACCCAAACATTTGCTCTGGGTGAGAATCGAATCCCCGAACCACAGCATAGAAGGCAGAGCTACTACCAACTGAGCTGTGACGCCTGCCTGGTATAAAGGATGATCTGACCGGTCCCACTGCTCCTTGTAGAGCTTGGCGAGCAGCTGCGCGGTGTGTGCGAGCGCGGGCGCGATGCCGAAGTCTTGCTGCGCGGCGGCCACGTCGGCCTCCACGTCGGCCAGGAAGTCCACGTCCACGCCGAGCGCCGCCAGCGAGCGCAGCGCTGCCACGTCCACATGCACCTTCGACAGGTCCTGATAATATTGCATCATTAATCATTACTTTTATTAACTGACCAAAAAAAAAATGGAAATTCTCAAGACAATGTTATAGTATGTATATATTTTATGTTTGATCAATCATAACTTTTGACAGAGTAGTTCGATAAAGGTATTTATTTTTACTTGAAAGACTATCTGTTCTACTCTGTTTTTTTATAAGGTTTCATATCAATTTCTCGATAAAGATTGTGATTGTATAGTGATTTTCTTGAATGCAAAAATAAAAAAATAATAGATATTAATATATATATTAATGATAATTATAATTATATTAATGATAATTATAATAGACTACTTATTAATTGTCTAATATTTTTATGCAGTCCTGAAGTGAATCAGATAATGTGTCAAGCTAAATGACTTTTCTTAATTAAAAGTATTATTGAGATATATACCTACTATAAACGACTTGCTAATTATTATTTGCCATTATTTTACAGATACAATTTACCAGTATACATGCGGCGTTAAATAAGCCGAGTATCGAAAAACCGAGGATCACAAATCAGGATCTGTAGGATTTTTATTCCTAGCATGTCTATTACTACGTAAACCGTAAAACAAAGCAGGCAATTCTTACAGGTTCTTCTTTAGCAGGCGGTGGCTCAGACTTTTTATCCGGGAACAATGTCTCCATGTCGTAGAACAACGTCCAGGGGGAGTCGGGGGCGAATCTTAGTAACTCCTCGTTGCCCTGACCCGTTTCTGAAGCTGGAAAACATTAATAAAACTACACATAAGTACATAAGTTCACGTACATAAGTTTAAGAACTTAGTTATTAGGATAAAATATATTACTTTTAGCTTTTCAGTTATTTCGTTTAATTTTATTGTTAAAAAGTTTTATTGATTGTTATGATGTGCACCATGTTGGTGATCTATTTAACGAATAAAAAAACTTGAAAGGTATCAAGGGACACCCGGATGGAACGAAGTTCCTTTCAATTTATTAATATTTATTATGTACAAAAAACCTGTATACCTACACTCAACAAAAATAATCATCGCGACACCACGGTTCAATGCACATAAAGTAGAATATAGTTTTAGTGATAAATAAATATTTTAATTAGAATAACGCCTGTTATACGATTAAATAAATAAATACGGTTCAATGCGATGGCTTTCTAAGAGAGAGAGAAACACGCGCACGGCGCACGCTTACAACTACATGATGCTGATTCTGAACCGATTTCGGCAATGGCGACCGAGAACATCTGGATAATCATATCTAACTCGCGCAAGAACCCAACGATCAATTGCTCAGATTTCGTAGTTTTAGCAAGTCTAGCCCCTTTTCGCAACGCGCGTTAAGAAACTTCGTTCCAAAAATAAGTGAATGTAGTTGTAACTAACGTAGCGTGTGGTAGAGGAGATGCGACTCGTCCTTGGAGAGCGTGGCGAAGGTGGCGTCGTACTCGGGCGCGTACGAGCTGAAGGGCCCGTAGCGCAGCGGCTTCACGCCCTTCGCTAGGTTGCGCCGGTCCTCGCGCTGAGCTGCACATTACACACACATTAGGGCTATATTTCACCGAGACGCCATGGCGGCGCAACTAGTTTCTTGCCAGTTCTTCTAGACACTGGTCGCGACGAACTGGCGCCTAGAATCATCTAGTATGTAAGACGTTTCAAAGTGATCCATTTCATTTTATTGAATAAATGAATTTGAAGTTTGAAGTCTAGTCGCCGCCACCAACAAAATGTATACAGCTCTATAGAGAGTTACTCACCTGGTGTCCGTTTGGTCGCGCAACCTAACATACATTTTGTTAGTGTCGGCGACTGGTTGCGCCGCCATGGCGTCCCGGTGAAATATAGCCCTTATTATCTATGATTACAATCTCTTGAAGCTATTTATCTCAATCTTATCTTAATCATTCAAATATGTATTAGTATAAATTATTGTATTTATGTAAATAAAATCTAGTTTGAAAATGTTTAACAATAAATAAAAAAAAATATTGCTGCCGAATGGAATACAATGCTTAGAAATATCTTAACTGCATCTTGCGGTTACGGCAGAGGTATTCTATTACAGGAGAACTAACTTCAAAAAATAATATGACAGATTTGATTTTTGGTAAATAAGAGGTTTGAATACAGACTGTGCAATGATCCGGTGCCGTAGGGCAGTTTCCCCATCAGTTGTCCGAGCGTCACCCGCGGCCTGTCTTCACTCCCCCCCTGTCCCCCCGCGCCCGCCGCGCCCGACACCAGACACAGCGTGGTCTTGCCATCTTGATCCATGCGGGGAAATGCTGCGGAACCAAACATACAACATGCTTAATGAGGTCAATTTAATTTGTAAGTTGCTACTTGGTCGAGTTCTGTCAACGGCAGACATTAAAGCTCAGTAATGCGATAATTGATGTGTCGAAGGACATATTGGCACATTTATGATCGGAGGTAAACGCAACAAAAAAATTGAATCTCAAATTAACAAAACCTGTATTTCGGGAAACAGGGGCTTCCGATAGAGAGGAATGCCTACTTCACACTTCTGTGCTACGAATCAGGTAAGTTTTTCACAGGAACGATGATCTCGAGCGGTCGGCTAGAGTCGAGTATAAGAGCTCACCCTTCTTGGCGAGTCGCCTCCTGTGCTGCTCCCGGGCGGCCTCCATCTGCAGCTTGAGCGAGTCGCGCTCGTCGGGCGCCGCGCCGTCCGACGCGGCGTCCGGCTCCGAGCCGCCCGACTTCAGCGGCGAGCTGCGCTTCAGCACCTTCTGCACAAGCACCACTTACAGCGACCGCGGCACAGCGGCCAACGGATCGAAAACGTGCGCCCGGCGAGCTAGCCTCGACTCCACCTCTCCAGTGCGACGACTCATTCTAGTATTTACACAGCGGCTCTCGGACGTTGGGTGTTTTTGATGGGCGAATCATGCGTGATAATATGCGCTCGAAAATCTACCAGCCTCGGTGTCGGAAACGGAAGCTTGGATCTCAAAATTGACGAGTAGTTTAGGCAACAAATAAAAAAACCGCGCCGAGGGGAACGGGTCGCCGAGCGCACTTCCGAGCCGCCGGTCGCCGCGGAGCATGCACCGCTTCCTATCACAACACACACACTCTTGGACTCCACGACAGAAGCAAAACATAAAGTGCTATATCGCTAAAACATGACACTACTCTATCTAGTAATATTATGTGGGTAAAGTGTCACCTTTCTGCCGTACATCCTAAGCGGCTGCGTTGCAAAAAGTGTTTTATGAACAAGTTTTAGTAGTGGTTTTGGAACGCTAAACAGAAAGACACAGTTCAATGGCAGGGCACTCGGTTGTACAACAATGGCAGGGCACTCGGTTGTACAACAATGGCAGGGCACTCGGTTGTACAACAATGGCAGGGCACTCGGTTGTACAACAATGGCAGGGCACTCGGTTGTACAACAATGGCAGGGCACTCGGTTGTACAACAATGGCTGGACGCCTTCTCTGTTGCATGTATTGTTTTTTCAATATTTTTTATAATAAATTCAGCAATAAAAATAAGGACACTTTTTAGGTGTAAGAAGTGATAGAAACACTGCAAAAATATGATTCTTTTTTGGATAGATGAAGTATTAGTCCTGTAATCCCCGCCCCAATGGTCACACTGTAATTTAGTCTTTCTAACATCAATATCAGTTCCATTTATGACAACACATATTAACATCCACATTTATGCACCAAGCAACACCAACCAACTGAACATACCACATCCATCTTCCCGATATCAAATCCCAGCTCCTTGATGGATATCTCATACATGTAGGTGAGGATGTCTCCGAGTGGCCGTAGTTTCTGTGGCGTCAGCTGTTTCAGGCCTCCGTGCAGCAGTCTCTTAGCCGCCTTGTGGTACACAGTGCCAGGCTTGTTGTACTTCATAGCATTATTGCACATCAGTTTGAAGTCACTCTGGAAAGGCAATTGTAAATTTAAAACAGATAAAAATGATACAATGTGACTTCAAAGGGAATTTTATGGCAGAAAATTAGTTATGTTAATCGTTTTACTGCTCTTAACTAGGTCGATTGATTATTTGCAGTATTACTACAATTCACACAACACACTCTAGTCCCAAACTAAGCAAAGCTTGTACTATGGGAACTAGATTGCTGATAGATTACAATTAAATTTTTTGTATTGTAAACAAGTACATAGAATACATAGCAACTAATAGCCTAAGTAAGTATAATGTATATTCTTTCCCACAAATAAGGTATTTAATAACTCAAAACTTACAATAAAACAGTTGAGACTCTTGTACTCATTGTCATCTATCTTCTGTTTGATAGTAGAGAAGTCCATGGGTCGTTTGATGATGTTGGAGTAGTTTGGGGCAAAGTTGTCATTCACCGGCCACGCAAAGAACTGGTTCGGATCCCGCTTCTCCAGGTTCCGGAGTAACTGCTCCAGGAGCCGCGACAGGGGACGCCGCTTTTGACTAGCCTGGAATACGAGAAATGCAATTATAATACTATTTAAACTTGTTTTAGAATTTAAAATAATTAAAAGCTGAAAGACAATAGATAATACATTCCTTATGTTTTAAACTTACATCAAGTATTTTATAAAAAAAAACAATTATTTATATCTCAAGTAATAATCTTACATTGCTGGGAATCAATATCTAATTTATATTTGATTAGTATTGTACATCATCATTCCGCTGCCCTCATCCCACGTTAAGTGGGGTTGGCACAACATGTTCTCTTTCTCCACTCACTCGTATGGTTTGTCAGTTCTGAATCTACTCCTCTCACATTCATCATCTTTCACACAATCCAACCCTTTCTTTTACGGACTTCCTCTACTTGCGCACCCATCCACACTCACATTCATAACTTTCTTTGTAATATGATTTTCATCTCTCATAACATGTCCATACCACGCTAATCTTGCACTCCTCACTTTTACGATGAATGAATGAATAACACTTTATTGTACACACAAATTACACCAACAAAATACAAGAAGAATAATAGTTATAAAATAAATGCACAATGGGCGGCCTTATCGCTCAATAGCGATCTCTTCCAGGCAACAATACGATACGATACGATAACAGGCGCTACTTTCAAACTTTCTCTGATATACTCATTCCTTATCTTTTTGATTTTATTATTGTACATGATGAAGTAATGAATGTACTATGGTTCTAAAATAAGCCATAAGAACCTTAGAAAAAGCATCTGTAATGGAAGCAGTACGTAAATAAATAAATGTAGAGTACTACAGGCTACAGAAGCACAGAAGCTGAATGTGCACTGCATACCTTGAGTACACATGTACGCGGCTCCCTATGGGAGGCCGGGGAGTTGGGCCCGGGACTCAGGTGCCGCCGCAGTTTCTTGGGCAGGCCTTCATCATCCGTCTCATCCTCATCCAACTGCTATGAATAAATCAATCAGTATTATTTGTACCAAATTCTGAACTGAGAAAAGTGGATACAAACACGAACGATTGTACTGAGAATAGTGTGACCCGCATGGGAACAGTGACGAGTCTCGTCTCTGGCGGATGCCGTCTTTCAGGCTCTCACCAAATCAAGTTCACGGCGTCTTCGTGTTTTCTTCTTCGGCTTCTCCCGAGGCTCCTTGTAGTCGTCCGTGGAGTTGTCAAGCTCCATGTCGCTCAGATCGATTTCCTCCTCTGAAAAGGCATTATTGAACATTGGATTCATGGTGGCGACACTAAACAAGTTCACGAAGGATCATCTTCACTCACTACAACTCAATTTTTCCAAGTCCTCCATTGTCACGTACAAATTAAATATAAATGTTATCGTCTGCTGATTTTTGAGCGTTCATTTATCTCACAAAATCTTATATAATTCAAATTAAACAATATCAAAGTAATAAAATTGTAGTTTAATCAACTCAGTCAATTTTTTTTTTTTTTTTTTTTTTTTTTTTTATTTGCTCTTCGGAGCAGGCTAAAGTTTTAGAACCATACCGCCTAGTCTTACGTAAATGTTTTTCTCTTAAATTAGAGTCTGTCAAGCGAAAGATGGCCCTGATAAATCGCGGCAAATTCAAAAACTATTAGTATGGCAATAGTATATCATCTACTTATTCATAATCATCATCAAAAATTATGTAAGTATATTTATTTAGAATAATATCAAAGTATCAAATTATGTAATTCCAAGTTATCCTATTATTTAATGTATTGCCATACTAATAGTTTTTGAATTTGCCGCGATTTATCAGGGCCATCTTTCGCTTGACAGACTCTAGTTTATTTTCTTTATCATTTTATTTATTTACAACGTCTTCCCGTTCACTTTACACTTCTATCATAAAGCATTCACTTTACAGTTATGTTTTTCTCATAAGTTAGTTTGTTACAGTAAATGTTTTTCTCTTAAATGAGCGATTTTCCAGGGAGCGTTCTTATAATACACGATAGATGGCGCTCAACGTCAAATGTGACGCTGGCTGACTGACGCTGGCTGACTTGACTGAGTTGAGAAGATTCCCGCCATCTTCAAGATGGCGGAGTTGTAAATAAAATAATAAAGAAAAAAATAAAGACGTTGTAAATAAAATAATAAAGAAAATAAACTAATGAGCGATTTTCCAAATGGCTTTTAAAAAAAAAAAATAGTTCAAAAATAGTCGATAGATGGCAGTAGACAAATAGTGTATCAAAATCCCTCTCTTTTTTATCTGTATAATCTATTGGTAGCTCTGTCGTGTAGCTGTCATTATCATCCTGTCACGTCCGTTTCGGTGTATTCAGCGTTTTGATAAATTTTGTTTGCTTTTATTTTAGCATTCGTGTACCTTCTTGTGGATTTTACTTTTGACGACAACAGACTGTATACTGGTTTCTGATTTCTGCCACGATTGAAGACTTTTAGCTTTTGTCAAACAGTTTTGAATTTTTTCTAGGACAAAAATTTCACACCACAGATAAAATATGAAAACTTTTTGTGTTGACAATTGACATTGAAATGCATTTGACGTTGAGCGCCATCTATCGTGTATTATAAGAACACTCCCTGGAAAATCGCTCATTGTACCTATACACAAAGCCTCCTTTTAAAAAAGAAACTCATGTTTTGCTAATATGTACTACTACATCAGTATTTTTACTTAAAAGGACATATTACATATGAAATAAAGTTTTACTTTGAACTTATTCGCTGTCAAAAAATAACATTGCAAAAGTTACAATAACCAATCAAGAGTCTAAAAAAAAAATTATGTCTTTCAACATATGAGTGATCATCACAGATTTTCATAATATTTCATGTGAACACAGAATCTGGTCATTTAACTATGATAGCTGTAAGATTATGGTATGATAAATTCAATAAATAAATGATGATGATGGATTGACAAAGATAGCATAATGTATGTAACGTGTAAATCACGAGTAGCGCCATCTATCTCGCTACATAATGAACTATATCGAAATCTACGCAACAGACTAACTAACAGATGGCACTTACAAATCATAGATCGCACGAATCCAACGCAGTTATCACAGAGTTTGAAGAATACTTATCCATCGGTCTTCGGATTCCGTGCTGAAGGTTTTCGTACCTACGTTCACGATTTATTAAATTTATTTATAATTACTTAGGTAGATATTAGCTGAAGCTAACGACTTCATCTTACTATCGAAATATTCAGATCAATGTGATAATCCGATGGTGTAAACTGTTAGGTACACAGTTTACAATAAATACATTATTATTCTTATAATTGTAAAATTTCATTAAAATCTATTCAGTAGTTTAATATGGGTAGGTACCTACATTCACACATTTTGTAAGTATTTCTGACTCATTTCACTAGCTCGATTTATCTCCCAAATCAAACCTTACATCAGCTTACTGGATAAAACCTTACCTAGGTAGGTACCTGCTGTAGCCAGGTTCAGTGCACCCCCAACCTAAGGTGAGTTCGTTGCGTTCTGTAAGTGCCTTCCGTGTGATCGGCTAATTAAATTGGCCAGTGGCGCGCCCGTTAATAGAAAATCGCGTTTAATAAATCGCTGCATTTCGCTCTTCCTGCTTCTCGCCAGTCGCGAGAATCGCGAGATGTATTGTTAGAGCTTTGAGTCGGAAGCATTGCGCCTGTAGATACGAAACTCCTTGGAGTTCTTACCTACCCCCTATCTTACAAAAAGTTAGCGTTGACCTTATATCACCATTACGTATGGTAATCAACACAGTGCTATTGCGAGCCAGGAAAATAGTAAATAACTATCCTTTTGTTTTGACTACTGTGATTTCAATAATGTCTAATATAGGAAACCCATATAATGATGGTCCTCAAAGTTATTAAAATAAGCTACACACTAAGAAATATGTAAAGTGTTGGTAACTTTTATGTCATATTGATTAGGGATTTTCGGGATAAAAAAACAAACAGAAGACGGTGTTTTAGAAGACGAGGTTATCGACTGGCTCTTAGTATTAAGCTTAAATTGCGATTATTAATTATTGTCCGTTGTTTATTTATTTCCAAAAAATATAATTGTCAATTTTTTTAGGGAAGCAGCGAGTTTCACTTCTAGAAGTTATTATTTCCTGGTAGAGCAGTGTCGAGAAGCAACCCTGTCGTGTTCTGATCATCACGCAGTCCCGGACTAACTGTTAGATATTAAGTATTGTGTGAATTAAAGCTATGGACATGCTGAGATTACGGCCTCAGCTATGTTTTAGTACGAACAAACAGCAGTTTTGAGATCAAAATAACTAGATACATAATGCTTTACAAGCACGCTATGTGCCAAAGTACCTACTCTAGATTTTATAACTAGGTGTGTACTGGGTCGTGTTAGTGGGGCGCTATGTACTTACCTAAAATATTATATTATATCTGCGCGCTAACGCTGCAACGTTCAACAGTAAAACTGATGTCGACGCGCAGTGTATCTCAAATACGTCACTGTCTCGCCGGTTTACTCGGTACGTGTGATCAAGGCATTAACAATGATACGAACGAGAGGGCACGACCAGATTCGAACCTAAACTGTCTTAACCTTAATATCTGAAGCCACTGACGGTTTCAATACCACTCATGAATATTTCTCAAAGGAACTTAATTTAAAATATTTTGCAGTTCCTTGATGTCTCCATCGTTTTCATACAAAAGACATGAACGCATTCGATGTACTTATATTATGTTATTTATACAAGAATTGCTGAATGAAATAGGTATCTTCATGATAATACATATAACACAAGTTTAGAAACTGTATGGTGGTTGGTACCTACTGTAGAGCTTTTTATCGTAGTTTCTTAGATACAACATCTGTAAAATAAAATAAAAAAGTGTATATTTTTCTCGCAACATTCTTCACCTTTTGTCCACACCTCGGCAACTCTAATCAATGAATTAGTGGGAATTCCGCAGGTTACTTAGCGGGTGCAAAGCAAACAATTCTCAATGGACTTATCTTAGAAATTCGAAGTCTTCGTCCCAATTAGCATGCACGATACGACGCCACAGAATAACACGATAGTGACATGACGGACAATACGCGATGCTAAGCGATAGGCCTGCGCTACCACTCAGGGCTCTACTCTACGAAACTGTGAACCTAGGTTTGTATTCACACTTTCAGATGCACTGCGCGGCAAATACGCCAGCAATGATTCCAACGAGGAGTGTTGCCAGCAGTGTTTACGTACTACCGAAACAAAAAAACCCAATGTAACGTGATGTCAAGTAAGCGAGAAAACAAACAGCAATCTAATTTCGGTTATTCCAAAACTTTTTAACGTTTTAATATTCTGTCATTATTCAGGCAAAATCACAGATATTTTTCGGTGATAGGCTTTCAGAATAGTGTTGTCTATGTTGTCCCGTTTAGGATATTGCGTTGGCTATTCTAATCCTGGATATAAGTAGTTAAAGTGGCATTTGAAATTTTTATTTCATCTCTAATCAAAAAAGAAAAAACCTAACCTTACCTAACAACTAATGAAATACTTAGGTAATATGGTTATGTAACCCATCGGTGTACTGTAACCAACTATTTAAGCTCCATACAATGAAATGATGAGAATTGACTGCTCTACACCAATTTTAAAATTCATTTTATAATTAACATAAGTTCAGTCAGTCATCAAAATGTAAAGATAAGATTCTAGCAGGTTGTTAATTTTGCAAGCATTGACGCAATTTAACCTAAAATGTACGATTTGAACAGTTTTGTTCCACAAATCGTATTGTGAAAGTCTAAAATTAATTTTATTGGTGTGAGAACGCGATCCCGCTATCTCGTTTTGTTATAACTAAATACTTTATACCTACTAGGCATATAAGTTGTTTGGTTGAAACGTTATGTACAAACACATTTTGGTTTTACTACATGGCTATAAATTGTCATAGTTTATTATTAAATCCTTTAACCGCCGGGTGCATTAGAGAGGTTATTGCGATACCTACTAGACTAAACTAAATAATGTTATGTAATAGAATATATATCAAGTTTAATTCTACCTTGGCCTTGTGAGATCTTGTTTTTGTAAGTGACTGATAGAGATCATTATAATAAATCAAAAATTGGTTTTGAACAGGTATGTCATAATTTTGGTAAATTCGTATTTAATTAATTATTTTTTCTGACATATTTTATGTCGTTATCTGGAATTACTAGATAATTTGACTCTTAAATAGGGTTAGGGATAACAGTCCATTCCATTTTTTTTTATTTATTACATACTTACTTTACAAATTTCTTTAAAAATTGTTGTAGAAACCTACAAAATCTTACCATAATTTACATCATCAAACAAATACATTCAGTACATAAACACTAGAATATTTATCAAAAACAGGAGCTATAACACCAACACCTTTTTTAATCAATTTGAGCGTCTAATGCATTGTCATCAATGAAATGTTCCCGAAACCCCAAGCATACTTCAAGGACCCAGGTGGACATAGCTGGCATTCCAGCTCCATTCTCCAGGGTACTTTAATTTCGTCGTTTACTAGCAGGAGAGATTATCTCCCCTTTGTTCTAGCCTTTCATAAACTTAATTGTGTTAGTGCAGAGTTATGAAGGAAAAAATCTATTGAACAGAATGGGCGGAATGTTCTTGTAGGCAGAATGCCTGGTGCATGCCATACCATGCAAATTAGAATTTCTTTCAACTTGCTTTATCTGGCGGTATGAAGGAATTTTATAACTTTCCTTGTGTTTTGTACCGGCTAGGTAGCTTGACAAAATAATAAAGTTCTAATCTTGGATTTTATTTTTATAACTATAATATAATATGGTGGACTAAACCGATATCCCCGTTGGTCTTAGCCGATAACACAAAAGTTGTTTAGCGTTCATGACGGACTATAAGTAACGACCTAGTAAAATGCATTGCGCTGCGCCATCACTTTGAGAGAAAAGGTATTAGATGCGGTAAATTAACGTTCGCGTTACACTGTGCGTCAACGATCGACTGTCGAACGTAACCGAATTACCGAGCAATGTATCTTAGATTCGCTAACTTCATGCAAACATTATTATGTATTCGGATCTCTTGATATAAGATTATTGGAAAAGAAATTAAAGATGTATTCTTGAACATGTCTGAGCGTTATTCGCCTTTCTCTCCTACTTTTCGGGTTTTCTTCGATCTCATTTTCAAGAAAAACTCAGAGCGGGACTCACGAAGACCAAATCATCAGACTATTGCATTAGAAAATAATAACTATCTGGTTTCAGTTGATGTAACAAACGTATTAAACTCGTTTGAATAATCAGGATTACAAGATCGTTACAAAACCTATTACGGTTTACGACGATAACCCATTATGCCTTGATTAAGTACCTACAACAACTACTTAGGTACATATACCTAGCTATACTTTAGATATATAGCAGTACGTGTGTAGCTACTTTATGTGGACCGTATAGACTGATTTGTAATCAAATATACTTATACATTTTTATTATAAATTTTATTCGAAATGGTAAGTAGTAATCAAATAAAAACAACTTTATGTCAGGCAGCTTTTGCTAAATAATCATAATGCAAAGTATTTATTAGCACCTGTAGGTACTTTATCTATTATTAGTTATCAACGCGACAAAATATATTTACGTACGCTTTTGTTGAATCTAGTTCTATTTCGTATAATATAATTTTTTTTTATTATACATACATCAATTAAAACTATGCTTTGTTAGTAATTTTCAATAAACCTAGAATAGAAAATGACAAGAATGAGTCACGTGACTTGTTTGTTTTTTTTCTTTGACGATCGTAGAAATGGGCCTTGCCTAAAGAAACAGCTCGACTTATTCCAAAATAGGTGTGGCTAAGGTTGTCATTGACCTCACTCAACGCAGTTCCTTATAGGGCCCGCTCTCTGTCCGTGGGTGTCATTTAGATTTTTTAATTTAATTTGAATAGGGTTGCATCAGCCGAAAGCTATTAAAGCTATATATACTAGCGGACCGACCCGGCTTTGCACGGCTAGACTTTTTTTTAATTCGTTGGTAGGTAAGACTCTCACAAATAACGTGACCTTTTATTTGTAGAAAAATATTCAAAATCAGTTTAGTAGATCAATAGATTACTTCCGACTACCTTAGGTAGGTACACACACTTAAACGTCATCTCTTTATATAATATTTTATTGTTAAAGTCTAGAAGTAGCCTGAAAATGTTTCAAGGACTAGGTGATTTTTAAATACTTACCTATGTTGAGTCTAAGTTTGTTTTAAGCTGTATTTATTAGAGCTGTGAGCTGTTAGGGCGAAAATCGTCAATCACTGAGCCCTGGGTAGTTGTAGCAGCCCTAATGGCGCCGATTATGTGAACAGCACTGACGTAATCACGTATGGCGTGAGTTTTCTTTATAGGTTCGATCGATCGACACTTCTTGACCGATTTTGACCCCGCGATTGATATAAATTGCTATTCACAGTGTGTACCTATATGGTTTTTGGAATCTTGTTGTCGTAAAACTCAATCTTGAGGGGTGATTTCGAATAAAATGCCAATCGAATACATATCGCATCTAATGGTAGCGTATGCGAGACTACGCGTTGACGCCGAAATGTTAGACCGTCGAGGTAGTGCGATAGCGTTGTCAGTTGAGCGAGCGGTGACGCGCAGTGTGAAACTCATCACCGTTCAATATCGTGGCTTAGGTAAGTACGTATTTATATATATTAAACAAAATTGTAGCTATACAGATGTCAAATATCAATCCTAATTTAAATCTACTCAAAAAACTATGCTTTACATTTGAATAAGTAAATGCGTGTAAGTATTACAATTATTTTCATTTTTTTAAGTCATAAGTTTTTGCGGTTTTCGTTTGCGGAGAGAATGATCCTTGTTAGCAGCGGAGTCTATTAATTCCGTTATATTTTTTGTAAATTATTTTGATTAATTTTCTACTAAAGAGTCGATAAAAAAATGATGACCAGCAATGAGTCACAGAGACCTTAGCCTTAGCATATTTACTGCAAGGCGGGATTGTATGACATAATACAGAACGCCCACGTTCAGACCTAAATGATTATTATTGGTATGAAGTTGTTGCATTACGTGGTAACCTATAGTTTGCATAAACTGTTGGTTTTATTGGAGGAAAGCTTCCTTGTTTAGTTGGCGGGGCTGGTTGGAGCCTACAATATTAGCATGTTGACAAAATATTATTATTCCTACATTAGATAAACATATGTACAGTACACCCTGTGCTCTCTCAGGACACCAATTTTGTGTCGCTAAATTATTCCATTTTGTGTTTTTATTACAGTATAGAAAATTAGTAGGTATTTCTAGTCGTATAAATGGATAGCTCCACTAGAGATGGGTTTCTACCCGGAAAAAACCCGAAAGTGGGAAAATATAGGGAAAAGACCCAGGGAAAATTCCCGATTGGGAAAATATTCGGGTTTTTTCATATTTAGCATATTATTATGTAACATCTACTGCTCCACACACTCCCCATACACTTAGGTGGATGAGAAGTGTGTGGTGCAAACCATAGCCAGGGAAAAGCATTTTAAAATAATTTCTTCGAAAAATCTCAGCCTGGTAAAAACATAATCTAAACTGTGTCTTTATCAGACATTTTTATTATTAGGTATAGCTTGTTTTTCACAAAATTCACCAACTATGTGTTCCTCGATTTACCGTCGTGTTTTGTTTTTAATTTAATTAATTATACTTACTTTAATCTCTTTAATTTTTTACCATTCTCTGACAATCCAAAAGCAAGTGAGTAACAAACCGACTACAATGCGCTATAATATAAGTAATATTACTGCTATTTATTCAAAATTGTTAATTATGCAAAATAAATCTTTAAATTATCGTGTCTAATGCAAACCAAGATTTCTCTAACGATCAACAAAGCGATTAGAAGTAAGTAGAATACAGGATCTGCGGATATTACCATCTCATCATGAATTCTGGGCACGCGTGGCCTTGACTGAGCTGAATGCTGATGGCAGAATCCTGGTGGCGTTGGAGCATGGCCACTAGAAACTGTGCGAAAGAGAAATTCGTAAAGTAATTCAAGGAAAGTGCATAATCTTGGCATCTACATAAACTAAACTCAAAGCTAGACAGGTTTATTAGATCTAATTTCATATGTTATTCTCTCAAGCACCTGCATTATTTTATATGCATCGGCTGTCTTCTAGCTTTTACTGAAAGTAGAGTCTAGAAACTTTAAATAGCAGAATATTGAACTTTGATAATTAGCAAAGCGTAGGTTTTTGATAGTCACATGTTATTATTGAAGGTTGGTAGACTACTTACAATCCTATATATACGAGTGCACTATAGAATTATATTTATGTTCTGTATTATTATATAAATATTAGCTTTTTTACGGTATGTATATATATGTCCAAGCTGCATCTAGTGAAAGGCCACAGCGCAGCCTTGGTAAGTACGAGTCGGGTAGGCACTGGCTGGTCCTGCCATAACCCGCGTTGAGTTTGGAGCGGGTCGGGTCCACTTTCCCTGGCCATTGCGATACCATCTCCCGCCGGGCGGCCATTGATGACCACCGCCTCTTACCACAGATCTGCAACCACTCGTCGCTCGATTATAATTATAAGTTATGAAATATTTTGCAAATATTTTACATACGAATTGAGACATCTGAGACTTTTCAATAATTTGTACACAATTTTCGAGTTTTTCTCTTGAATTTATGAACTTCATGAATTTATTTAGTTATTTGTTTTAAATCATTGGTATTAATATAAAAATATGGATAGAAATATTATAAAAATGAAAACAAGAAACAACAAAGATCTCTCCCACTACTATTTAATAGATTTTTGATACAGAATAATCAGACTGCGAATTTCAGGATATGTTTTTGTCAAACCCTGAAAGATCCCGTCCAGATACGCTACACTACTGGAACACAAGATGAGCGTGCATCGTGAATCCACTGCTTTCGTCGGCTGCGCACTCGGCGCGACATAACGGCACGAGAGAGCGGCGCGCGCGCACGTATCTGTACTCTACTGAAACCGCGCGAGTGACTGTGCACGAACTTACTGCTTATTTATTTACTGTGACCGTGTTGTGTTCGATATCCTGAAACCTGTGAATGCGAACTTCGAACTTTACCTGTAAGTTCTACATGTAGGTACTTTAATTTTATTAATACCTGTTAAATTGCGCTTAAATAAAGTTGTTTCTCGGTATTATTGGAAAATAGAAACGTAGTTTTCTAGGTCTGTCGGCTCTGCGGCTAGAACGGGATGCCGATCGCGATGAGACGTTTGTTTATGAAAGCTGTTTGGTTCCGTATGTTAGGAAAATACTTATTTATTTTATAAATACAACATTACATTGATAAATACAACCGGTAGGTTGAATGTCAAACGGGAGGTAATGGGAGAGGCATACGGCATACGTTATTTTAAATGTGTTACCTCTATCTTTTAAAATTGCATTTCCTCACCGAGCACATTTATTAAGGACGTGCTTTGTGAAGCGTGGCATTGCGTCCATTACCCAAGAGGTGTTCTTATCGAGTATTGTCTGAACTCTTGTGATTTATAAGTTTTCAGTTCGAATTTTCTAGTAAAATGTGTGAAAATATTGATTATAGCACCTAGTAGTACGACTCAACAAGCTTACAGGGCACAGTTGCATAGTGATATAGCATCATAGAGTGTCTAGAAGCATTTTAGAATCATGATGATGCTACACTTAAAAATGATGAAGTTATTGCACATCTCATCGAATTAATTATGATTCATGTCTATAAGATATAATACCACGCAGATATGATTCAATAAGCGCTACAGAAGTGAAAGCGATTAAATAGGTTTTAAAAAATTTTTAAATTACTTAGCAAATTGGAGTTAATTTCCTTGAATTAAAAAAGGTTTATAACGTTTTAAGCTTAGATACGCCACTCAATTATTGTAAACTAGAGTAGAATAAAAAATAATTGAATACCGCATTCTAAGCCCATTGTATTTGACCTCAATAAAGCAAAATGTAGATACAATTTTACTATAATTGTTGTAAACTATTATTCTATCTAGGTAACTTACTAGAATAACCTGACTAAGGTATAAATTTATTTGCATACGTTGGTATTGTTTTGAGTGAAAGATCACGTGTATTTTTATTAATTAAGTAAGTACTTACTTAATTTTCAACAACATACTATTTTTAAAAACATATTTTTTAGGTATATGTTTTTAGTCATGTACTTATAGATAATATAATGTTGCATGTAGTATAATAAACAAAATAACCCTCAGCTTAGAATTTGATAAGAAATTATATTTTTTTGAAATTATTTTTGATAAATTCAAAATATAAGGTATGAGGTTTGAAGAGCAGTCGCTTAGATATGCTGCCACGTTCAGCACAGCCTAAAATCGGATGGGTGACAGTTTGTAGGCAGTTATTATTAATTAATATAATAATAACGCCTACTAACTATGTTAAATAATAATGTTATTAATAAATAGTAATTCGTATTGTACAACTTAGGTTTCTGCAATTCTTTCGGGTGATGAACCAATAAAGTTACAAATATTTAACTCTTTACTTACTTGTAAGTATACAGTTTAATATATCTATAGGTATTTGAGAGTTGTACTTATGGATTAAACAATCTTCATCAAATAACTATTAAAGTTTTAATCATCTCATCGCGAAACACGCTTCAAGTCTATTAACCATCCATTAAACCAAAACGGTAATTGCCGCCAGCGTTCTTTTGTAAAAAGTTGCTTTTACTTTTATTAGAAACTCAGTTTTGGCAACGAAGCCGATTTAATTCGATCCTCTCTAAGGCGTTTTACACACTGTACACAAACACGGTGTCACCAGCTCAACAGCACTTTGACGCTCATTGATATTTCTCCAAAAAACTCAGTATTCTTGCAAAGAATTACAAATTAATATAAATCAATTATGTACCTACCTACGTAGTGTTTTTTTCAGATTAACGATCATTGTATTTCTTAAAATTACTATAGAACTTTAATTGGTTTTATATAGATACATATTTTCTAAAATCATGTACGGTTTACTGTCTTTTAGAGTAGGGGCATCTCTCATTTATCTATACCGTTACAATCCCTAAGTCTCAATGACTAAACCTTAAATGCAGATTATTTTCATTCCGAATTTCAATGATTTTTCAACATTACACACGCTATCCACCACAGCATATTATAGGTAGACGTGATTGTATCGCGCTGTTAATTATCAAAGTGTGTTACCATCCTAAGTGTTTAATTAACATTAAAATTTTAGCTAGTGTTTACCTTCCTCGTACTTACACTGTCGCAGCTGTGCAGATATACGCACTAAGCTAAAGTACATAGTATTTGCGTGGACGTGACGTGCGAGGCAACACATCTGTACCCCAAGTACGAGTTTGTGCACACACGGATCGCAGAGACGCAATCGCGGAGCGCCACCGATTTTGTATGGAGATTTATGCTTCTCAAGAAATCTGCTAGGGGCGCTGCTTGGATCTCCATACAAAATCGGTGGCGCTCGGCGATTGCGTCTCTACGATCCGTGTGTGCACAAACTCGTACTTGGGGTACTGGTCAAAAACCTCTCATTCTTAGTTTAACAATACTTAAATTACAGCGCACGTGGTGTGTTTTGATCTAAAACAATTTTTGAGTTAGCAACAACTTTCTTTTTTCAACTCATCTATATTTCTTTATTACTTTATGAGTAATATTTTCTAGTTTATTAGATAAGCATATCAAATACGCAGAATCGGTTATTATTTATTATGATATCAGTTTTTTAGCTTAAAATATGAATGAATATAAATAAGGGCACGCGTCGCTCTGTCCAACTAAGCAATTTATAGTTAATTTATTTACCAAGCGTTTAGTAAAGCCACAATAAACTTAACATAAAGCATAGCTTTCTTCCATGGAATCCGATTAAATATGCGAGCATGGGGAATGTGGGCATTTTAGAAAAGTGAAAATTTAAGAAACATCACTTTCTTATAATTGAGTCACCACGCGCCACGGTAGAGCCTCATGTTTTATTGTAAATAGGAGATTAATTCACTAATTCATTTGATAAGAACCTTCGTATATTACGAACGTGATGACTAAATTAAGATTAATAACATTAGAGACGCATTAGTTGAATATTCATTATTAATTGGGACCAACGATCAAATATAAACACACAGCAGCATCTTTAGTAGCTTCTATATTTTTCTTGGAATGTAGGTATGATTGCAGAGTCGTAGGTATGATTGTTTTTTTTTTTTAATTTTATTTTCTTGTCGTTTTTGTCGTTTTCTACAATAGTTTAATAACGATACGATGACTCATTATGATAAAATTCAATCCATCTAAATTTTTACATTTGTAAAATTCAGTTGGAAGTATCATAAGTCTCCCGTTCTCAGTTTTCATTTGTTTCAGTAGTTTTGATAACCAAACACTATATTGCCTCATTTTTTACGTTTTTGAAGAAAGTATTAAGATCAAAATTTGAGAACAAATTCGTCAAATCAAAATAAAGTCATTTTTTTATTCGATTTTCCTTGATATACATCTCCTGATCAATATAGTCAATGCCCAATGATCTGACTATTTGCGCTTATTTACATAAAGATATAGTCAGACCTCCAAAGGCTCTGCAGATAGTCATCAGCAGTCTGCCAATGACGTTATTGATCGATCACACTCGCAGCCATCCACTGACGATCTCATATCGCAGATCTTCTTAGAACCCATTACTAACTACTATGTTCACTTGATAAAATGCAACTTCAAATGAACTTGAAGAACAGAGGATATTTCTAAATCACTCGTGCTTAGAACGTCAATATTGTTAGAGGATCTAGAATATTGGGCGCATTTTGGAAAAACTAAGTATTAAAACTAATTTTAGATTTAGGATTGAATATTGCTTTAGCATTATCATTATAACATGTATACGTAAAACATGAACGTTGACATGAACTCGATATTAAATTGATACAGCATACAGTTCCCAAAAGCTGGTAAGGTATTATAGTCATTATAGTCTTAGAATCTAATATAGGTTTTTCTGATACTTAAAATAGTTCTAATTTCATATAAAGTTGTGTCGTTTAGATGCAACGAAACCTGCTAATATCGGTGCAGCTACAAGACGTTGGAATGCAGGAATCAGAACAGGTGGCGGAAAACTAGGTTCTGTTAGCTTTAATTGCTTTAAAATGCTCATGTTATGGTATAAAATAATGATATAAAACTTAAGATTTTAGATATGTAAGAAACGTCATAAATAAACAGCTACATGCAAGATTGCGCGATACATGCAGGTTTAGATATTGGGTGCGACAATCTGCTGATAGCTTGACGTTGCTTAACAAGCTGGCGTCAATTTGTCGCATCGCGACCCGACGGGATGCTGACAATCCTGTAATTGCAGATACAGTAGCGTGCCCTAGTCTAGCGCATTCTTCTAGTCTAGTTTGCTAGGAAGTTGTCTGCAGTCTATTAAAACGTTTGACGAACTAATATTAATGTTTTGACGATGTTACATTTTTTTGTATCGGATAGACTAAAAATGTTGGTTAAATAACGGCTATTTATTTACTCTAAAGCTGCATGATCTTTTTGTGTAAGTTTCTAGTTATTACAATACAAATAGTAAGAAATATTATGAAGGACTTAAAAAAATCAGTCAATGACATATTCATTGCAAAAAGTGGATTCAATAGGTTCCATTGTTTCAGTTTTTGTGTAACAGCAATTGATCTAAATTAATCATACCAATAGAATCGTAAATATTGCAAATAAAACTATGAATGTGCGTGTTGTTTAACTATCACAAATACCTACCTATTGGCAAAAAGGTGGTGGGTTCTATTCAAAAATGCTTTATTACAAATCTTGAAAACCGAAATGCATAGATAATAAATGATATTTCGACGTCACATCATGACTATTTTTAAGGTCCAATTTAACATGAATTTCCAAAATTTTCATCATAGAAAAATAAAAGATATTTGGGGCACGCTAGACCAAGTCTTGTTTCATTTAATAGATGGGCTAATACTCTATTTTGTAGTGTAGAAAAGCATGTAACAGCCGGCGTTGGTTCATGTGTGAATTTTCTCATGTTGATAACAAAACAGATGTGCATAACCGTGAGTCCAGCCGGCGTTACTCACCAGAATTGCGGGTTTTGTACTGTCGTTAAGAGATACCTACACGATATCCAGAGCTTAAGCCATAGTTAAGAGTGGGCAAATTAATATGACAATCGCAATCGTATCGTGACCGTAGCGTATAAGTACGAGGCACAAGTGACACTTTCGACAATCAAGCTGGTGTTGGCGCCCAGTGTTCGAATATTTTAGGCTTACGTAACGCAGTGACTGTCAAATTTCTTCGTGCCTATTACCACCCAGAAACTCCTATACTTTTTTGCTTTTTTTTTGGGTATCACAATTGTAATATCCGCTAACTCGTAATTTCCAAGCCTATTCTATAAAATCAATTAGTGTAACGCAGACCAGCTGCGCCTTCAACATTGCATCATCCATAGGGGGCTTGGAAAATATGAACAAAAACTAGCATGCAGTTGAGTAACGTTACACCGGTACCTAAGAGTAGGTACTCATTGCACACATTATGTATGCCAAAGTGCTTGTTGGTGAAGGGAACGATTTAGTTTTCAATAATCACTAAACGATCATAAAGAAAAGCTGTAACTTTAACAGCATAGTTCATCCTGGATCTACAGCTATTGTAACGGTATTCGAAGGGTTAAGCTTAACTGTTTGTTGAGTTTAACTCCAGAAGAGTCTGATAGAAATTATGGCTTTTTATAACACCATGCTGTTACATTGATATTATTATCTTGTTTTAAAAGGAATCTAAATATTATACGGATATAAATTAAATATTTGTATCCGTGCTCTTTCCATAGGATTCACGAAGGTTTTTGTGTTGTTTGGTATTTTAATACTATTGGTAAGTTTTGGGGAAAAAATCTATTTACATAATTTAATAGACACTCGTAGCTCTAGTTAATTTTCATTTACAGCTTATTATTTTATTTGTTAAACTTAGCAAGGCCTCAGATTTATCTAAATCACCACTATTTAGTTAATCATGGTATGCCTAAAACAGATGAACCCGATTGCCTAACCCCGCGAGACGGTCCGATACGTAACAATGCGTGCTCTAATTGTGCAGATCCGAACCGGGCCGTGCGACGCACGCGGAAGGCACTTGTGCGTGCGCGTGTATACTATGGTATTGTGCTGTGGGAATATTGGCCAACCACTTCTATGGGAGTTACTATGTTTGGCAATCAAAAAGAGTTAAAAGATTTTTATGAGATAATAATTACGCATAATTACGCTGCAAATGCAACACCTTAATTATTTGCAAAAGTCTGTAGCTCAAATTATATTCAGTAAAAGATCTTCGTTGCGGATCAAAGATAACCCCGATCCAGCCTTGATTTTTCATACAAAATTGTTCATTTGACTAATTCACCATTAAAGTGTTCGTTACAAAAAGTCACTACAGTTACAAAAAGTGCAAACAGTATGGCTGATTGGTCAATCAAAGACGTATTTTCAGAATCTCTCAATTTGTGTGTAACGGCATATCAGTCGATTTCTCACGGCCAGCGTGGACACGTCGCTCCGCTCATTTTAACTGACGGTTCAAGTTGGAGGCTTTTGATTTCGATAAGTTTATAGCAAAAATTTGTTGGTTAACGTGAGACATTTCCTGTCGCTAGTTTCGCCTGTGATTATAACACCGTATAATGCCGTTCTCCGGGGAATATTGGAAATTTAGCTGTGTCAAAATTATTTTCATGGCAATAACTATTATACTATTTGCAGATGGGACGTTAAAAACGACTGTTGCGCCCCTTGCACCATTCCTATCTATAACTGTTGTTCTAGTACTAAATTGCGTTATGCGATGCGCAGTCACACACGTTAGACTGACCTAATCACATCTATCAAAATGCGGATGTTTTATATTTTACACATCAGGTGATGTAATTCAAAGGATGCCTTCAAACCGCTGAGCAAATCTGAAAGCTTCATTGGTGTACTTGATAAGCTATACGGATAAATAAACTTTGCGGTATTTACAACACAAGTCTTGCATACCGCACATAACATGCACATACCTACTAATGGTACATGGTCAAGCCAAATATTAAAACAACTTACTTAAGAATTAAAAAAATGATTTTATACTTAGGTACCTACCTACTTTACATCTGAAAACCAATTGCTACATTTAATTACAATTAAAAAAAAAATATGGTGCAAAATATTTGCACTGCAAGGACTGCAACCAATACCAGAGAAACGCAGAGGCGTTTGACGGCAAACTGTAACTGTATCCCCTCGCTAATGGCGCTAAGTTGAAGCTCTGTGGTCCACACTCCACTGTCCTCGCGATAAGATCTGCAGCGATCAATGGGACGTTTAACGATTAAAAACCTGGGGTCACTTTACTATTTTGATTCATGTATTTATTGAGTGCAGTTTTACTTACATTCCAAATAATTTAACAATACAATTACAACAATGTTGAAGTTCTAAAGTCTAAAGTTTACCAATTATAAGATCACTCGATCTTATTTATATTTTGTGATCAACACATTTGATTAGAGAGATACTTGCTCCTCTTGATTTGTAATTTAGACTATAATAGAAAATCTAGATGATCATCAAAATCAACAACACCAAGACTACTCTTTTTTGGGTTATTTTTACAAACTACACAGTAAAAAGAAATGTAAACTGCCAATGCCAGTTAATATTAATATTTAGTCTTGACTTAACACATGGCTAGCAGATGGAGACAGATATATCCTCAAGACATATTTTCAGGAAGACCCTGAAACTGTGTCTAGTGCATCGCTTCGCTCGTCATCGCCTCCACTGGTGCACGGTCACAGTTAAGGTCATCGACACGTCCAAATTACACAGCAAATAAACGATCGATCCAGATTCCGTTGTAACACAATCGCAATGCGATTAAGGTTGCTTGATTACCAAATCTTTTTTTTTTGACCAAAAATTACTGTAAAGTTATTAGCAATTCTCGAAAAATGCTCTATGATTCCATGACAAGGTTTCTAACAAAATTTTGGAAAAATATGTCGATATGTCATGTCATGTTTAAGTAATGTGATAATCAGAATTGTTCGTGCTCACCCCCGAAAACAGGATGGTCTTCCGCGTAAATTAAGCCTTATAAAAAACAAAAATATCACTATTTATTTCACAAAATGTATTTTGAAATAGATAGTGCATGAAGGCAGTGGCAAATACGCATATTGTCACGTTTCGACCTACTGGTATAATTTCAACATGCTGAGCATTTTGTCCCAAAGTCGATGCTAATTCTATAGTAGCAATGCAACAATTTTATCAATTTCATTGTATTTGATTTTAACCTTTCTGTTGTAAGTTGCAAAATCTATGTAAGTTCATAATATGTGCATGCGGCAACTCTCCTAAAAAGTTATCCCGAAAAAAATAGTACAATTTGTACTAATTTTTTGTACTATTTTAAAAACGAAACTTAATTTGAACGGCTACAGTACCCAACAGAATTTACCGATTGAAGTCACTTTAATTAATACAATTTTTCCGCTAAATCTATAATTTCCTGCTGGTCTGTGGTGCACCGGGGTCAGTGCTCCCACTGACGTAACCCTCGATTAGCAACCGTCACAACAATATGTATATCGAATTACCAGTCATCGACTTGCTCTGGTTTGCAAGTGACGTCATATACCTATAGAAATGTAATATGTTCAATGAACAAGAAAGGAATTCCATTATAATTCCTACGCACAAACTTTAGTAGTTCGATCGAATCTCACTTCTTTTTTAAAGGTTATAGTGTAAAGTAAAATGAGATTATCTCTCTCTTATCTTAGAGTAAAGTGTATTTTGCAAGGACTTAATTAGACTCATCATTTCATATAACTAAGTATAGTTAATTTTGTAAAATTTGGAAATTATGTAGGTACTTAGACAGTTCTATAATGACAATCACACTGTGGTTTCAATAACTATATACTCTGCGTTTCAGATAAATTATTTTATAGACCACTAAATTCATATTCGATAAACCATGACGAAGGCATAACGCGACTTAGAAACTTCGACACTGCAGCTACTGCCTCATACGAATTCACCGTGACGGCGTTTACGACAGACACTGTTACTCTAATACCTCACCCTGGTATTCTAAGTCGTGAGTTGAGAGATTCAGCCTCAACTTTTTAAATCAGTAAAAGTAACGACCGATGTGGCGCGGTGGGCGATGGTCCGCCTGCGACGCGGAAGGTTGCGGGTTCGATTCTCGCCTTGGGATAAATAATTGTATGTTCTGCAAATATTTATTCCGGGTGTTCTGGGTATTATATGTACTTATAATAAAAAATATCTATCTATGTAATGTGTTGTATTAAGTATGTCAGTCTTCTAGTACCCATAACACAAGCTCTGCTTAGCTTGGGGCTAGATGATGTTGTGTGGATTGTCCAGCATTATTTATTTATTTATATTTATTTAACCTCTGAGAAAACTGAGGCGGAAATATAATATAAAATAAAGTCTCAAATCACATAAAGTGGCCTGATGGCTAATTTTCATTAAGTCGTTAGTTTTATTGCTGTATGTTTATTAAATCAACCATTTAAAAGAATCAGAGAAGCTTGTAGATAATCTGATCATACGTTTCAACATACTGAATGTAGGAAGGATTGAATACACTTTGTGTATTATGTTGTTACAAAAGTTGAATTAAAATGAACCCGATAAACGCCACAGAATACCATTAGGAAACCCGTGCTGATAATGGCATTTTGTAACCATTGACACACATTAAATCGAATTATCGTGACATTGTAATGGTTCTAGGTATTCGAATGAGCTCCAATTTATTTATGGAGCTGATCATAGTTTCACTGATTATTTTGTGTCATAGTGATTGCCACTAGCGGTCACTCAGTAGAGTGATCATTGCGCTGAACATTGCATAACCTTCATTTGTTTTATTATATTCCTTGACAACTGAATTTATATTCGTACTATTGTTACTCGAACTGACATTACGAACAACTAAGGACGTTTGTCTTAAGCTATTGTAAAGCTGCGTTTACACTTTACACTTACAATACATAAAGTTAGTGGTTCTTGTATCGTAGTCGTAGTCCTTAAACCATATCAAACTCTTTATTTTACAAGTGCGGTGTGTTTAATTTATATCACACTGTTTGCCGGGCCGGGTTTTTTTTCTTTTATTAATGGATTTGGGTGTCATCAGGACAGAACTATTTGCCAAATAGTTATTTGTATATCGGTGATATGTTTAGGTAATCAGGTCGGTCAAATAAAAACGTTTATATCAAAAGTACAATCAAATTATAAATGGAGAAGTCTTACAACGAGTTTATCAGGAAAAATACCTTGGGTTAGTGCTTGACAGTCAATTAACGTGGAGCGTACACATACAAAACATAGCAAAGAAACTTTCCTCTCTTCTAGGTTCCCTGTATAAAATTGTTCGATGTATCCCCAAAAATGCTCGACTTCTAATATACAACGCCTTAGTTAAGCCACATTTGCTTTACTTAATTGAAATATGGGGCAATGCACCTAAAACTAGCTTAAAACCTATCCAAACGTTACAAAATAGAATAATTAAAATATTACACAATTACAACTTTTTAACTGCTTCAAAAACTATTTACAAAAACACAAGACTCCTAAATATTAATCAACTTTATACATACAACACATGCATACTTATTTACAAAATCATTCATAAACTTATACACTCACATATTACACTCACAAAAAAAAGCGAAATAAGTAAATATACATCACGTACACGTAGGGCAGGTCACCTTGTCCTTCCAAGTATTAGAACCAACTATGGGAAAAATAATTTGTCATTTGTAGGAGCACAGCTGTACAATAAGCTACCAACTAATGTAAAAGAAGCGACTTCGCTTAATATTTTCAAAAAAAAACTTTTTCAACATATTTACATAAATGAAACTTTACTCTAATGCTCTTTACTTAGACCACACGGCGAACTCGCTTCTTATCTTGTTGACTACTGTTTTTTTTCGTTCTACCCGCAACGGAATATATTATATCAAAATTGCATATCTCATGTAAGTGACGATTTGTCTTAATGAGAAATAAAATTCTTTAAACCGAATTAAACCTACAGTAAAAGTCAGAGATCGATGACGCGATTTTCAACTCAACTTTAATGCCAAACGACAGTAACAAAGACTACAGGTAACTTTCCTCACTGAAAGTCAGCAAAATTGATTTGTATGCATTACACAACTTTATTTAGCACACATTGTATAATATTTAGATGCTACACGGTAAAAAGTGAAAGATAGTTTTCCCTTGGCATGTGAGTTTCCCAGTTGTCAAGTAATGGTCTTATTGTTATGCGGAGAATAGTTGTCATGTCTTTTATAATTAGTCGGGTTACATCATGAAGTAACTTGTCGCTCGTTACATATACAATGCTTACAACTAGGCAATAAACTAGATAAAAAGATAATATTTTATACAATTTATGAATTTAGACGACCGCTTTACAAATACTCCTGTTGGTTTAGAAAGTGGTGAAATAAAGCGTAAGATTTTTAATGCTTGAAAAAACTGCAATTATATAAAACTTTATTTATTTATTAAATGTACCTAAGCATTAAATCAGCAGTCTAGTTCACGAGTACAAGCTTAGTTTGGGACTAGAGTGTGATGTGTTAATTGTCTGAAATATTTTTTTTTTATAACACTGCAGAATGATTCAAACCATTATTGTCAAATAATTTTAAACAAAAGACATCAACGCGCTCTATCACAAAAATCTTAATATTATTTATTCATCGATTTTCTAGACTGTAAACAGTAAAATAGGACATAATAAAATAATAAAAACGATTGTTTTCAATATGAACCCCGCCCTTTGTCCGTCGAGAGGAACTTGCGTAAGGTGAAGCTTTTCGGACCCAAGGTGTGCACTTTTGCGGGTCATATAAGTATTTACGTTTTCTCTAGCAACACTGGGTCTATAAACTTTTTTAATTCCGGTTTTAGAAAGTGTAATAATGATGATCTTTGAAAATAAATTTTATAGATTGTTTTACATTATAAATTGGCAGAAAAACTACTTGGGTCATTTACTAAAACAAACAATCAAAAAAGTAAGGAGTTTTCTTGGACTTGGACTATCCTTGGATGGTTCCAAGAAAACTGGGACTTGGAACTGGTGTTCCAATTGCAAGAATTCACTACGGTTTATTAGTTATTTATTACATTTACAAAAAGATCGTATATCTCAATAAATGTTACAAATCAACAAAGATGACATCGACACTAGTTTCATTAGCTCCTGATTGTTTGGTAGTCGCTTATAACTTGTCCCAGAGCTGGGCAGGTCTCCCACGGCAGGAGCCCTCACCTTGGACCACACAATTGTAACAATCTCTGCAATTAGCCGATTGTTTCCGAAACTGCTCGAAGGCTGAATGATCTCGGACTCTATGATACTTTTGGCGACATTCACACAAAAAACAGGTTTCTAATCTGTCTATTATTTGAACCAGATTTTCGTTGCTAGCTTTACCGCGTGGAATAGTACGAACTTCAATCGCCACATTTGATTTATACATAGCTACATACACTTTTCGAAGTCAAATCAAAGTCAAATATTTCTTTATTCAATAAAATCACAAGGATCATTTAGAATCGTCTTATATACTAGGTGATTCTAGGTGCCAGTTCCACGCGACCAGAGCCTAGAAGAACGGGCAAGAAACTTTTTTCATAAGTTTATGTAACCTACGTCTCATTGCATTCATATAAAAAAACGACTATACCCTAAAAAAACTGTCGTCGGTCAGCTATGTAAATGTGGTCCATCATCGTGAGAATTTCGTAAACAGTGCTAGTAATCGACGTGCAGGTCAGCTGCTGCTGCTGGCTGGTGCAGAGGTCAGGACTTACAGACCGAAGCCTGTTATTGTGATCGTACTGCTGTCATAAGAATTATCTGTCAAAAATAAACGCCCATTCAATACCTTTAATTAATTATGCATTATCATATATTTTTTGAACTACGTTATAGAGGTCATATTTTTTATAACATCTGTACCTTGTCTCACTAAGCATTCTTTAATGTCATGCATTTTGCTGCATTGCTCTGGGACGTTGTTTCATGTGTCTGTTTTTACATTCGTATTCATCTTCAAGCCCTTATCCCACGTTAAGTGGGGTCGGCACAACATGTTCTCTTTCTCCAATCACTCCTATTCGTCAGTTCTGAATCTACTCCTCTCACATATACATCTAGACATAGACATGAATAACTCGTATTCATACTCTTTGAAATCGGAATACAACAATGCAAACATCTTAGTAGAAAATAACAATAACAGGTACGGTTGCCTGGAAGAAATCGCTATCAGCGATAATACCGCCCATTGTATTAAATTAAGTTACTTCTAAGAGTCTCTTGTAATTTCTGTTGTGCAATTAAGAGTTATGTATCTATCTAATAACATACAAGTTAACAGATAAAATAGGTCACCGTATTAACTTCTAGGCCAATAATATTTGCATTAAACGGACAATAAGCAGTGTTATGTATCCTATAAATTAGTGAAGTAACACTTCGCTTGGTTATTCGATACTTTATCGACAGAAAATGTTTTCGTTAGAATAACAACAGTTTCATCTTAGATACGCAGGGTGTAAAATAATCACTCATAAAATCTTTAAAAATATCAGTTTTTTTGTATAAAACGCAATACTAACTTATTTTTTTCTGTTTATCACAGAATTTATTAAAATTGTTTCATACACTAGATTTTAAGTGCCAATTCATCGCAATCAGATCCTAGTTTTTTACCTTTTATTGTAGGATTCTGCTAACGAAAAAACAATAAATAAATAAATAAATAAATGCATCTTTTATCGAAATGTTTTTTCATACAGTTTTGTATAAAAGCATAGTATTTCGTGCATAAGTTTAACCATTCAATTAGAATCTGGTTACGCTGAAACAATTTTTGTTCTAATAAAAGACATACCAAGACAAAACCAAAAAAGACCATAGTTTTAGTTCACCCTGTATAAAATACAGGAAACAGTAGCCGAGAGATTTACGCATCCTGAGATAACTGTTCATCCTGTTAGCTCTAATGAAACTATTCCTCCACCGTACTCAAAGCACGGAATAGATATCTTCACTCAGGGTTAGGATAAAACATACTTTCCTCTAGTCAAATTATTTTTCGGATAATAACTATGCAAATCCTTATCAGTAGCTCGGGGACTTGTAAGGGTGTAAATAAGAGCACCTGTCTAGTGGTATCTCCGCCTTGATCCAGAGGTCGTTGTTTGAATGCGATCGTATACCAGGTTATTAGGATATAAACGAAATTGTCGAGATTAAATAAAGAATGAACCAAATGCAATTTTTATGAATTTAGGAAAGCTGAGAATTACACCTACATAACTACTAATGTAAATTAATAAAAAATAAAACATTCGAAATAAGAAAGGCTATTATTATTTTGATTAGTTATGCACAAAAACACATTTGAATTACAATAATTTTGGTATTTCAATCAATTTACCAATTTTTATCAGGCTACTTTCCTTCCCGATTTCTTGTTCTCACTTCCGAGAGGTTCCCAAACCCATTATCCCATGTTTCTCCTTATCCACTGTATATCACATAAATACTTCTACGGACATAAAGAACACGGTGTAGGCCAAACGGTGAGTAGATTGAGATACCCCAACTTATTACCATACAGAGCCAAGTGTGTATGGAGCTGCAAAAAGGTTTACATTAAAAAAGTTTTTAATAAATTTTTGGTAGGTTGTTCTACCTTATTAGAGAACACGATCAGCGATAACAGTGGGTATGAAAGATAAAATGATGTACTGTTTTATTTTACTTTTAAAATTTTATTTTAAACAAAGACAGTTAGTGAGAGTCGACTGTCAGTTTTATATAATAGCATTAGTATATATTTTTATTTTGCATCTCTTCAGCTTCTTTTTATAAGGCTTCTACCCTTTTGATTTTCATTAACTCGGTCAACAAGTACCTACTCTTAATATTTTTGAAATTTCGTTTTACGTATTATCTACCTTTTTGAGATAGAAACATATCCTGTCCAGTATCTTGTAAAGTTTTATGTAAAGAACTATTAATGTTGATGAAGATTAAAATTAATAAACACCCTATTACTCGAAGGGCTTATAATCTGAAGTTAGCGTAGCCATAAACACGGGTCCGTTATTCGATCTCTTATCCTGTCTATCACATAGGTACGCGACACATCGGCCAATTACAATGGCGTCCGCGCCCACACTCGCTCCGTGTGAAAGCAGCTTTATCTGAGCCCTCTGAGATAATAGGGAGGGAGAGATATTGGGTATCATAGATACTAATTAGAATGGATAGTGGGAAGGTTCTGGAATATATTCTTGTTGGTTTCTTTATTTATTTAACGGCTTTCATTAGTAGACTATAAGATTATACACTATAAAAATGATATTATTGTTCTCGTGCAAAAATTTTAAGGTTTCTTTAGAACAACTTTTCGTTAATTACAAAAAAACAACACCTTAGACTTAAGAAACTTTTTACTGAAGAAAACAGATATAACTTATTTTATAGGCATCAACATTCAGTTTTAAACAAACAAAAGTAGATACACAATCCATCTTTAAATGTCCAGCCTAAAGTGAAAGCTTTTCGCATACACTTGCCGATCGATCAATAACTGATCTCCCATCAGCCTAAAATAATCTCTACACCTTCGAAATATGGTGTAGTATAGTCTGATGATTGTCCAGATAATCGGTCGACGCAATGACCGGAACGAATGATATTGTTACCTTTCAACTTTGTGTGCGTATTGTTTATTTTTAGTAAGTACATATCTTTGGCCCAAGATGTAATAGTACCTATTACCCAATACATACATAATAGTTAGATGTGGGTGTGTGTAGAGAGTAGGTAAATACCGATTTTTTGTTGGTGCTGAGTCAACAATTACATTATATGCTAATTTTATGTTACGTACATAATATAGGTAAGTATTCTTACATAGAGATAGTGGAAATTCTCGTTTTATAAGTATTTATATTTCTTAGCAGACATATTTCGTAGACATTTCGTATAACGATTCAAGTCTTTAGACTAAGTTACTGCAAAGCTTATAACATAAAAACTAGTTTGCTGATAAAATACTTGATTCTATATTATTTAAATAGAAAGTTAAAGCGAAACACAAAACAAAATCTATTTGTCATCACACAGTTGGCTTTGCCTTCCATGCTGTGGGTCACGAGTTCGATCCCCAACAGAAATGAAAATAGGAGATAAAAGACAGAGCCAACTGACACTTTTAAACCAAAATATGTTCCTTTTTGATTTTTTGCTTGAAGCTTAATAGACACCAAGGAATGTTAATGTTGTTATCGACACGAAAACCACGCATTTGCATTAAAATGTATAAATAATGCAAAAAGAATACAAAAGTGCAGCGTCGCGACTTTACGCAAATAAAACCTCCGTGTTATTTAAGTGTTTTATTTAAAAAATATCACGTTTTGCCGTACAGCGGCGCGCACAAAGCAATGTTCGTTAGTTCACAGTTTAAAGTGCAAAAAAAAACCAAGTGTACTTTACCTACTTATCTCTGTAATGTCACACCACTCACACCTCTATAAAGCTCCTTGTGAACTACACCAGCAACTGATAGCTAAGTAGGTATTGAAGATGCCTAGTGTACCTAGTACCTACCTAGTTAGTAAGTCAACGCAACCGAAAATGTATTCTTCTAATTAATTATATAAGTGTACTTAGGTGCTAAGATTTTAATCTAATATAGGTATTTATAATAAAGTTCAAAACATGTATCAACATAACTTCTTTTTATACAATTTTTTTACCAAAAACAGAACGAAAAGAGGACGAACTCGCGGGCGTAAGTTAGTATCGAACAAAATAGGTAGGCACACTACCTACTTACATAAACTTTAATAAGATACGTAAACTTAATTCCGACCATGATATTATTCTAAAGTATCAAATTATAGACGAGATTTTACATAAGAAAAAACCTTGTAAAATACAACAATTTATAGAAATTCCTCAGGTTTGCAAAGTGGTGCGACTTGTTATGTTAAATAATATTTCGCTATCATAACAAATCGATTCTACTGGCCAAATTGCCGAAACCATAGAGAAAACACACCGCTTGACCTTTGCTGAACTTTCCAACATAGTTAGGAAAAAAAAACTAATAAGGTACCATCAAGTATACTTAATAGTTAATTTCCATCTTGGGGTTCTACATCGCTTAGAATTAGACGATTTTGTACCTACTCAGATAAAGGTTTATTATTGTAGGTATATCAATATCAAACATATGAAATTACCAGAAGTAAACAAAATTGTCATAATTATTATTCACTTATATGTATGGTCATTGGTCACCGATTGGACACATCAGACGCCAATAATGTGAAAAAAAAGTTTAATTTGTTTTACATACAAACACACAACCTACAATCTCCTTCTAAGTGGAATGTGGTCCCATTTCCGACAGAGTCTGCGCATGCGCATTATGAAAATGGTTCTTTTAACACATTTTTAAGCGCATATTATCAACGCATCAGCCTCGCTGTCGGCTCCTTGTATCTTGCATTAAATCTACATGTTATAAAAATGTTGGTTTTTGTTAACTTGTTTCGTAGAAGTTTCTGTAACTTGATGTTGACCCTCTGGACTGGTCCGAAAATGATTTATATCTAGCTCTATTATACTTGTAGAGATGATTTACACAGTCGTATAAACAATACTAAAATAAAATTCAACAGCGAGTTATATTAAGTTACACTGCGCAGTTACATGGCAATGTACATGGTATGGTACACGGCAATATTTATAAACTTTCAAGCCTAATTATTTCATTTTTGATTTCAGGTAAATCTCTGGATTTGACTACGGGTGGCCATTGGATTCAAACTGTAAGTATTCATTCAACTTTGATTCCAAATCTTTGAACGTGAACATTAAGGGCCTCCACAAACTGCGGGTTTTTTATCGGCCGATAGTTTGGTCGGCTTCTTAATCAGTATGAAGATGTATGCAGATGCGCACATAACAGTGATTCAGTCTTCATACTGATTAAGAAGCCGACCAAACTATCGGCCGATAAAAAACCTGCAGTCTACGGGGACTCTAAGAGATATGAAAGATCTAAAGCCAGGGCCTACAATGGAACCTTTGTTTGTTCCATGTTTGATAAAAAAAAATCTGATTTATTTTATCTGTTCACCCTAAGTTACCTTAATCTCCTTTTTAACACTACACGTTCTCTCACGTAAACAGTCCGAGAAATATGTAATTTTCTATAACCATGTTTTGAAATAAGTAGATCAGTTTCCAGCCGGAACTTGTGATTAAGCTCTGAGCTGAAGGTGTATATCTCCATTACTAGACGTTTAAGTACAAGTTGGCCTTTACACTAACCGATACCGACACCCGTACCGACACCAAAAATCAGAAAATCGTGTATTTGGTACTGATATGAGCTGGTTACGAACAGTAACGATGTGACCAAAAAATTGTGTTGCAGAACTTATAGCCACAACAGCCCATCTCTTTGCTGAGCTTTTATTAGTTCTACCATGTAACTATCAGAATATCAGTATCAACACCGATACGATGTGTAAAGTCTAAATATAAACAATTCGATTTAGACGTTTCACAGGCAATCAGATTGCAATATCTGACGAAATGGTGAAGGTGTCGTGTCGTTATCGTGAAGGCAGTAAAGAACAGCCGGATGGGTCGATCTCACCGGCGGCATCTCATCCATGTCAATAGTTATGAAGACCGCGCGTGATGATGCCGATCAGAGTTTTTACTGCCTTGTGGCACCGTTTATTGACTTTGATACGCAGACGGAGAAATTATTTAAATTATCCCATTAGATATGAAAAGCTTTGTAACTTCACGGTCATTTTGCGTATAATTGCAATGATTGTAATACCAATTTCACCATGTCTAAACAAAGTGAGATTTTGCCAAAATTAAATCTATTATGATTGAAAAAGAAGCTAATTTTGGCTGGCTCGCTGTTGTTTCTACTTTCGAGATAAATATTAAAACTTGTTTTACTGATCACTGTCGTCACATCATTAGATCAGATCAGATAAATATTTTTCATCTAATTTGCGCAAAAAATACTCACACCAATAAAACCAGTTGATTCCACATGAAACCAGAATTACAAAGACATCAAACCACAGGGAATTTGATTCCAGGAAATTATAAAGTTTTCAATAATGTAAGATTTAGATTCTAAACACTTATCGCTATTTTTCCACACTAATACCATCACGTACCTACTTTGTTTACTAGAGCTTACTGACTCTGATAAGCCGATTTTTTTATATATTGTAACCGTTAAAAGAATAATTATACTTGTTACAAAAACTTAATAAAACGAACTTCAATCGCCCTCGACAAGTAAAACCGCATTTAAAAGATTATTTAAAATGTACCAGACAGGACTTAACGAACCAACTCTGAAATAGAAAGAAAAAGAAGAAAGAAAAACCATTTATTCAAACCACCACCGCTTAAAAAATAATAACAAAATAATTAAAAAATAAAAATAAGTTACTAAAAGAAAATATACAAAATTTGATAAAAGAGGTTCAAAGTAGTGGTGGAGAAAAGGCCTACAGCTCAGCATGTGTTGTCATGTGTTGCCACACAACAACGCTGGTTTTCAGCTGAGACCTGTGTTGACTTCACGGACTTCTTGGTTCCAGTAAGGCCAAACGTACACAACACATTATCAACTAAAAAAACACTGCGAAATATATAAACTAAATAATACATACAATTCTAAGTTTTTAATCTTTGTATATACAATTCAAACAAAACAAATAGTATCTTTCAAACGGAAAACTACAGATCGAATACAGGACGATAATTATTTTCTTTGTCTAGAGTCGAACAGGAGCCTGTCGAATCTCAGACAATTAACCGATTGTAAAAACACGGAGGCATTTTGAAACTAAAGCCAAGGGCAAGTAAAGCTCTATAACATTGTAAGTAGGTTTGAAGTGATCGCGTCTTTACAAGTTACGGATCCCGACACGTACGCATTCCGGGATGAGCCAGGATAGGACGTTCCCACGAAATGTAATAGACGCCAATAAACAACTCCCGTGAAACCGCATCCGCTAAATGACGGCCGTAATAGCAGTGGGATCGTGGACGTCTCCATAAAACGAAAATACTCCGTCTTAATAACGTCTTGTAGTTTTAAACGTCTATGATCGCAAGGCAGAACTTACTAGCATACTACGCATCTGCAAAAGAAACGATAAAAGCGTAATATTCATACCAATGTTTAGGCAGTTATAAGAGCCTTAAAATCTTTAAAAAATAAGGCTGTTTACGGCCGGCATATAAATGTAGCCGCTTTTCAAAAGCAAAGCCTAATTGCTGTGGCCAGCGAGCAATGTGGATAAATAGTCAGGAGATTGGGCCTGACGATGCTTGGCGCCGCGCCGCCCTTGCGAAATAGCTCTACGTGGGGATATTTCACTGGTCTGCGCCCCTAGCATTAGTCTGGAGTCCTCAGTTACAGGTGTGTTAGATTGATCAATCGCTAGCTAGTTTATACTTAAAATCGATTATTTATTATTTAGTTTATCGATTTTTTCGTGTACATTTACACTTTATTTTGTAGTTAATAAATAAATCCAAACACAAAGCCAAAACTGCTTCTATACTATTTTAAAACGTTATGGGCAGAGTTTCAATTGGATCATTGGCATTGGCAAAGATTTCATCACAGATTGCAAACTCTAAAGACGTAGAAATTTCCAAAAACTGCTAGCACTTACAGCCAAAAGTGGTCTCAGACCAGCCAGCTCTGAGATCGCCATGTGTGGTGCGGCCGCGCGGAACGGCGATGCGGCGCGCACCGAGCCGCGGCGGCGCGGCGGCGGCGGCACGGTCCACTTACCGCAGCGAGAGGCACACGCCACAATGGGCTACTGGAGGTTTAATACTAGATCGATAAGCATGGAACACGTTGCTTTTCCTGATAAAAAAAAAAAAAAAAAAGAGCCATACTAGTTTTTTGTAAGTTTCTAGATATTATTAAATAATCTCAGTGATAAATCGTATAGAAACGCGCAGGCGGGCGTCGAACCTGTACGACTGGATTTATTCTAATGGACATGTTACCACAGTCAAGGTCTTTGCGAAAGTTGGCTGCTTTCGCACATCTTCGTGGACCTACAAGGTCAAATATGACATACTATGATCACCAATTCGCAACGCGTTTTAAGACATATTTATAAATATTTATTTAAATGATATTTCGGTTTGCAAAACAATTTGTACTGTATATAGTATATACCTTTAAGTTGGTAAACAAGAGGATTATGACATGTTTTAAAGGTTTTGTGTAGTTTCTACATATCTTCAAGTGATTATTTCATTATCTTGACTCACGTAAGAATACCAGACTGCATAAGTACATTGATCTGTGTAGAAATCGAAAGTGCTTCTATTTACGACAAGCAAAACAACATTATTAAACACTGCAAATACATTTTTATGAACTTAGAAAGCTAATCAACGAAAGTGGTTCTTATCGATAAGAGTGCGCCAAGTTTTGAAATAACATACTTGTTTTGCGATAATGAACCTTGGGAAATTGAACGAAAGTCGATATTACACTTTCTAATTATATATGGGTATTGTGGTACCTATAAATAAAAGGCGTGCCTATTACAAGCTTGTGAGATAACTGTTTAGTGTTATGAAACCTATGAGTGGATGTAATAATGATTTGTTAAACACAAACAAAGCCTATAGATAAAGTGCCTGCTTGACATCCTTTTGCAAAGAGCCAACTACTTATTCAATGCAGGTTGTGAGGTGGTTTTAAAGCCTAGACTAGAATAGATACCTGGTCAAGAACAGTTAGTTATCCGAGCATCTGTGAAACTAAAAAGACACAATAGGAAAACTAGTCGATAAGGTTCACCGTTTGCTAGAAATGTTATTAAAATATTGACAAAAATGTAAATTACACAAAATTAAGCACACATCACAAAGTACTTCTAGTACTTAATAATCAGCTGTGATGAAACATTGACACACCTACTACTGTCCTCATGTTTAAACCCCATTTTAAAATTAACAGTAGTAACCTTTTAACGATGACAAAAAGTAATCTAAAGGCAGGTTGAGGTATTTCAAAATAATCTATACGCAATACGAATATATCTAAATCTTTATTTAATTTATTTAAAATCATCTTTTAAAAATACTTACCTTTTTGTAGAGACTATTACGGCCGGTTTCTGGAAACCCAAATCACGATTGATCCGAGTTTGACACATAGTAATTATTTGATCATTGTCTAAAGATTTAAAATATCATAAATCTTTTTAGAAAACATTAGAATAGGAAAGTGCGTCTTGCAATAAATATTGATCGCTGTTTACGACAGCTCCTGAGAGGTGACTGGGCACTATCAGCCGAATGACTGCTAACTTGGAGAGAAATTCAGCGCTTACGCATCTTATACAACTTAACAGTTGACCACGTTTATCTGACATCGTCTGTCATATTTATTTGTTTCCTCAAGTATTCAATAAAAAAATATATTGTCACTTATAAAGTTTTTTATTATAAAGGAGCTTTTTGCGCGTTAAAAATACTTATAGACAATGTAATGCACATTATTAGTGTGAATTTTAAAACAAAAAATAAGTAATTACCTATGATCTAAGCAATAACGGTATTGCGTATCAGTATTAACATAACTATAATAAATGTCTACACTTGCAGCTAATTTATTACTAGAACTACCCGTAGTTTAAAATACAAGATATACCTACTTACAGCATTGTACATCTCTTTTAACCTACAAAAAACTTCAACTCCATATTTTTGATGCATTCTTTAATTTTCTGAGATACTAGTACTCCTGGTCACAACGACCAAGGTTTAGTGCGTTAATTTGTAAAGTGACCAGATAGATAATTGCAGTCCCACGCATGTTGACTAAGACATGGCCACTAGAAAGTGAAACTGACCACACAAATGTATTTTTCGATTTAACTTTCCCATAACATTGAGTAACATTGTAAATGGCTTGCAAAATGATTATGTTAGTCATAGGAACCAACTAGTCGCCGAACAATCCACCAAATGTAAAAAAAAAAAACGAATAAACATCCTCTTTGGAAAGAAATACCTAATAGGAAGCAGGTTTATTTAAAGGTATTTTCAATTTTTTGCACCAACTTTATAATAGGATAAGAAGAAAAATGTATCTTCGTTTTCTGTCTATAGGTACCTACTACATATTGTATTCAATATTATAACTAATCACACAGAAAATGATAATAAAATAATGTTAAGTTTAAAGAAGCATAGTGATAATATATAAGTTCGTAAAAAAAGTTATAATTTGATCAACTTTAAAAGCAAAACAACAAATCGTTGACCTTTCCTCAAGGTGTCATTTACTTATTGAATAATTCCACTGATTGGATAATGAGACCGACTCATTATCTAATTTATTTAATTTGGTGCCTTTTCACATGCTCTTGGTGTCTGTCTATACGGCACGGGGCGATTGGGAACATAAAAACGAGATTGAAAACCAATTAAGTTTTCGTTTACCCGATTTTTACTATTATGTTATGTAGAATTAGCGCTGGTTTTTTATATCAATGCAATCGTATTTCGAATGAGTATGGTATGATCTGTTTTTGAATAATATAGCTTAATGTATAAACTATTAATACCTAAACTTTATGGTTCAAAATCCGTGAAACAGTATAAGGTAAATCTTTTCAGATCTGCATTGATATAATGTCCACAGCAACTTCATAACTAACAGAGGGCTAATTTCTTATGAATTTAACTTGACCTATCAACTCTATAACTTGGTTATTTTCTGTCATTTTAAGAGCCCTAAATGATGTAAACACAATCATGAATTTAATAAATGAAAATAATACATCTCTGAAGCATGCTGCTTGTACCGATAAGAAGGCTTCGACGGATATTTGCGTGGCAAGAGTATAGTATCGACGACCTGTTGTGATTCACTTTCACATGCAGCGGGCGTGGCACGTGCTTTCGAAGGCACCTTACTTATCCAACTAACAATAACAAATAAACAACACAGTCGTTGTTTCCTCAGAATACAGCGTTGTTCTTTGGCCCAAACTTATTTTTAAGGTATAGAAATATCACCTTAAAAAGTCACAAAGCTATGCGCATAAAACTTAAAAAGGCTGGCAATTTACCTAAGTTTGATCTTTCTGCCATTTTTAGGTTATCATTTTGTAGAAAAACAACAAACCTGATCCAATAATTGAGCAAATACATCAAAATCATGTAAATATTTGTTGAGCCGCGGTATCAACCTCATCTCCAACACCCTTAGTAATTATGCTTACTTAACTACTTAGCACTTAACAGGGTCACCTTGCTTACCTTATCTATAAAAGAGTTTTAACCGCACCGGAGCCCGAAGCCAAATCGATAATTCTGTTTAAAATATCTTACTGTTGACGCCCTGTAGCTCTACCATGAGTTTTTACTATACTATATTTACTATACTCGCTAGCGTCTGTAGTTAAAAAAATGTATGAAGATTTGTACAGCGCCTCTAGCGGATAGTTGGGTACTAAAATTCGTCATACTAATATTTACGAAACTACTGTAGTAAAGTCAGGCGATTTTACTGTGACAACTCATGGTAGAGGTACAGATATCGCTGTGGTCTAAATGTGAAGGCTGGACATTCAACGACTTACCACACCTTCATTCCACAAAAACTGCTGTTTAATCTATGCATTTGTCATACGAACTGTTGTAGTTCTGTGTGTTCGAGGAAAAGCTTGTTGGTCTTGTATCAATCAAATATTGAATGTTGTTCGATTATTTGCTTAGGGCCATTTTGGGAATTGAATGACGACAAATATTTTGGTATATTTGGTTTATCGCGAGGACGTTGTTTGAAGGTTATTCAATGGTATTGAAGAATTTGAGAATTTAATTAATTTTACATTTGTATAATAAATACTTAAGTTGTTTTTTGTAAAATATTTTTTTCGGAACTATTAAACTATTCTGCTTTGGGAATTAGAACACCAAAGTTAGACTTACAGATGTAAGACTCACTAATTACATCACGCTATATGTCTCAGAGTGATGAGCACAGTGGAAGTGCTCAATGAGGTATGGTTGATCTAACACCATGTGGGCCATCATTTTATTTTATACTAGTAGTACGCCCCGCCTTCGCACGGGTAGCCTATATAAAAAAATATCATTATTATATAGCCTATGTTCAGCACAGATAATGTAGCTTTACAACAGTGAAAGAATTTTTGAAATCGGTCCAGTAGTTTCGGAGCCTATTCGATGCAAACAAACAAACAATCAAATCTTTCCTCTTTATAATATTATTATTAGTTTAGATGTAGTTAAAAAATAGTGAAGCTTATTCATTTACCGTTGACAATCAAAAAGGTGAAGCATGATTAGAATGAGGAATGAATGCGACCGACGCGACGCTATCAACTGGCAAGGATGCGTGCGCGCTGACCTTACAACAAAAACACGAACAAAAACTTAACCCTCCATTAAGTAGTCGGCAAAAAACCGGTAATCGATCGATTTTACGGTTCAATCGACTGTTTACAAGCGATTTTGTTGATTTTGTGTGAACAAGTTATACAATGACTGTATTGAGTGGTTTTGTTGTCATTGTAATTTTATTTCTAATGTTGTTGAAATTCTATTTAGTAAAATTTACCTTTATTGATATAGCAATAAAATATAAACTGAAATAAAGATAAAACTACTACGTAATATTACGGAGAGTTTCCAAGAATATTTAATACACTACCTCTGCAAATATTGTCTACTAAAGAACCTTCTACTCCTTCCTGGCTCTACTATGTAGATCATCTTAACCTGCACCGTAACGTGCTAAAACATTTGTTAGCTGCTCATAAACCTGTAACGATTCATTGCACTTCCTACTTTACTACTTTCTATTCAGAGTCCTGAATTGCATGCCTTCTTCATAACTTGAAACCTTTATTCGCGCAGACATTTTATGTAGTTGGAATAAGGTTGCATTTGAATTGAAACGGTTTGTTTATTCACTGGGCGATGACTGCAGATGTTGGAGTTCAGTTAGTGTGGAGCACGCATCGTTTTTCATTACAATAAGGTTGAAATCGGCCTGTTGTGGTTCTGGTGGGTGTCGTAATGGTTACACATAGTGCAGTTATATGAGAACGTGCGAACGCGCGGCTCATTCACGGTTTTTGCATAAATAGCGAGAAATGTTACAAAATACGAGGTATTGTTCGATTGTGGCTTCAATTGTTTTTAGTAGCGTGGTTTGGTTTGTATAGCTTTGTGTTTGAGGCTATGGGAAATTAGCTTTTAAGATTGTGGTATGTTTATCTTGTAAGACATTTGTGGTATCTAGCTCATTAGATTTTCTTAGCGGTGCTTCGGTTTTTTCAAAAATACTAATTTAATTAAAGTATAGTGTTTTTGATTCTATAAAAAGTGAACGTTGATCTTATTAGCTATTCATTAATGGTGGTTGACTTGAATTACTATATCCATTATCATAAAATCACAAATCATAAATCGTGCACATCTGCATGAATAGTCATCAGCTTACATGTGAAAAGGCACGAGCTTACTTCCTCGCTCTGCTCGTAAACTTCAGAACGACTTGGAGTCTGAACCACCTTCGGACATCCTCATTGCTGTAACAAAGTGAATTATCGTTTTCTCTTGCATTAACCGAAGTAAAAGTACAGTCAACCTTATAAGTTAGCCTATTAAGCAAATACTTTTTTTTACCTTTTTTGACGTGACATGACAACGTCTTATAATTCGATAGAGCCGGCTGCACGCACGAAAAAACATGACTCATGAGGCGTTCTGAGGCGTTCTGAGGCGTTCTGAGGCGTTCTGAGGCGTTCCATGAAGTGACGTTGTCACGTTCAACTATCGTCAGTAAACCGACTTTACAGACAACCATTTTTTTTTTACCTATCAAGGGCACCTGTCAAACACCAAAGTTAAGCGTCGAGAGAATATATCTTGATAAAGTGTAGATTTAGTTACTCTAGTCTAGATATATATTTAATCAAACAAACATCTTTTTCTCACAGCGAAAATAATTCAAACAAAGCCACGGGCCTCTCCTTTACCATAAAATTACACCACCTTTATGGCATTTCACATACGGTTGCATAACTTGTATTTGTATTTTGTATTTATTCAATAAAACAACAACAACATTCAATCATAACATAAATAACATAATATCTACTTACAGCTAAGGTTTAGTGCATTGTTTTTCGATGACAAAATACGATGTGCTTTAGCAGCCGTACTAGGTCGAGCCTGTGTTACGGACTGCTAATATCCCTCACCGAAAGTATACAAATTTCTCAAGGTGTTACAATTGTTTAGTTAGGTACAGTCTAACCTCTGCTAATCACACAACACAAACACAAATAACACCGATCGACGACACCTCAAATGAGGGTAGAAAAACTGAGGTGAGGTAGCTACGCGTCGAACTATGCTGAACCGCATGAGCGGTATGCGTAAAATGGCACGGTACAAAGATTGATGAAACCGAAATTGAGGTATCGTCGCACTCACACTATACATGAATTGAAATTGGTTGTTAAATCTGATTTAGTAAAAACAGTAAGTAGTTGATTATAGTTGAGCAAAAAAGATAAGCAATGACATGAATCTAATTAATAAAAAAATAAAATAAGTAAATAAATAAATAATCATGGATCTCAAAAATGATACATATGTATGTGTTATTTGAGTAAGTATAGCTACTTACTTATAATGCGTTGTTACGTCATCATTATCATCATTTATTGAAAAAGGGAAAGTTCACGGTTGTCAAGTACAAATTATACTTACAGTTTTATTTTATTTTGAATCTAATTTGTATATCCGTTGTCTTTTATTGCGTCAGTGGCATTTTTTAATGGTAAAAGGATGGTGTTATGAGTTCCTGGTGAAATACTTTTGTTCAAAAATATTGTTCGAAAAATTAAGGAAATTGACAATTATCGCGATTGTTTTAAAGTTCAATTTATATATTAATAACTAAATTGTTCAAATCTGGGACAGCTTACAAGTGGTTTTATAACAAAACAATTAGCTGTAATACCTAGTTATATAAACAAAAAGGTCGTTCAACCTGAGTCGATTGTGTTAGTTTCAACTAAATATCCAAACCTTAGCAAATTTCTTATTTAACTAATCTAAAAACACGTTTGCACGGCACGTTGATGAGTACTTTGTGCGTATAGAATAGCACGGCACGGCTATTATTAAGTTGCTTGATTTAAATTTGTTTTTATTTTGAGTTGTTGTCTCAATACAATTAAGAGCTATGGTTTAGAACTCTGAGTATCAGACAAGAAAATTCTGTTTCTCGAAATATTAGTTACATGTTTCAAAAGGCTAAGTACGAATAAATATGACAATCGTAAACGTATCGTGACGATAGCACATTCAAGATACTACGCGGTGACGCTGCAATGTTCGGCAGTTTAGCTACCGTCAACGCGTAGTGTCACTCGAATACGTCACCGAATTGATATGTTTACGATTGTCACATTTATTCGTGCTCGGGGTACATTTGTCCACGATTGGGTAAATTACAACTTTACGTGTCAAAATGACTTATCATACTTATTAACATACTGTATGCTCTAATGCTTCGGCTACATTAGCGGGCGAATATTCGTATCTTGTTGGAGCGACAAAAACATCGTGTTCGGGTATAGGCGATCTTCTTGTCTAAATACTACGCGATGACACGATGTACCCGGCCACATACATCGCGTTAACACGAATATTCGCCGAAGCCCGCTAATGTGGCCCCAGCATTAGTCGTCAGTCTCAAGGCATCCTTACATGAAGATAGCGCTATAAAATATTATTTTTTCAAGAGGTAATGCAAACGCCTAGGTAATGATTAAATTCAGACTGTGATTATGTAATTAGAAAGATGTGCGCATTACATAGCACGAGAGGTACACAGTGGTACTTGTATTATTAGCCGCTATTAGATAATTATACAGTATCGGGCCTTTTCTGCAGTTTCATTAAACTTGGCATTTTTTTTTGCTCTGTTATTGCTTTTATGAGAGTCATAGCGTGGTACAACTAACTTAATTATTAGTATTATTTTTAATTGTATTTTATTACATGTGGTTATTCAATTTAAATAAAGAAGTATAAACTTTGGTTGTATAATGTTAGATTTTTTATCAAATCCGATTTTTATACTGATTTATATAAAAAATAATACATAATTGAAGAGATACATAATATCTACTTAAATAAAATACACGAATACATAATTGTTTTTTTTGTATCCCATGTGGTACACAGACGATGATGACGATTTATTTTAGTGATGTACCTAATGTAGATTGTATGATAATAAATGTTTTTTTTTATGTAGGTCGTGTTGTGGGTGAATATTTGTTTATTTATAAGGTGTGAGACAGTGGCTATTGTTATGATATTAAACCGCAGTTTATGTTAATGGGTGTTATTGCGCGGTCGGTCTCGGGGTCGGCGACTGATTTAATCCTGTGCACCGGCTCTTTATAATTTCACTTTCGATAGGTCGACGGACGGATCGGGGTTAGGGCTGCCATTCAAACTATTATAAATATATAAAAAAGTTTAAAAAATAAGTCACAATTTACTTACATATATAAATATTAGCGATTTTTAACAATCACTAAATTCAATATTAACTATGTTTTATTTTTGGCAAAAGATGATAAAAATGTGTCAATTATCTGAATTTATGTGACTAAATCTAATTGTAAATTGGTGTAAAACCGTGATAATTGATTAAATAAATAAATATCACTTGCTGAATACGCTGTTACGAATTAATGTTGTCCCATATCATTTTATTTATATTTTGGAATTTAATTCAAGACAATTTCACGCGACAACCCTAAAAGCCGCGTAGGATGAAATAATGTTGATCAAAACAACAATAAATCCGCTATCGCTTTTCTAATTCCATGAAAGTTTGAACTTGAACTAAGCCCATTAAGTATGCATAATTAATACATTTACTTGGCTGATGTTAGTCATATTTTTACGTAATAAATAAAATAGATAGAAGAATAGAAAACTCTTTCTTGTACATCATAAGATTTAACATAATTTTTAAGGAAACAGATTTGAGTATTAATACATAAAATGAACGAAATATCTTTATTTCAAATATAATTGAATTGAAATTGAAATTGAAATTTATTTAATCAACAACAAACATCATACATTCATTAGTTAATGAACAATACTATATCTCTGTAATTTACAATATATCTAAATAAAAATACTTTTAATTAGTTTGTAGGTACTTTACTAATTTGAGTTTTATTTTACATTTATGTTTTTTGCGAGTTTTTTCGTCACGATAGTCGTATGATATGATATCGCCATTTCAACTAACAAAATATTATTGTAAATAAACCCCACTAAAAACCCAAATATGTAGTATCATTCATTAAATTATTTAGTTTTTGCAAGGCCAAACAATAAGTTGAAAATAGTTTAATTCCGAAAATTATAAATGAAGCAATATCAGGCAGCGCAGGCACAGGTGCACATTGCCTCATAAGGCTCGATCGGTTTCGCGGTAAAAATGCAGCGTGCGGTATGTCCACCGTGTCGCAACCACAACCCGATGGTGGTTGCATCACGGTTGATGAAATACGCAGACGGACAATTTTGTGTATTTTGCCCCTTGACTGTGGTATTTTTTGGCGCAGCATTTTTGATTTAACATGACCATTGCTGAGAAGTTACGTTTGCAATATTACTGATATTTTTTTATAAATGCTTAAGTATAGAATAACAAATTCGATTTATGGATTCAGAATCGCATACTTAGTAATATAGTTGTAGGTCCATATCTTCAATTTTAATTTTTGAGAAAGTGAGATTAAAACAAAACTCCTCGTTTCCCGTATTGGTTGGGTATTAACAACAAAAATAAAAAACATCAATATCGTACAAAATTGCTAAATTTAGCTATAATCAAAGTTTTCTAATAAAGTTTAAATTTTTTAATCAAATTATTAAAAACACTAATTACTTTCTCCGCTGATTAATTTATGCAAATTCAACAACTGTTAATCAAGTTTAATTACACATACAAATTATTTAATCTATTTTTTTTCCTTTTATGTTCAGACGTTCCCAGAAGTCCGTCCTCCGTAACATGACCATTGTCAATGACGTTGCTAATACATATTATTATAATGATTATGTTGTTGTTCACAGAGGGATCGAGTTACTGACAAACGGTCTCCGTCGTAACGTACGTGCTGCGACAACACAAGGTAAGTTATATATTTATTCACAAACAATAATACATTACAGTATTTAGTAATAAAAGTTTAACAGAAATGAAAACCTACTAAAATCTTCATCAAGTAATACTAAATGTATACATACATTTTAAAAGTAATGGTCAGAACTTAATCAAATTAATATAACAGACATAACATCTTTAATTTTAATACTTACTTAATTAACGAAATGCTACGAGAATTTCTCCTCTGATTGTGTTGTATGTAAAATGTCGTCTAATTAATATGAATCAATAAACGTATAAATAACCACAAAAAAAGATAAAGGTAGTATGTGTACACCATGATACTTTTGGCTTTTGTTACTATTTTGAATGTGTTGTGCCAAAGAAATCTCTCTCTCGACAGAGAGAGGGCTCTCTTCCTCTCTTATTCTTATGTCAGAATTGTAGCCACGTAAGGATGCTCTTGATATTTTTATAATAATCGTTAAAAATAATCACAACCTTCCTGCAGTATTAAAAAAACGGTTGTCAATAAAAATAATATTTTCATACATAAAATCTCCACTACTCTCTGTGTCTCTATTATACGTATAAATATTGCTTGTAGTTATATAACTTATAGACATTCAGAAGTGAAGAACATTCATAATTAGATTCCTGAATGAACACTCCACTCAGGTATTTCATATCATCTACATTAAGGTGGGCCTGGTGACCCAAGATACAGGTCTTAGACCTATTTGGGCACCTGCTCTCAAAACGTTGCAATACTTTGTTAGATAATTTATAAGATTGTACTCTAAGTTACTTGTTAATTTGTTATAGACATATGACTAAAATCATTAAAAACTTTTTTACTTCAATTGAAAATGAAACCACTTTCATTCCTCTCCACATCAAAGGTATTCGATTTCTCAATAAAATAAAAAGTCAAACAAAAACGTTGTTGTAACGTTGTAATTGTTCGAATAGATTGCGTACTTTTTCGACATTCTTTTTATGTTGGAAATACATTGCTAGCTACTGCTCAACACTGTAGTTTAAATAAAACAGCCTCCGTTATATGACGGCAATAATAACTACTGAGTATAAAAAACCAATAATTATTATCTTTGACTAATTGCTTTCGTTTAACTTTCTTCAGTTGACTTATTTTCTCATAGACACTTGGTTTACAAGTTTTTAAACAATATAAAATGAATCTATGTCAATCTTTTATTTATAGATTCTAAGTAGGTACATACTTCACACAACGAATAATATTTTGTATTATTATTTTTCCGTAAATAGATAACTAAGAGTTTTTTTTATGATAAATATCGTGATAAGTTTCTTGCCCGTTCTTCTAGGCTCTGGTCGCGTGGAACTGGCACCTAGAATCACCTAGCATGTAAGACGATTCTAAATTATCCTTGTGATTTTACTGAATAAAGTAGTTTTGACTTTGACCATAAGCGTGATAATACGAACACAGTATCACGAAAACAGTAGCAGATAACTTTTCTCTGTAAAAAAGACATAAACGCACACACGCAAGCACATATACGACTGATGGAAAAACTAGGTATTGTGCACTGAGGTGAATGTTAGTAGTTTTATCTACACATTGTGAGGTTGTATTTTCGGAAATAAAAAATTAAATATTAATATTAATTTCACTAAATAATATTCATAGACATCGAACCCCAAAATTAAGCTTAGGAACAAGATTGCTGATACCTGTATATATTTTTGTGAAAATGTACCTACCTACAACTTACACTTACATTTTACCGTCAAAGTCAAAGTCAAAGTTATTTTATTTGCTTGAATTAAATGTACATAGATGTTAAAAGATAGTTTGTTTCAATTTAATTCTACCTTATATAAGGCATGCAAAATTTTAAAAATTACAAATTATTATTAAATTGTATTCTATTGCTAATTAACATTTTTCGTCTTTATGTTATTAATTAATAAATATAATTAAGGAAATAGAAAAATAGTTATAATAATGTCAGTAATTAAAGTAATAGTTAGGTAAGTATAGATTTTAGAATAGTATTTTTAAGAAGTAAATTGAGTTAGATTATCAGTAAAGAATTGGTTTACAGTATAATAACATTTATCGGCCAATATAGTTCTCAACTTTCTCTGAAACAACGAAGTGGGTAATTCGCGCAGTGATAGCGGGAGTTTATTATAAACAAACGGAGCCATACAAAAGACACTTTTGCGCATCAATGTGGTTTTAGAATTACGCACACAGACTTTCTTTTGATCTCGTCTGTTACGTTGAACGACATCAGACAGCCGACAAAACAGGTCTGGATTGTCTCTAACAAACATAGCCGTTTCCAGAATATACAGTGAAGGAATGGTTAAGATGGTGTATCTCTTAAAGTATGGTTTGCATGAATCTGTTACTTTAAGATGAAACATGGCTCGAATACATCGCTTTTGATGTTTAAAAACTTTGTCAACGTCCGTCGAGTTGCCCCAGAAGATTATACCATACCTAATATGTGAGGCAATAAGACCATGGTACGCAGTTAGCAGAGCTTCCACATTAACTACCGGAGATAATTTGTAAAGAACATATGCAAGACTGTTTATTTTTTTACATAAGCTTTCTACTTGCGGCTTCCAATTTAACTTTTTGTCAATGTTTATACCTAAAAACTTTGTGCTATAAACTTCCTCAATATTTTTATCATTATATTTTATGTCAAGATTTGTAGAAGCAGCATTATCGCGTTGTCTGAAATTAATTATTTTAGTTTTATTTATATTTATTTTTAAATTATTATTATCCAACCATTTTATTATTGAAGTCAAAGCGAAATTTATGTCAGAATTAAAAGTGTCAATGTTATTACCAGTAATAGTTACAGTACTATCATCTGCAAACAAAGATATAGGATGTATTGTGGCTTTTGGCAAGTCGTTTATATAAACTATGAAAAGCAGTGGCCCCAACACACTTCCTTGGGGCACACCGAACCGTGATTGTCATGCTTTAATATAATGGTGGGTACACACGTACGTACATGTGCGATGAGCATGTTTCATTCGAGCATGACTATCTACAAACATGCTCGATCCTGCGTCTACACGTAAAAGCTTGCTCGAAGAACATGTTCAGTGTGCGTTGAAACTCTTCGAGCAATGGACGATTCGTTGTTGTGTTTGGTGGGCATCGCCTGCTACATTTACTGTCAGGGAAAACTACGCGAAGAAGGCGTCGTCGTCGCTGGGTTAGGCCAATGTTGCAAAGAAGAGAACGTCACAGTCATGTTAATTTGATAAAAGAGTTAGAACCTGAAGAGTTTCGTAACTATTATAATTAAAAATAAAAATAAAAAATAAAACTATTATATTAAATTGTTCCACAAAATCCCGAGAAAATGAACGAAAGTCCGACATTTTAACAGCGCACTCGCACCCTCTTCACAAAAATATCAATCACGACTAACATGCTCGACCTCGCGGCTACATGTACAAACATGCTTGCATCGAACATCGAGCAAGAATTATGGACGTTTGAATCTTGTTCGAATCGAACATTTTGGTTGGCTTCGAGCATTTGTCTTGAGACTTGCATGGTACACACGTCCGTACTTGCTCGAGATCGAGCAAGTTTATCGAGCAAGTACGTACGTGTGTACCCACCATAAGACTGATGTTTTTGACGGCCAGTATCTGATATTTTGACAGCTGTCATCAGTGCTTGAGGCTTTCTGAATTAATAAAAAAATAAATGAATTCAGACTATTCAATTGTGCTATTCAACATCTTCCTACCTCCTTCATTTATTTCACACGTCTCTTACCACACAAGGTGTGACACTTGTTTTTTTTTACAATGATTTCCGAAAGAGTACGCATCGGCTTAATTCGGGCATTAGTACAATAGTCGGGCGCTGATCGGCGTTATTATGTATTATCACGGTCGGTGCTGACGAGCTGCATTCCGGCGCCGCGGGACGCGCTGACGCCACTTCGGGGAACTGCAGCAGCTCAATGATATGTAACTGGTGAACAGAAGAAGCTTTTATTCACAAAGGCAATGGCGTATAAGGTTTATTACATAAATAAATAAATAAATATAATGCTGGACAATCCACACACCATCATCTAGCCCCAAGCTAAGCAGAGCTTGTGTTATGGGTACTAGAAGACTGACATACTTAATACAATACATTACATACATAGATATTTTTTATTTATACCTACATACAAAATACCCAGAACACCCGGAATAAATATTTGCAGATCGTATAAACATTTATCCCAAGGCGGTAATCGAAACCGCAACCTCCGCGTCGCAGGCGGACCTGCGCCCACCGCGCCACATCGGTCGTATTAACAGAGGCAATGGCGTATAAAGTTTATCACATATTTGAAGCAGTAAAATAAAGGATTTGATCGCGAACGTAGTTATTAGACCACAATAAAAGAAAACCAGCTTAGGAACTTACGGTCCATGTTTCTACTGGTTTTTGTCTTTACTGTCAAATCATTTACGGCCGGTTTCTCGAACGATGATCAACGAAAAAATCACATAATTACTATGTGTCAAACTCGGATCAATCATGATTTGGGTTTCCGGAAACCGGCCGTTAAAGTGCACGAAAAAACTGTTTTATTCAATATTCTGTTCAATTAGACTATATATCAGAAACAAAACTTCTGAAGTTCCCCAGCTAATCCCTTTGTAAGCTGTGGCCCGATATTTGATGGGAACTCAGTTCTCTGTGTTCTATCGTATTACGCCCGAAATTACCGGGACGTATGAACTTGTGAAACCGCGCAGCTCTGTGATCACGCGCCGCTGTTAGAGCTGGCTAATACACATCACAACTATTTTACATCATTAAAAAAAAACTGGTTGTCTGTAAAGTCGGTTTACTGACGATAGTTGAACAACTCTCAGTCACACGTCAGTCCTAAAACTTGAGGTTACCAAGTTTAAGAGCAGAACCGCAACCAATACGAATACTTACAAAACAATGAAATTGCTGTATAACTCCACAGTCGAACTGTCATTACAGTGCAATGTACTTTTAATTTTTTACAATACAATTGCGATTGTAAGTTTTTCAGGCTTTTATGTCAACTATTATGCGTGTATTCTTCAATGATTACCTATACACGCCCACGTGTCTTTACTAAACCCATCTTCATCACCATCAAATCACCATAGCAATCAATGGATTGATATTCATAGATACCGGAACGGAAACTCGCACATTTTACAAAACTAATCTAATCCAGAACAGCCTCGCATTAGATCCTGATAACACTCAATTATACCGGCGGCCACATAAACTGGAGTTGCATTCCTGTCGCGGCCAATCTGCACTAACTGCTTTGAAATACTGCCTACGAGATATTCCGACACCTGTATTTTAAGTTAAAATATTTTTCTAATAAATAGGTTTATTTTCAGCTATCCAGTTTCCTTTATACAACCTTTTTATTAGACTAGATGGCGTTTTGTGACTTTCTACTTGTTCATGAATATTTATCTAACCATTGTTGATCGAAATTATATTGCAAAACTGTCAGCATCTTTGTACCTACACAAGATTTTAGTATACCGGTTTTGTTTCGGAAATACCTAACCCTAAGAACACCAAATGAAAAAAGAATCGTCCTCAAAAGATATACATTCACCATAAAATTGGTAATTATAAGTATTTCTTTTACATCCAGCTTGTTTCACTTCACAATCTATTTTTCACAATTTTCTTCGCGATTGTTAAGGGAGCTGGAGATGATTTGAGTGAATGCTATTAATACAAGTGCAAGTACAACTCGAACTCATATCTATTTAGTGTTATAAATGTTATAATAAAATAACTAACACATCTGCGCGCGCTTCCACACGTGCGTGGGCGATCCGTTGACGTATGTCCTTGTCCTTGCACCTTTGTATGTTATTGCCACGTTAAAAAAAAATAAGTCAAGAGCACAGATAATATTATTTAGTTTGTTGGTCCTGAAATAGTTTAGTTTAGATTGTTAGTCCCAAATGAATATGAGAACTCTTCTTATTTTATAAATTGCGTCATTTTTTGCCAATGTCCATTGATTATATTGCAAAATAATGTCATGTCAATCAAAAGTCAAGTCGACTGTCTTTTTATTAAAAAAGAATGGCGGAACAATGGATACTTTACAATCTAGCTGACTTTCAAACATTTTTATATTGTCCATGCATGAATGTAAAAATTAAAGAAATACGATCGTAAAACAACGGCGACTAGTTTAGTGAAACTCAACAAAAGCTTATGTTAGCACGTATGTAAGTAAATAATCGCGTCCCGTCCAGGCCCACACAATAATACCAGGTACTGCCACAGATAGTAATTACAGAAGGTACACTAATTACACGGGCGCCTAATTTTGTTTGTTTTTTGTAATTAGCTGGGTAGCTACTGTACGTGTGATTACGGGCGTTTTTCCACGTCTTACCTAATTATAGCGTTTATAACAATAAGAATTTCAAAAAGTGCACTAATTATTTGAAATGTCACGCTATGTTGTGTCTAGTTGCATTTCGTGGGATTGCATTAAAATGAACATTTTAATAAATCTCCCTTTTAATGCTTTGCTAATGTCGCTACGTTCGTCTGACCGCATTTTTGCCGCTCATTTTGACCCATACAAAAACATTCCAGTACTTTTAATGGAGGCAGTGATTAACTCGGGATGCGCAATCATCGGAGATCATTTAAAGTATATAACATTTAATATAAATATTTGTGCACTTAATTAAAATACACCATGATTTTCCACTTCAAAATAGTTTTTTAATGCTCGCGATAATCCCACTGTTAAACGAGAATCAACTGTATTCTAATCATTATACGATATCATATTCAATACTGAGTGCACTTTAAATAAATATTACCCTGTCAGTGACTTAGCAAGTGTTATTAAAAATCACGCACAAAAGGGCTTCAAGACCACCACAGTCTGAGCTTACAGGATATAATTTGTTGATTAAGCCTCGCTTCGCTAAGCTTCTTGATAGAGATCATTTGATGTTGGATTATGAAGAGACAATAGAACATGAGTAGCCAAAAGAAAGTGTGAGAGAGTTATTAAGACTTGCAATCAAGTGGATTATTACATGTAGAGTGGCCTTTACGTTTGATTACACATTTGCCGCGATCAAATAGCCAGATTTCACTTCAGTCTAGTCTAGATTTGTAGTATTGTTACGTGTAATCAAATCATTTCTCCTACTCTTTGTAAAGGCTTACCCCCAATCTTATAATAAGTTAGCGCAGACTTGAAGTATTGATTACCATACGTAATGGTGACATAAAGTCAACGCTAACTTTTTATAAGATAGTGGGATACTATACATACACCATGCGATAACAAAACACAAAAATTATACATAAAAAAAGTGGTAGCTATTTGCATTTTGGAAAATAGTCAATTTTGTGCGGATGGTCGAGGTAACAATGTAAATAAAAACATAAATTTGCAGAACTCTCGGAAAGCGTCGGCAATCAGTTCTCAGCGCACTGAAGTGATTGACGAATCAGATTGTAACGAGTGAAGACATATGCTAATGCTAGTCCTGCATTGACGGATGCAGGAAACTGGGAATACGCAAAAGGATGATTTGATGAAGCTTACAAATAGAAAAGAACAGAAAACCACGTTTCTTATTTAAAGTTGGAATAATAAACACGGGAAATTCTTTTGTAAATAACCATGTAACTTTTTAAATTTGATTTTTTATACTTTTATGGTACAAGTATAAAAAATCAAAACTTTATTTATTCTTTTATTTATTCTTTAACAATAACAACTTATGCTTATTTTGTAAAATAAATAAAATAAAAATCGTTTATTTCAGACCACTACATCCATACATAAAACGTAAATTTAAAATAAACTTATTACTATAATACGCCAAGGTGAAATTAACTCGGTAAGTTCATCGAAATATCAAAAATCTCCGCTACCCCAGCTACTCAAAACTTACATACGTCTGAACATCTCAGCTCCACTAATTCTAATCAGTGCTTAGATCCAGGCCACCCTGCTATCAACAGAAACGCCGGCGCCAATCACCTTCTAAAACACAGGTCCATTGAACGCCCGATCACCGGCGACCGGCGCGGCGGACCGGCAAACCAGCAATACTCATAAAACATTGTGTAAGGAACATTCAATGTGCTATCACTGATCTACCACCTGGTATTGTGGTTGCAGTAGTGCAACTTACAACATATATTATTTGATACACGCTCTACAGTTCGCTTCTTTGTTAGCTCGTGTTGAATCTTTTGTGAAGCTTTTTATTTTTTGAGTTGAAATCGTACCAATTTTTTATTGCAAAAATCAAGTACCAATAAAGTTTCAAATATTATACCAATAAAGTTTTTAAGCATGTCTAGATTCTAGAGTGAATCAGGCAAAAAAAAATAGAAGTGATAATAAGCAACTTTTCATTTTTGGCTATTCGTCTCTACCACTACAGTTACTGTTCTGTACGTTATTTACGGCCGGTTCCTGGAAACCCAAATCACGATTGATCCGAGTTTGACACATAGTAATTATTTGATTTTTCGTTGATCATCGTTCGAGAAACCGGCCGTTAGACTATAGTAAACTCAAGATTTAAAATCAACTGTCAAGCTAGATCTTGCGTGACAATGAGCAGTAGATCGTGTAAGCTGCGATACTGGTAGGGTGCTGCAGTGCGGCAGCAGCTCGCGTGGCGACCACACGGGCGGAGGCCGCTCGGCACGGCTTGTCAGGTACAATGGACATAATCTTGCATCTCCTATATTGTCTACCAAACGCTCTAATAGCTAGCCTTGTACACGGGATCAGCGAAACACTGGATATGGCAATAGATTACAGATGAGGAACTGATCTATAGGATATCTATTATCTTCAAGAAAAGGTAAAGCACGAACCGCATAAGGTCATTGCCCCTTCACTGCAGCTTTTATCCATGATCTGATGCTTATAAGTGACACTTATAAGCTCTCTACAAAGATACGAAATGTCTATTCAAATTGACTGGGTCAATCTGATCGGGAAGTCCTAGAAGCCTTACGTCAAACATGACTGAACATTATTGGTTTGATGTCATCTCTTGATCAAGTGTATAAATCTCGAATATTTTAATTTGCAACGTCAGATTTCAACAAGAAAGTTCAAGAAATCAGATATCAACATGACAAACACGTACATACCAAACATTTCCCTGAGTCCGATTTCCATCATCAAATTAAATAAATTTTCGAATAAGTACATGTATCGTTCCTACAATTTCTCAACCAGCCTTAATAAAGCCATAAAAAGATTACAAAAACCATTGTATAAAATCATCATTAATTACGGGTTAAGTTACAACAGAATTTGTAAACAACATTTTTTGTCAACTGCAGTGGTTACACCGTTCCACTTATCTTGTAACCGTGACATGATATTCATAGACGTGGTACACCCTTCATAGTTACCCTAAAATGCTTACCTATATTATTTTAATTACGTACCAATTCATAAAGAAAAAGTAAACCGATATAGACCACACCTATTGCTAGAAAAAATCTATATAATAAAAATGGATTGCTGTTCGTTAGTCTCGCTAAAACTCGAGAACGGCTGAACCGATTTGGCTAATTTTGGTCTTGAAATGTTCCTGGAGGTCCAGGGAAGGTTTAAAAGGTTTAAGAATAATGAAAAATGCTTGGGAATGTAAGAAAAACAAGAATTTAATTTTCCCATACAAAAAGATATTAGCTGTCATGAATGTGACATGACTAGGGGTACTGTAGACTCGATCGAAACCTTATATGAATAAAACAAAACATAAAAAAATATTGATTTTGAGTCGACAACATATATCCGGAAAATTCTAATTATGGAGCATTTAATTAAATTCCAATGGCTCTGACAAACAAACCGCTGTCGCCATCTTTTAATTGTCAGTCGTTGACGTTTCGCGAAAATATTGTTTTGACACTTCTTTATGTTAGACATACTCTTTGTTATTTGTGTTTTTTCTTTAAACCTTTTTGGCCGATTATCGTTATAATCACCATAGAAAAAAGAATACTCTAAAAGTTGAAGGTTTAGTTCAAATGTCATTTAGTTTCGTAATTCATGTAATGGCCAAATATTTATAAGAAACTGCAAGCAAATGCAAATGTGCAGTCGATGTGTGGACTGGAACAACATTATACTCGGTAAGCGGCTCAATATATTTGACTTGACCACATGCATAGCCTGTGTTGAGTTGTCATGAACACGTACAGAAACAGACTCGATTTCTGTACCATTTTTCTTGATAATGGAATGGACCCCTTCATGCGCAAGTTCAACTTGAACTTGAGAATAACCACTTTCGAACCTTTTTCCAAAAAATCAAACTGCTCCTGCTACATCCCAAGATTTATTTGATGACTTTCAGGTAAGTTAATGGTGTAAGTAGGTTACTGAGTAAAGAAAAATGAAAAATAATGCTTATTACCAGATAGAGGTGGGAGGATATACCTACACCTACATACATTCACAATGCTTATTATTATTTGAATATTAGTCTAAAATATTTTCTTCTTTAAGGTGGATAAAGAGTTGACGCTAATCCAAGGTTCACTGATGACTGATGATGATTCTTCGGACAACGAGAAAAAACATCTGCTATCAGTCAGCAGTGAATTTATTTTTTAGAAGAAGAGGAGCAAGAAAACATATCAAATGGCGGGCAGACCCATCAGTACATTCAGTTGGTTATGAATGTGTTTAAAAATGGGTCAAGGCATTGGTAAAATGATAATATTGCCATCAACTTATGTGGGAAGTCCTCGGCGCATGATGCAAAATGAAGAGATAATTTACAAGGCCTTAGAAAAGAACATAGACCCGATTTAATTGCCAGAATTTTAAAACATAAATTGGAGGATTTTTTTAATAAGGAAACATATTTTTGGAATATCGAGTGCGTGGTTTTACACCATTGAATTTCAGAAACGTGGGCTTCCACATGTGCTTATCTACTGATCTACCTGTCAAAGTAGAGAAAAAACTGAGTGCTTAAAACAAATAGATTTACAGAGAGTAAACCTTAAAAATATGTTTTGTAAATTTGTCTTAGTTTATTTTGAATGTTGATTTTTAAAAAAAATAAATTGTGTAAAAAATTTTGCAGTTTTTGTCTACAATATAAAAATAAGTCAGGTTTTCCTGCCTGACGATGAAACTCCAGAACGCACGAACCGATTTCCACGGTTTTGCATTCGTTGGAAAGGTCTCCAACGAATCTAACGAAGTCTCTAACGAAGGTCGCGTTTAGGCAAGCGTAGATAGTGTAGGACGCCCTCCGGCGAGATGGAGCGACGATCTGCGGAGTGTAGCTGGCAAACACAACATGAGAAGAGCCGAAGACAGGGCTCAGCGGCGCGTCTTGGGAGAGACCTACGTCCAGCAGTGGACTGATATAGGTTGATGATGATGATGATGATGATGGAAAGGTCTCGGGCTCCGTGACAAAAATAAATAGAAAAGCGGGAAAGAGGGAAAATATCCCGTGCGAAGCCGGGACGGGCCGCTTGATGGATGTGTATAAGTTACTAATAAATTCAAAAATCTGCTTATTTATTGTCTTTAAGGTGAAACAGAGTTCACCAGGACAGCTAAAAAATTATATTAATAGGTATAATTATTAGTTCTAAGATGATGATGACATTGTTGAGTGACTGAAGTTCGGTTTTGAAAGCAGTGTTGTTTGACTCGCTTTTTCTGTTCCTTAGCCCTATTTAGTAATATTATTCGGCTCAAATTGTGACCGCACTTGACGCAAAACTTGAAAGTATCAGCGGTAATAGTGAAGCATTCGTCGCATCTTAACAATTGTTGTCTGCAACTAGGACAGGTATTACTGTTCTTCTCCCGTTCAATCCATTTCTTACAAAACGGGCAATGCATTTTAAAAGTTATTACTTCTGAAAAATAGTTTTGAAATAACAATTATAAGAACGGATATCTATCTACAGTTAGTGCAATCCAATACTTTTCAATACTTTTTTTTAATCAGGGAAGTGTCTATAATCTCATAACGTGACTTATGTGACATACAAAATAATTATGAACATTATTATGATGAACATGTGTAAGTGATTTAACCACTTTTTCCGCACACTATGGGGCCGATACTTAGACTATCTGAGTACCTAGCATGATAGGTTTTATGCACACGTTTTAAGTGACGTTTCAATACATTTTCGCCCTATGCTAGGTGCTCTGATAATGCCTTTATAAGGCTCTGAAATACATATGGTGATACGACGTTCACCGGGTCATCTAGTAGTTTATAAAAATAGCTTTAGTAATAAGCAGCCGCAACGCTTCTCGGTAACAAGTGTAAACCTAAGTCAAAGTCAGGTAATTACCTTACTTTTCCTACCACTTATAAATACAGCGTAACGTACACTACAAGGTAATCGTCGCTAATCTTGCAGCAAATCCATTACATTACAAAGTATAAAGCACACACAGATCGCAACTAGATGGTAAATCGTACAGTACAATGTACGCTCAATTACTTCGTGCTTACCTTAACTTATCGCTAAGACTGCTACATGGAACTTTCAGGCAATTTAACAAGTACCATGTACAGTCGTAGGTTCGTAACCGGCTACTGTGTTATCATAAACATCGGGATACTGCAACTAATTGTTTATGATGACAAGCTAATGAATGTGCTGTGCATTTTCATTCAATAATGCAGAGACAATGAATATGCAAGTACACAACTGACGCGCGTAGGGTTTTCACTCGTGTATAGTCTTTACATACCTACTAAAGAAAATCCATCAAACCTGCCCACATTTCACGTCAAGTTCAAACTAGAAGTTATGTCAGAATATTTTTAGCTTCTTTAGCGATATTCGGATCATAATTTTTGACTTTAAGAAGCATTAAATTAAAAGTGTGTTATGACACAATATAAATCAGAGTATCTTTTACCTCATCTATTAAAATCGCTTCATAGAGTCCCTCCATGATTGTCCACACTAATCCAAAAAGTACCTCCTATTCAATTCGTAGCTCCAGCACTAGCGTGGCCCGCGGCTTGACTCATTGTTCCGTGCGCCTATCGTTCCCTATTGTTCACTTTTTCGCCACTTCTAGCCTCGAGTGCGTCCTCTATTGTTCACTTTTCGCCACCTCTCCGTCTAATGGCGCATTCAACAAAGTAAGGGTTAGATCTAAGATGCAATTGATATCGGTTTGGATGGCTTTTTGAAAATAAACAAGCTTAGATCTAACTTAAGATTAGTGGTTTCAATATTTTTGCACTTTATATAATCAAAATAGTGAATCTAAAAAACGGCTTTATTGATTTTAAGTTTTGTCTAGGTAGGTACAGTAATACATCAGGGGACTACAAAGTGCGTGTAAGATCATAAATAAATCCCCGATAACACTGCTTGTATCCAAAACAAACAGAACTAAGATGCATCTGGCAGAACAGATGCGTCCGTCCGCGCACAGGTGCGGTGATCAATTAGCGACGATCGATGGCTGAGATTGTGCGCGTGCTCATCGCGACATCCACAGGAAGTCACGGTGTGGAACAACGTATAAGTACAAGCTTTGAAAGTCCATTGAAGAAACGAAAACAGTTTATTATACTTAAGAACCCCTTAATAAGCTGTACAATTATATTTTTTAAACTTTGTTATTACCAAATAAAATAGCATATGATAGAACAGAGCAAAAGCAACTTAAGTTTACGACCTATTATTTTTTTAAATAAAATTTAATAAATCTAATCGAAACACAAAAAGTACTTCGAGCTTAATATAAATTGGTATTTTTATTTTCAATAAAGTTTTTTTTATTCTTATAAGCTTGTAACCTGCACCATCGAACCACTGAATACTAAACCTATTCACAGTTCGCAATCAGTCGATGTTGAGCAGCCGATCGCACGGGAGATATCGACCGGCAGAGCCATCATTTACAGACCAAACAAATCAACTTCGGAATGTCCTTTTTGATATCTCAGTTATGCAGGTAATCTGATTTTAAATACGAAGAGGGATTTGCTAAATAATAATTATATTTAACAAAATATAAACTAAATCGGATTCAATCGTCATCATAGGCAATATCAAATTCACATTTTTACAGATTTCTAAAAACGTAACAGTCAGATTATAATAAAAATATGGACTGCCTCTAAAGTGAATTAATTTTTTTGTTATATAAAGTGATTTATATAACAAAAAAACATCAAAATAGGTTTATGATTGTCGGAGTAATCGCGTTGCATGTATCAAAATCAAAATTAATAAAAGTTTATTCAGTAAAATCACAAAGATAATTTATAATTGTCTTATATACCTACTAGGTGATTCTAGATACGAGTTCCACGCGGCCTATATACTTACGCATACAAAAAAAGTGGCTGCCATTTTTTAAACTCTCCTCTGTATAAAAATAACTAAAAATAATCTATAAATGTGTAATCAGCTATTAAAACAACACTAACATAATGGTAGTCTTTGAGAATGGCAGAGCATGCATAATGTCGCATCACTAATCTAATATAAGCAACGCATTGTAAATCGACTTGCAGGTTTGCATTTCCGCGTTTACTATTCACATGCTTCTGTAGAGCTACGAAAGTGCCTCATGTGTTCATATTTATTGTATTTATAAGGCAGCATCCCTGAAAAATACAGACGATTAAGTACTATTACTTTTAATTTACTATTTAAATTATATTTGTCATGATTGTTCATATAAGCATGTATGGATATAATTCCCATAGCACAAAGCTTGTATTATGTGTGAAATGTTCGTGAATATTTGTATATTTAGGTAACAGTTTAATCTAAAGATGCATTTTAAAAAAGTACCTACCTACCTACTAAGCAGTAGTTAACTGCTTAGTAGGTAGGTACTAAACTTGTACTAAAATTGTAGTGTAGAGTGCACACTGAAGAAGCCTTCGGTGTGCACTTTGCACTACAGTTACTATACTTTAGTTACTATAATGTAAAGGCAGGGTATACCTTTGTCAGCATAGTCCAGCATCTTCCAGTAATCGAATCACGTATTACTCAAATGCGTCAACGGTAGAACCGTAATGCATCAGCTCGGAAGCACTCCGTCTTATCATTAGTGAGGGTTCCCACGGGCGCCTACCTTGCCTACAATCATCTACGTAGTTTGGGAACATCAAGAAATTTCTTAGCGGAAGCTGGAGTGTTTTTAGTAATTTCTAATTTAGACTCAGATTATGTTTGAGGCAAAAAATCAAGGTGCCATGCCATATTGCTAGTACAAAGATCTGTACAGATAAATAAAAAAATATAACAACTTAAAAATACTAAAAAAAACACCTCTACTAGATATTTATTAATCTGGTAATCTGCATACCTATTCAAGTGGTACTGATTGCATACAAATGCTATCAATAAAGTAATCGTTCAAATCCCATGAACAGAAATCAAAACTGTAGGTAATCGCCGCTGCTAGATACAGCTATTCAATCGTAAAAGCTCGGCAATGAATGAAACCGTAGCATCGAGCATACGGCGTTGCGGATCACCTTGGCCAAATTGTCGTGACTTGTTCCACTCGCATACCGCTGCGAAACCAACCTGGGGCCCAATTCTCGCGCTTTAGAGATTCGACGAAATCGACGTAGGTCGATAAAAGATGGCGGATGTCGAAAAAATGCTAAATAAGCTATTCTCGTGATGTCGCTAACAGACTTATGTCGTAAGAAATCTTTAGACAAGCAACGAGTGGTCCCGAGCGTTAGAGATCGAATGTCGAAGGATAGCAGCCATTTTCTAAGGACAACTCTGCCTGTTTTGACAAGAATAGTGGGTTGGTATCTACTCTCACTCTGTGTGTGATTCAGTTTCTGTTGGTTTCCTATTGTGGTGGGTCCTAGTAAATATTTTACGATGGTTGATGAATTTATCGTCGAGTTTTTAACGCTTTCCATCTCAAACAATTTTCGCCAATATCAAGTTGATATCAATAATATACTTAACTGAATTAACTAAATAATATACTTATAGATTAAAATAAATTTATTTCCAGAAAAATATGTAACATCGAGTCAGTAAAAAGTTCACTTCACTTCTTCTTTTTGGCTTTTGTGGCTTTAGTTTCATAAACCGTACAATGGAGATAAAATATGGAGAAATCGTAATATAACTAAAGCCACTAAAATCCGGCTCGTCAGAACGCTTGTGTTTCCCATATTCCTATACGCTGCAGAGACGTGCACTCTTAGGGAAAGTGAGAAAAAGGTAGATGCTCTTGCGATGTGGTGCTGGAGAAGAATGCTAGGAGGATTGTGGACAGAGTTTCACACAAATCAATCCATACTCCAAGAACTTGGCATCAAGCAACGTCTATCGTCCGTTGTGCAGTCGCGTATCCTCACTTTCTTTGGGCATTTGTCTCGTCGTGGGGGAATTTCCATTGAACGCTTGGTGGTGCAGGGCAAGTTCGAAGGCAAAAAAGCGCGCGGTAGATCACCCATGAAATGGACAGACCAAATAAGAGCAGCCATTGATCTTCCCTAAATGTATATTTGTTATGTATATTTTTATTAATATGATGATGTAAAAAGTTAAAAACATGACGTTATTTGACTTGACGTTTGATAGCATGTAAAGGCTGGTTTAGACAGGGTCAGTAACTGACTACAAATTCGAGGCAAGTCAGTGCTGACCCGAAAAAAACCCTGTGTAAACTGATTTGAAGTCCAGTACAGTGGGTTGAAGTCAGCGCTGACTTGAATAATCGGAATCGAATCGGACACGAATATTTTAAAGTCAGTTGAAGCACCCCGCCACCCGCGCACCCCCGCGCCAGCCAAATAAACTCTGTGTAAACAAACAAGTCAGTGCGTGTTTAGTCACTGCCGCTGCGTTGTAGAGTGACCACGTTTTTTTCGCTGGCGATAAAAATGACGCGTAAGCTTAGAGAAAACGAAACCTTAAAATTGGTGCAATTACATTGCGAAAACTAGTGCCTTTGGGATAATAAACCCCTAAATTACCGCAATAAAGAAATGCGGTCAACGGCGTTGCAAAATATGGCTCAACAAATGTCGTTTATTTTTAGTTATCTCATTTACTACCATTTCTATTAACTCATTCAACAGCAAAATTGATAATATTTTCAACAAATAATTAAATCGTCGTTTCAGTTGTTTTCGCGAATTCATTTTTCCCACTGACTTCACATGTGTGCTCACCTTGAGAAACGCACCACTACTACTTACTTCAGGTAAACAGTTAAAGTCAGTCGCGGCGCCGACATTGGCGCTGCGACTGACTTGTCTACTGACTCTGTATAAACCAACCTTATGACTGAACTGACAGTATAAAGTTTACTTACCTACCACAAAGTTTCGTACTACGCAAGTAAAACATGTAAAGGTAGTCAGACACTGGATATGATAATTTTTGGTTCAAAAACTATGTTTTTCTGTAATTATTTACTATAATTTGATATTCCATATTATAATCATTTCATAATCTATGTTGTGTGAATACTTGAGGCCACAAATGTATATAGATTCAGATTTAACAAGATCTTGTTAAAATAATAGCTGAAACGGAACGTATAATTGGTTTCTCTACAGAAATGTCGTGCCACCATTTGTCGAATCCTAGTGGGAATACGGTTTTTTGAATCGTCAGACATTTTCGTGAGATTTTGCCTAGACATTCAAGCTTCGTCAAGATCTCTATCTCGCCAAAATCGCTACAATCCGAGAATTGGGGGCCTGAGCTGACCCATCGCTAATCGGAAAAAACATACAAAACTCACGACAATCCTCTAAATAGGTGAACTTTTTCTAATCAAAAACAGTGCTGGCCAGTTGTCGCATTCGAATTTAGAAACAAAAAGTTTTATTTATAAAAACTTGCCGCGTTTTTTCCTGTCAAAATCAGTCTGTTTTCTGATTATGATGGCTTCCAATTTCAAAATTTAAAAAGTTTTTCTTTGAAATACAAATCAATGTTTTATAATTCAGTCATGGAGTTAAAAGAGTTTCGTTAAAATCTTCAAAGTTTCTGAGTGGGTCAAGTAAGACTAGTGATCAGAGTAGTACTAGTGAAGTAAGAAGTAACTGGTTCCATTGTTTATCTAGTGATTAAATACTTAAATTAATACCTATGTAGTTTATACATAATCACAGGTGCAAGTGATTCTAATTCGATTTATCAGTAATCGTTCATTTGATTAATCATGAATTATACAAAAAATAGTCGCCTAGAAGTTGGTTCCTAATCGTACCTAAAATGAAGGGACGACTAACGAATAAAATATCTTAGACAAAACACAATTTGAGAAAGTAGGTAAACCAAAATTTATGCACAACACGATACAGCCAAGTCATGTATTCACTGATATCTCACATAAATGTGACACACGAAAGCGACTATTTTCACTTTAATTACGAAGTAGGTATTTTAGTTGACCAGCTTACTATAAATAAACCAAGCGTAAGAGCATTCATCAAGGAATTTTAATCACGAATAAAAACTTGTTATCATTGACGAAAATAAACATATATCGCTGTCTGTACCTACCACTCAAGTCAATTGACAGGCAGTATCATTAATCAAAATGATAAGTAGTTACATTGATGACGAAAGAAAAGTTATAAGTTTTTCAATTGTCATTAACAAACTCAATTCACTTTTTATTCACAAAAACATTCAGGACATCGAGGAAAAATATTTCAAAAACATTTATTATTAAAAGTCGCCGCTCGAAATTATTTTAAGTACTCGTAACGTATACTTTGCAACACGTTTTTGGCAGTTTTTTTTTCTTTATAATTATCTGAAAGCTACAAAAGTTGTGCAACGCCAAATTGTCGATGTTTAATCAACTTGTGATGTAATGGCACCTTTAGCACTTGTGCCTTTTTAAACACAAGTATATTGCACAGTCAATAAACGGCATTTTTGTTGAGATGGGACATGATGACATAACCTTGAAACAACGTTTAAGTATTAAGCAAATTACCACTAAATACTGCGTAGATACTCAAATTAAATGATTGATTTCAACTTTCAAAAAAGGTTTTTTTATTTAGAATATGCCACTGAGATAAAGCCATGTAATTAGAAAAGAAAACAAAATTACACGACATGCTTAAAGTCTGCATTTTCAAATTCTCAAAAGTCGCAATTAATAGTTCTACATACTTAACAAAGGCAAGACAAACACGCACATACAAGCCATTACAAAAATAACTTATTATTACAAAAGTATCTTATAAATAAACTCATCAATCCGGCGCAGCATTACAATAATTGTTGACCCAGCGTAATTACGCTGCGCGGCTAAAAATACGAGGAAAGCGGGTAAAAATCACAAGACAGAGGTGTTTACGTCGTCGTGTGCGCACACAAATAGAGCAATATCTCCGTAATGGTAGTTAAATGAGCGCAGATTTACTGTCTGCCCGTCAACGAGTAAAAAATAATTACGTACAGTTGGTGAGAATGTTGATATTGTTGAAAAAGACCTTCATTTTGTATGATAATTCGCTTTGATTCGTAGTGATGATCGTATGGAATGTCGGTGTACGCTCATCCGTCACGGTCTCATCGGAGATTGTTTTGCTGCTGACACGAGCGCGCCGTCGGGAACCGGCTATCATGACAACTTAAAGTGATATTAAGTATATTTTTTATTCCCATTCAGGATAGATTCATAGCCGACAAGATAAATTGAGATTAGACCTTGACAACTGTAATGTTTTAGCTGCGTTTTTAATTGTTTGGTTATGTTAAATTTATTTGACAAACATTTATGTACTAAAAGCGTACGCTGATAAATATTTAATTAAATAATTTTGAATAATTCAAATTAAGTACTAGAGGGAAAAGGAAACGGCCTTGATGATCAAAATTATAAATATTTGATAAACACGGCGCCGGCGGAAATGTTTGGGCAGACCCATATCAAATCGAAACTAAACATTTACGTTGAATAATCAATAGTTAAAACCTAAATTTAAAAGTATTTGTTTTTTTTTTCATAATTTATTGGTTAAAACCAGTAGACTAATTATTCAAACTACTAACAACTGGGTTCAAACATCTGACCACGGTTAAAGGTCATAGTTGAACCATTAGACTATGACAGCTATGTCGTGCTTTAGTTGCCGCTGCACCTGCGCGCTATCTCGTGGGATATCTCCCTAATCATTTGAATACGTTTTTACAAGGTTATATCGTTCGGTATGCAATTAAGTGTTTTGTTTGTAAGAAAAGTGTGTTTATCATATTATGAATCTGAGGAATGTGAGGTGGGTACAAGTACAATTCGCCCTTTAAGTTTTGCGAAACTTTATGATCGTGTAACCTACGGTTTTTGATTAAGATATACTTACCCACTTATTTATTTGTTTTAACCACAAAATTATCTTACTTTGACTAAATGCTTTTAATTGATTTTGAAAAATATCAAGATTTGAAAGGATATGTTGTCACTGATATAACAATATAGATTAGGTAGATACTCAATAATTGAAATGTTCGTAGCGTATGAGTCCATGAAGAATTCATATTTATTATTTATCAGTATTTAACTATAGCTTTCATATCTAAACCCACGATTTATAGATATATTGTTAATCCAGTAAACACCGTGAGAACCTTGCCTCGTTTACGTACTGACCGTCGCTGACCATTCTAAATTCCACTTGCAGCCTTTCAAGCCCTATCGACACCAGCCCGCTTCATACTTAGTTTGGAACACGGTGATTAGTATACAGGGTGTTCAATTGTGGGATATAGGCGGAGGGCTCTACCATCTCGAAAATTTAGCACTCATTAGCGATTATTCATTACAGTTTTAACTTGAATTACTTAGTAGGTAAGTTTTTTGCTGCACTATATGCCTTTATAGTGCATTAATTTTAGTTAAACTATTACCATAATTTTAGTCGATTAACAAAGCAGTGATTTTATTGATCTAATTTCGTTCCAACTTCGCATACGATTTCAAAGCTTTCCAGAGTTCAGTTTAAGTTTTATGAAATGAGCACCCTGTGTATAGATCAAGTACTTTTAGATATAATATCAGTAACACAATAAATCAGAGTAAATATTCGGCGCAGCCCCGCCCCGGCCAACCTGCCGGCGCCGGTGGGTGCGCCGCAGAGCAATCCAGCTATTTCACTGACCTTTTCAATTTTATAAACACTTGATTGGTTCAAATTGAACGGATATATTCAATTTATTGAAATTAACTAATTGCCTGAATATAAAATAAATCTCTGCCAAAATTGGCCTCCTATTTCTGTTTCACAAAATCACATTAGGTAACATGAAAGTACTTACTAGGTACCTACTTAACACAAACAAATTATGATGTACTGGATTATAGCTTATTAAAATAATATATTTTCCTTTTAATTTCTTATAACCATTTAGTCGCTCGGCGTGGAAGATCTTCCCTTTTCGTTGGAGATACCACACCCTATCTCCACAGTGGTGACCCCGACGTGATCCAGCCGTCCACAGCTTCGGAACAGCTGCCGAAGCCTGATGACTGGAGTTTCCTGAACACGCACAACGCACAACCTTCTTCAACAATCAAGCCGATCTAGCTACGCATCATCTCGCCTACCTTCTCTCACCCTCCCAGCTTCTATCAGCCATGCAGCAGCAGCATCAGCATCCATCAGCCAGCAGCCTCCGCAGTTCCATCGCAGCCGCTACTGTCAGCTTCCTGGACCTGCAGGCTACCGCGACATCTTCATCGTTGCATCCATCACATGAATCACAGCACCTGTCTCGACTCACCGCAGACCCGCCAGATTCACGCCTCCTGGATTGCAGCCTCAACAAGCGCATCTCGTTCCGTCTCGATTCACCGTAGACAATGAACACCTCGCTCGCATCGCATCCTGCCCACCGCGTCTCGACTCACCGTAGACAATGGGCAACACTACTGGCACAACTTGGACATCATCGATGCTGCTATCGACGGATCGACCTCCGGTCTGGAAAGGGAGTGGTGTAGCGCCATCTATATCGCTACATGATGAACTACATCGTAGTCTACGAAACCGACCAACAGATGGCGACAAAATCCTAGATCGCGCTTACGAAGTTATCACGGAGTTTGAACATAAGTAATAGAACCGATGACTATCCATTGGTCCTAGGACCCCGAGCCAAAGGTCGCTCGGCGTGGAAGATCTTCCCTTTTCGTAGGAGATACCACACCTATCTCCACAGTAGACAATGTGCAACACTACTGGCACGACTTGGACATCATCGACGCTGCTATCGACGGATCGACCTCCGGTCTGGAAAGGGAGTGATGTAGCGCCATCTATATCGCTACATGATGAACTACATCGTAGTCTACGAAACCGACCAACAGATGGCGACAAAATCCTAGATCGCGCTTACGAAGTTATCACGGAGTTTGAACATAAGTAATAGAACCGATGACTATCCATCGGTCCTCGGACCCCGAGCCAAAGGTCGCTCGGCGTGGAAGATCTTCCCTTTTCGTTGGAGATACCACACCCTATCTCCACACCTATATTTTCCAATTAGACGCAGTACAAATTTAGTAAATGAGCTCAGAATTTATTGCGGCGACGACGATGCAAAGTGCGTTCTGATAGTACAAACTATAACACTAAACTACGGTAAACACAGAACGGACAAAACCTGACCTGAATAGTCTAGCACAAAGTTCTCATGTATTTATTATGCACATAATTCGCACAATTTAGCAAACGACTTCCTACAAGTGAATGAAGCCACACTGGGCGGCTGCGTAGGCTCAAGGACGGACGAAACACGCTCCAAAACATCGTAACTTAACAGCAGCGCAACATTGCATTCTTACTTATCTCAAATACAAAATGCTATCAAAATTAGGTCGTAGTCTGATGTAAGGTCAGTGTGGGCAAGTCCGGCATAGTTTTCTTAAATTGAATTTCAATTTAACTTTAAAAATCGAAATAAAATTTATTAGTTACTTTATGTAGTCGGAAAATATTGGTATTACATTGATCTTTCTATATCTATCTAAAAGTAAGGTTAATTGTGATTGTCTTCAGATTTATAGCATTTTTTTGTAAAGTAGGCATTTAGACGGACTTCCCAACCAGTTTGAGGCAAGTCCGTCTAGTAGCAATAAAATCGTAACTAGTGAGCCAATATGTATGAAAACCTTATCGATAAATGATGAAAAGCTGCCGTTGAAATAAGTGTTTTAAACGTGTGACTATAAGGTATACTTTTAAAGAAAAATAAAATTATTAAAATCAAGGGCAAGTCCGGCATATCTTTGCTGATGATGTACTTTCAGTGGTTGTAAACATTTTCACAAAGTACCCACTTACGATTTTTTTGTCAATAACATACAAATCAATACACAAGAATCTTTATTTGTAAACAAGTAATCGTTAATAATGTAATGTATGAATTTAGAAATGGTGTGGCAAACTATTGCCGGATCTGTAGCTACATCTATAACACTTTCTGCCAGTACAAAATAAATGAGTATGGGATAATTTTCTAAACCAGATCTTTGTTAAAACGATAAATGTTCACAAAGCCCGACATGATGTGCCATGCTACATGAGTCAGGTATAAAAAATCAGAAACTAACAAAAAGGTTGGATAGTTCCATACTTTCAAAATAAGTATTCACAATTTATAAACTTTTAAAGAATACTTATAGGTGATGCTAGTCCTCTTGCAAACATACCAGTGCATCTTTCACTTAATTATTTATTATACACAAAGTAAATACAGAAAAATAAACTTAAATAGATTAGATTTACAGAAGCAAGCCTGAAAAGAGTTCACTTTCGTAGACAGGCGAATAATACTTACAAGTTGAATAAACAGTATAAAATAATAATAAAATTTGAACTACTAAAAAGGTTGACAATATCTGGAATTAAGGCAAGACCGGCATATGACGGACTTGCCTTATGTATAGTAGACGGACTTCCCAACTATAACATTCGAAGCTTGGATTTTTTCTATTTGTTATAATTACGAAACTAATGCGTTATTTTTGAATCGGACACCATTTATACATTCCCAAATCTGTAAATGTCCTACTTTATCACAGATATTCAGAAAACTCGTTAGATTTCACACCATTTTTTTCATTTTTCGACGAGACGTCAAACTTCAACTTCAAGTTAAATTCGCGGAAAAAATTGGTTGTCAAATTTTTTCCAACATTAAGATGTTAGCGACATCTATTATTTCTAGTTCGAAGTAACTCAATGATACTGTTTTACCAACCGAGTTATATGGCTCTAGCTATTCAAAAACGGAAGTTATTGCCACTAGATGGACTTAGGGCCTAGACGAACTTACCCACACTGACCTTATTTAAAGATTAATAAAATTACAACACCTATTATAAATCAATTGGCCCAGAATTGATCTCACATCGTTAGCATAGATTACTACGTTTTAATATATATAAATAATTTTATACATCAAATTATTACTCAGATATATCGACCATAAAGTATCTAGACGATAATTTAGATACAATAACAGAAACACCACAATAGCCATGTGCAAGACGCAAAGCGCAATAAACGTAAAGTGGGTGGTCCCTAACGCGTTTCTCGCATAAGAAATTATAGTAAAAGCAGCACGTTCGTACCCGAGCCTTGCGTGAGTGTGCGTAAATCGTGTCGGACGTTTGTATGGAAATAAGTTACTGCGTTTGGTGCCACTATGGCTGGGACTTTGCTGATAATTTTCCCACATTTGCAGTGTATGATAAAGTGCTTTGCTCGAAGCTGCTTGACGGTGACGAAGGAGGAGCTAGCCTGGTATTTATCTTGATTATGATCACAGCTGGTACTTGAAACCTGTATAAATAAATAGTGTAAAAAATAATAGTATTTTTACGAATTCAATAATTTTCTAAGCCCTCTAAGCGAGCCCGTTAGCCATTTTCGATTATTTACATATTTATTTATAGGTTTCTGCCAAACATGAGCATAAATAAAAACCACGTTTAAACTCTAAGAATAAATGAGTGCCTCTATCTAAATATTGGTAGATCGTCAGCCAAATCCTATTCGATAATGTCACGGCCGACTCCGCACTGTGCTATTTTAAATCTAAGCTAATGTATAATTACTTAGTTGTATTAGACACATCAGAAATTGATTAATTACTTAGATGGGTAAATATTAATTAAGGTCAGTGTGGGCAAGTCCGGCATAGTTTTCTTAAATTGAATTTCAATTTAACTTTAAAAATCGAAATAAAATTTATTAGTTACTTTAAGTAGTCGGAAAATATTGGTATTACATTTATCTTTCTATATCTATCTAAAAGTAGGGTTAATTGTGATTGTCTTCAGATTTATAGCATTTTTTTGTAAAGTAGGCATTTAGACGGACTTCCCAACCAGTTTGAGGCAAGTCCGTCTAGTAGCAATAAAATCGTAACTAGTGAGCCAATATGTATGAAAACCTTATCGATAAATGATGAAAAGCTGCCGTTGAAATAAGTGTTTTAATCGTGTGACTATAAGGTATACTTTTAAAGAAAAATAAAATTATTAAAATCAAGGGCAAGTCCGGCATATCTTTGCTGATGATGTACTTTCAGTGGTTGTAAACATTTTCACAAAGTACCCACTTACGATTTTTTTTGTCAATAACATACAAATCAATACACAAGAATCTTTATTTGTAAACAAGTAATCGTTAATAATGTAATGTATGAATTTAGAAATGGTGTGGCAACACTTTCTGCCAGTACGAAATAAATGAGTATGGGATAATTTTCTAAACCAGATCTTTGTTAAAACGATAAATGTTCACAAAGTCCGACATGATGTGCCATGCTACATGAGTCAGGTATAAAAAATCAGAAACTAACAAAAAGGTTGGATAGTTCCATGCTTTCAAAATATATATTCACAATTTATAAACTTTTAAAGAAAACTTATAGGTGATGCTAGTCCTCTTGCAAACATACCAGTGCATCTTTAACTTAATTATTTACTATACACAAAGTAAATACAGAAAAATAAACTTAAATAGATTAGATTTACAGAAGCAAGCCTGAAAAGAGTTCACTTTCGTAGACAGGCGAATAATACTTACAAGTTGAATAAACAGTATAAAATAATTATAAAATTTGAACTACTAAAAAGGTTGACAATATCTGGAATTAAAGCAAGACCGGCATATGACGGACTTGCCTTATGTATAGTAGACGGACTTCCCAACTATAACATTCGAAGCTTGGATTTTTTCTATTTGTTATAATTACGAAACTAATGCGTTATTTTTGAATCGGACACCAGTTATACATTCCCGAATCTGTAAATGACCTACTTTATCACAGATATTCAGAAAACTCGTTAGATTTCACACCTTTTTTTTCATTTTTCGACGAGACGTCAAACTTCAACTTCAAGTTAAATTCGCGGAAAAAATTGGTTGTCAATTTTTTTCCAACATTAAGATGTTAGCGACATCTATTATTCCTAGTTCGAAGTAACTCAATGATACTGTTTTACCAACCGAGTTATATGGCTCTAGCTATTCAAAAACGGAAGTTATTGCCACTAGACGGACTAAGGGCCTAGACGAACTTACCCACACTGACCTTATATTTTTCTTTGTTACAGGTTCGTTTGACTATGACACCTCTGAATAAATAAATTTATAGTAAGTTATTTAATAATTACTTATTTATTTTTAGACCCGTCACATGTAACTTAGATTATATTATTAGACGTCAGCACATAAGTAGGTAACTATACCTGCTAGATACCAAACGTGCGTGGCAAACTAGGTTAAGCACATATTATATTCAACAGCCATTAGGTACCTACAAAAGTCAGAATAATATCAATGATCACACGACACGAATGAATACAATTTTTGATTAGTTTCAATTTAATTAAATGTAGCTGCTTCATCCTACATAGGTACCTACCGCAGAGTGTAGGTATAAATAATAAATAATGCTGGACAATCCACACAACATCATCTAGCCCCAAGCTCAGCAGAGCTTGTGTTATGGGTACCTACTAGAATACTGACATACTTAATACAATACATTACATAGATAGATATTTTATTACACATATAAAATACCCAGAACACCCGGAATAAATATTTGCAGATCGTACAAACATTTATCCCAAGGCGGGAATCGAACCCGCAACCTTCCACGTCGCAGGCGGACCTTCGCCCGCAGCGCCACATCGGTCGTCAAATCCTAGTAATGCTAGCCACTTGGGCAGCGTTTACCAAATATTATTGAAGTGAAGTACAGTGATGTAAAGTTACCAGATAATAGCGAGTAAACTTTGCAAGTTATTGCACTTGCTTGCTACTTAACCAATGTAAATCGGCTTTTAGCGATTGTAAAACGTCCATTTGACTAATAAATATATTCACGGACATTTACACACCTCACGCTTTAGCCCCAAACGATACAGAGCTTGTATTATACTAAATTGGTGATAGAATACTTGTATAGGTACCTTTTTTTAAAATACCTACATTCAAAAGTTACACATAAACGATATCGATACACCTTTTCAAACACATATAAGTACTCGTATAGAAAACTTGGCATACACCAGGCAGTCTACATATCATGCCGTATAAAATGAAACCACAGCCTTCACTTTCGATTTTAATTATAAAATGGCGTGTTATAAAACAATTTCCTCTGTTTTCTTATAAACCATCTCAGCATGGTAACGGATACGAAACTACATCGAACTTGTTTCGCATCCTACGTTTACGTAAAACTACGTTCTTCAGTAACTTAACTAATGATTATCCTACTTAATGTTGTAGGCGAAAGTTTGTATGAATGGATGTGTGGATGGATGGATGTACGTTTGTTACTGTTTCACGCTAACTACTGAATGGATTTTAATGAAACTTTAGAATAATGTACTACTTTATACATAAAATAACATAGAGACTACAATTCACATTTATAATATTGTGTTTATTGACAAAAATAGAACGATAGCAAGACAAAGTCGCGAGCATCAGCTAGTCAATAATATTTTTACCTTATTGAATTGTTTCACTATTATTATTGGTAATGTCTTCGTAATTATTATATTTTTTTATAATAAGGCTAGTTTTACAGTTTTAAAAACTAAAACATTTTGAAAATTACTCTTTATTATTTTGACAAATTAAAGGTGAATTATACTTGATAGCTGAATTTACAGTTTCCTAGAAAGTATCGTGAACATTAAATACCTTTTAAGACGTAACTATGTAGTTATAATTACACCCAACACTCAAATACGTACGAAACTACTTCCTTAACTTATAAAGTACATATTTGGAACAATTATATTGAAAAATAATGAAAAATATAATTCATAAAGTGAGTATATATTCTTATGTTATGATGAGTATATAACTAGTTTATTTTTATTAGTATACCAATATTACAAATGTGTGAAGATATACTAAACAGGCTAGTAAGTATATGTCCATGAGCCCGTTCCAACTTAACTCTTATACCTACCGGCGTTTTATGTAACATATAATATCCAAATTGGTAAGAAACTGATCAGCTAATTACGTATCTGTCAGTCATTACTCTGTCAGTTACGCAACAATTATAAATGATCGCTATAATGAATTAGAGGAGCGTGTATGCGCATATCCAACTGACAAGACCTGTCAATACAAAATGTCATGGAACAATAAGACTCATTTTGACTGTTGTTAATTTGGTAAAGCAGGCTCTTTTATTCCACTTACGCTTTGGCTACATTAGCGGGCGAATATTCGTATCGTGTTGGCGCGACAAAAACATCGTGTTCGGGTATAGGCGATCTTCTTGTCTAAATACTACGCGATGACACGATGTACCCGGCCACATACATCGCGTTAACACGAATATTCGCCGTAGCCCGCTAATGTGGCCCCGGCATAAGAAACTATTTTATAAAAATTCAAGTTCTTGTTGAATCAATTTGAAGAGCTTTTCTGGAACTTTCATCTTTTGTGTTACATGTTACATGTATACTTATACTCTAAAATAATATCCTTATTCTTCCATCAAACATTTTTTCTATTTTCAGTAAAGCCCTTAGTTAAGTAAACTGCATATTGAATATTCATAAAGTTATCACAAGTAATCTATTGATAAACACACACACATGTTTGTAGTCTTTGGTTCCCAGCGCCGTCCTGACCCTCTGAGCCAACATTTACACAGGACCAATTGGATGGAATGATAGATTAGGAGTGCATTCGTTACGTGTCACTCGCACAATGGACGCGGTAAACAAATTGCCGGCTCTGGCTGCGCGGGCGCACGTTTTAATTTGTTTCTTCCAGCGATTAAACAAAATGGGTAACTGTAAGCAATGTACCGTTCACTGTGGCAGTAAAAATATAGATTACATTTTAGTCATTATAATATTTTTAACTGAATCGTCTGGTGATATTGGGGCTATGAAATAACTGTTAGTTAAATTGACGACGAATATCTGGTTCGTAGTTCAACAAAAAAAACACGTGATTAAATGCTGACCGTAAATAATTTTATTGATTCACCACGAAACCACAATCAAATAAACCTTTCAGTGAACTTACGCATAAAAGCTTTAAATAGGAAATAAAACTAATAAAGACTAACGCACGGATATACATAAACACGAGGATTGCAGACACTTCCTCTATAAAGTATTTGAAAGTACAGAAATGAATTTCTTGATAAAATGTGACGAAACCTTCATAGCGTGTATTGAAGTGTGCCGGGGGCTGAACGACCCATAGAATGGATTGGGAAATATATACGTGACACGCATGGTCGCCATTAAAAAACTTACACTTTTTTACTTTTCTCGTACTCTTAAGAGTACCTACTACACCGCTCTCAACCCGCTTTTAAATGAAGCTCTTTGACACACAGAATCAGAATATTTGTGGAAACTTATAATTGGCCTTCATAGTACTTATTTATTTTACTATGTAACCTAGCGGTTAGTTTTCCTAAAATTTATAAAATAAAATAACAAAATACATTCCTTCTAGACCAATTTTGTTATTCTGCTTTATAGGGTTCAGCAATGTTTAAATGAAAGGTATGATAAACGTGATAAAGCGATCCATTGTTACTTATTTAAGTGCATTGTGCTTACATATCAGTCCTAAATAAAGAAAATATTAATATATTCGAAGCAAGGCAGCACAGCCTTGCGATATCTCTTACCAATGTTAATCAATAGCCGTATGTTTGTCTAGTACAAGTGTACGTACGCGAGTAAACAACACAGACAAATTGAACGGACCAGTCTTGTCAGTATGTCATTGAGTTTGGTCCTTACGTGACCTTACTTTGGTTTTCGATCAGTGAAAAAACATTCTTCTTCTTCTTATCGTGTCGATGCTACTACTGTAGGTATTCTGTTGTAGCATCGTGTTGGAAAGATTAGCCAGACTAGACACTGCTTTACCGTGCCTAGCTGTTACCGGTGTGCGCCACGAGGAGGCTCAAACATTGAAAAAACATTGGGATAAATATATGTGACTGTTGTTGGTGAAATCCTTCGTAGTAGGTTCAGAACACGGTTGTCTACTTTAATTGAAAACTTTATCAAAGTTCTTTCCTCAACACTAGACATTTAGAATGGAATATCGGATAATCTAGCAGGCTGTCGATGAATTTCATGTTTTGTAACCTAAAACTTGCAAAATTGTATTACTTTATATTGTAGCATTTGTATTATTGCAAATTGTAGTAAGTAGTAAGGTGAAAAAAAGACATTTCATTTCATAGAATCTTTAAAGATACCTACTACACTCTAAGTGTCAGTTCTTCGCAACCTACTCTTACAGGCTGGTACCTTTTAAATTGCTAAATACAGGTCATCATTCAAAACACATATCTTGTATTCTCTGCGTACACATGATTGCAAATAAACCTTTGGAAATCATAAATATATGGATATTTAGATGTTTTCCATCTTGCGATAACGGTGCGCGCAGACGGTGCTTCAGCCTACACACGTGCAGGTTCTTGTTTTCAAAATAGACTATCATGTTAACACCCGTTGAGATCAAAAGGTTAATTATAAAATCCCATCTTCCAAGAGAAAGTAATCCAACTGGTACAACCCAAACCTAGATAACCTGTCGTGTGGTCTTCATTAATAAGGCACGTTGGAATCTATCGGCCCTTGGGTTAGTTTTGGGCAAACAAGGCGGACCTACCGGTTCTATTAGCACACGGCCCTGTGACACACAAAACTAGTGATGCTTGCTAGATTCCATATGGTCCCCTAAATATATGCATGATATATGAACAAGACTATCGGAAAAAAGTGTCTATATTGTTGTGTTCAAATCGACTCTTTCATACGACATTACAGTGGCTGCTATAGTGCTGTATTGTCATCATCGTCATCATGTCAGCGTAGAAATCCACTACTAGAACTAGTCTCTCATCATAGAATTCTTAAAATAACCCTTTGAGCCTTCTTCGTCTACTGTAAGCCATAATAATGCTAATATGCCAATTAATTTATCTTATTCTGCAAATAATTAATAACTCGGTTAAATAAAATTCAGTTTGTAATTATGAAAGATTTGGAATAAAAATGTACTTATGTGTAAAATATATAAAATACCCAATCCATATGGATCCAAAAACTGTACACATCACTAAATGGAACTACCACAGCTGCATAAACTATTAGACGGTAGCGGTTCTCCCTGCAAAGTGTTTAGTACGGTCTTGTAAGGCCAAGAATTTGTTCTGACATGTCGATGCCGCTTTAGGAAAGGCCAAATAAGGGTTTTATTGAAAGTATTCGCTTTAAACGCAGTACCGTGTAACGTAACTGTGTCGTAAGACATATATCGAGTGCGGACTTTGTAGACTTACATCAACAGCTTGAATTTTGAAAAGTTTTTTTAATTTTTCCATGTGGTTTATTCTAAAGTATTAGATAGCTATATTTCACTCAATTTAGCATTCTAAATATCCACGTTTTATCCGTTTAGAGTGCAATCAACTCGTGAATAAAAATATAAAGTGTACATTGTATACTTAAGAAAAGTAAAATCATCTGAAACAATCTTAATTGGTCTTTAGATATCAGCACATTTCAAAGCAAATGATGTAGAGATCAAGAAAATACAGATAAGTTACATTAATCTGTATAAATTGTTATGTATCCGAGGAATGTAGCCGCTAGACGGCGAGCTTCATCGGCTCGATAATGTGCAGTAATGGCGGCAATGTGAGATCGCGTGCCCGCGGCGCACACCTGTTCACTTCACACCACATACAAAGATATATAAACTAATACATAACACTTATCTAGGAAAACATTGTACCTTAAGTATTGTAATTGCTCTCACTAAACACTGAAACCAGCACGTTTGCCGGCAATAATATCGTATACAATCAATAGTTTTTTATCAAGAACAAAACAAGGATGTGAATAATCTTGAAGTTCTTCAGTTTTAAAGCTCTTTGTTTCAATAATAGCTAATTGTTTTATTTTATATTGATAACCAGAAGCAACGGTGGATTAAAAAACAAAGCTCAGTCTTTACAATTTTGTCCCCTAGTTACCCAGTGTGTCACCGCACCGCAATTATACACATACTTACATATCTGTGTGATCTTGTTCGCACCGCGCCAATCAGAGCATGCACTGCTCTCAAAAACTTGTACCATTTCATTTGAGATCCAGCACACTATAACATAGAATCATTTACTCATTGTTTAAATTCCAAGTTTATTGTAGAAAGCGCATTTTGTATAAATAAAAGTGACATCAAAATTTGTGGAATGGCGTTTTCCGCGTCCGGTGAATGTATAGCAGAGAAATTAAAGGAAAACTTTTGAATCATCAGTGCTCCGCGCTCAGTCTATATATTTGCAGTTAACTGCACAGGAAACTAGAACATCCAGAGCCGGACTCTAACACTTATATAATTGCATTTAAAAACACTAGAACTCAGTCCCAACCCTTACTTATTAATTGCTTATAGCTTTTCTCGTTGTAATTTTAGGCATAAATTCAAATTAAAGGATTAAGAATTATTTTATCCTGATTCTTATCATGTTCAGTGATAATTCCCAGCTAAACGAAGCATTGTTAAAGGCAATTATTTAACTTTTCAATTTATTGTCTTTAATGCGGATAAAAAACAGAAACAGTTCTATCAAAATAAACAATGTAGCACGCACGTGCTCGCTAAGACAGTTCAATTGCAAGTCCACCGGTTCAAAGAGGTTCACGTCTACTGATCCGCAACATTGATTGGTAGCGGGCGATCGGTCGCGCGCCTCGCCAGCGCAGCGCAGCGCCGCGCCGCCTTGTCTGCACGGCTTCTTGTCTTTACAGGGGACATAATCTCTGAGAAAACTGAAAATAACGGTGTGACTACATCGTGGGCGATTTCAAATACCTACCCTACAAGAGGAGTTGAAAATGCAAGAACAGTTTCAAAATTGTTGACTTCTCTGTTTACTGACAGTTAGCTGTCATAAAGAAAACTGTTGCTCATTCGTAGAAAACAACAGATAAGAAATAAACTCATCGCAGGAACGAGTTTGATGCCGATTACCCTTGCTGTGACTTTTCATTTCCTCCATAGCGATGAGGATAGACGGCAAATGACAAAGATTAAACAACAATTCCGCAAATGATGGAAAAAAGTCTCATCACGCGGAAACTCGTATAAATGTCATAATTGGTGCACGTGACGTCGGATGTCAACGACCGCCGTCACCTCGACGACGGGTAAGTGACAACTGGTAACGAGACGGCAGATCTTCGCGATCATCTTTCCATCTTTCCCAAGATGGCGTACGGAAGCGGCTGCGCGAATAATTTTCCGCGTCCGTGCCTGCGCCTGCGCATAACTGTTAACGATTTAATGATCGCCACCGGCCCGCCGCCGCCCCGCTTCGATCGCGGTTTTATTAATACCGCTTATAACAGAGATAAGCGGAGATGAATGGTGGCCGATAAAGGGTTTTAGTTCTACTGTTTCAAGGTGCGCTACGAGTACGTGCCGGGCCGGTTCTTATTGCAGATCGGTTGCACGTGCCGTGCCGTGCCGTGCGGGTTCCTAGCTCACACCGGTTTAAATTCGTTACATATTTATATCCATAGATTTAGCACAAACCATGTTACATGACTATACATATTTGATTTTTGCCGATTTTGCGTTTGCTTTAATATTAATTATTGTGCAAAGTCAACGGATGATTCTACAATGTACAATGTATGCGTAGTCCTATTTACTTACTAACTTTCGATATAAATAATTAATTATGTACCTACAAAATAATTAAGGAAAAGCGGTACATAATTCAATGTGTGTTTATGGGTATGGGTTGGTGAAATATTAAATATTGGTAAAAAAGGATTTATCAATTAAATTTAAAACGAATATCCAATTACGTTCGTAAAATAACTAACTGTACCTACTTAAAAGTCAACCAACAAAATGTATAGTAACTCTGTGACAGTGTGCTCCAATTAGCCCTACTAGCTACGTTCACAAAATAACGGGCTACAGATAATTTCTATTCATTTCTATCGAAACCTGGTTCCCTTAATGAAGTAGCCACATGTGACCGCAACCTTTCGATAACATTATGTTAATGTAGTGGCTGTCGAGGATCTGCAGATACTCCTCTTGTTATGCCATGTTCGATGCCACGAGAAATGGTACGTAATGAATAATTTAATCGCTAATTTGTAATACTAAGAAGATGAATTGCAGCACATAATAAGTATCTAAGTATTTCTAAATGGTTTATTATATTTTACAGCTTTTAAATAATTTAAGTGATTTACTTAAGACTTTATTTTACTGCTCTAAAATTAATTTTAGTAGTAAAAATCAAATGTGTATCTGTTTAAATTAAATTTCTTTTTAAATTCTTTAAATCGAAATCACTTTTTTTTCCTGGGCACTGATTACCTACATCTTTGTGAAGAGATAGATTGTCAGAAGACAATTCCTATATTGAATATGCCAACTCAGCCAAAGTGGTATTATCTTGTTTACCTAAGTTCAAAGCAGTTTTAATTTTAAAGCATAATTAGCAGCTTGTAAACAGTTTAATTACATTAGCATTATACGTAAAGTTCACAGAAATATCTGATTATTTTATTGAATAAACTTTAACCTCCCAACTCTGAAAGATATCGTTGTTTACTGTGTATCCGATTCCCTATTTTCCCACCGATGTGAACCTGACTAATTAAGGATACATCTAGTTTCGCCACCTCGCGAAACTATTAGCGGACACCCGACACCGCATGCGTTTGCTTTACCATAGTAAATACTAAAGCAGTTGTACAACTTAATTAACAAAGTGAAATATGTATTCTTGACGACTTGACTGATCGTAATATTTTTTATTATTTTATATTGCACACAAAAACTTTTGAACTTGTTGCATTTTTTCAAAACCAAACCAACATGTAACTACCATATCAATGACATTTGTAACTTAAATTACACTAACGATAATAACAAATATAAAACTGCTTAGAAAAACAACTCGCATTCTGAAACTACTTAACTTATTTATTAAAAACCTCGCCTCGCCTCTTTCCGTTGATGTCCAATATCAAACTGCATGCTTATCCGGTAGTTAATTTATCAGATTCCGAAATTGAGATTGGTTCCGAATCCAGATTGAACAGAAACGTTACTGTTCGTCCACTACGTCGTGATAAATAGCCCCGTAGTCCACGGCAGGTTCGATACGGCTATTGATCGTAATTTATAGCATTCCTATGCGCCTGCGCCGTCATAACTCATCCGCGATAATTGTCGTGCCGAAGGAGATTAGAAGCCGAGCTATCTCGAAGGCTGGAAGGATGCTGGGAAAAGTCTTTCGAATCTACGGGATAGATTTTCTGATATTTTATGCTGATGTTTTTAGACCCAATCAGCTCTTCTCATCTATTACCTATCTATATCTTGTATATGAACTGATTGTTATACAGTAATTTTATCTAGGTCTAGATAACATAAAACAAAAATAAACGTATTTATTTAGTATTTAGTATTTTTACATTATTTCATAGAATGTAAAAATACTTACTGAAATTATATTTTGTAACCTACCATAGTACCTACCAGAACACTGTTTTTATAAATAAATGTTTAATGTGAATATAAAATATTTATCTCTACAATTTTCATTTGCATATTTTTTTGCCATTTGGACAATTTATATTCTATTAATTATATCCACATTTATCAGAATAATGAATTAGCAATCTACCTTAATAGGTCAAAAGCTTGCTTTAGGTTCTTAGTAATTTCTAGATGTAATACCTAGTAGGTACGGCTTTTCAAAGATTGGTATTATTTCACGCTAACAGCGTAATGAACGGATGTCTCTAAGCAGGCCCTGACCGTGGCTAGCCTTAGCGAATAATTCTACAATATCGGGAAATTATCCGCCTAACCGCTTATTACGATCTAGAAAACATACTCGCAAATACTTAGTTATGCCGTGATTAATACCCGGTGCCCTCTCGGTATTACAATCATTTTGTAACTTTTTATGAAGAATGGTTTAATCACGGAGGTCCTAATAACCATGTAGGTTTCTATCTACTCCTGTAAAACTACAGACTTGCAGAAAAAGTTAAGGAAAATAAAGAAACAAATGTTAGCATTCCTAAAAAAAACTCCTGAGCAATATCTTAAAATTATTATATTTTAGCAGTCTACTTCTATCTCACTGATTTGAATCAGTTGAGCTATATATATTATGTCGCAAAGGTCTGCAGGTAGCTCAACTGTTTTTATACAAATTCGTAATTTCTGTGTAAATAAATGTTTATATTCATAAGTTAGTTTAAGATCCGCAAACAATGCATTGACATGATCGGCCGCGGTCGATTACCATAAAGAAAGTAGGCGAGTGCGAGCGCGAGCGCTGCGCGGGCTCATCTCCGCCATTTCTCCGCGAACACATGCAGAGAAAACGCGCTGCATTGCACTTTTGCCTTCTACGTGCAGGGGTGTCACATAATATCAATGAACATTGAAAGTAAACTTGGCACTGAGTATTTTTTTTAACAACAACTGTTTACTAGGTATAATAAAATAGTTAATGCATAGGATAGGATATCAAATGTTATGTTATGGCTTCAGGTTACACTTAGCTAAAGCATGGAGTCTACATTATACTATTTTTACATACCACTGTAATGTAATTTAATATAAAAATATTAAATTACCAAAAAAATCTATTTTCAAAATAAGCAAACATGCTACTACGCCTACTTCTATGTAACGCACGAAACTACTAGTTCAACCATAGGAACGTTGATATAAGAACTAATATCGCGCGATGGACATCACAACATATCTACGTCATTTCCAACTTTTCAATGATATTCCTAATCGCACGCACACAAGCACAGCTACAAGCCACACCAGACTTTCCTGTCGTCATTCAGTTTCTAGACTTTCATAAATAGATGGACATTACGTACCTTCCTATAGCTTTCTGAGTTTTGGCTGTGTTCCTCATGTTTATTACTTTTAAGTGTTTTTTTTTAATATTATTTTATATTCAAGAAATACATGTTTTAAAGCTGAGTGTTCTTTTTCATGTATAACCACATTTTACCTTAGAATCTAGACGACTTTAGGCATTAATCCTTCGTCCTAAAACAAACCAAGTAGCACCAGAGTATCTTTGTAAATAATTCCACTGTTTCATTCGCTGCTCACGCTTTCTATTCCCATAAATCTAAAACAATTTGGACGTAAATTATCTAAATTATGGAGCCGCCTCACGCCGCCTTGGGGATTTGTCTCAACGGGAAGGTATGAGCCCATCATGACGATATTTAGTGGGTGATTTGAAAAGTAAAGCCTCCAGGCTTTATTTAGTAGCTCAATAACACGCAAAGAACCCTAGCGGATAAGCAGTTCTTTGAATTCGGGAGCCATGAATCTATAAATTTGAATATACATCTGAACGAGAAAGTTGTAAGCATTAATTTATTATTACTCCGGATATTAAAATTTAGGGATAGAACTTTATGATTATTTGTTTGAACTGGTTCGAGTTTATAGGATTTTTAATGAACGAAAAATTGAAAAGATAAATAAACGTAAAATGGTTTATGGCAACATAATATTGAATGTAAATCACGAAGGACATTTTATTACCTTTTATGATTATCTACGATGTTTCTGTGTTGGTTGGTTAGTAGGTTATTACTTTCTGTAACTAGTTGTGGTTTTATAAACCCACTTTTACCTCTAGATTATAGGCGGTTTAGTTAACTACTTATCTGGCTGGGGCTAAAAACTCAGGGCTTTTCATTATGGCTCAAAATTACAATAAAAAAACCAGCTCTCAATCATCATCAACGAAATATAGCTGAAGACTTTTAATTAGATGAGCCAAATTCCAAGCCCAAGGCGTGTTTTGCCCCCCAGTGAATAGGTTTGGTGACGTTGATGATAATGAAGTTGGTATGTTTGTATGATACTATTTGTGTAAATAACCATAGATATGTATTGTTACAGATGAGGCTCTGGGTGTAAGCGGGCATGGGCCAGGCGGGCAGTCAGCAGGCCGTCGCGGCGCCGCAGCGAGCCCGCCGCGTGCACACGTTGCCGCACGAGCCACTCAAACATGCTCCTAAGGTAACCTCCCACTTCATACTATACCCACATGATCACTCCACTAGATCGCACTGTACACGTATGTTTACAATGTTATCAAAAGGGCATGTTCCTGCAGGCTGAGTACCACTTCATCATTCATATAGAATGGCAGTATCTAGGTGAACTTCAGACCCATTTATTAGAAAGTTAACTCAAAGTTAGTCCTGCAGTGTTATTCATTGATTATATTGCTGACTATTACTTTACAATATTCCAGGTGCTGCCATTACTGCTGGAATCTCCGCAGCTGCGCAGCACTGACAACGGTGCCATCTTACACTCTGGCGGCACCATCAGCGGTCGTCGGCCTGAACTCACCAGGACTCCAAATGGACACGTGGTAAGATGAATTACTCTGTGTGAGTCACTTATACTCTCTAAACTTAATTATTGTGATGTGGTATACGGGCCCTGTTTGTTTAGCTACTGTTAAGCTACTACAGCGTGTCCAGAATGCCTGTGCCAGGTTTTGCTTTAACATTCCCCCTCGCACGCATGTGACGCCCTTTCTCAATGCTTCAAACCTGTTAAAGATGAAGGCACGTAGAGACCTCCACATGGCAAGCCTGCTGTTTGGGATTATTAAGAGCCAATGTCCTCCTTATCTTTTTAATAAGCTAGAATGGGCGCGAGAACACTCTCGCTACCCTAGTAGGTCCTGTTCTCTTATTTTTGTGACAAGCAAGCACAGAACTGTTGCTTTTCGAGGGTCGTTTCGCTTTGCAGCATCGCGCTGCTGGAATGATTTGCCCCCCCCCACTACGTGCCGTGAAATCGCTTTTTACTTTTAAACATAAGCTAAAGAAAGAACTTCTAGCCAGGCAGAAAAGTACATAGTACATCCTCGATTCATACCTCTCTCATTTTTGTTCCTATTCATGATTTGTCTTAATCTATTGTTTTGTTTATGTTCATATTGTAGGAGTTGTGGACTGAACTTTTCAATATTTATTTATTATTCTCTCTACGCTATTTTTGTGCTAAATTTATCTAATTAACAGTAAAATGTATGTTCCTTTGAGTCTACAGTAGCATCTTGTTTACATGTTATTCCTACCATATAAGCCACAGAACATAATTGTAAAATATGTGCTTATCTTAAAAGTGTTCTCTGTTATTCAGTTAAGTGTCATTCTGTTATTTTTTATTTATTGATGTGTAAATTGTATTTATTTGTGTTCCTTTTTTTGTATTTATGTTATTTTTTGTGTACGCCAATTGTGTATGGTTGCGCTCGTGATGTTAACCTTCTGAGGTCCTGTCTGAAAACCAGCGCTGCTTCCACACCTGTGGAAGTGGCATTAAGCTGAGACTGGACCTGTTTGACAGCACACTTACATTGTTATTTTTCACGTTTTTTATTTTTCAAATGTTGTCTTGCTCCTTGCCATGGGATCTACCTAGGTAGGTTCACATGGTATAGGAGTTATTTATTTTTTAAGTGATTAGAGTTAGTTTAGATTAGTGAAAGTTTTTTAGTCTGTATAATCTAGTTGTGTTGTCAAATAAATAAATTCTTATTCTTATTATTCTTATGACTTAAGGCAATCTCTTTATTGGGGAATGTAGTGTAGGTACGTCGAAGATAGAATAAAATAAAGCTTGAAACAAATATTTTCCTAGAAACCATTTGTTTACAATGATTTCAAAGAGTTCTTTCATTTCCAGCACTCCAACGTGTACCGGTCCCGGTCAGCTGGTGCTGGCGGAGATGCGGGGGAGATCCGCGCGAGAGAGCGGGATCCTCTACACCGCTCATACACTAATCTCGACCTTAGACATAACGAAAGTAAGCTCAATTCAAAGACATCCTGGTTTCCATTCTATTTACAGAATAAATAGAGTAGCATTTAAATTTTATCTGCTTTCAGACAGCAACATAAATAAAAGATTCGGATCAGAACCAGATTTGAGGATAGAGGAGGAACAAAAGACGAAAGTAAATAATAAACACTTTAGAAAAAAGTATCGAGCACCCCCACCGCCTAACAATGACGTAAGCATTACTGTGCCAGAATATAACCACGCAATGTAACGCATTGATATTGCTCCATAGGTGACGTTTGTTTTATCTTTTTCAGCAGTTTGAGGGTTCATCGCCAGATTCCAGCGAAGGGAACGGAAGAATCGAACCGAGAAAATTAAGACTATTTAAGACAAGAACTGAAACCAAAAAGCTTAACGGCCAAGACAGCTCTAAAGCTCTGTACAGAACTCACGGAGAATACAAATCACTGGATTCACATGATGCATCGTTTGAGAGGCGATACAGGTCACCTATCAAAGATAAAGAACCACATTTCAAGTATCCCGATAATAGAGATATGATTCAAAGTACGGCATCACTAAAAAGAGAAGAAAGATTATTACAAAGCAGCAGGTACGAATATAAAAAGACAAGAACGGATAGAGTCAGTGGATGTAGAGCGAAAACATCTAAGACAAATGAACAAAGCGAAGCATGGAAAACACCACTGCTAAACAGAAACTTTAGATATTCAGAAAGATTTAGAAAAGATGACAGCGAACTACCGACTCTTAGGAGAGAGAAGACTTTTGATGATAGTCTCATCGCAGACAAACATAGCGAGTCTCCCAGAGTAACACACGAGAGTAGAATGAAAATCATTGGCGACCAACTGAAATCAAACAAATTCAGTCCACTAGCCGAGTGCAGCAAGCCCCTGAGAAAATCTCTACCTTCGTTATTACAAAAAAATAATGAAGAAAAAGATGAATTTCAAGCGGAACTCAAAACAGCTACAAGTAGAATTAGAAATGAACTAAGCGATAAAAATAATGTAAGTGTAAACATAACTAGTCAAAACAATAAATTGAATGTGCAGAAACCAAACCCAACGAAAATTCAGAGTAAAGTCAAAGAGTCTAGTCTAAAAAATAAGGACCCAATAGTAAACAGTAGAAGGCCTGTCACGCGTTCTAGTGATGCCAAGCTCAAAACTACTGCACCTGTAAAATCCAACAAAACACCTGTCAGCAAATTCAAACAGAGCAATAAAGAAAATGGAATACCCATGCCTGATAGAGGACAAGCTTCGGGCAAAGAATCCACTCCTGAACATTCACCAACTAGAAAGAAAGAAAGCCTCATCATTTCAGTACCTCAAGAGAAGTGAGTATTAGCAAATAAATATGATTATACAGAATATCGCAAATAGGTAACTTTTGGCATAAGCTTATTCTTTTTTTTTTCAGCAATAAAAAACCTCTCAATAACCAAGCTCCTTCAAAGCAATTCTACTTTGGCATGATAGAAAGCAAACAGGCATCACCCCGAGAACATCTCAAGGAGTTTCCAGGACTCGGAAGTCCTATCATCGAGGAAATTGGAGACTTCAGACTTATTGAAAAAAAGTTGTTAGGATATCAGGATCATGAGGATGCAGAATTCGAGAAGTTCAATGCTAAGTTGAGAGAAGATTGTAAAGTAAAAAACTGTAAGTTATATTGAAAAAATCGTAATACGGGTTTTACTACTGTAACTTTTTAGCCGAAATAGATATTTTGTTACGGTTACTTGGTACCAAAAATCGGTAATGTCATTTTATAGTTAAAAGCTGAACGCACATAGTAGAATACTAACTAGATGCTGTATTTAAGTTATGAATTTTAAAATAAGAAAGCAGCAAATGACCAATCTGATCTTTTATTGAGTAATTTACATGTCTAAAGCAGACTCCTTAGCTAAGTTAAGATTTTATAGTTGCTAGGTATGTATGGAAATACATTTTTGAATTTGCGGGTTTTTTAACCGACTAATTTTTAATTTACAGTGTCATCAGAGTCAGCACTATCTTCCGAAGGATCCGAAGGTGAGGGTTCAGAAGGGTCCCTCGGTATCGCATTACGACTACGTCCTACATTACCTAAGAAACCACCCACCATGCCTCGGTTCTCGCCTGCAGCAGCTTGGAGACAGCTGGCTAGTCTTGACGCTCATCTCACTGCTGGTAAACTTAATAAATATTTATGGACATTTCACAATCACACTCTAGTCCCAAACCAAGCAAAGCTTGTACTATGGGAACTAGATTGCTGATAGAATACTAATATACACTTTTTTTTAATAAATACATAAGTACTTACCTCCTATCTTATAAAAAGTTAGCGTTGACTTTATGTCATCATTACGTATGGTAGTCAATACTTCAAGTCTGCGCTAACTTTTTATAAGATAGAATCCATAGTTCATCACACAAACATTTGCTCTGAGTGGGAATCGAACCCACAACCCACAGCATGAAAGGCTGAGCTACTATCAACTGAACTGTGACACCAGTCAATAAAATTATGGTAATCGCATAAAATGTAGCTCATATCTGATTAGCGTAATAATTAAAAACATTAAATAATAAATACACTTGGTAAACTTTAGTGACTAGGTTATAGATAATTTTTATTTTATTTCAGAAACCCAACCACTAGCTGTTGAAACCAAAATGTCGCCAGACATTCCGGCAGAGACGTCACCTAGATCGGAAGAGTCCGCTGATAAATCTGGAGATTCGGGGATCAGTGGAGACCACGCTCACAGCGATGAAAGACTGGATTCACCTTCGAGGCATAATGTAAGACCTAATACTAGGACATCTAAGTATCTGATTATTATGGCTATAACCCAATGGTTTACACAGAACATAAACTTCACCTTTAATTAAATTCGATCCTTAATCACGTGAATTAATCACGTATTTTATCCTTATGTCAATTTCTCGGCACTTATAAGAATGGACAAGACCGTCGGCCTAGTCTACCGTTTATTGGTGGATAGTATTCTGGTTGATGGAATTCCCGTAAGCACGATTTTTTGTCTTCGTCTCTCTCGTAATCGCAAAAATGAGCTTTTGGATCAATTTTAATTTGTTGCCAGATTCAAGACCATAATCCAATAACCTGGACGCCACAGCAAGACCTTGGAGATAGTAGTTCTGACGGTGCTGGTACCAATGCCCATATCCTCAGTTCAGGAGGTGTGGCTACCTACAGCCCAGGATCCCAACCCTTCAGCCTTTCGTTACCTAGAGATGGGCAGGACAGAGTGAGTGAATTATGGGTTACACGGGAGGTTAGGCATTTATAGTAGTGCACTGGAAGACTTTCACATGGTTTTTTTTGTTACTATAACATTTATGGATCATAGTTTTCAACATATTTGAAAGTTTTCTAGCATTATTCTATTGTGAATAACAAAATAATAACATTGGTGTTTTTCTAACATAATACTAGTGATGTAGATTTTTTATAAGTACACCTAACCTCCCGTAGAATACTTTGCTGAGGAGGAGTAAAGGTCTAAACTTTTAATACCTAACATTAGAGTATGCTTAAAAATAAGTGTCTTATGCTTGTCTTTCTAACCTGCTATTTTATAACCAACCTTAAATTTAATGAGTGTCTTACTTGCCATTTTCTGTTTTTCCATATGTTTGTGGATTTATTGATAACAGTAATATTTTGTTACACTTACTAACACTATTGTGTTTAATATCTGTCAACATACTTGCTTTTGAGATTTTATTATCATCACCTTTATTCCTCATCAGCTCCTACTTGAATAATAACCTGGCGTAGTTTAAAGCGATGTCGTGCTTCTACGAATGCTTCCAGGGCAAGCAGCTGACACAGGGCTTCAACAGTCTCCAGAAACTACGCAAGTCCGTTTCCGGGGCTCTCGGAGCAGCGCTAGGTTCTAGAAGATTCGATCTTGAACACGAGCCAATGTTGCCAGAACCTGAACAAAACTGGTTTCTGACAAAATCAGCGCCAAATTCTCTGTCAAATCCACTGCTTTATCCATCGACGAGGCCCAAGGCGGCCAGTGAGGAGGATGTTATCAAGGAAGAGTCTTTACCGCCTCCTGAGAAGGTGAGATGCTAAAAATATGCTGATGAGAGTGTGAGTTTCTTATAGCTGTCTTTTAACCACTTTGATAGACAAAATACATAGGTACTTACACATTTTGTGTGTATCTTGATCAGCAAAGATCAACTAATCGATTTTTAGAAATAATGCGGTGATTTCTTACAAGTATGTTTATATTGTTTTTTTTGTTTGGTATACTGATTATTTTATATTATATTAAACAGGAGCATTTACCGTGGAGACCAGGCACTTCGTACCTGTCCTGGGGAGGCCACGTGATGTACCTACCGCCTGCACCGGATCAGCCTCTCTCCATGATTGGAACTATCGAAAGGCCTGTCAGGTACGACATCCTAAAACTTGGGAATTCTGGCTTTAATCTAACAAAGACTCGGGGTACAAATTTTGCATCGACATTGCTTTTATATGCAACAAAAATCTATCAAAACTTTTGGGCTAACCTGGCTTCGCAGCGTGATAACATACAGAAAACTCATGTTATGTATTTTTTCATTGTATGGCGGTATAATTCAAGAGTTGATGTCTGTTTGTTTTAGTAAGAGGAATAAAACATTAGAGTCTGTCAAGCGAAAGATGGCCCTGATAAATCGCGGCAAATTCAAAAACTATTAGTATGGCAATACATTAAATAATAGGATAACTTGGAATTACATAATTTGATACTTTGATATTATTCTAAATAAATATACTTACATAATTTTTGATGATGATTATGAATAAGTAGATGATATACTATTGCCATACTAATAGTTTTTGAATTTGCCGCGATTTATCAGGGCCATCTTTCGCTTGACAGACTCTACTGTAAATGCTTTTGTTTTTCCTTGATAGGAGTAAGTCTAGCGGCTGCTTGGAAGCGTCTGCGCGCGCGGCGCGGGCGGCGCTCGGCGCGGAGATGCGCGAGCGCGACCGATCTGCATCGCCTGTCATTGCACGCGCATTGCCGGCCAGGGTCGAGCCCAACAATAACGTGAGTACCTTGGATATAAAACTACTAAATAACTAAATGTAGGCTATCTGTTCCTGAATCAATTATATTCGGTTGCTTGAAAGCGTTAGTGATACACGCAGCCTTCGGTGAACATCGCATATCTCACGTGAAGCGCCTACGTGACGTGAGTTAAATAACTCACGTTATTGTTGTTGTTTTATAAACTGATATTGAATGGTAAATCTAATTTATATTATATTAGATTGAGATATTAAGATTATAAGTACCTACCATAGAAAATATAGGATGATAAATATTTATTTTAAGGATACCTACCTCAAACCGTAGGATCGGAGGACCAGTCAAGGCAAATAATGCGTACGCTTCCGGTGTTTGTACAATATATATTCTAAGATTATGCTATTATAATGATTATCAAGGCTATTATGGCTTCCTCCTGTTGCTGTTATTTGTACATCGAATTTGATTGATAATGGCCCCTGTCCACACACAGCAAGCAACATGCTTAGATATTGTTGTCACTGCTATTCATACTTCGAGACTCTTTGAATGCTTTTTTGCTCTGTTTTTATCCAATTTCATAAATCATCCTCGAAGTATCATGTAAGCACGTTATTATTAGGTTACAGCTTATTTGACAGGTTCAAAATCGCTAAAGCGGAACTCGTAATATGAGACTGGCAAAAGTATAGAATTTCATTGTGTAACGTCAGTTGCGATCTAACTGCAGTAGGACCTCCTGTCACTCTACATTAAGTGTCATAAACCGGCCAAGTGCGAGTCGAGTGGGTACTAACGTAGAACTAAATAAGTGCAAGACACATACTATCCAGCTACCTAAAACTGTAAAATAATATGAATGAACCTACCAAATTCATAATTATATCGAATCCTTGGTTCCTGCCAGGCAACGATTTAGCAGAAGTCAGTTATTTCTCATTTCTCTGCTAAATAATAGATTTAGCATTATATTTACTAGGATATATTTAGGTACTGTAAACAAATTATCTGTTTGTTTCCATTTGTTTTAAATGTTTGCGGCTTCCGAGCTAAATAACAGTAAAATGCGATAGCACACAGACGTCTTATGGCATTAAATACCTAAACAAAACTATAAACCTTCTAAAGTCTTTAAAATATATATTCGCATGTAAAGACTATTAAGTATCAGCTAAAATGCAATCAATTGAACCAGATACCGTCATTATCAAGTAATGCTCTTCTCACGTCAACGTCGTGCTATAACTCATAACCACCATTTGTCGGTTGAGCAACTCCACTAGGAGCTTTGTCCGTAAACTTATTTATTGCAATGATATCGCAACGAACAAATTGAATCAGTGGGTTGGGCCTTGGATTAAACGGTGCAGGTGATCAATTGCCTGCTCCGCTTGAACCTGGCTTTGATGGTGATTGATATCTTTGCCGTTTCTTATTGAGGTATTGCTTGGTTTTCATACATCAAAAGTTGTAAAGATGCGAATGTAACATAAACTTTAGAATTTTCACTTCCAAATTTAACAAGTGAGGATAGAAGAAGATATCACTGTGTCTGTAGGTTTGTACCTAGATTTATTTTCATTGTTGATCTTGTATATGTTTATCATGTAGGTACGTAGGTACATTTTTAACTACATAACATGAAGTATTTGGTTTTATCCCTGGAATGAGATGTCATACTTTATTGAAAGCATTTTTAAGTCTAGGAATGATTCCAGGTACAGTCCAGCCTTCTTCCAAAACTCCATCTAGATTCAACTGAGTCATCCAATACCCTTGCATCAACATTCCCACGCAGCGCCACACGAGCTTCCGTGTAGTATCGTTTACTCTCTGGAATTCTACTCTTTGAGATTAATATCTTTCAGAATTTATCTGGCCTTGTTGAGTTCCGTGTGTTGGATTGACAAAGAAGTTGAATCAAATTAGATCGTTTTTTTTATCATCATTGTTTGACAAATTTTACTACAGAATATTTAATTTGTAGAGTCATTTTTGAAGTCACAGTATATCATAAAAAATCCACATCATTACAGCCACATCTATATATATCAAATTGCTCTGAATTATGTTACTTAATGAAATAGTTGATAATTTTGTAACGAACTATTGTTATATTACCTCACTTGCCTAAATTCTGAGCTGTGTTCTCATTCTCATTAGTTACGTCATCAGTCTTCAGAATATACATTCAATCTCTCTATTATCACGCATCGTAATTAAATCTTAATTGTTTTACACGTTCTCATTATAACATACCTTACAACGTAAGTATTTTATTTCTTAACACTTGTAATGAAAATAGAAAAATTCTAACTAGTACAAATCCTTTTTATAGACGTTGTGCGTAGATTCTTAAAAACTAAATAAACAAAAGCAAACTCAATGATTAGATACTTTTTATTTATTAAATTCGTGTTGATTTTGATGGTCTTATGTATGTTATTTTAAATGATAAGAGCTTAGCAAAAGCTATGTTTCTATCATATTACGCAGAATTGTATAGCTGATTTTATACTTACCTACGAAAGGTCTAGCTAGAAGATGGTACCAATTTCAACCTCAGGGTTAAAAGTATGACATTCAAATTGAATACATGTAAGTACTTAGGTAAGTTGTAGAAAAACGTTTTATACAACAACTCTTCTGTTTAATTACCAGAAATAAAGCAATTGCTCACGAAACTATTGTTCTCATATTTACAAGCTTCTTTGAACACGATTTGTCTGTGAACAATGAATATTCAATAACATCAGTCAATCACCTCTTAGCTCAAAAGCTGCTAGGATATCTCATGTCTCCTTAGTTTAACAGAGCGGTATTGAGATATATGTATTAGGAAAAAACACGCAATATTATCTGATATAAATATTACCACTAGCTTTTTATACTTGCGAGCGATTTGTTTTTATTTGAATGAATCTATATCTAATGTTTTGATATAATATGTTTATGGACTTTATGTTTAATGTATATGTTTTGTTATATTAATTCATATTCAGCTCTCTTGGTGTTTTTAAATATCCTATCATCATTTTATCCATTAAAAGATTATTCTTTATTCCTTGCTCGTTTGTGTCTGGCTACGTCCACCTCAATCAGTATGCTCGTCTTCTGCCATTATCCAGTTGACATGTCCCTTGCTTGTTGTTACGGATCTAGTCGTGACCTCATTATAACTTGGATACCTGTACTTCACTATCTTTATCCTGGTCAATCTCTAAATCTGTCACGTAACGAGTTCAAAAAAACAACTATGAAAAGAAAGAAAAAAAATTACATCGTCCCAAACTAAGCTATGCTTATAGGTACTTAGAAGATCTAAAAGAAAGGATGGTTTTGGATAATGTCACAATAACCGTGGCTATGAAAAAGAATCTACTGGTTCCTGTTGGATTAATTAGGATCAACTGGCTCTTATGGATCTCCATCGTAGAGTCTTGAGCCTCTACAGGTCGAATGATTAATTAAAACCAGCATTTTTTTATTGGAAATTAATGTTGTGTTTCATTTTATGTGCTGATCGGCAATTTACTTACCATTGTATATTTTCTTATTGTAAGGTAAATAACTAAACGTAACAAAATGGGCTTGTGTATTTGAAACACGCATGTGAGCATAACTTGAGCTTTGATCTACTTAGTATTCACCTTCTCATCTGATAATCAGAAATGGAGATTACTTCTTGAATCCGTAACGAGCTAACTAAACAGTGAAGGTGCCAAAACTCAGCCTTCTCGCAAATAACTGTCCTTATCCAAAGCCATAAATATTAATACAAGGCTTTTATTTAAATGCTATGTAGGTACTTTCAAATGTTAATGTAGATTTGAGACCTGTTTTTCTACTGTTAATATTATTTACATCTATCATGTCACAAGTTATGTCCGAATAACTAAATTATTTTGTTTGGCAATTCGCAACACATTTGTTGTAGTCAGAAAAATATATTTAGATCTTTGTCTTGTTGGAAACCACACTATTTTAACTTATTCGTTTCGGAAACTCGGTTAGCTTGATAGGAAAAGTAAAAAAAAAAATGTATGTTCCTTTGAGACCAGATCCTAAACTGTTCTTCTTTCTAAACAAAGATTTTCCTTCTCGGTGGTAACTACGTCGATGCATGTGAACTGTTCAAAATATTCATCAACTTCTGGCTACTTTTAGTAGTTTCCTTATTATTTTCACACCTCACTGTATGCCATGAAAAACACATTTAATTACCTACGTAAAGTACCTACCATAGTACGTACACTGTGATTGTAGAGTAGGGATGCGCGCGCGCCGCCTTGTCTGTCACTCGCACGTGGCGCTTGTCAGTGGAGTGGTCGTGTCTCTATGTTCACGTTTGCGCGAGACTTTTTGTAACTATTGTTGACATATTGACTTTGGTGGTTTTTCGCGGAAATATACAGTCGTGCTGTTTTATTTAGGTAAGTCATCAATCTTTATTATTTGCAGATTAGTAGAATATACAAAAGTATGAAAATTTACAACTAAGCAATACCACTGTAATAAAGTAAAAAACTGAATATCAGATAGGTACCTGAAACATAATATAAATACTTAATACTTTCGATGATTTTAATAACTTGACCTTTTTTGGAGATAATGTACCTTCATACATTTTCAAACATCCCATATTTCATGTTCTTTTAAAATAACAGTCTTCATAATTTCACTCAATTAATAGATCAATATACAAACTATCTGGTTCATCTTCTATCTCGGATTAGTCGGCAAAACTATTTTACTTCATCCTCTCCTATCATCTCTCTGTCAAAAATATATGTAGGTACTTACCAAAACTATTTTCTTCTCATGTCTTGTAATATTATGCCATGTCACGGCTCACGACAGCACCACTATCGTAATATCTACGTGAATATGAATACGACAAAACAATAAACACTGAAACAACTGTACCTACAAGTTATTTCATAGTTATATTCCATTGTCAGACCGAGGACACACAGTGTATTGAAATCCATTTCATTTTTCAGTTCTGTAAATACTCAGTTATTAAACGACCTTGAAGAAAAACTACAATTTCTATTAATTACATTTGCTATTTATTTCAAATCTACATAAAACGTTTACGTCAACCAAGCACAAGGAATATTTTTTCTATAAAATTGTATCTTTTAGGAATGAGTGTACATAGATTTAATTGACTGAAAGTCACAAAGCAATCCAATTTAGTTCATGTTTGTTACAAAAATGAATCTGCTAAAGATTTTTATGTAAAATACTGCATTGTGTCCGAAAACAAACCAAAAATTAAAAAAAAGACGACAATCAAATAATTGTTGTTATCACCTTATTTCAGTTTCATTTAGTTGTAATACTCGGTAAACATTCTTAGAAATGTTCTTCTAGAAAATAGAGTCCTTCGTATTTTTTCTGCAGTTCTGTTTACAGCGTGAATTGAATTAATCTCAATCATTGATCTACGAGTATATAATGGAAACTCTCAATTCATAATTTGAAACTGTGCCAATCTGACATGCTTTTTTCATCTCATAATGATTTAATAGAAAGAGGCATATTTTAATTTAATTATCAACACTAATCGTTTGTAATTTCTATGCTAATTAATTGTATACGTAACATTTTAGCGAATAAAATAATGATTTTATAGTTGGATGCGCCCGAGAGCGCGCGAGGTAACACTGTAGATACTATTAGTAGGTAGCTTCCGTACAATTACCACTGAATACAAAGGTATTTAATTACATGCAGATCTTGCTGTAATTGAGAAAGGAAAGTTAAATAAAATATAAATATTCATGGATACGCTTAACGCCATCAAGTCCCAAAAACTTTTACTATGGGAACCAGATTGCGGAAAGATTATTTTGTAAATGCATTGGTACGAATTAAAACTAGAATAATCGCGTAAAATACAAAAAAACGCATTAAAGATGAAAATGATTTCAGGGCTAAACAAGCGAACGGGATGCTGGGTTAAGTTGCGGTTCGATGCTACATAATAACACCAAGATTAATTAACCATACTAATTACTAAAGCTTTTCATTCCATAAAATACTTACCTGTTTTAATACAACCAGACAATTAAATACTACATCATAAATACTTAGTAATTACGTACTTATAATGTTGAAGCGCATAATTTCGAACAAGTAATTAGATTCCTTCGATTTATTGATTATGTAGGATGGTTATAATGATCTGATCGCCGCGACCAGGCGGCCTTGCACTGTACAGCCATGGTGATGTCATCAATGCATCTGAAATGGCATCTGCTTAATTATTTGTGTCATCACATGAAGTACTTTACGAATTCAAAAGATTCAAAGCCCACGTTGTCCTTTGAAATGCCAAGTACTTTGTTTAAGAACGTCAAATACAAACAATTTTAAAAATACTGTTTGTTATTAAAAATGTTAGATGCTTTATACGCATCCACCATAAAAATAAATAAGCTTGTAAAAAATATAATATTAAACCCAAAGTCGTATCAAAATAACAAGTATTAATAAAACAAGCTCTAGGAATTTTCTTAATATTATCAAAACAAGCGATTATTTAGTTTATTTTTACTCATGGCAAAAAATAATATTTGGCAAAATGTTTGACCGGCCGACCTTGGCGACGAAACAAGTACGTACTCACGTCTCGTCACTGACGTCATGGAAGAGGCTTATGTAAATAAATAATGTTTTTCTGAACTTCGAGATGTGTGAACGACACCAATTGCCACATTATGGGAAACAGAGATTTCTCATTGTAAGATTATCTCGTAATATTCATGAGTTCATGAGATTAGGGCCAGCTTACAAATTAGATAGTATATTAGGGAGATTTTAACCGGTTAACAAATTATAGTTAAATTTATCAGTTATGAAATCCGTTGATAACTCAATACTATTTTATGAGTAACTTTGGACTCAAGATTTAAGAATTAAGAAATATGTTGCTGTTGCAATGCTTCCCATGAAACCTTTAGACTGGACTGAAGAATATAAGAAGCTAAGCTTGAAATAGGAGAAAGGTAGAGATTATAAAACCTAATTTACTTGGTTTACCGTCTTAGAAATGAAATTAATTTAAGCAGTAACAAAATATTACAGTTGCATATTGGTATTATGACTCGATTATCATTATAAAGTTTTCTGATTGGACAATATAAATACTCAAACTAGGATAAACCTGTATTAAGGTATATTTGACTTTAAAATAATTATTTCTTCCTCTCTTTATGCTTGTACTTAAAAAATAATGACTTTGACTTCTTTGACCTATTATAACGCAATTAACAAGAACCACCTTAAAAATAAAAAACTCTACATATTATTATTATGTACACATTTATTTAAAATCTTAGCAAAAAGTTTTTTTACAATATACATGATTTCTAAAAACAAAAATACATATTTTATAAAAAACTTAAAACTAGGTTGCCGCCGGCAGCGGGGCAAGGCCCAAGCTACCGGTGGTTAGGGCTACAGATTAATTGATTATTATTATTATTATTAATTAGCCATGGCTGTCCCACTGCAGGGCAAAGGCCTCCCCTACATATAAACAAGTTTTATTATTTACTCTATAGTAACTCTACGTTAATCATTTGTGTAATTTACCTGATCTCAGTTACACAACACGTCAACAGTTTTTGTTTGCATACCATACTTACATAACATAATGGATATCTAGTGCTGCAGCTAAAGATCTAGTAAATTCTAGTACGAGTTTTGTTGTATAAAACCAGTGTCTAGTGCCAGGCGCTACATATTCCGCTGACGCCTAGTACGACTCATATGCATTACCAGAATCACGTGTCTGCTTTGTTTGCACCTACTTTGGTTGCTGAGAACCTTTATTCACAAACAAACTTACGACTATACAGTATTTACAAAATGTACATTGTCATATAAAATACATAAGAAACAGTTGAGCTATCTACAGACCGATGCAAACGATCTATAGATAGCTCAACTGATCCAAATCAGTACCAATCGGAAGCGTACCCAAGACACTGGCTGCATTGCCACGCTGAATAGCAATCTTTGGTTGCTTAATTCGATTCTTTACGAAAATGAACGTAAGTACAATATGTTTTCTGTGTCTACAGGTGTTTTCTTTCTGTCTGAATGTTATTATTTATTCAATTGTATTTCTTTGTCATTGATTAGCACTACTTCTTACGACTCAAGGTTCTAAATGTTTACTGTGATCTCATGATTTACTTGAGAACTCTCGTAAATATCTTAGTTATGTCATGACCACGCCTTTGTAATTTAATAATAATACCATAGAATTATAATAATATTTCTGCTCAAGATTATCAAACATAAAACAACTGCAATTCTTTTGATTGATCCATCTATGTATGGCTCAAGGATTTTTGACAACAGATGTAATAAGTACACTCAATCCTAAGAGGTCTTTATGATACATTTTTATATCTAAGGTAAGCTTTTGCACAACATATCTAGTTATTAAATCCTTGAGTAGGCCCCATTCGTATCAAAGTTTATATGCAACTCAAAACTCTCTACCGTGACGTGTGACTCTCAGAAGCAGACAAAGCATAGAGGAAAAATCCGTCACCGATTCAAATGAGCACCGCGTTGATTGTTGCAGGGTTATAAAACTTTTGTTTTGTAATATGAGTAGTCTATGGTGATAGTTGACATGGCACACTTACATACATTTACAAATACAACACCATAATAAAATAATTCCTTAGAACACCTTTTTCAACACCGTTATAGACACGAAAACACCACAAATGGTTAATTTACAGTGTGAATAGAATAACCAAATGACTTGTAGGTTATAAATTTGAAGGGCTCCATGTTAATGTGCTCGTGGTGAATACAAACACCGAAATTGTGTTGGTATTCTAATCATGGTCCTTCCATTCACACGTTGATTCTGCATGCTGTTTTGGATAGATTGTAATAATACCAACAGCTTTAGAATAAAAATTATGCCATTATACATTTAACCTTTGCCGTGTGTTTCGAGTTTGGGTAAAAAAACCGGCAAATTTCCGCCAGCACGACAGTTATCGGTCCATTTGGCCAACGCTTGAAGGTTGAATAAAACCAGACCTATTGCTCTCCTACCAACAACTTTAAACCCTAAAAAATACGATATAAAGAGTCAGAAAGTAAAAAGATATTCCCTCCTATATCCAAAGGCATTGTGGACAGATGAGGTGCATTACAAATGCTCATCCAATTACGTGCGACATCACTCCAAGAACAACTATTTCTGTGAACAGTTACATAAAGCCTACTACGTTTTATAATCTGCTGCAATTAACCAGACGCTGTCATAGAGTTATTTAATCTGTAGCTATAATTCATAACAATAGTTACTACGCAACTAATTACTACGTTACTAGTGCTATCCTATGAATTGCAAAACATCATATAATTGTAATTTTTGGTTATCAAGCCAGATAGACCGTACATACCTAATTAAAGAGGCTTAGGCTAAATATTTTAAAATAAAAGCAGATATGGCACACAATCAGAGGAAAATAGGAAGATGTAGTAACCCTAGCTATAAAAACTAGTGCTATAAGTCAGTCTGCTGAAACAAATGCTTAATTATCAACAGTTATAAGAGATCTGTCGACGATGGTCGCGATCCGTTTACGAGATTACCTACCTCGTAACGGTGCGGTGTTTGAACAAGTCGGAAAACATGAAAACACATACGGTTTTTTTCATAATTATCTACACAACTTTTTAACCAACGTTTTAAAAAACGGTGAAGGTTCTCAAATCGATATATTTTTTATTTATTTTTATCTCTCATTTGCTTGTCGTGGCGGGACTCAAACTCGTTTGTATTAATATAATTTTCCTTAAAAAAAACTAAACATTTATAAAATGTTGCTGTTGGTATAACGCAGCACGTCTAATAAGCTCGTAACGAATGGATAGTAGGCAGGCATTCTGACCCAATCAGACATCAAAATCCGATCTTACGAACATTCCAACGGCAACCTAATATTCACTTCCGTTGGTCTGCAATCAAGTCCAAATAAAATGGTATTATAAGCAGAACCAGCAACTGTTGAGCAACAACGACGTAGCAACGTATGCAAATAGTCGGCTTGCACAGCTGGACCATGAGATCCAATTTGTAGAACACGGAACTCGATGTTTGCACTTCTTCAAATTATACCACGACGAAGTCTGTTAATCAGCATACCTGCAATGGACATTAGAATATTAGTAGAGTAATCAAAATAGTACTTACCTATTTCGTAAGTTCCATCTTCTAAGAACTCGCTTGTTGTGATATACATATACCTATGTATTTAACCTGTTAGCAACAATGCGTCGAAGTCCTACATAAATTAAGCTTTTCTTGTTTAGATTAAGAATCTAGGTACTTAGACTGCCAAATATGACCTTTAAAAACTAGGAAATAAAGTCCGAGTGTTTAAAATTCAAAGATGGTCGACGTTTTTGCATTGCAATTATGTTGAATATTGAAAAAATACAATTCTTGCTAAATATTAATATAACTTTGAAGTAAGACCAACAAAGCGCTGTGATTTAACTCAATCAACTATATTATTAAATTTTAACTTTGACTTTAAATAGATTAATTAGATCTAGGCCATACAAAAAAAGAAGAAAAGTTGGTTTTACCTATTACTACTTTTAGTGCCTTTCAGCCAATCTATATTGATTCAATACAATGGTAACGCCAAGTAAAAAAGAAAATAAACTAATCAATCGGCAACCAACCCAATCACATGTCACATGCTAGTCGGCGATGGCTTCCATTGTCTGGCTACAATAGGCCATGTCCTTGCCAACTGGCCCGATTTGTACAAATATATTCAACGCACGTAGAGTTTAATTAATATAGGATGGGTCGTAAAACTCGTAAGTAGTTTTATAGCAGGGTTTGACTGTGGCACGAGCTGTGATTAGCTTTATATGAAAGTAATAGTTGCATTGTTTTGAGGTGAACTCTATCGGCTAGGTTGAAAGGCTTATATAGACGAGGACCGAATTTATAATTTGTATAATGTAATAACTTTGATATATAACATTGGGAACTTATGTAAAGGAGTATTTATTTTTGTATTTTAACCAAAATGCGTTATAACTTACTTTTGTTAATACAAAATTAAGACCAAAATCTATTTCGCGAAATCTATCTAAAACGCTGTAAAGATCAAGATGCACAGGAAGTTATCTCGCCGAATTGGTCAAAAACATACAGATCGCAATGACTTGTCATCACAATTAATGGAGGCCAAGCTAATTTACCTATGTCTTTGCCCAGAGCTAATATTGTGTAAACACACCAACATCGAAACGGTTTCTAAACCAGGCAATTGTGAGTTGTCGCACTGCAAACGACCACTACACCAAGCCCTACCATGCTCTGTTACGAAGTTCTGCAAGCAGAATACACTACAGGTCTCATGAGTCTGGACATGGGTTTCCTACAGCCATTATGGCTAGATCTCTCGTGCTCTTCAATGATGATAGTGGATCGAATATCCAAGAGGTCTTAGGTGTTTGGACGCATAGATCTTTCATTGTCTGTCATATTACCGAAACATTTGTTCTGGTAGGTAAACTCTTTCACAACAAAACAAACTTACTAAATACGTTCTTGCATAGTTGAAAACAAGTGCAATTTTATGACCGCGCTAGCACGCCGGCTTAGTCATAAAAATTCCAAGTGTTAGATTATAATTAATATTTAGTAACTTGAAAAGTAATATTGCAACCAGTTTTATAGGGCCATGATCAAAGATTGGAGATGAACTTGGTCCTACTAACCCGTTTAAAAGGTACTTCTACCTTACATTTTTTTAATTGATTTAAATATTATTTTATGAGAAAATTTTAAAATATCCATTGGCCATTTACCAAGTAATCTTTGAAACTCTTACTAAATGTTATGAGAATGTCAATAAATTCTTGTTAGTTTTGACACTAATTACAAAAAAACAAACTCGTATTTTATAATCTTATGCTGGCCACACACCATCCTTCCTATCGTCCAATCGGCATGACGCTACTGATTGGATCAGTTAGAATTGACCGTGTGTGGGAGTGGATTGGCATGACAGTTAGAATGGATAGCAATTGGCAGTTCAATTCTTTTGGCTTGATCACATCGATTGGATACTGCCGATTGGACCGTGTGTGGCTGTGGGCGATTGGCAGTTCAGTTCGTAAGAAGGGCTTTGAAATTGAAAAAAGTAAAAATGCAGATCGACTAAACAAGGGGGGTTAGTACCAGAAAAATCCGAAATCCCCCCTTTTCGTCCCCCCTCTTTGGGTAATCGCCTCCAACTTTTTTTCCAGCAGTCCGATTGAGCTCAAATTAAAAAGCATTGTTATTTGTGCAATTTTCTATCCGAATCCGTCGAAAAATTTTTCAAAATCCGACATGAATCACGCTGTCAAAAGCAAAAAGCCATAATCGTCGTCAAGCCTGCAGTGTCATGCCGATTGGACGATAGATTGGACGATAGATTGGATCGTGTGTGGTGTATATGGACGTACTGCAGATTGGATCCAGCCTGCAGTGTCATGCCGATTGGACGATAGGAAGGATCGTCTGTGGCCACTATTATGTAAACAATGATTAAGTTTTTGTGCAGTCATTGAACCGTTGACGCGAGCTGTCATCAGTCATCATGTCGCGATGACGATGAGGCATGACCGCGGATGTTCGCGTGCTCAATCTTGATGCACGTGACTGTACCACACCTATATTTGATGGACTAAGCTGCTTTAGTGTAGTGTCAAGTTAACTGGCAAGTTCACTGTCTTGCTTAGTCAAACATGTACAAAAAAACTTAGATATCGACAAATTAAATACTTTAAAACATGATCAAGCTCTGACTAGACGTTTTTGAGTCATTTTTAACGACAAGAACGTAGAACGTTGACCTGGCTTGGTTTTAAGATACCCATCTGCGTTGATCAGGCCTAAAAATATTAATGTGTTAGCCGTTGTTAATTTCTTCTCAACAACATTTATCAAGACAAAGGCATAATGCATATAATATTGCATTTTGATGACGATTAAAGACGTTTTTATTAAATAAAACACAGTCCGTCGCCACAGTACTAGCAACGTGTGACAGAACCCTTAGTTGGTATTTACTTGTATTAAGAATATACTCGAGAGATATGGATCAGTTATAAAAATGGTAGTTTGTTAGCGCCACCGCACGTTTTAGCAATGAATTCTTCGGTACCAGTCTCTATCTACAAATGGTTCATTAAGATTGAGCATTCTCACAGAGACAACATCTTGAGACATTCCTTGTGATATTAGGTACCTACTGTGGTAGGTAGGTTTGTAACATGTTTTATTATTTTGGTTAAAATAAACTTTAAGTTTAAAGTACCAAATGATTTAGACAATAAGACGTACCTACCTATTGCTAACACCGACATATCGCCGACACCGATACGATACCAACTAATTATTTTTAGTAAGAATAATTTTCATGTAGTCTCGTGTTGTCGTTTGTAAGTATCTGACCTACTATAACTTTGCGTAAGCAAACCTAAAGTCTAGCATCTCCATATTTTATAATTAGATACCTTTCCAAAAACTTATAAACAACTGTAATTAATATACATATTAGGTATACATACGCTACACACTTTTAATTACAATTCACAAACGTATATCTACTACTTTCGCAACTTAATGCTTGTAAATGTATGAAATGCTCACTCTTCACGCATAAAATAAACATTTCCACCGTGGAGCTACCAGCTACCTGCAGCCAGTTTGCGCAAGAACAAAGGATGTGATGCACCAGATAGCCATCAACCTCCACCCGATCTAACAGCGCTGTTCTCTATTCCTACCTAATTAATCACCATGTAATGTTAAACGTATATCAATTTAGCTTTTTATATATTTGAACATTAATTGGTACAATTATTAATTAATACTTGATGTATTTGGTTCCTCGAAGATATCTTCAGAGGTTGTATACCTACACTACTGCATCTACACTACGTAGCATCAACAAATATCGCATCTCAATATAACAAAATAATGACTAATTTCGCATCAAGATGAAAAAAAATCAAGTATTGTTCGCCCAGCCGTAAAAACCACCTTAAAAATAAGGCCTATTTTAACGTTGCGATTAAGTAGTTACGTGTCAAGGAGCATACCTACTTGACTATCACAGAATCGTAGTTCACACGCTCTGAATCGCATTTGAAACTCATTTCAAATCGTGAGGTTGGCACAAAGGAAAACTCCAAACCACACTTTTACTTTCGAAGATATATTGTCTAGTATCTATATACCTAGGGTTTCGGAATAACAACAAACCACAAAGCGAGTCTATGCGGTATGAACAGTAAGCAAATTACACTGAGAAAACTGACAATCATAAAAGAGGTGAATTCAGCTTAAAGTATGATGAATTCACTCAAAGGACGGAGCATAGTGATTCACCAAAAAGAACGATGATAATACTGATGTTGATGATAACAGTATTTAAGATGATGTGTCACCATGAATTTAGTTTTAGTTTCCTACTATTTTTCGATGCCTTCCTCATATATCCAGTTATATCCTATTATTTTTCCTACTATTTTTCGATGCCTTCCTCATATATCCAGTTATATCCTATTATTTTTCCTACTATTTTTTGGTGACTTCCTCACATATTCAGTTATGTCATACAATTTGTCCTACTATTTTTCGGTGACTTCCTCACATATTCAGTTATGTCATACAATTTGTCCTACTATTTTTCGGTGACTTCCTCACATATTCAGTTATGTCATACAATTTGTCCTACTATTTTTCGGTGACTTCCTCACATATTCAGTTATGTCATACAATTTGTCCTACTATTTTTCGGTGACTTCCTCACATATTCAGTTATGTCATACAATTTTTCCTACTATTTTTCGGTGCCTTCCTCATATATCCAGTTATATACTATTATTTTTCCTACTATTTTTCGGTGACTTCCTCATATATCCAGTTATATACTATTATTTTTCCTACTATTTTTCGGTGACTTCCTCATATATCCAGTTATATCCTATTATTTTTCCTACTATTTCTCGGTTACCTCCTCGTATTTTAGGTTAGGTCCTATTACTTTTCCTACTATTTCCTCATATCTCTGGTTATAGCCTATTATCTTACGGAGGTCGCCCTCAATAGGAGTATTGTGTTTTTTTAATTAACCAATTAATATCTCTATAATACACCAGTGATTACTTGTAGTTCTACTCATTCTCCATCAGTAGGACTACAACTAAATACTGGTGGATTACACAGAAATTGTTTGGATTATTAGAAAAAACTGAAGAACCCTAAAATTGAACCTTAAAAAAATGGGGAGCAAGTAAAAAAATAGGAAAAAGTACCTTGGCAAGAATGGTAAGAAGGTAAGAAAGGATGTATGTATAAATTAAACAAAGAAATAAATTTGAATGGTATTTTTATTTCCATAGTATGAATGAATAATTATTATATACTTACTCTAAACATTTATTCAGTATAAAAGAAGACTGTTTTGTTTAGAAACATCCTCGCCTTAATGATTACAGTATCTATTTGTCGGTCATTATAATTAATCATTATATACATTATGTTCAATAATTCTAGTTTTAATCAATATCTATTTGTCGGTCATTATAAATAGTCATTATATACATTATGTTCAATAATTCTAGTTTTAATCAATTAAAATAAAGGTTGAGACGAGTAGAAGTTTAATTTACAAAAAATAACAAACTTTACATTAATGTACCTATAACTAAAACACTTTTGCCCTTAAGTTGATTGTTTCAGGGTAGCCATTTTGTTTACGTTTTTTGCAATTTGCAGGCCAGTACTAGGTTGAATGTTAATTAAATGTTGCACGCGAGTGTAAGTACATAAGTTGTACTACGTAAAAAAAATTGAATTTCGCGGGCTACCCTGACGCTTTCACCTTAAAGCTGCATACAATAAATTGGTTATATTATTATAGTAAAAATCTATTTTCAAGTAAAGTGCTACTATAAACACTCCGATGAGACTAATCTTTCCCTCATACAAATACTTTACTTTAAAATCTATTACTAAAGGTGAACGCACACTTTTCAGAGCTGAAGGAGGCGAAAGAATAGAATTTTAGAATGATTTTACCATTACTTTATGCGGACACCGTTATCGGGCCGTCTTTATAGGATATCCTAAAGGGATATCCGATAAATACCGTAACTAAGGGTAGATTACTAGTTGAGCGCACTCTGCTATAAAAAATTAACTGCCCTTGGACTCTGCAGTGCCTCAAACTAGCAACGCCGCGTACGGTATAAATAAATAATTGTACATACAAATACTTTACTTTAAAATCTATTATTAAACCAGCTATTGAACTAGCTATTGGTGCTGGCTCATACCATTACTTTATGCGGACACCGTTATCGGGCCGTCTTTATAGGATATCCTAAAGGGATATCCGATAAATACCGTAACTAAGGGTAGATTACTAGTTGAGCGCACTCTGCTATAAAAAATTAACTGCCCTTGGACTCTGCAGTGCCTCAAACTAGCAACGCCGCGTACGGTATGAGTACATAATTAATAATTATGTAAACGTTTGAAAAAAAATTGATATTACTGGATTCAAAATAAAATTTTAGCAGCGACCGTAAGCCGTTAGAATACCTACAGAATTTTGAAATTTTTACTCTAGGTGCCATCTACTTGTAATATATGACGTGTTACCTCGCATTAGAGTGAGCGTGCTAGGACACGGAGAAACGGCATTTTGGCAAGGAAGGCACAGATAATCATTACCTTGTTTAACTTCATAAGCTTCATAATGAGAATTAAATTCAATAGTTTCAAACATACAGCAACGGAAAAAAACCTCTTCAGTATCTGTCACCAAAATTGCATCAATTCGGCCAAAAGTGGGTAATAATTCTTCATCATCTATATCTACAGTAACAATAGAGTTCTGCTGCCATATAACACCAGCTATTGTAGCGGAAGTAACCGAATATTTGAGGACAACGCCAGTGCCGAGAGAAAACTTGACAGTGTCTCCTGAATTTAATGCAGATTTTTTCCCTAGTATTTTTGTTGTAGGTATTGCATTTTTCACAAACAAGTCATTGAGCATAAGTTGACATTTTATTGCTAGAGTCTTGCAAACATTGACTCGATTAAAAGATGATCTAGCCACTAACTTAGATACCCTGTGCTTGGCTTCAAAACGCATAGCCCACATGTTACGTACGGGGCCGAACTTCATTAGCATGGTAGGATAATGAGTCAGAAAATGAAACTTTGGTTGCAGGGGTGATTTTGTTAGCTCCATGTACAATTGATTAAATTCTGCTATTATAACCCGGAGTTGAATATTGGTGTCACTAAAGACCCTATGACTTAATAACCTGTCAGTGATTTGCCGCAACATAATGTATAATTTCCATACTTTATTTTCTAAAGGAATGTAAAATCCGGCTATTAGGCTGAAGTATCTAATAAGGGTAAGCATTTCTGATGCTGAAGTTTTCAATTTTACTTTCGAACCTTGGACAACTAAACAATTACTTGGTTTTGAATTCCTATCTGGTCCATAATCAAATGAAATTATTCTTTGTTGCAATACTGAGATCTTTAAAAGACCTTCGGCAAGGAAGTGGTTTATGACAAAGGTCATTACATAACGAGCTATACCTTCTAATATATCATGCATTGGGTCTACTGCTACATTTTGAAATAAATCAAATCCTGTCACCTTAAGCCAACAGCATGATTCTTTAATGCCCGTGTTAGTTGTATCGTTTTCTTGCAATTGAGCGTGGTATGAAGTCATATTTCTAAGCAAGTTACTGTTTTCATATAGAGCAGTTTGCAAACCTTTCTTGTCAATGTTACAGATTCTGCAACACTTGTTAGCTGAAAAACTTTCAGTAAACCCGAGAATTGAATTCAGGCCTAAATTATCGCCAGTTATAGCAACAACCTTGAATTTTACGGTTCCTTTAAAAAACTTATTTTCTATAAAAATTCCTTTGTTTTGCAAGTAATTCAATTCCTTAATAACAGGGTCAAAAATAGCTTTGTTTCCATATTTAGTTTTGTCAGCAGAATGGCAAATAGCTAACAGCAAAATGTTATTCAACAATGAAAATAAATGTGGTGGGAGTGCTGGCAAGGAAACGTATACACCACCAAGCTTATGCACCCCAGCGTGGCTCCCCAAAGGATTTCCAATTTCAAAATCATCATAGTATACTACTAAAGGAAGAATAATGTCCGACGCCTGCGGTGTACACATTGCCAGCCATACAGATCCCTGCATTACATTTTCTAGACACATTGGCCTCATCGGATTTTCTTCACGGGTTACTAAATTACCTTTTAGGTGGTTCAAATAATCCGTTACATCTTTCCAAATAGTGTCAATGGAAAAAAAATTCTTCAAAACCTGGTGAAGTTGAATTACTTGCATTGTACGTTGCTTGGTGTGTAATGTTAAAGTGTTACTCCTTTGTGAAATGTCAGGACAATAACCAACGATTACTTCATGTGGTGGTATAAAAGAACCTAATAAATTAAATTCTCGGAATCTCAAATATTCTGAACGAAACGGAAAAAAGATGCCCTTCAAAACTGTGTTGAACTTATGAAGTCGTTTATTAATTTCGCTTCCAGACATGCTTTCCTCATCAGCTAGCACAGGGTCGAATACGGACATTAAAGACGGTGCGATATTGTCAAGAAGGGTTTGCAAATGACTAACCATAGCTTGTACAGACGATCGAGATACAGAGGGATTTACATAAAGCGTTGAAATAAATTTCAAAACTTCTTTATGAATAATACTATCAGCATTATCAAGGACTTCAGGTTCACTATCAGCTTCAATGTTGTGCTCAGTTGCTACTTCGGTAGTCTCTGTTTCACACATAGGAACTACGCAAGCCTCGTTTGAGGTGGATGGCAAATAACGAGTGTTAGTGACTCCGAGAGTAACTAATATCTCCTTCACAGATTGTGACATACGATCGTACGATGTTTTGACTTTGTAAAAACCAATTTGGATAATAAGCCAAATGTTATAGCTTTCAGTAGGATATTTAGCCGCAGTAGCATGAAATATTTTAAAAGTCACATCAACAGCCTCAGTTAGTTTTGTGAACTTGTAAAACGTATTGTCACATATTGTGAAGGAGACACCTGACTGGCGGCACCAAATTATAAATGGTTGGAGGTTAATACCTAGTTTTTGAAGCTTTTGGCGACGCTCCTCAATTACCACTTGCACGTCTGCGTCATCATCCACGATGGTCACAAATCCATCCAATATCTCCGCTCGTGAAGCTTGCCAGTCTTTTCTGGATCGGCGGGCAGGAGGAATATTAAAGAGACAGCCGAGTAGCAATATCGCTGCTATTAATTTTGTCTCCGGTTCTTCATCTGGAAAGAAAATAATAATAGTATATTTGACACAACACATCATCATTAACTGAGCAAATAGGGAAAAGTATCAGAACAAAATAAAATCTATCTATATAAGTAAAAATGAATTGCCGAAATGTGTGTCCGTCCGCCCGTTACTTCTGAACGACTGCACCATGTTAGATAATTTTTAAATTCTTTTTTGTCTATATATTTTATAACGGGTTCACCAACCCAGGAAGGTCGAGCACCTAGAACTATATAACAGAATCATTTCCTTACCGTCACAAATTGCCAATGTATCAGCTATTTTTCGACGAAGAAACGAGTCCTTTGTGGTGTTATGCTTCTGCTGAGCAGCTTTTAGTATGTTTTCCGATGAAGCATCCAAGGCGTCGAGGCCCCCGGATTTATCAGGGAACAGTGCTTCGTAGTCATACGTCAGGAGTCGCCATCCATCACTTGACTTCAGGATAGGATACTTATTGAAGTACTCCTGTAATGTCCCTTCCTCGTAGTACAAGTACCGGAGGCGAGCTCGCACCGTCTCCCGCCACAGGGTACTGACCTCCTGCCACGGACCAGCTGAAGGACTTGACAGCTGCTCTAATGCTGACGCTACGTCCTCCACTTCACCTGCACACAAAAATTAAAACGATTAATAATTAGTACAATAACAATAACGGTTCTTAGATTCAGATATTTTGTAATTTGTAACGAAAATTTATACTAATTCAGATATTTTTCTTAATAATTTTGTTCTTGATAATTTAATTCAATCTGAAAACATAAAATTTCTTGAAAAGGAGTTACCTTCTTTAAGTCCGGTTAGGTCGATTCCAGCGAGTGGAGGGGTGTCTAGCCTAGGATTGGACTTGGAGCGAGAACGTGACTTGGGCTTTTCAATAAGGCCCAACGAAACTAAATGCTGCCGTCGAGCCCTTCTGGCGGTGACTAACCAGCCAGAGATATTGCGCTTAGCCTGGTAAGCATCAGCCGGCAGGTACGGCGCGTAGTATAGGGGTGGTGACTCCTCTTTAAATAATCTGCCAATGTCGTAGGATGTAGCAAGCAACTGCGAATCTGTCAGAAGTACCGGGTTTTCGGCCGTAATGAGCTTCTCCATAAGCAGCTTGCATAAACGTCCACGCACGCTTGAGGGTAAGGCGCCCGTTTTCTGCCCAATTGCTATTATTTGTTTTCCCTCGACTGATGAATTCAGTATGACATTCACCTGAAACACAAATAGTATAAGTATGGCATTACAAACTAAATATGCAAGGTAAAAGTTAAAAAAAAATGACACTAAAATGTTAAAAATACAGGTTCAATATCTACTTTCCATTCAGTATAATGATCAGTTGGAGTCGGTGCCAGTCTAGGCATCATGAATTTAGTTGTTAGTTATAGCTGTCACCAACTCCAAATATATTACTGATCTTTGTGACAGTATAGCTCCTACTCACCACTCGACCATCGAGGCAGTTTAAAAATATTGAATGTCAATTTAAATTCCATATCAAAAGTACAGGATAATAGGCAATAACTTACTAAATTGCTCCCGGTGGACTCTTGACTAACTGCTTCGCCCACTGACGACGACGAGTCCAGTGGTATCACCAGTATGTCACCATCCTAAAATAATATTTACTTTGAGACAATGTTATAATAGTACATGTAACAAAAAGGTGTGATAATATGAGTATGTACGGTCAATTAACCTCAATAATCGTTGAAATAATCACTAAATGTGTCTGAGTGCGACCGTTAACTAACAGGCTATAGGTAGCCCTAGCCGGAGTTAACTCAAGGGAAGTGTTATATTTTTTTACTAGTAATTGGTTCAGCATTGCAGGTGTAAACGGTCCTGCCCTCGTCCCTTGATCCGGCCCTGATAAAAACTAATCGATCAAGATCAGGACTGATCCTGGTCTCAAAGAATGTCTATACCAAATTTTGCATCGGTTCAGTGTCTTAGGTATGAAAATGTGAAAAGGTCCTGCCCAGCTGACTTACTTTCGCATTTATAATATTAGTATGGATGTAATTACAAATTAATACATATTGCTCTTGAACCAAAAAACAGTAAGTACGAGTACTTTTCTACAATTTTGCATAACTTACCAAATTTTCCTGGTTAAGTCCTGCTTCGCAGTCTTGGTTGAGGATTGAGCTTTGCAGTCCTTCACAGGGTGGCAGAGGCTCTAAGTTACAAGGTAGACTAGTTAACAAGTCATTCCTCAGCACCTCTTCAAAGAGTGATGAATTGTAGGAGTTATCCTGAAATTGAACAAGAAGTTTAAAAAGGTATCTAATAATAATGTACTTAGTTGGTAAACTAAAAAGACTGATGAAAAGTTAGGATTTTATTCCACTTTTAAATAAATACTGCACCGGTTAAATTGTTAGGTATCCTAAGAAGACTTTAAATAAAAGTTAATAAGTAGATACCTACCTACATGTAGGAGAATGTGCATTAAAGCAACCCAAAGCATGTGTAAGCACAGTTTAAAACAAAATTTACTTTTTTTAAATAAAATTTAACATGAAAACAAACCATATCTTTTGGTTGGTCACTTTTTAACATGGCCAAAGCTGCTTCAAATCGGAGTCTGTCCCCTATTTGAGGGAACATACTATGTATGTCTTGTTTACAAAGCATCTGCATTGTTGCGATATCAATTCTTTCAGCTGAAAAAATAGGTAAATTTAACAACGCCCTGATTGCAGCTGTGAAATGCACTACGTCGCATCGACTTTATAAAATGTAGGTTGGTACCTATTTGTTTTTTTTTTGGGTTGCAGTTGCACATCGAATCTAGTGTTTAATATAAATATGAACGTATATCTAGGTAGGTACCATACGACAAGACTATTCTTGGTTGGAGTGTACAGCGGTCAAAAAAGTGTTATTTTCGCAAATCGTTTATTTTCTCGATTCTATAGTAGGTATGTAACACCTAGAAAGGCTAAAAGTGTCTTGGTGTTTTTGTCTCCGACCAACCGTTTGTCGTAAAACCATGTGGAAGGGATCCTTAAGTTAGGTTATGTATAACCTTGAAATTGGTCGCGAAATTTTTTAAAGTATTTTTTCATAGTGCCCCTAAGACGACACTCTGACCCTATTCTTGCTGGAAATTAGAATGTGTGAATGTAATGTGTGAGCTCATGCTAGAAACTTAATATGCAGGTTTGACAACTTACATTCAAAACGGTCGATGTAGCGTTCCAAATTCCACTTCTTTAAAAGATCACGCGTAGGTATATCCATTATCCACACGTTCACTAGCACTAATGGAATTGTTGTAGTTTATTATAAAAGAAGAATAAAAAATACGAATGTAAAAAAATTGTAAAATTAAACTTAATTCTGAGACTCGTAAGTCGTGCGCCGGCTGTAGCGGTGAAATACAAATGGCCGACCAGGCCGACCGAACGAAATGACGCGGCGGCGGAATGAAATGAGAGAGGGAGACATTAAATAATGCCGTCACCATAAATTTGTAGGACATCATTCAAATGTTAGATGCTACTCATAAATGGGTCTCTGTAATAATAATTTAGTAGGATACTCATAAAATGATATGACTATAATATTGAACTTTGATGCTTACTCTAAAAATATGAGATTATTTAATCGTATTATCATAGGATTCACATAAAATAATATGACTGTAATATTAAAAAATGATGCTTACTTTAAAAATTTAAGTCTAAAGCATTATAATTTAATATAGTACATTAGGGGGAGGTCATCGTATTTTTAGAGGATACTTCCTCATATTAAACTATGAAATCTATTTATATTACGGTGACTGTCATTGTGTTTTTTAATTAGAATCTTATTTATAATTATCATACTAATTTATGGGACAGTGGACCATTTTCTATTACATTGTGTTATTATTTGAAGAAGGTAATGTTATTTCATAATTACAAATTTTTACGATGACAAGTATCATAATATTGCATTATTTACCCAAAACATTCGATTCCATCTTAACACATTTCAGTTCTAGCGTAATATTTACTTATTATCAACATATTATAAGACAACGCATCTATTTTAAACCAACGTCACGATATTTTATGATTATGCCAAAATGACATTTTTCTCAGTGTACACAAAGCTTTTTACGTATTTTGCCTAAGCGCTTAGTGATGTAAATATTAGCGCACGCTAGTATAATCCTTTTCTAATCTAATTTATACATTGGATTTACTTACGATACCAAATATTACGCTTTCCCGTGAAAGTGGAGATTTGTCGAAACTAAATCGAATTCTTTTTTTCTAATTCGTTTACCTATATCGAAGATACCAAAGAGATCTCATGATTATGTTTTCGAAGCTTTTGTATGCGTTTTGAATATAGTTTGGTGTTAAGCATTCTTCTGCTCTGACCCTCTGATGTGTGAATCATCATCATTATCTCTTTGAAATGTGTGAACCTTTATTCAAGACGCTGCAAACGGTTTATCGGAAACTTCAACAATAAAGGAGATATTATTATCATTGTGTAGCGCTTTATAATGTGATAGCTTACTTTTTAGGTTGAAACCACACAGTAATTCTCTAGCCTACTTTACCTCCTGTCACACAAGAATATAACTTTTTATTATGTTATTCTGTTTCTATCAGCTGAACACTTTCAGTTCATCGACTCTATTTTAATTTGTATAATTCACAAACAGTCACATGTCATACTCATTACAATAGCTTTGCGTACTTATAGAAGCAAATTATTTAAATTAATGATAACAATTTTTTTCTTGTTTTAGCGGACGTCAAACGCTGGTCGAGGAAAGAGGTTCACCTTCCAATCAACAGTGAGACAGCTCGAGCGGCGGAGGATCGCCGAGAAGCTGTCCAAGGAAGCAGACCTGAAGGAGCAACAGCGAAGAACCGAGCTGGAGGCAATGAGGAGGCAAGTACTTATTGATCTCTTAACACATGCTCCTACATAGAATCCAAGAATACAAATACTACAATGTGAAGCATCATTACTGTGTTTTTAGTCAAAGGAAGTTGAATGAGCACAATCATCAATCTTCTAGTATTTATTTCCTGTTTTCCAAAATATATGCTGTACAAAACCAGCGTCTTCAAGCGTTCTAACTTATATTCTAATAGCCAGAATATTACAAGTTGTAAGAAGTTCTCCTATCCTAATTCCCGCTGTCATCTTTTTGCAGAGTCGAAGAGGAGTTCCAGAGAAAAAGGGCGAGAGAGAAAGCGAATATTAGACAGCAGTTACGACTTGTCAGCAGTGGGGCTACCAGTATGCCATCCAGCTCAAATCATTCCAAGGTATCTTCTTATTTATTACCTTCAATTTCCACTATATTAGGTATCCTATTTTTAAGTAAACTTGAAGATGTCTGACTAAATGACACGGACCGTATAGGCTACCTAATCATAATGCTATTGTTGCTTATTTCCAGGGTCGAGATGAGCCCGATGGTTCCTGCCGGGAGTCTCCAGCCCCAGAAAGAACAAAAGATGGAAGACAGAGACACAGCAATGCATCTTCTGAAATTAGCGGCAGAAGTAAAAGTTCCACGCCGGTAAGATCTTCAAAACTGAGAACTTGATGCGACTGTTTGTTTGATCACTAAAGCGTCACTCATTTTTATCTCTATACCCCCTAAATGTAGCTATATATTAACCTCTGCATGGCTACGTCCTATGACGGCCTCTAACTGAACCAAATGCCTAAAGAGGACACATTTCATTCATTTTATCTTCTGAAGATGCAGCTGTTAAAACTGTTCCCTTGTAGCCAATCGCTTTAGGTGTATCCCTCTTGTGATGTAGATCCGTTGCGTGGAGCTGTCGGAGTGGCGCACAGGCTCGGCGCCGCGCGTGTACCGCGACTGGGCGGCCGGCCTGAGCTCTGCGCACGCGCACCCGCCCGCCTGCGCCAGGATGCCCATGTCCAAGCCTCTCTACACCAGTGAGTTATAACTACCAGTTAGCTTTCAACAGGTTCCCAGCATTCATCAGGTTATTAGCTTATGAAATAGGAGCAAGAGAGTTTTCGAAGAAGGGTCAATTGTCAGTGCATTTTGACCATGAAACGGTCATTATGAAGCCTTGTTGTGAAACAAGGCTGTTTTTTTTAATTTAATCATATATTTAGTCCACTGACTTTATGCTTAAAATCTCATAAATAAAGTCTTACGGTCTATCTTATAAAAAGTTACGGCAGAATTAAAGACTTGTTAAAGGCTCGGTGATATTTTTGTCGTCTTATAAACGAACAATAAGCCAAACGTATCCTTTTGGTGTATCCTAAAACTAAAGTGCTCAGAACCCTCCTTTAGCAGATATTTAAAAATGGCCGTCATGTCAAAATAAATTCTTAAATTTATTTTGCTTCTTTCTAAGTAATTGAGACATTAGATGGTACAAAAAGTATACAGCGAAGGAGTAAAAAATAATGCCGACCGATAAAAAGGACAGACATGCTGAAATGAGATGAAAATTTTTGTTGTTTGTTGATTTCTTGTTAAATAAATTCTTCAAAAAGAATAATCAAATATCTTGGAAATAGGTATGCTCGGACCTAGAAAGAGACTAGCGTAGAGCCGGTATACCACCAAAACATCATGTGCTAACAGTAATTAAATGCTGAGGCAAATACATTATGTTGGATAATAAGGTTTTTCATTTTCATTTGTCTCTTGAAGTAGCTGCCTAGTCTACCTACATATGTAAATGTTTACTCACCTTCTTACTTATGTGTCAGGTTTACGGAGATGCAACTGCATCAGCACAGAGATGATCATCTGATCACCTGATCAACGGGGATATAATATGATATACTACCTAATAAAGACTTGACCTGATACCATTATGGAAACCCTCTGATTATTTCCTACTTATGCATAATCTATTTACTTATATCTCTACAACACTAGTTTTTTTCATCACTATTGTCATCCACCACACCATCGGGGAACACTGCTTCCACCAATTCAAAGTCCTTCTCCGTTACTTTAAGGAGTTGGGCTGGCTGGGGTGAGGTTAGCACGGGGACAATGCACAATACACCCCATTGCGGGATGTCAGTGCAGATCTTATTCCCCCATTTAGAATTAGAACACTAGTCTTGATGCTTATAATAAGCTTATGATAATAATTTTGGTTTACTTTATGCCAATTAATAATTAGAATCTGACCATGATTATTCATGATATACCAGGTAGGTACATACACACACACCATAAATATGAAGATAGGATTAAATAAAAGTCATCTAGAAATATAACACATGTATAATCAGTTGAACGTGGATCTCATTGTTTAGAAATCAATAATGAATCTTCTTTTATAATTATTTTTCAAACTGAAAACAATAGGTGATGATAACTCTTCTTTTCAACTGAGAACCCATACAGTCTATTTTAATTTTCAGCTCTCCTTGTTCTTAGTTCTTACTTATTGCTATCTGGAATAGAAAGAAAATGGTACGGGTCAAAAATTATAAAAATTAATAATAGGTAAGAATATATCGGGGAGAGAGAGCAAAGATTTTACAAACAATTTAGGCATATGCTTCTGTATAAACATACATCTATGACAAACGTCATAGCTGTTTTGGTTCAAATTTGGGGATAAAACTTCGAGGTTGTTGGTATAGGTAAGTTCAAGAGTCTGGGCAAATACAACAATTTTGTGTTTTGTGCGAAGCATTGACATGCTTTGTTTCATATTATCTTCCGCATGCTTTGTTTTCCGCCAGAATATATACCTAGGACTAGCCTTAATAACCATACATACAACACTGCAGTTACATTTTCAGGTTCCGTAAAATGAAAAGGGTTTTTGTGTGTGTTTGTACTGAAATAGCAGCTAGTCGTATTTTTACAACCAATATGAAACAGCAGAAAACAAAATTCTATTCTTGATTTTATGTATTTGCAAGATTTCTGTAAAATAAAACGAAATAAATTCTTTTGTTTACCTTTTCTAATGTCAAAAGCGTGCCAATTGTGCCAAAGTCAATTTATGTTTCTGTCAAAAATGATGGATAAAACTAAAACCGATGCATTCCGAAAGAAAATAAAATTGATTGTTGCCATTATTTGGATGAAAACTGAATCAAGCACATAATTGCGAGACCATAGTTATTGCACTGTTAAAATTCGATTATAAGACATCATTCTTAATGTGTTATTAAAGAACACGCTTTACTGCTAAAGTTCGCTATTGTTAAACAACACTTACAATCTGATTTAGGCTATTTTTATAAGATAGACCGTTATAATATAGATATAGATATTATAAAAAAACTTAAAAATAAAAAAAGTGCGGGTTATGATGATATACCCATTCAAATAATTAAGAGTAGTATACACATTTTAGTGAAACCTTTAGTTTATATCATAAATTTGTGTATTGAGAATGGATGTTTTCCAAATGACCTAAAAAAAGCATTAATTATTCCTATACATAAAAAAGGAAAGAAAACTGATATGAGTAATTTTAGACCAATAGCAATTCTTCCTTGTTTCTCCAAAATATTTGAAAAAGTAATCTATAATAAAATCATAAGCTTCCTTAATCATAATAATGTTCTTAATCAAAATCAATTCGGTTTTCAAAAAGGGAAAAATACCACACTAACTGCTAGTGTGGTATTTTTCCCTTATTTTTTTTGTGGTTCTTTAATACTCTCAAACAAGTTGGAGAAGAAATAAACAACAAAAAACATGGAGTTGCGTTATTTTTAGATATGTCTAGGGCATTCGATTGTGTTGTTCATGAGACTCTTCTAGGAAAACTAGAAGAAGTTGGGATAAGAGGAACAGCTCTTACACTAATAGAGTCTTATTTACATGGACGAACACAGTCAGTAGTTATTGACACCTATGAAAAAGAAACTAAAACTGTAAGACGAATTAGATCAACTTTTCAAGACATTTCCTTAGGTGTGCCCCAAGGCAGTATCCTTGGTCCCCTCTTATTTTTAATATATGTAAATAATCTGCCTGAAGTAACTGAACATTCATGCGTTATGTATGCAGATGATGCTACCATATATATCCCCCAAGGAAATAAGACAATCCAAGAATTAGAGTCAGACATTAACAACACACTAGATAAAATAGTCAAATGGTTAGAATCTGTAAATCTCAAAGTAAATTTAGAAAAAACCCACTATCTACGATTTCAAAACTATAAAACACAAAATATTGATTTGAACATTTGTCATAACGGTCAAAATCTACATGAAATAAATGAAATAAAATTTCTTGGTGTTAGTATAGATAAATTCATGTCATGGAAATCACATATAGCAAAATTAAACTCAAAAATATCAAAATATTGCTATGCTCTATCTACATTAAGTAATAACTCATCTAAATTAATTGCATTAAATGCATATTATGGTCATGTGTATCCACACTTAATATATGGCATTATTTTTTGGGGTAATTCTGTTACGGTCCAATCAGCATTCATAATGCAAAAGAAATGTATTCGAGCAATTTATAACTTAGAAAATACCCAATCTCTACGATGCATCTTTAAAAAATATAACATTTTAACATTAACAGGAATTTATATATTAGAAATTTGTCTGTTTGTAAAAAATAATAAGCAATCCTTTTTTGATCTAAAGTCTAGCCGTATTGGTAATCTTCGAACTAAGCATAAATTTAATATTGTAATACCACAAATCAACAACACCATGTTTCTTAAAAGCCCTTATGTCTCCGCTATAAAAGTTTTCAACCATTTACCGACAGAGTTAAAACAGCTTGATGGAATTATATTTAAAAATAGATTAAGAAAATGGCTAATTCAAAAGGTCTTCTATAACTTAAATGAATATTTTGATCTCATATAGACAATATAGGTATTTTTAAGTAGTTATTTAAATGTAAAAGACTGTTAATATATTTCATGTTAATTATGTAAATATTACTCCTAAAACATAATATTGTATGTCCGAAACGGACAAACTGTAACTAGCTGTACCTATTTTATAAGATCTCAATGTACCTACACAGTTTTGCAATAAATATATTCTTATTCTTATTCTTAAAATGTTTCTTTGTAAAACTGAACTAACTTGCAGCTATGTATTTATAAAGTTGTTTATTGTGTTGCCCTGAGGCGTCTCTGCCCTGATTTATTTCCACAGATATTCAGACTATTCTAACAGTAACTGTGATTACCATTCTTTTCCGCATAATATGAATAGTCTGTTCTTTATGCATCACGGCCCTCGAAACCATTATGTGGGTGTTTGTAAACCTCGGGGACCATTGCAATTGTTATGAAGCAATAATTTATGCATCAGACCCGGTCGCGATGTAGGCTAAATCGCGGTATCTGCCCATCGGGACATCTGATGACCTAGATCTGCGGGTTGTTCACCTGACGCAGTGTCACCCACACTGCCTCGCGGGCTGGCCTCACATCGTTCATAACATTCCATTCTAATTAAATAGCTACCTTATCATTTATTGGTTTGAAACATGGTTTTGAACTTACAAATGATAGAATGTTAAATAAACAAAAATATGTAATCAGTATTTATCGATCATGTTATCTACACGCTTTGATGTTTGATTCAAGTTTTTCACTCAAATTCGTATTTACAAAAAAAATGTAGGTACCTATACAAGTATTCTATCAGCAGTCTAGTTCCCATAGTACAAGCTTTGCTTAGTTTGAGACTAGAGTGTGATGTGTAAAATGTCCGTGAACATTTATGTCTTTAATGTGATGTTAGTTTTATGTCTAAACATTTGCTTTACGTAAATTACTTTTTACTTCTTTACAACATTTAAATGATGCGACAAAACCACCATACAACTTTGTAGGCTTTGCGGCTTCATAAACATGCCGCTCGCAGTGTTCCGTATAATTTGATGGCTGTGACGTGCATCGGTTTACGACAATAGCACCGGCGGAAGTGCATTAGCTCGGTCACCTACTGACACACCAACCAGTCACGAGCATAAACAGATGCGATGGGTGACTATGGGGAATTGTTGTGGGCGGTCTCGGCCTTTAATGGAAATTGGTTATAGAGTTTGAATCTACAAACTCTCGCAGAGAAGTCTTCATTTACCTCAACGTTTAAAGTCAGCATCATAGTGTACAAAGATCTGCACATTATTTATCGAACTTTAACTTGGTTACTTGCTAGCATACTTGGGACCTTTTGCTTCAGTGCGCTAGTTACTCAATCGCGTCAACGCCTGTTACCAAATGAAGCTTTTACAGACACCGTATTCCCACTCTTTAAAAGGTTGCCTGGGAGAGATCGCTCATTGTGGCCGCCCATTGTACTTCACATAACAAATGCTATATTTTTTGTATATTCCGATATATTTGTGTGGTGAACAATAAAGAGTTTTTCATCTATCTATGTCAAACTTCAAATGTTAAAATTCAAACTTGCATTTATTCAATAAAATCACAAGGATCACTTTGAAACGTCTTACATACTAGATGATTCTAGGCGCCAGTTCGTCGCGACCAGAGTCTAGAAGAACTGGCAAGAAACTAGACTATGTAGTTGTAGTTACTCATTCGCGCTTACGTCCGTTCAAAAATGAATGGTCACCATGCCTCAGTGCAAGCTCCTACTGTCACATCCTCCAGCAGGTGAGACGGAGGCGTTCAGCGGCAGTCCTCGCTCCGACAACTACCGGCTGGAGTTTGCTCGCGGACGCTCGCCGCGGTCCCCGCGCTCCCCGCGCACGCCGCGCGCGCCGCGCCTGCTGTCCGCCACGCGCTCGCCCTCCACCTCGGGCTCCGAGCTGTCCCTCCGGCAGCCTATTAAAATCAGGTGAGACATTGCATAGGCCATCCAGCTCCTTGACAATACGGACCTAATGTCCTCAAAATAAAAAAAACATAGCTAGAAATCAGAATCGTTTATTTGCTAAAAGTTGCTAACATTGGCTAGTGTAGTGAAAGTGATATTCATAGAGTTCCAAAAATAACAAGAAATATACAAAATCTTTGATAAAATAAAGTAAAGTAATATTCGAATCCCAAACGCCCTTTTTTGATAGAAAAATGTATTATGCTTCTAATTATTACTCTACTCCAACAGTCTCATTCTGTCAATATTTTTGGAAATTTATCGGATTTCTGATAGGAGTCAGCAATGGTGTCAATGAAGGGGTTATACAGTACCTAATCATAATTTTTCCATGTGCATGAGTATTCCCAAAGCCTTTCCTCCCAAAAAGGAGTTATATGCAAGTATGCAGATTTTTAACTTGTATTGTAACGTAGAATGTGACGTAGTTAACCCGCCTTTTGTTCCCAAGGTGGTGATGAGAGTGTCCTGGTAGAGCTATTAACCCCTAACTGCCTTGCGCCTGCGCATACCAGGTGAGTGCTTGCTCAGTGCTTAGTCATAGTTGTACCTAGATTAAAATGCATTTAAAAAGCATGCTACGACGAGTATATGAAGTATTTTGTATGAGCTTGGTAGAGTCCTAAAAACTAAAAATAGTAAAATCAAATTGTGTAGTAATAAACGCATGAAACCCGCTGAAGTAACTTAACGCTGTATTAAACAGATATTTGGTAGAATCAAGCTTATTCCAAAACCCCTCTTGTTGTTTGCTCTAATGATGAATTCTAATTCCATAACGAGCCATAGCATATAAGAAGTCATACCTCGTATAAAAAAATAACGTTATTTGAGAAAATTTACCCTCAAATTCATAAAAAAATATTCCAATCAACTTTCGCCTAGCGCAGCGCTTGAATTTGCACCTAGACACCTTTAAAGTCGAATTCAAGCACTGCGGTAGTACATTATTTATTTGTAAATTCGAGGGTTAAATAGTGCTTTATAAACCATATCTTTAGGAAGTTGCTCTTGAAAAATTTATAAAAATAATTCTGCGAAGCACATATCTTATGGAACCCATTTTACCTCACCTTTCCTTTTTAATAAAACGCTATGATCCAAAAAAGCTAATAATGTATTTCTGACAGTAGCAGTTTGAACAGAGAGTCTACAATAGAAGAGCCCGAGGAGCCCGCCATCGTGCCCATCTTGCGCCCCGCGGGGCCTTCGCGGGCCTTAGCCGCTATTTAACATTTATTCATTTAAAATCAGAATTTTCTACCTTAAATTTCTCATACAAGCAAAGATTTTTAATTTTTTTTAATTTTCTTCAGCAATCGCTATAGAAAAACTTTTTGAAATTATAAATATGAATAATTGAATATTACTTAATAATCATGCGATTTTTAATATGGTGGTCTTCAATGTACCATAATCTTATTTGTATGAATCAATTTTTGGAACATCCGTTTCGTCATTGTTCGTGTCGCTCGTGGAATTTGCTGAGCTGTCATGTCATGATCGTGCGACATGAAACCTCCATGTCCGTAAAACACACTTTATTTTGAAAACTCGATAATACTTTTTATAAAGTAACCTATAAAATCTGAACTACATAATGAGAAATCCCTGTACAATTTGCATGAGGTTTAACAAGCCGTGGACACGCAAGTGGTCAATCCGCTTTTAAATATAAATTCAGTATAAATACCATAAAATCAGTTGCGTAAAACAAATGGTGCTAGTTAAAAATACCTTGTTTTCGAATCGTGCTGTAGAATAGGTGCTAAGAATTTATTTTTAAAATTATAATGACTTAAAAATCACCCACAGATACAAATATGAACGATATGGAGTAAAAATACATTGGGGATGCTTACAAAATTATTTTTTAGCTTCAAAAATCTTTATTTATATTGTAATTGAACTTTTATGAACTTATGCAAATAAGTTATAAGTAGATATGAATGTTGTATTAGATGTATATTTGCTTAGAACAGTATATTTTGAATTTATATAGTAGTTAAGTAATATAGGTGAAATTTCTGTCTTCCACTGTGGTAAGAAACATACCTGAAGCTTTAATATAGACTTTATTCAGTATCATAGGTTTATTCTTAAAACAGGTGCTAACTTAACCATTTATTTACATTATCGAGTTAGTGAGTTCTACAAAGAAATGTATAAAAAAAAAGTTTAACAAGGTTCGTCCGAATTAACGAGGTCCGTGCTCTACTCTATAGACAGTTAATTCGTAGACTTAAATCTAACTTTGGCATAATTCAAATACATCTGGCTATGTAAAATAATGATAAAAGTTTGTCTAGAGTTAGCTAGTGTCGCGCGTGGGAGAACAAAGAGAAACCAAAAACCAAAAATAGCATGCTATTTAATTTGTAAAGGCATTCAGCAGTCTATTGAAGGAACCCTCCTTTGTTTCACTTTATAGGTCACTGAGGGCCTGTGCCTGACCTTTGCGGTAAATGATAATCAATCATGGTTCTGCATCATCACAGCTAACACGAAAACATTGTACAGTTATGTCAAAACGCGTTATGGCAATTTTCACGCAAAATTAAAAATAATTCAGAATCTAAGTAAATAATTATTCTTATAATAGATGTTCTTTGAAGATCTTATGAATGGAAAGACCAATACTTTACCGTTTCTGATATCTTTGTACGCCATGACGCCCTAGTTGCTAGCCTTATAGCACTAGATGGGGCCGGCTAAAGGCCCTTTCCAGCGCGTCCTAATCTTACAAGTTACTGAGTCATTATGTTTATTTTGTGAGCTGTACAACCATGCTCGTATTTCATAGCCAAAGTGGAAGTTCTGTGTACCTGTGAGCTTTATGGCTGCAGGGGTAGATGTGGGAAAATAAGGGTAGGACCGGAGGCGCGCCCTGACCGAGTTACCGAGCCTCTAAAGTAAGCATGATTTTGATCGATTGCGGTAACTTCCGTAACGCGGTAACTTAAATACAGGCTAGCCTATTGTAAACTATTTGTATTGATACATATTGTCCGATTATCGCACTTTTTGTTTGAAATAGTTTTATAACATAAACAAAAGTAGAGCATGATGTTGGGTTAAAGAAAGTATGTTTGAAGGAAACTCACTAAACTCGATTTTGTAATCTATACTTTAACTTTATTTATTTAGATGATTTTAGATTATTGTGTAATGTTGAATAGATTTAATAACGTTTTGGGCAGGTGCAACATGCAATAATAGAGTAAGAAATACATTCATTTGTCGTTTATAAAATTATAACATATTAAAATTATAGTTTAAAAAAGCTCAATTTGTAAATAATTAATTTCCCTCTTGATACTATATTTACATAATGTTATATCAAAAAATAGATTATTATAAATAGATTTTATAAAAATTTTAATAATTTATCGATTTATTTTTTGTATATAGCGAGTAAGTTTCATAAGTGCATTGTACATTGTTATGTATAGGAACAAGAAATTGTTTATTCACAATAAACATTTGTATATCAAACTGTCTTTTTATTTAAAAATCTATTACTTTTTTGATTTAGAAGAAAATGGTTAAGTCCTGATCCCCTGGCAAAGTAGACGTCTTCTCAGTATTTTAATAGATAAGTACATTAACTTTTTTAAGCTATATTTTTTTCTTTGTCGAACTATGTACTATTAAAACGATTTCATTTAAGAAATAAATATTCATGAACATTTCAAACATCGCCATCCTAACCAGTCCTAAGTGATCTAAGTAAAAGTACAAGCAACTTTAGGAACTAGATTTCAAACTAAACCGGCTATTTAGAACTTTAATCAGATTGTAGATGGTTGAGAGTAGACGTTTTAGATATAAGAATAATTATGATGTGTATAAATGTTTTACTGGTAACACGCCAACAGCAATGTAAAACAGTAGTAGGTACATTACTGTAGTAAAAGAGGTCAACATTCTTTCAGTTTCGTGCTAGCCAAAGTTCACAAGATTTTAATGATTTTACACAAGTTCTCGTATACGTAGAATATAATTTTCTTTTGAATCACCATATGCTACAATGTTTATTTTTTTATGCAAAATATATTGATTTGACATTGTTATCATTTTTAGGCCAATATTGGCCAATATGAGCAAAAGGTATTATATCTTCAATAAGATCTAATTATAAAACAGATAGGTAATGTAGTCAACGTAAGATACTGAGGGCTGAGCACGAATAAATGTAACAATCGTAGACACACTGGGGGCTACCGCTGCAACGTTCGGCAGTAAAGCTGATGTTAGCGCGCAGTGTATCTCAAACACGTCACTGTTACGATACGTTTACGATTCTCACATTTATTCATTCTCAAACTCCTGGTAAGTCTAAAAAGCACTGAGTACAGTTGGACATGCGCAAACGAGTGGTCAAGGCAGGCGAAAGGGAAAGTTTTCAGTTTGAAAGCGCGCCTTCAGTACGGTTCTCGTACCAGCGCCCGGTCTATTTGTAAACAATAAGTTAATAACTAGACGCAAGAAGAAAGAAGTTTAAAGAAATTCTGTATAAACTGTGCAGTGATATCATATTTTAATTCATTCATAAAAGATTAGATGTACTTACTGATATTTATAAATTTATTCACTAAGTATTTATTCGAATCTACTTAAGTATTTGAAGTAATTTACTTTAAGTAAAACAATTATATCCATAATCGTTTTGTGTGCAAGCAGAAACTATTGCACATAAACATTTTAAATTCTAAAGCTCATAGAACCATTGTTATTGTAAAATAAATACAAATTTTTACAAAGAGCAAAGCTTTGCAAGAAAATAAATTCAAGACCGAAAATCGTAAGCCGTGGCATTTGAAGAAGTGCCCTTAGGATCGGGAGGAGCAGCGGTTCCTTTCTGCCGAATCTCCTCGCGGCAGTGCATCGCGTGCGCACACAAAGCCAAACTGATCCCCGAGGTTCCCCCACCGGGTTCCAACCCGGTGGCCCCCCCGACTTTGGTGAGAACTGCTCCGGAACCATCCTTCCGGGTCCGAGAGGTCCGGATGAGCGCGAAGCCGGAGCAGATGGAGGCATTGGAGGAAAGGGACCCGAATCATTTGAATCGACATGTGCAGGTAATAGGCCTTTAACTCTAACGCAAATAAATAAAGTAAGAAATTTTATGAAGATGTTACAACATTAGTCATAGTTACAATGAACATGCAGTATGTAGGTATTATGTAAAAAGTTATTCGTATACAAAAATGGGTAAAAAATATATATGCGTTGACTTGAGGATCTCCGTTTTTCGTCAGTTAAAAAGTACCCTGAGTTACTTTCAGATAAAGTAATAGTTGTATGGAAATTATTCTGTACGAAATCTAAGTCCCAACACATTAGGTAAATATGCAAATAAAACTCTTAAAATAGAATCATACTTCAGCACCGGAAACTAAACATTTCCAGCAACAAAGTTCTAGTGAAGTAAAAACTATCAACTGAAAAGGTCAGGCGGTGAGTTTGTATTCGTCGTAACGTAAACTACTAATGTAAAAGAACCTACCATTGTAATATTTTTGAACTTACTATTAATTATACTACCTAGATAATAGTACTTAGGATTCTTGCGGTGTTGATTACCATACGTATTGATGACATAAAGTCAACGCTAACTTTTTATAAGAAAGGCGGTTTAAAGGTAATCGATTTGTTTAACTTCATGTTTTAAATCGCAATTTTGATTTTTATTGGATTATTTTGTTTGGAATTAATAGTGTTGCCATGCAACTGACCATTGTTTAGTTAACTGTAGTTTTTTCTATCCTTTCTGCCTCAAGATTATATTACTTATTATAGTACCTACATACCTAAATTACTTCATTTCTCAATATTTTTCTGTAAAATCCCGCAGATCACTTTGGCAGATAGAGAAATAAATGAAAGCAAATAATTATCTATAAATGGAATTACAATTGCGTATAAAAACACCTACATAGTACAAAAATATACTCTACAGATGTTCGGAAAAATCATTTTATTCGTGTTTCAAGAAAATTTTAGAGTCAACGTCCGGTAATCGACTAGGTCACACACAGCTGGTCAAAGCAATCACCTTTATTATTTGAACATTTGTAGCGGAGCAGTCGTTCTCTGAAATTAAATAAAATAGGGTCACAATTCTCACAACTCACAACCGCATTTCCAGGCGCTAATACATGCTTCTACACCTTTTAAAGAGTATTTAGAGGCACGTCCAAACATTGTTACAATTTTCTTTGTTTGAGAGCATTACATACATTTTTTAACAATAGAAAAATCTTGGCTACTATCTTCGAATATTCAAATCTATGCCCTTAGATTTGATGGTAGGGTCACTCCCATTTGCCGAAAATGTACATAAATCATAATCATAAATTACTCACTCACGCTATTTATAAAGCAAACAGAGGGTCAGAAGTTAGAACGCCAAACAATCCAAAAGTGCCACGGATTTTTTTAGCTTTTAACATTTAACAGTTTGAAATTTCCAAATAGAAAAACATAAAATAAACAACTTACACTACAAAGGAAATAAAGTACAAAGAAGCGAAAAAAAACAGGCGACAGGCAATCGCGTGACCACTGAATGCCCAGTGGCTAGGGCGGGCGTCTAATTGCTTGCCTGAACCCGACTAGCCTGCCTAAGTTTTCTGGGCCCACAGCCTATCCCATACTTTTACTTAAATAACTATTGAGCTTTCCACCTGATAACGGTAAATAAGCACTTCTTGTCATCTATAACTACGAAAGAAGATAGGTTATTATAATTATGATAAAAAAAGTCTTACGATTTTGATCCTCAAGCATAGAAAACACTTCAAAATGCTTTATAGGTATTTAAAGTCTATCGCTGAGTCTCAGAAGATAACATGATGTTATATTTGTAACGCAATCCTTAATTATATAGAGATACGAAGTATTTTACTTAATTCAGTCTTACTCTACATTCATTGGATTTTTGAGAATATGAAGACGATTCAAAGCTCTTTATATACAAGAAAATATATTACAAAAAAAGATTTACTTGATAATACTTGAACTTGGCTTGTAAACAATGTAAAAAGCTGTAGGATTGAAGTGAATTGAAACAGCTGTGTCCTGTTATTTGAAGCTTTCAATTAATCGCGTTTTGAAACAATTTTCTTGAAAGTAGCCTACTCACAATCGATAGCGAGTCTAAAATTAAAACGTATGTGAATATTATTAATTTTGAATGATCAAGATCGTGAGAAACAAACATTATTTTTATATTGATTGATGTAACTGGGTGACAAGTTCTTTTTGCCATGCTTAAAAATTCTTCTAGTTCATCTAAATATCTAGGTTATAATTCGACAATTAAGAGATCTAGTCTACTTAAACGTATGATGCTCATTACAGATAGTTTGGGATGACATTATTGGCGAGCCCGAAGGTGCGCGGAGTCCAGAATGCGCGTGGAGACTCAGCCATCACTGCTTCCGTCACTCCCGGAATTGGTGCTACACCCTGCTCTCCGTGATTCTAGCACCACCTTGTGCTCTGATGCTCGGATGTGGATTTGCTTGTTTGGCGTTTGAGGTAAGCCCTTGAGGCATTTGCTTGAAGACAATCTTTCGAACGCTAGTTTTGGATTCTATACTCAAATGATCTTAGGTTTCGGATACATCGTAGGCACCGAGTATGATTTGCCTTTGGAAATGGAATGCTACTTTGGCTAGTGTTTTCCGCAATGCTTTTGACTTAAGTAAATTGTAGTTTTTTTTTTTCTCCAGCAAATCTGGTGCACGGCACCTTGCTTGCGCTGCGTCAAGATTTACTGCGCTTCAATTCGCACGTTCGTGCAATCGTGCATGGCAGCCACCGTCGTGCCTGCGGCAGAAGCGGTAGGACACGTGTGCCGCCACGTGAGGTTGAATGTGAGAAGAGATGCGCCGGAAGAGCGGGATCTACTTGTAATTTAATGCTTTTAACGTGTTGAAAAATATAATGATAATCAAAACAGATGAATGTCTAGCTGTAAGCTAACATAAGTGCCTTTAATATTTATCTACCTATAGTTGATGTGGTTGATTGTTGAGCACAATACTTTTAAGTATTTAAATAATTTAAATATTATTAATAATTATTATTACACGATTTGCTATGTACAACAATAGTTTTTTTATTTTTAAAATGCTCATTGATTGAAAAAAAAAATACTTTAATAAATCCATATCGAAAGCCGATTTGAAAAAAGAACAGTGGTAGAATATCCAAAAAAGCATCGTCCTCTTTAAATAAAGAAAAAAAATGGCGGGAAGCCAACAAAAAAAAACTGTTGATGAATGCAACATTTTCCTATAGCTTTTATGAAAGTAAATTTAAAAAATGAATGAGAGCACTGATGGACCTTCCACATCAGCAGCAAGACTACAAACAACTAGCTCTAGCAACAATGGTTCGAATCAGAGGAATAATCACTTCGTCTTAGCCAAATGTCGCAGGTAAACAGAATTTATTGAATAGTTTATATTATTTTTCCTTTATTTGAATAATGTACTTACATAAATTAATGTAAAATATCATACAAAGAAAAACTGATTTAGAAGAAATGGTAAGTGTTGGTACTTAAAATATAACAGTTTAAAAATTCATATTTTTCTATGTTTTAGAAATGACGATGATACGGAAACTACCAATAATAATGCTATACAAGAAACTTCTGATGATAGCGAATCTGAAGAAGTAAGTATAATAATAATTAAGTAATTAAGTATAATAATTAATATATTTTTTGCTATTTCATATACTTACTTACTAGGTATGATTTTTTTTATTCGAATATAAGAAAGCGTGATTGTAAGAAAGGTGGTAAAGAAGTACTTAGGTTTACAAAAAGTGGCTTGCGTGTTTCTAAAATTAAAATGAGTGACATTTTTACAAACTTATTTAATTACAAGTTATAAACGCCCTCACTAATGAAGTACCATATGGAGTACCAAGAATTTACATTTGCATAAATACTAATTATTATCGTGTAGAAATTGCTGGTGGTGTATTGTAGAGCAGGCAGGCTTGGCGCCGCGTACTACACCATGCAAACTGGAGAGGTATTACAGAATTTATAATAATATTGTATAATGTACAATACGTACGACTTAACTGCGTACCTCGCTGGGATGCGCCCCCGCTTGTTCACCGGGGGCACGAGGGCGAGCGAGTCCTCTGACGGTGACGTCACAGTAGAGTCCGCAGAGAAGTCGCACGGGTTTTAGGTTAGTTTATGTCATCCAATAAGTTATTATAAGTCAATAAATTAATAGCAGATACAGCAGGTACATAGATAGATACTAAATACTTAAAAAGTATATCAAGGAGAGTTAGATGTACCAATGACCATGACCTAGACAAGACCTAGATCTAACAGGTGTTTTAAATCTATACTTATAATAAAACTGTAGAGAGGTCAATTCTGTACATTAAATATATTTTCAAAAAAACTATCAGGGGTTGATTAGTGATCGATACTGATGCCAAAAATGCAATCAGTAAAATTTTTGTCTGTCTGTCTGTCTGTCTGTCTGTCTGTCTGTATGTATGTTCCTTATAGAAACAAAAACTACTGGACGGATTTTAACGAAACTTAGTACAATTATTCTTCATACTCCTGAGCAACTTATAGGATACTTTTCATCACGCTACAATCAATAGGAGCGGAGTAGTGAAGGGAAATGTTGGGAAAACGGGAGAAGTTACTGTTAGGAATAGATACTCCTTTAATATCTATAACCAGCCTTAGATGTTACCATAGCAACCAAACGTTGTTGATTGTCATCAATGTCACTATCTTCACTTGACTAAATATATTCTTTACAGTATACGTTAATAATATTCGTTTATTTATTGTAACCGTTTTATTCGATTCTACAGTATTTATATCTGCTTTAACATGGTAGCAGAGCGTGGTTAAGGTACCCTGATGGTTCTACTTTACTGCATCAGAAATCGTACATCGCTCGCATATTGCAAAGGTTTGTCATGGAGAAATGTAAGCCAGTGCCAACACCAATTTTAAAAGCAAATAATGCTCAAGATGTTAATGAAGTTTCTGTGAACTTCCCGTACCGTCAAGCTGTTGGATCACTAGCTTATTTGATGGATCACTAGCTTATTTGATGACAAGCACGAGGCCTGACATAGCCTTTGCTATCAGTGTTGTATCTCGAAATTTAGATAAACCTGAAGAGAAGAACATCATCAATATCAAGAGGATAATGCGATACTTGAAAGGGACTATAGAAGAAGGCATCGTTTACAAGCCAGGAAATAATCATAGTTTAGAATGTGACGCTGACCACGGAGGTGATCATGAAACTGGAAGGTCTACCTCAGGCATTCTTTGTATGTATGCTGGAGGTCTAATATCTTGGAATAGTAAACGCCAGAGCACAGTAGCGATTTCATCCACCGAGGCAGAAATAGTGGCAGCAAGTTAAACTGCTAGCGAAATTATTTGGCTTCAAAAGATCATGAAAGATATCAGCAATTAAGATGGCTAAGAATCCTCCAGAATTCCACCAAATGACCAAAAACATAAGGATACGATCATTCTTTATACGAGAATGTGTTCAAGATGGAAGCATTACCATCTGCCATGTGCCAGCAACCAGGCAGATTGCTGATATGCTCACCAAACCACTTTATGGGCCTAGAATTGAAAGTCTCAAGAAGATGGCTGGCATTATAAAAGAGGTGGATGTTAGGAATAGATACTCCTTTAATATCTATCACCAGCCTTAGATGTTACCATAGCAACCTAAACGTTGTTGATTGTCATCAATGTCACTATCTTCACTTGACTAAATATATTCTTTACTAATATTCGTTTATTTATTGTAACTGGTTTTATTCGATCCTACAGTAGGTACTTATATCTAACAGTTTTAACAGTTACTCCATTTTTTAAGCTTCCGTCGCGTGTGCAGCCTTAATGGTTCAAGTTTCATAGAAATCACGTATGACGGAAATATTCTACATAAAATTGTCTAAAAAATATCCCGCAACAGCATATGTCTATCTTTTGTGGTTGTCTCACAATAACACGTGTAACTCCTGATAGCTTAGCAGTTCGGAGCATTCTGATTATATTTGTTTACTCTTACATTTACTCTCACTCATCCCTAATTTTAAAGTTAATTTTTAAAAGTTAACATTATTACCTACCTATTCAATAAAAAAATAATCACAGAATAAATCGGTATAGAAACACCAAACCAAACTATTCAGTTTTCCGTCATAGACTGCTCTTTACCATCAATTTTCTTCATAAGAAGATAGTAATGGGTTATAGCAAAATCTCTTAAAACGGCACGTGGACGAAGTCGCGGCGGGAACAGCTAGTAATTAATAATTCCATTATGCTTTAAGATGTTGTCTATCCGCAATCCAATCATTTACTATTCATAAATTCGTATCCTGTTTTACGATGAATACCTACTAACAAGGTAGTTTGGTGACAAACATATTTTTTTAGCTTTACATTCTAGAAGAGATAGTAGACCGACCACCTGAGTTCCAAATGTTTCTCAATCTTTTCCGACAAGTCGAACCCGTCATGATACTCCTAGATGGGAAGACCCAAGGTACCTTCGTACAGATGGTGAAGAAGACAGTCTTCGATACCGATGCTCAAGGCCATGGGAACTGTAAGCTGACGTTTCTGTCTGCTAGGGAGTACAGTAAGTACTATTTGAACTCGTATTTCAAACAATAAGTGACTAGTGTAATAATCTTGAGAAAACGTTTTACGAAGGGGTTGTACAGAGGTCAATGCAGTGTAGACGCCTTGACATTTTTACACATTGCTTCCATATTCATAATAGTAGTAATTACTATACATATAGTTTTTTCACGTCACCAAGATTGTTGCGCATCACTCACAAATAACATTTTCCGTTTTCGGTCAATTTTAAAAAAGTTTTAAGGACTTGAGAGCATGAAAGTGGAAAGAATTGCTCACTCAGATTATTAAAATCATTTCAAGACAGGGTTTATACAAAGTATCGTAAAATCTATCATCAGGTTACGAAGCGTGCAAACGCCGGATCTTCACGCTATCGCTTCCCAACGAGCCGTCACCATGTACGGACGAGGAACGCACCATGTTCATTCGGACCGTGGTGGACTTCAGTCACGTGCAAACTGTTCACGCTCTCGGAGCGTTGCTGAGATATCTGGACCTCAACTGGACAAACTTGAGCATGAATATGCAGAGTAGACCGCAATTTCTTAGCTTGAGAATTATCTCTCTGTAAGTTTCACAAAGAATGGGCAATTCTCTAAGCAGCGTGGGCCACGACTAAAAAATTCTTCCCTCAGGATTGCCACATAGTCGTTTTAAAGACTTTTACTGCCCCTTCTACTTTTTAGCCTACAAAAGAGTTTTGCCAGAGTCCTTAAAAAACAGTTCAGTTTTGATCAGATTGCTCTTTAAACCAATTTAGTGCGAACATTGTAACAATCGACGAAGACACCTATCGAGGGTTGCAAATATTCAGCACGGTAGCGCATCCCAGCGGCTTCAAGAAGGGCATGCAAGGTTCCAACAAAGAGGGGTTGAGCCTCTTCCAGCTATTCAGCAAATGTAACTCCAAGGTCGGGCAGAGTAGGATGAGGTAGGAATTTACTTATTTTGTTATTTGTATTTAAAATAGTGGCTCTAATGGATTGATTTCCCTTGTTGGTTAAGTCAGGTTTAATAATTAATAATTTGTGTTTGCTTATAGCTTTACGTATTTTCTATTTGCTTTGCTACTCGTCTCATTTTAGAAGCTAAACTAGGACCTCCAAGAAAATATTTTTCAGAGTATATCTGCAGCATCCGTCTCGTGATGTCTCAACTCTGCAACTACGTCAAGATGTAGTGGCCTTCTTCATGCGTCCTCAGAACGAACCCCTCATGAGAAACATCTGTTCTTCGCTGCGTTCTATTAGAAACGTAACTGTATGTTTATTTTTTCAATAACCATATAATAAACACAACAATACTTTGCATCAATACATTGAACATTTTCCTTGACAGGGAATCCTGGCGAAGATTAAAGCTCTCTCAGCGAAAGCATACCAGTGGAAGTCACTTTACAATGTTTGTACATCTAAAATAAACCAATGTGTTGCCTCTTACACTTGAGATAAAGTCAATATTTGGATTCTTTCAGACGCTATACAACGCTGTATTGATTTGCGAAATATGTGAAAACGCCAGACAGTCTGAATTTCTGGAACAACTTGCATCTTGCGATAATAATAAACTCTATGAGGTAACTAAAATATTTTTGCACAAAATGAGCATAAAATCGATAGGTGATAAATTTATGTTTCAAAACAGATGGCGCTATACATGAATAGAATCATAGACTTCGACCTTTCGAAGTCTGAAGGAAAATTCACCGTGAAGGCTGGAGTGGATTCTGAACTAGACATGAGTAAGGTTTCCATCTGCATAAGCGATTTTTTTATAAAACTTATCACCACGATGAAGGTTTTTATTCTATCTGAATAGAGAAACAAACAATGGCCTCCCTCCACTCGCTGATGTCGGAAACAGCAAAGGTGGAGCTCTCCAGACTACCAGAATTCATAGAGGAATGCAGCATGCTCTACATGCCTCATCTAGGTTACCTGCTAGGAGTCAAGGCCTGGGCTGATAACCTGACAATGGAGCAGAAAGAACTGCCGAATATGAAGTTTATGGTAATGCAAACCTATTGTATTAGTGGCTCATATTTTAGCTCCCATATTTCGTTGGCATGTAATAGATTTGATTTTTCTCACAAGACGATAGTAAACCTAGAGTCAAACATCTATTACAGTGTTATTAAAGCAGATTAAAATTTCAGTTCCAAAATAACGACTACATCCACTACAAGAGCAAGGGGTGTGAAGGTAAATTACAACTCATCTAAACATTAAATTCATAGCCATATCTTCACAGCCTTGAAACCATGTCAAATGTTGTAGAACTAGACGTGATGATAGGAGACACCTACCCTGAGATAGTAGCCCACGAGACTAGAATAATGATGCGACTCACGACCGTCATACTGGAGAACCTTCATACCCTCGCAGCGGTCATTGATAAATGCGCCGAATTAGATTGGTATTTATCTTTCTAGTCCTTTTTGAAGAGTGAATGTAATTTATTAACTTAAGGCGTCAGTTTTCGACTAGAACTTGTCACTTATTTCCCGAGAATCATGAACGTTACTCACTGCTGGCATTAACGATCAAGCATTATGTATCTTAAACTTAAAAACGTTAAAACCGTCTTCAGCCTCATAGCAATTTCGAAAGTCTGCAAAGAATACAACTACGTCCGTCCAGTACTGTCAGAAGACAAGATCATCAGTATCAAGGGTGGCAAACATCCCCTGCATATAGTCACTAGTGACAACTTCGTGCCTAATGACGTGGAAAGCAGCGAGGCGGCTGGGTGTATGAAGATACTGACTGGACCTAATTCAAGCGGAAAATCTGTTTACATGAAAATGGTCGGTAAGAATTGTTCCTCTGCTTTTTTAGTTTAGCTATACAAAGTAAATAACATATTAGCAATTATATTATGGCTCGCCACTATAAGACGACAGAGCGCAAATTTAAATAAACAGGCCGTATCTTTATGCTAGAGATCTTTATATCGGAACTTTGCTCTTTTTAAAAGTGTGATCTTTTAAATAAATAATAAACAGAAGTGGGCCTGCCACACTGCCTTGAGATACACCCTTAATTAGGTATTCTTAACAATGACAGTGTGATGGACAAGATCAGTTGTTTTTCCAGGGTTGATAGTATACCTGGCACATGTAGGTAGCTTTGTGCCAGCGGATTCAGCCACCATAGGCGTGGTCAGTCACATCCACTCGAGGATACAGTCAGCTGAGTGTGTGGCTGCTCACATGTCTGCCTTTCTTATCGACTTGAGACAGGTAAACCGTGGCATATTCAGACTTGTTATTAGCCTCATATCTCAAACTAATCGTTCAGGGGTTTAAATAACAGATATTCTATAGCTCTGAGCTCGTTTTAAGGAATATAATCTTATCGTTTTCAAATCTTTAATCTTCGTTTTTATCCTTTTAGACAATTGGTTTGCTTAAGACACTTCAGAAGTCACGAAAAGGGACCGTTATTCCATTCAGAGTGTGGTCAGTTTAGGAACCGAAGATGACTAGATTACCCTTAAGCTGCTATCCCTTTCGCTAGTATCGAATGATAACACTATATTCATTTCTTAGATGTCGGTATGCATGCGAGAGAGTGGCGAGCGCTCTCTGCTGATAGTGGATGAGTTCGGTAAAGGCACCGCGCGCGCCGACGGACTGGCGTTACTAGCAGCCTGCCTCAACACATTGCTCTTCCGCGAGCAATGCTGTCCGCACGTCCTCATCTCTACTCACTATCTGAACATCAGCGAGTACGTTGTCAACTCTCCCAGTGTGCGGTACTTGGTATGTATTTTAATGATTTGCTACTCGGATGGTGGCCGTTCATCATCATCATCATCCGCAGGCAGATTTCGCCCACTGCTGGGCATAGGCCTCCCTCTTGTGCCACTCTCCACGGTCCTGTGCTAGTCTCATCCATGTGCGACCCGCCACGCTACTACTACTGGTGGCCGTTACTATACCCAAATTTTATATAACTGTCTGCTTAAAAGCAAACAGATTAAAAAATACTCATTCGTCAATTTTAACAAGCTTCTAAGCTCATTTGTAAATGATACGTATCAGAAAGATGGACACAGCAACCTAGGGCACGTCTGTGCTGTTATATTTAACTGCCAAACATACTCTTATCAGTTATCATAACTTACTTCGAAGCATTTTTACAATATCACTTAAATTCTGACACAGGAATTTAGTAAGCCTTTTATGATATTCCAGAGCTTTGAGCACATAATCCAAGATGGTGAGCCAGTGTTCTTATTCCGTGTATGCTCGGGTTCCACCGACAGTAGTTTCGCGCACGCGGTCGCCGCCGCGAATGGCGTGGACGCCGGCGTCGTGGCGCGGGCCCGGGCCGTCATGGACACTATTATGGTAACACTGGATGCTAAAGTTTTAGATAGTATTTTTAGGATATAAATTTATCCAGTGACATAGATGATGTATGTAGCGATAGTGCAACATTTCCTATACGATGTAGGAACGAAACGTTGTTGCCTCAAGGGTGCGAAGCAGATTTAAAAGACATTGACATACCAATAGACGTTTCATAAGATTTCCTCTCGGTAGCAAAATAATTCCAATCGTCTTCGTGTTCGCAATTTTCTTTAACGAATCGAGAAATCTGAAAAAATGAGCTATAGTTAAATTGAGCAAAGTATTTTATTATTCTGTACAAATAAATTGAAATTGTTTACTTACAGAACAACACCATTCCTCCAGAAAACCAGAAGATAACCTCAAAACTGAAGGCGAGCATTGAGGGGATAAAAAACGACCTTCTAAGAGACGACATTTAGTTTATTTAATAAAATTCGTAACTGATATAAACATGATATTTTCTTAGCGCGTTAGCTCTACGATAATAAAAATATATTAAAAAAATAAATAACTAAAATATACATTTTCTTAAATATAGTTCTATACATTGTATAAGCTGGAATGTTCAATATTCAAAATAATATTTTCGCTATTTATGTTTTATCAAACATTCAAATCATCTTTCAATACAGACAAAAACTTTTTGAGTAGCAACACGTTTGATCAACATCGAATAACATATATTTGTAAATAAATAAATAAACAACATTTAGGTACTTAACATTATTATCAGTATCCTCCAGCCATCACAAAACACAAATGCTCTAAACTTTCACAACATTTATTTTATCATAATTACATACAACTATCCAAAACCGGCATTTAGGCCACATGTATGCCCTACTGGTCATACACACACTGACTACTGAGACCAAAGTCTCAATTTAAAGCTGAGAGGCGATCACGCATAAATATGACAATCGCAGACACTGCATCGACAGTCGAGCTAGCGTTGACGCGCAGTGTAATTCAAATAGCTAGCGTTTACGTTTGTCATATTTTTGTAATCGGTTCTCTGAATACATATGTCGGACGCGACGATCTGTGTATAATTTCGATAAGTTGACTTCGAGTTTTATTTAATGAGTATGGAAGTACAGAACTAGTCTAAAATTACATGTTTTATATGTACCTTGTATTTTGACGCTAGTAAGATTTCACTTTGAACGATCAAACCGAATTAAGTTTTAGATCAGTTTGTATAAACATAAACCAAGAGTCACAGGTTTTAGCTACATTAAGATTTACACAATGGTGTTATAGACACATCTTATAAACTATAGCCGAAATTGGCCACAGAGAATATAAATAAATGCAATCAACCAATCCATGCTCTAAACCAGCTACATTTAACCTCAAGTTCACCAACACATTAATCAACGGTTATACGATGTAAATGTATTGGTAAATTGAAGCTATAATTTCCTTGCTATCTACACGCATACATTGCAAAGCACCATTCTTTACTTGGCATGATCTAGAGATCTCTTTTCATTTTTAACTAACTAAATCGATTATCTATGGATTAATGGACTATGGCATTTACATCTTAAAGTGTTCACGTATCTGACAGATAACGTTAAGTATTATACTTCAGCCAATTAGAGGCTTTTGTGCAAACTGAACGTATTTTTTAGTTTATAATGTTGAACTGTTTTCGAATATGCTGTAACATATGTATTTACTTGTTTTTGTAAGCCTCTCTTATGCCTTGATCACACGTACCGAGTAAACCGGCGAGACAGTGACGTATTTGAGATACACTGCGCGTCGACATCAGTTTTACTGTTGAACGTAGCAGCGTCAGCGCGCAGTGTATCTTAAATACGTCACTGTCTCGCCGGTTTACTCGGTACGTGTGATCAAGGCATTACGTTCCCATCTCCCTTTCCTTTTGGTGTTTCGTTCTCGCCTTCCTTTTCACATATTTGTTACTGATTAATCTCTCCTTACATTTCTTACTTCTTGCTTTACTAAATATTTCCTTGATGGACCTAACCAGCCCCGTTTTAAGTTACTTCTCCCCCCTTTATCCACTACGTAACGGACACCCCCCTTTATAGTTTACATGGTCTTCATCTGCTGCATGAGCTCTTCGAGTGACAGTTCTGATGCAGCCACAGCGCCTCCTGTACTGGATTCTGGAGTACTGTCTGCGATTGGGACGCTGTATGCCACCTGTGGATACAGTACTATATAAAATAACAGACAGAGTAGCTTGTAAAATAATTTGTGAGGGGAACATTAAACAATACTTTTTTTGTAGGGTTTGAAGGGTCCGTCTTTACGTTTTATGGGGGACTAATTTTAAAGGACAAATGCTTAGTAAAGATAAGTTAATGAAAATTCTTTATAGCAAGCAATGTATTATTTTGCATTAACATAGCTTATAAACATCATCACAATATAATTTCATATAATTTGGATGTTTTCAAGAGGAGAGTGAATAGGTTCTATCTAGGCAAACGCGTTACATCATAGGCCGCATCATCATTTAACATCAGATGTGATTGCGGCCAAGCGTTTGCCTATAATGCATAAAATATATATATATATATATACTGCTGCACGCTGATGAATATATTACACGAACAAACGTTGCATTTTATATATTCGTAAAAGATATGACTTACCGAAACTCCTTCAACGAGGTTAAGATTAGAAGTGTCCTCTTCTTGAGGCGAGTTTTCGTCTACTAAGCTGATACCTGAAAAAACCAAATACTATAATCAATCAGTTCTTTATCTCATTTCTTTTGTATATTTACACGTAGCTACATCAGTTATTAAAATATCACTTCGGATTTGTCGATAGAACGACGAAAGGTCCTACACACCTTTAAACTTTCTTACAAGATAGATTAGCGCTGTAGTTTTCATTATAAACGGGATGTTTACCATGATTTGTGAGTTTGATTATTTTCCGATATTTCGGCACAGTTGCATGCGCCATGGTAAACATCCCGTTTATAATGAAAACTATGTTCAAAACCGTGATAGTTTCAAATATTAGATTAACGCAGTGTTTGGGTGCACCGCGATAGGAGTATACGCATGCGTTTGCACTAACAGACTATTTACCTACAACAATAAGCAATGTATTGCCACAAATTTCTAAGATATAATGTATCTACGTATTGTACTGTTTTATGACAAACTATTTATTGAAGCCTCTTTTTCAGAATATGAGGACGTTATGTGACACAATGTATAGGTACCCCATTCATTCTCAGCATGTACAGGTGAAGTGTCCTCCATAACCTCAGTAGCCATCTCCACGACGGGTTTAGCTTTGAACTCCACCTGACGCTCGCGGCAGAAGCTATCGTCGCATTGTGGGTTGGGCTGAAACAAATATAATCATATACATAATCCAGTCAATATTAATGGCGTACAAATATGTTAGCATACTTCAAAACTCATTTATTCAATAAAATCACAAGGATCACTTTGAAACGTCTTACATACTAGATGATTCTAGGCGCCAGTTCGTCGCGACTAGTGTCTAGAAGAACTGGCAAGAAACTAGACCTGGATTCTAGCGTTTTTTTCATATGATCCTTCTTACAATTGTTTAATAAAGCATCGTAAGACCTGTGAAAGTTATGAAGTGTGGCAAGGCGTGCAGGTAGAGGAAGGCTGAAAAAGGAATGGTTGGATTGTGTGAAGGAGATATCCTCCTGTGAATGTGAAATGTGAAAGGAGTAGATTCAGAACTGACGAATGATAGGAGTGAGTGGAGAAAGAGAACATGTTGTGCCGAATCCACTTAGCGTGGGATAAGGGCAGGGGATTGACGTAACCTGTGTATTTTTTCTATAGGCTACCCGTACAAAGGCGAGATGTGCCGCTAGTAAATAATGTTTTTTTTTTAATCTTGAAAATTAAAATGTGACATTAATTAAATCTCCTATAGCTTACCTTGAGAGTCATCATTGGAAAGAAGTCTGTCAACGCGCTGTACCCTAGATAGTTGCTGACTGTACCGAATCCCAGTAGGAATTTCAGTGTGTTTTGAACTGAAACAAAACTGATAGCTTTAAGGCTTCATCTTTGAATTAAAAAAGCTTGATAAACAAAAGTATATTAAAGAAATATTACGTTGGTCTATTAATTTTAACATAATTTCATATTATTTGTAGAAACTTTATTGGATTATAGCTTAGTAATTTGTTTCTTGACAATGTTCTGTATGTAAGCAAAATATATATTTTTTTTTTATCTCGTCCCACTGCTAGGCAAAGGTCTCCCCCAAGTCCCTCCACTCATCTCTGTTCTCTGCTTTCGTCCACCAATCACTTTCAAAAGTATCGAGGTCGACCTCGAAAATAAAATCAAATAAAAAAAATGCTACACTTATTTGGAAATAAATGACAAATAAGCTTGAAACTTGGCAAACTTTTGACATATTTAGTAATGAAATGACGACTGCAATGAATAAAACAATAGTTACCTAGGAAACCGGCCACAATGCCCATGGTGGTAGGCAGACTGGCGGCGCACACGCCATCCTTCTTCAAAGTGCGCTCGTCTATCTTAGATGCCACTACTAGAGGGGGCGCGCACTGTAATCAAAATATAAATATTTGACTAATCAATTTGTTTTGATGAGTTTTGCAGCTAAGTTTTGCAATTTAACTGGTTTACAACATGAAGAAAAAAAATATTAACGGTCGGTTTCTGGAAACCCAAATCACGATTGATCCAATACTCAATACTCAATTTATTTATTGTTTCATATGTTAAGACTAGGCTGTTACAGTAAGTAAGTACATTTATTTGGTTACAACATATGAACCCTGTTTGAGGGCACTACAATATACAGGATGGTAGGCAGACCGAGGTTTGTTTATTATTATTGATTAAATTAGATTAGGTATGTCGTCAAAAATAGAAATTATTATATTATAATTAAAAGCAAATGTCAATTGAATACCTATATATATAGTCAGTCACTTAAAGTTAATTGATAATTGTTCCTTGTTAGTACCTACCTACACCTATTTTACTAAAATTCAAATGAAAATATTAGTCCATTAAATGTTAGTCGCTTAGAGTTAATTATTTGTATCTACCTACACCTATTTATCCGAGTTTGACACATAGTAATTATTTGATTTTTTCGATGATCATTATTCGAGAAACCGACCGTAAGAGTCTTTATCAGTAAGTTTATATAGTAAGTGATCTCTTCCAGGCAAACAAAGCGAGATATTAGTAAAGATAAAATAATGATACAAATTATGATAAAATAGTAGGTATTTGAAAAACAAATATTTGTAAGAAAAGATTTATTGGTAACTCATGACTTTCAAATAAAAATCACCAAACCTTAATTTTGAAATAGCTCATAATTGCATCAATAGATATAATTTGACATAACTTCTCAACAAGCTAGTACCTATGTATTAAGTTTAACCTAAGGTTAATGTTTGGACATATGACTTACAGCAAAGCAAGCAGTCTCCCCCGGTATAATGAACTGGATGTGTCCAGACACTGCGTTCTCACTGACGCCGGACTCGAACCAGCGCTGGTTGAGTTCATTGCACGCCGTGTTGATCGCCATACGAGCCTCAAAGTTATCCACGCAGCTCAAGACAAGGTCTACTTGGCGCATGCCCAGGCTGCCGTGTCTAGAAACCAAGGTTCATCTAAGACTGGGGAGTTAGCATGAATTTCGGCAATAGCAATGTGAAAACAAGTAATCATTTGTAATTCAGCAATTCTCTGAAAGTCCTCTCTGCTTCTCATTTTAAGTCAACTTGTAAGGGAGGTTCTCAATTCAACCATATTATTTTAATTGAACCTGTTGCTGTGTAAATCGATTATGATGGTTCTTATTATAGTTCAGTTCATTTATTTGATGATTCTTATGTGCTCCAATTAAAATGATTCGGTTTTTAAGATTATCAAGATCTGACTCTGTTTTTGAGTCATCCTGATCAATACATATTACTCATTGATATTGAAGATGGTTGGATGCATCATATTTTCTAAGAAACTCGAAATGTCAGTTCAAGATGCTTTTTTTATTCTAAGTATAAATTTCGTAAATAAAAAATTTTTTTTAAAAAATTTTTTCAAACTGGTAAATCTTCTTCTTTACGTTGACAGTTCTCTTTATTAAATTAGTTTCACCCAAAAGCGGACTACACTGGTAAATAATATTACGGTAACATACTTGATAGCATCACAAAACTTCTGAAAGTTATCAACTGTGGTGATATTGTAGTCATGTCCTTCAATGGTAACATCTGGATTGATGTTCTGGAGCGTGATGGCTGCAGCTTGCACCTTGCTGAGGCCGGCCTGCTGCGGCTGGAAGAACAGCCGGTTCATGTTGGCCAGCTCCACCTTGTCATAGTCGAAGAGAATCAGCTGGAACAGAAACAATTTAAACTGAGTTTCAAGAATCACACTTAAATTATAACTACTGTGGACCTTTTAGAATCTGCTGCCCCTGATAGTCCGACACTGGCTATATTAAATTAATGAAAAGTAGAGCTAACAATAATTATAGTGTTAAGCTCTTTCACAAAAAGCTGACACCTGGTACTACTACTAATCAGTGATGCTAGCATTTCTGTGTTCACAGTCTTGAATTTCTGAAAATCCATCATCCATTTACTAAATGTGAGTAAATACTATGTTTCTGGTAACAAACACCAAACCGTTATCCACGATAGCAGCACAGTACCAAATGTTCAAAAAACACCTTGAACTAGTGAAAGCAAGAGCCTGCGCTACTACATACAAGCTTAGGCTTAGTTAGAGCAATAAACTCGTGTTTCTATCTAACCAAAGGTCTTTTTTTACATAAATTTGTGCCTTGTTCTTACAAACACAAGATTGTAATGGTTTAAGACTAAAAAGCATTAAATAATTTTTTATCTTCCTTACCTTTCCTATACCACATCTAGTAAGCATCTCAGCGGTGACACTGCCTACTCCGCCAACTCCCACCACAATCACAGTCAGGTCACGTATCTTCTCATAATTGTCTACAATTCCCATCCTCTTCAGCGCCATCAAACGGCTAAAACATTAGACCACTTATATTAACTAATAAAACCCAAAAATATATGCTTGTATGAACTCTGATATACATATAGGTATTTAATCCACACATCGAGGTGTATTACAGAAAGGTTTGATGAATGACATAGATGAATATAAGAGCATACGGAAAATTGTGGCACTCTTAGCGTACCTGTTGTTAGGTATATCAGTTCCTCATAACATTAGCCCTGTCTATCTAATATAATATTTTAGGGTGGACAGGTTAATGTATAATTATTAGTAATTTAGTATCAAACTATCACACAGATTGAGACAATTACCTGTAAGGATTGGAGTCGACAACTTCGGACGACATTATTTCAATTTTTTCCCTCACAGGGCCTTTAACGCCATTCGCAACCGCAAGCTTGGCTTCCAGGTCCCGTATCTTATTTTGCAGTTCACTAATGGAAGTCATTTTAATGTTTTTTCGACAAATTTATTAAAATATACCGAATTTACTTCAAGGGACCACCATAAAATAATCGCAAGCTAGGCTGAGATGGGGTGCCGTGATTACACAACCATGGAAAACACAGCCACGGAATGTACAGCCCGGAATTGGCGACCAATTTGGCATCCAATTCCATGGTTGTGTTTTCCATGGTCGTGCATTCCAGGCCGTACATATCTATGCACACCCTTGGAAAACACAACCATGGAATTGGATGCCAAATTGGTCACCAATTCCGGGCTGTACATTCCGTGGCTGCGTTTTCCATGGCTGTACATTCCCGACACGTGTTGGGAATTTGAAGCCAAATGACGTCATAGCATATGCTTCGTTTGCACTTACTCGAATTTTTCTTCAGCCGATCTGTCACTCTTGTACAAGTAGGTAACTATGCCACTGTCACGATATTATTAAACTTATTTTCTCTCACTCTGTGCCTAAGATATTATGTTCTGTGCTCTGTGTAGTGAAGGGATTTTGTTGTTTATTTTCTAGACAACAATAATTGAATTGCATTGTAGATAATGTATTCAGAGTACCTACTTTAGAAAAAACTTGATATAAAAACTACAAGAAATGAAGCTATAATAGATTTCATCACTGAAAACTATTTTATAGCACTGACACCAGATTCCAAGATTATGTTACGTGAGCCGTATAAAAGAGAACGTCGCCGTCTTTCGTAAGTGGAAGTCAAAGAAAAGAAGCATCAGAAAGAGTAAAATGTAAGTACATATGTACAATAACATATGTATGTAAGTCTATTAAATGTATGTCTATTGTCTACATCAAAACCCCGACAAGAGCTGAGCTCTTCAATTAAAGAAATATAGATACCATAGTGTTCCTGCTAATAAAGCCAGCTGAGTCGAGTGGTTTGCCCTGTCCATTATCCATCTGCTCAGATGCTTTGTATAGACAGTAAAGTTTAAAATAAAGTAGGTACATAATTGAATAATTGGTTAGCCTAATGCTGAGCTCAAGCAAGTTTTATTTTATTGATAATGTCACCTAAGAATAGTAATTATTGCCTATGGTCAGTTATAAATTGTCTACAAGCAAGAGTAGGTACCTACTTTTATAGAAACTGCAGGCTAACATAGTGAGACAAGGCATGCATAGTGTTCTTATCTATGAAATGACATTCTATTATACTCATTGCTTATTTATACTCACCAGATTTTCATCTCTAATTTTTCAGATATATAGCCATTGAACTTGGTCAGAGCTAGCAATGAATCCCAAGAGAGAAAAATCGACAAAGTGCGCAGTGACAGAATCAGACTTAAAACAAAACTTACAGATGCACTTTCGCAAGCCCTAAAGCTAAATTGGAAATGGGCGGGTCACATCTCACGAAGTAACGACAGCAAATGAACCACACATACCACTAGATGGAAAAGACCAGTAGGCAAAAGGAATGTTGGCAGACCATACAGCCGGTAGGCTGATGATATTAACCAAACTGCTGGGATGACAGCAGGAGCGGATAGAGAAATGTAGAAAGGGATGGAGGAGGCCGTTACTCAAAAAGGGGTGCACAAACTATCCAATAACAAAATAATAAATTTAGAATACTAACTTAGACTAGGTATAAGCTAGCATCTACTAACACTACTGTAAATATATAGATAAAGAGATTTGGAAGTAAAAGGTTATTTTATTATTTATTACTATAGTATGAACTTGGGAGAATGCAGACTAAACCTAAAATAACAACATCTTTAACTACACTAATATATTCAAAAGGAAAAATTTGCATTTTTGTGTTTGTAATGAGTAAATTAAAAAACTACTGTGCCTGTTTCAAAAAATAATTCACTGATGGAAGCTACATTTATTTATTAAATTCTTTATTGCACAAAGATATACAACAGAAGGACTTAATGTTAAAGTATTTTCTACCAGCCAACCCAATGTGGTAACAGAAAATGTATTTATTTATAAAGAAAATACAAATAACATTATTGTGAGTTAATGAGGTGCTGATTGGTGACATGCTAAGAATATAATTGTTTAATAAAAAAGCTCTCTTGTTAACTTTTTTAAACGCTCCTCTGACTCCACCTTCTTGATAACATAGGGTAGTTTGTTCCATAGCCTGACAGCTTCTACAGAAAAAGTTTCCGCTAAAGAAGTGTTATGTACCGGGGTTTCTAAAAGGAATAAATAAATAATGTTGGACAATCCACACATCATCTAGCTCCAAGCTAAGCAGAGCTTGTGTTATGGATGGATACGAGATTATACAATACACTACATAGCTAGGTAGGTAGATATTTTTTACTAGCAGTGCCCGACGCGACTTCGTACTATCTTCTTATGAAAGAAATTGATGGTAAAGTGCAGTCTAAGAAGGAAAACTTAGTATACTTAAATAACTTTTATCAAAATAACTCAATTCACTAACTAAAATAACTCAAAATAACGAAACTTTTGCTAAATACCGACCGACTTAAAACACATTGCCAAAACGCACCGATAGCGCGATCTAGGATTCGTGCACAGTAGCGCCATCTAGTGGTAAACACAACAAATTTCTAACTTGACTCGATTTGAGGGAGATGGGGGATGATTTTGCAAAATCTAAAAATGCAGATCCATTTTATTTCGTGTCAACATTATGCGTACCTACCAAGTTTCAAGTCAATCGGTTCACGATATAAGATTCTGCATACAAACTTCAGAGCCTGTTTTTAGGGCTCCGGAGCGTGATTTCCTAAATTTCTCTCTTATGGGGGGTTTACACGGGTCGATTTTCGCCGTGCAGCGAGTAGCTTCACTAATTGCCTCACCAAGCCGCATCGCTAGCCCATTTACACTGGTTACTAAAATCGCACGCGGCTCTGTCATTTGTACACAGAAACGCTGTAGTAAAGTAAATAAATACACGTGCGTGCGCGAAACACCTTCATGCGGCGGGCGATCGCCTGCAACTGATCGTTTACACGGTCGATTTTAGTCACTCACCAGTCGCATGCGGCCGTATGCCGCGCGGCTAAAGTCGGATGCTACCCAACTTTGGGGCTTGCGGCTTTAGTCACCTGCAACTTAGCCGAATTGCCATTTAGATGGTCAATTTACGCCGCGCGGCAAAAATCGTGAGGCTTTAGTCACCCGTGTAAACCCCCCATAACTTTAACCATTAAGGCTGCACACGCGACGGATGCTTTATAAATGAAGTAACTTCTCCCGTTTCCCAACATTTCCGTTCACTGCTCCTATTGATTGTAGCGTGATGAAAAGTATCCTATAACCTGCCCAGGAGTATGAAAACTAATTGTACCAAGTTTCGTTAAAATCCGTCGAGTAGTTTTTGTTTCTTAAACATACATACAGACAGACAAAAATTTTACTGATTGCATTTTTGGCATCAGTATCGATCACTAATCACCCCCTGATAGTTATTTTGAAAATATATTTCATGTACAGAATTGCCCTCTCTACAGATTTATTATAAGTATAGATAGATGATATATTTATATAAAATACCCAGAACACCTGGAATAAATATTTGCAGATCATACAAACATTTATCCGAAGGCGGGAATCGAACCCACAACCTCCGCGTCGCAGGCGGACCTTCGCCTTCCTAATAGTCCAGGAGCCAGTGCACAGAACATAATATCCTAAGGGCTATATTTCACCGGGACGCCATGGCGGCGCAACCAGTCGCCGCCACCAACAAAATGTACGTTTGGTTGCGCGACCAAATGGACACCAGGTGAGTAACTCTCTAAAGAGCTGTATACATTTTGTTGGTGGCGGCGACTGGTTGCGCCGCCATGGCGTCCTGGTGAAATATAGCCCTAACAGAAAGAAAACCAACGTCATACCACAAAAGTGTTTTTCAATGAGCGGCGTTCACTGCCTATCGGCGGAAATGGGTAATAATAATATCTACGCTGGCGCTGTATACAAAAAAACAAAACACATTTATTAACAAATTTATATTTCAAATAATAAAGAACACAAACATTTTAACAATATGCAATACTTTTACAACATAATCATACCAAATTGTCACACAAAGAATGAGATCATACTGTCTTATCCTAGTTTTCAGGCTAGTTGTTGATATTACAAAATAAACTTATAAAATTGTTTTGCACAAACAGATAAAAATATAATGTAATTTTATTAATTTATGCAACTATTCTGTAAAAAAATCATTAAGTAAGTACATATAAATTTTTACCTTTTACATTTATTAATCATAATAAGTAAGTTTTTTGATCTTTTAAGACGTTGCATGTTACATAATTTGTACAAAAGATAACTCTGCTTTCCATAATGTGGGTCGCGGGTTTGATGCCACCGATAACAAATATTTGGGTTCTCAACAACATTCAGACACCGAATAAGCATCATAGAATGATACAATACCATAGATTATTACTTAGAATAAATAGTATCAGCAATCTACTTACAGCAAAAGCCTCTAACGCGCTTAGTTAGAGGCCACATGGTATTGTATGAAATATTGATTAATTTAACTTATCCTAGTAGTGATAATATGTGATTATCACTATTATTTCTTAAAATGCATTAAATTATTATAAAGTTGTAAGGATTACTTATGATAGCCACAATTTTTTAATAATTATATTTATTACTAGCTGACCCGTGCCCACTTCGTTGGGCATAATTCGAATCCACGTAACTAAACAATAGAACCCGCATAAACTCCCGTGACCGGCACCTGCATTATTCCGCTGACATTTTTCTAATACATACAATTTCGAACTCGTGATATCTTTTGAATGGAATATCCAAATTGAATAATTTAAAAAGTCATATAAAGGTATTGAAACAATCTTAATTATGTAGTAATTTATTTAGATAAGGATGAATACCAAAGCACAAATAAAGGACGTTTTCTAGCGGCGTCATTTTAATTATATTTTTTCGATATTAAAACACTTATAGTGACATATCTGTAATAGTTAGACATATGCTGTCGCTGACTTTTTTGTGGATGATGATGTGTTCTACAAAATTGTAGTACATGATTTCTTTCTATCATCAATAGTTTTCGCAGCGCACGCGATGTAAGGAATTTCTTAGGTATTTTTTTTACACCTTGGGTTACATAATCGAAGTTTTAGTAAGGATCCCTAATTTTTTTGAAAATATAATATAGCCTATGACACTCAGCGATAATGTGGCTTTCTATTGGTGAAAGAGTTTTTAAAATCGGTTCAGTAGATCCCGAGATTACCCCTTACAATTGAACAAATATACAAACATACAAACTTTACCTCTTTATAATATTAGTATAGATCAACACTGGTACTGGTATAGCACAAATTGCTTCCTATTTTAATTTACATATGATACATTATTTTTATCAATGATTTAAATTACGAATTCACATTTAAAAACATTGCATGTTGCAAGACATAAACATGATTTTGAGCATGTGATTGAAATATCAACATGGCTGTGTTACTAATTACTTTCTAAAATTATGCATTTAATTTCGTTACCATAAATACAATCAGTGTTTTATAAACTAAGACAAGCGGATACTACTCATAGTAAAAAAAAATATGTACATTTATTTTTCAATCAGTAATGGACATGAAATAAACAGTATTAACTGGATAATTTGTTGTTTTTGAATATAGCTTTCAGTACCTAGCCTTAACTATACCAGAATGATGAAACAAGACTACATAATATAGGTAGTGTTATTTTTTATTTTATGCTTTAGTTTAAACTTTACTTACTTTCCAAATTAAGTAGCTAACTAGTAGTAACACATTTCGTGAAAGATTCATTTGAAGTTCAAGTAGGAGTTTGTTCTCACTGGGCTTCTCTTCATCAAGTTGTAACAGTTAGTCAAACCACTTTTTATTTCAGTGCATCTGCAGAAAGTGCTTCTGAAAAATAAATGAAATGAACATTTTTATTAATTCTATTTTTCAATTAACTTCATGAGGAATGTAATCATACTGCTGTGTTGTGTAAACACACAGCAGTGGCATTCGCAGATTTTTATGATGTTAAAAAAAAATGGTTACACACAATTTGTTGAATTTAGTTAACAAAGTTATGGTTAGTTAGATAAAAAATTTTATGATAGTTACCTTTGTAGTATCTTGCTATAGCATACTCCGATTTTGTAGGTGTTTAGCTTGTGGATCCTTGAATTCTGTCACCTTTATGCCATCCTTTCATTTAGTTAAATTTACTAATTTTCCGGTAAGGTAAAAGTAGAGATTATTTGCTTGAGGATCAGGGTGGATGGGCTGGCAGGTTGATCGATCCGATTGACACTCAGGTTCATCTTAGTAGGTAGGTCTGGACTCGAGCCTGAATAGAAACGTTTGGGCATTATAATGACATTCTTTTATTATAACGTGACTTCCACCATCTAGCGATCTAAATCAGAGTTTACTCGAAGGTTTTTTAAAACTCTTTCTCCCTACAGCACAAAAGGTACATATTTGTTTACTTAGTTTCAAATGCGACATAATATGCTCCGAGCGGAGCCCAGATGTGTAGCCAGTGTATTATATGTGTGTATTACAAAAAATGTAATATAAAAACGTCAGGAATCTAGTTTCTAGATATTCCCATTAGAAACTAATATTTAATGTAAATGGTACTTACAGAAGCAGAAACACACGGTTCTTGGATATTATTCAAATCGCTGACTCCCGTCAGGTTGCAGGATATAACACCTGAAATTGATACATTTCAAATATGAATTACTTTAACTTTACATAAGTCTTCTAGTCTACGTTGGGTACATCCATCAAATAAATACATAAGATCGTAAAGTTAAAGCTAGGTAACTGTAACGATAGGTATATACCTACATTTCTAGGTATTCTCTTGCTTGGAAACTAATATTTAATGTAAATAGTAATTACACACAGAAGCACACCTATCTTGGATATTATTCAAATCGCAGCTTTTGGAAAACGAAATAACTTGAGATTTTTATAGACTGCTGAAGATTTTTCACATTTCGCACAGCATCTAAGGTGGTAATTCATGATAAATATTATGATTTTAAAGCTTTTTTTCAGAAACATTGAACGAAAAATGGCGAAAAACAAAATGGAGTTTTACTACTTAAATGCGTACGTGCGGTGTTGCCACAGAATATAATATCACATTCTTATCATAATATTAGTCCCTTTGGTGTTCTGGGTATTATAAGTATAATAAAAAATATCTATCTATGTAATGTTATTTTATTAAGTATAACAGTCTTCTAGTACCCATATCACAAGCTCTGCTTAGCTTGGGGCTAGATGATGTTGTGTGGATTGTCCAGCATCATTTATTTATTCCAGTCACAGAACATAAAAAACTCAGATTCCAGTCATTACGTTGGAAAAATCGGGTTAGAAATGAAAATGAACTGAGAGAGCCAAATTTTGGATATTACGTGGGGGGGAGGCTAGAAAAGCTTTTAAAGTTCAAATTGTCGACCTATACCTAATTGAGAAAAAAGGAAACAGCGAAAAACTATATATAAATTATTTTGATCGATATCTCGATAACGATGATCGATATGTGAAAAATGTATGGGACCTTAATTGTAGATTGTACAAAGAGCAACAAAAAAGTATCCCATGAAAAATTTCGTATCTCAACGGGGAACCGAGTTATGATGAAAAAACTGAATTTAACCCTTTTTTCAAAATGGCGGAAAACGCACAAGATTTTATAATTATATTTTGTAACGTCAAACAAGAAAAACTGCGAATTATCCATCACTGCTTTTATTTATACTTCCTGTTAATATTTGAAATAAGCTATTGCTTATGAATAATCTCTGCATTTTAATAACTTAGTCACACAAAATACCCCGATCGACTGTTATGTTAGCGATAGAATGTTCTAGAATGTCACAGAATGTCAAAGTGATAGCCACCTCATTTCACAAAAAGAAAACTGTGACGTACGTGCTTGACTGACTTGACTGACTGTGCAAGTCAACGCTTCAAGCAATGTTGTCTTGCGAGTTACAAAGAGAACAATGACTAACGGTCTATCTTATAAAAATAGCCTAAATCAGATTGTAAGTGTTGTTTAACACAAGCGAACTTTAGCAGTAAAGCGTGTTCTATAGTAACAAGATAAGAATGTTGTCTTATAATCGAATTTTAACGGTGCAATAACTAAGGTCTCGCTAATTCCGTTTTCATCCAAATAATGGCAACAATTCATTTTTTTTTGGTTTCGGAACTCATCGGTTTTAGTTTTATCTATCATTTTTGACAGCAACTTAAATTGACTTTGGCACAATTGGCATGCTTTTGACATTACAAAAGGTAAACAAAAGATTATTTCGTTTTATTTTACAGAAATCTTGCAAATACATACAACCAAAAATAGAATTTTGTTTTCTGCTGTTTCATATTGGTTATAAAAATGCGACTAGCTGCTATTTCACTGTACAAACACACAATAAAACCCTTCTCTAGAACTTTTTATGGAACCTGAAAATGTAACTGCAGTTGTAAGTATATTTTGTATTATTTATAGTGTTGCTGGTTCTCAGTAGTTTTTTATATTTATAGGAACACGTAGCATGGGCAAACGTAAGATAAAAACAACGAACCATGTAGTGTTTTCCCAGACTTCTGAACCTACCTGTACCGACAACCTCAATGTTATTTGATTTTATCACCATTTGAACCAAATTTGAATCAAAAAAAAAGTTATGACAAACATACAACAACGTTTACCTGAATTGTCTATAAAATCTTTGCTCACTCTTCCCAATATATTCTTACCTATTATTAATTTTATCATTTTTGATCCGTACCATTTTCTTTCTATTCCAGATAGCAAAAGGACAAAGAGAGCTGAAAATTAAAATAGAATGTGTATGTTCTCAATTGAAAAGAAGAGCTGTCACCAATTGTTTGCAGTTTGAAAAGTAATGATAAAAGAAGATTCATAATTGGGACTGGAGTGTGATGTGTAAAATGTCCGTGAATATTTATTTCTAAACAATGAGATCCACGTTCAACTTATATGTGTGTATATATGTGTTATATTTCTAGATGACTTTTATTTAATCCTATCTACATATATATGGGGTATATCATGAATAATCATGGTCAGATTCTAATTATTAATTGGCATAGAGTAAACCAAAATGTTTATCATAAGCTTATTAGAAGCATCAAGACAAGTGTTCTAATTCTAAATGGGGGAATAAGATCTGCACTGACATCCTGCAATGGTGTCTATTGTGCATTGTCCCCCTGCTAACCTCACCCCAGCCAGCCCAACTCCTTAAAGTAGCGGAGAAGGACTTTGGGTTTGTGGAAGCAGTGTTCCCCGATGGTGTGGTGGATGACAATAGTGATGAAAATGACTAGTGTTGTAGAGATATAAGTAATTAGATTATGCATAAGTAGGTAGTAATCAGAGGGTTTCCATAATGGTATCAGGTCAAGTCTTTATTAGGTAGTATATCATGGTGCAGTGATTGCCCGATTATATCCCCGTTGATCAGGTGATCAGATGATCATCTCTGTGCTGATGCAGTTGCATCTCCGTAAACCTGACACTTAAGTAAGGAGGTGAGTAAACATTTACTTATGTAGGTAGACTAGGCAGCTACTTCAGAGACAAATGAAAATGAAAAACCTTATTAACCAACATAATGTACTTGCCTCAGTACATGATGTTTTGGTGGTATATCGGCTCTACGCTAGTCTCTTTCTAGGTCCGAGCGCACCTATTTCCAAGATATTTGATTATTTTTTTTGAAGAATCTTTTTGACAAGAAATCAACAAACAACAAAAATGTTCATCTCATTTCAGCATGTCTGTCCTTTTTATCGGTCGGCATTATTTTTTACTCCTTCGCTGTATACTTTTTGTACCATCTAATGTCTCAATTACTTAGAAAGAACCAAAATAAATTTAAGAATTTATTTTGACATGACGGCCATTTTTAAATATCTGCTAAAGGAGGGTTCTGAGAACTTTAATTTTAGGATACAATAAAAGGATACGTTTGGCTTATTGTTCGTTTATAAGACGACAAAAATATCACCGAACCTTTAACAAGTCTTTAATTCTGTCGTAACTTTTTATAAGATAGACCGTAAGTATGTTGCTTCCGATTATTAAAATATAGATGATAAAACAAATAACAAAGAATGTAAATAGGATAATTTGTAACAATTTTGAACTATAATTTGAACTTAAGCTTTTCTAGCCTCCTCCCACGTAATATCCAAAATTTGGCTCTTTCGGTTCATTTTCATTTCCAAATGTATATGACTGGACTACTATGCATTTTACGAAGTTTCGATTGGATTGGAAAGGACTTGGTCATGAAAATCTGTCACTGGCTCAGAGGGGTCAACACGGTACTCGATCTGAAGGCGGCAAATCAATCAATCGCTTGAGCTCACCAAAATTGTTTAATCCCCGTAAATAGTATTTTCTAAAACGTTGATACTTATACGAGCATAATGATAAATTGTAATGTAAATCCCCTCCACATTTCATATTTACACACATTCAATATTATAATAATTATTATTATTAGGTACATTTCATACTTACTTCCTTTCCTACTTACCATTTCATCGCGTATTAAATATTTATTTACATAATATTTATATATTTACATCGCATTATTTATATTCCATAAAGATATAACAGTTCAGCCGCTACAAAAAAAAACCCTAAAAAATTTGAATTTCCCGCTAGAGCGAGATAATTTCTTTTGTTTACCTTTTGTAATGCCAATTGTGCCAAAGTCAATTTATGTTTCTGTCAAAAATGATGGATAGGCTAAAGGTTGTTACACATTTGAACTATATCAAATATCGCTCATCACCTCTTTTCCATACATTAATATCAGTTAAGGATAGAAACGCAATTACGTCTATGTTTTATGCATTCGTTAGATCGAAACTAGAATATAAATATAAATAAATAAATAATGCTGGACAACCCACACAACATCATCACAGCTTGTGTTATGGGCACTAGAATACTAGATATACTTAATAAAATACATTTCATAGATATATATTTTTTATTATACATATAAAATACCCAGAACACCCAGAATAAATAGATCGTACAAACATTTATCCCAAGGCGGGAACCCGCAACCTCCACGTCGCAGGTGGACCTTCGCCCGCCACGCCACATCGGTCGTCAATAACGAAATATAACGCTATAATCTGGGACCCCCACTAGATAAATTATAAGTTGATGACTCTATCATCAACTTATAATTTATCTAGTGGGGGTACAAATGAAATTTGGTAGATATAGTTCAAATGTGTTACAACCTTTACTATCCGTTCTTGTCTCTGTCCTTGTTTGTGGGTGGTATGTTGGGACTCCATAAGTTGGAGCTTCGCCGAAAATGTGCTATAATGACCCATTATTTTCAAATGTTACGGGGAAATATTGATAATCCTATAGCTTTATTAGAGTGCTCTGTCGTTTATGCCGACACCGCGCGGTATGCTGCGACAGCGAACGCACTTACACTTATCAACGCTTTGATTGTTCGGAACCCTGAAGTGGATGTTCAACATGAAACTTCATCTTTTTATAAATACATATGTGTATTCGTTTCCTTAGTTAATTTTTATTGTATGTACATGGTTTATTTGTTAATATATTCTTTTTCAGGATTATTTTTGTTGGTTTGTTAATGTTACTATAGCAAATTATAGTCTGTTCGTTTTAAAAAAAGGAGCACTCTGTTGGTAAAAAGAGTTAGTGTGTGAGCACGTTACACTAAGACATGTAAGATATATTAGAGTAGCCGTCTGTTATAACCTTATACCGATGCATTCCGAAACAAAATAAAATGAATTGTTGCCATTATTTGGATAAAAACTGAATCAAGCACACAACCGCGAGACATTACTTGTTGCACTGTTAAATTTCGATTATAAGACGTGATCCTTAACGTGATTCTTGTCTGATTTAAGCTAAGTGTGTTTTGGGGTTTATTATTTTCATGTAGTAATCTGTGCAGTTCATCTTTATCAAAATGGGATAGTAAATATTTTAATCTGTGGTTTCATCTAAACGAAGCATAGGCTTTCGACCAATCAGCAATGGTTGCCAATTCCATGGTCGTGTTTTCCACGGCTGTACATTCCGTGGTTGGACAATCCCAACACGTGTCGGGAATGCGCAGCCCGGAATTGATGACCATTTTGGCTTCCAATTCCATGGTCGTGTTTTCCACGGCTGTACATTCCGTGGTTGGACATTCCCAACACGTGTCGGGAATGCGCAGCCCGGATTTCATGTACATTTTGGCTGCAAATTCCTGGTTGTGCATTCCTGGCTGTGTTTTCCGTGGTCGTGCTTTCCCGGGTCGTGCTTTCCATGGTTGTACATTAACCGGACCCGCTGAGATGTGGACGTGAATGTGAATGACAAGTTTAAATTTTCGACGTAATAGTGACATGAAATTAGTAAGTAATGACATGCGAGACAGACACGATTCACTGGCTACTGCGAAACTAAGTACTTAGAAAAAGTCTAAGTTGAACATTATCTTCAAAAAAGTTTGCGTGTTAAAAGTTATATTAAATAAATAAATAATAAATAATGCTGGAAATACTAAAGGTCGTTTTATGTTCTAAAGAAATAATTTTCAAACGCTTAAAAATATCGAATTATGTGCTCGTATTTGAGATCACTACATACATTCTTAGTCTTATCGATTCCAATGTTTGTTTCGCAGTAGCCACGAAGTCAATCAACAAAACTGACAATTCTTTCGTATTTTTACTCTGTGGGACCGACTGTAGAGTTTATAGGAAGGCTGTTGAAAAGGCAGAAAAGCGCCTGTAAACTGGTGGATTTTCATAAGTTCCCGCGCTTCCACACCTTGCCTAAACATAAACATAGTGACGCCCTTTCTGCATTATAACGTAGTGCATGAAGATATAGAACCTCACTTTATTTATTACCTACCTAGTAAATAAGTAGGTACATTAGGTAAGTCTTATTTCTTGACTTCATCAGAGAATTAAAAAAAAATTAAACGGGCTCCAGATTACCAAAATCCTGAAGTAGGTAGTAGGCCTGCATGTTTCAATGGGATAGAAAGGTACACAATCAACCTAACCATGCTTTGCCTTACCCACCTACTTCCACAGATCAAGTTCGTGTTTTTACATACCTACTAATCAACAACAATAAGTTACAGGTAGGTACCTATCCAATCCATCTAGTTTAGGTATACTTCCTAAGTAGTTACCTTTTTATTATTTACCTCCAACATAAAAATAGGCCTCTAAGAATTACTTTAAAAACCAATCACTAAGAGCTATTTAAATACTCGTTTAGCCAGTAGGCCGATGGCTGCGGCAAATTTATCTACATAGTCAAAGGTAGATAGTTACTTATTGAACCACATCTTATGTAAGATAGGTAGGTAGTGTTGAAACCTATGAAGGTTTCGAGTTTCGCAATCAATCGCAACTTATAATCTCAAAATACTTATTACCAATTTGACTCCATTTTGACTATTTGAATTCAGTCACTAGTTAAGGTACCTTACCTATCCTTGCTCGAAAAATCCTGCTTCTATGCTGTTTTCAAAAACCTACATAGGTATGTACCTTACCTGGCCTTGCACCAATTCTTATCTTCACCACTAGCAGAACGGAGCCGCGGAAAACTTAATCAAAGATTTAAACAGAATAACTAATAATAGTCTATTACTAGCTTTAGTAGCTTTCGCCTGCGCCTTGATCTGCGTTCCGTTCATCATATTTTTTTTGGGTCATAATGTAGGCTGTGTGGCAAATCAGTTTATCTAAACTAATATTATAAAGAAGAAAGATTTGATTGTTCGTTTGTTTGTTTGCATCGAATAGTGTCCGAAACCACCGAAACTTATATGGGGGCTATATCGATTGCTTTTGATCTACCCCTTCTGTTTCCATTCCAATTTTAATCCAAATTAGTTCATTAGTTATGATATGACGTGATTGAGAGCCAAACATTTAAATTGTTGTCCAATCTAAGTGGTTCTGTAGGTATGTACCTACCTAAGTGTGGTAAACGGTTCATAGTTATACTAATAAAAACTGTCTTCTGTCTTGCCTGAAAAAATTGAAAAAACCCGTCACATATTACATGCATTTAGTAGCGATACAATCGCTCTCGCCTGTATCCCACACCAAATGCATTAAAAATATTAAAATATGCCGAGACCTTGAAAGCCAGACTAAAAAAACATTTAGGTACCTACCTACAATGACCTACATCTTTATACATCTTTAGTCTCCACTCTAAACGTAAGTTTTTTCAAAAAACAACTCAGTTTTGAATCAATGGCCAAGTAGCTTAGTCAGCCAAACGGTCGGGCGCAAGATAGCAAATAGCCCTAAACTAAACCACCAGCCAGCATTGAGTGAGTCATTTAATAATTTTTTTTTCAGTTACAGCTAGGGGAAGAGAAAGGAAACTAAAAACATAAAATTAATTAAGATTCCCATTTTTACTTTTTAGTTACAAAAGATCATTTCATAATGTTCGTTGCGGAGCCATGATGTTATTTTCCTGAAACGGAAACTCTACTTCCGGCTTGGTTAGGTAGAGTCATGTTTTATTTTTATTTTCGTAACTTGTTATATTACTTAAATAAAATACCTACTATGTATGTTCTAACAGTCCTTACTGATTTACATAATTTGATGTGCCACAAATTGGTAAGTTTTATAGAATTTTCGTTTATACAAAACACAAACACCAAAGAACAAGAAGCCCCGCAATTTCACTTCCTGTGTACACTACCACTAACTTAGAACATAATAATTATGTGGTACGGGCAGGCAGTACCTACGACGTTCCTGTCCTCAGTCATTCGTCTGCCTTGCCCACCTAAGCCTAGTCGCATCTTGATCTGGCATGCACTCTGCATACTGCGTTGAACCTCGTAGGCCGCGTAAAACAGTTTCGCAGACACTGGCCTAACTAACAGGCTAACAAAAAAAAAATAGAAATTCGAATTGCAGTTCGGTATAAAGCCGTGATTTTGTGGACAGCATTTGAGTGCATACCTACTAAAGACGTTGTTTATGTGAAGAAAGTGATCTTATTTTTATTTTTGACAGGTAAGAATTTGTCTAATAAAAGTGCGGTCAAGTTAATTACCCCATCAACAATAGCAGTAGCGGTATGCTTTGATAATACCTACTAGTTCTGCGGTCTAGTGAATGTCGTTTCTAGGTACCTATTTACCAATGAAATTAATATTTTGTGGTTATCCTGGAAAAATCCGCGACAATAGGACCGACTAGGCCTATTTAACATGTCTACTTCCTACTAAGCCTATTTTGCGTAAAAATTACATTAGGTAAGTTAAGTACCTACCTCTTATATGACATTTGGTAAGCGAAGTAAAGCAGACCTTATTAGAGTGATTTTGTTCAAAATAAATAATACTTAATGTTTTTTTATTATTTATTTTTAAATTTCACAATGTTTTTACTCATTACTGTAGTTTGATGGTCTTTTGCGGTGATATTTCTGTAAAAGTGATATCAGACGCCTATGACGTGCCGGTAATCAGTTGACAGACACCATTAGTAAATGATTATGAGACAAACATGTCTTATTTTATTAAAGGGTTTTCAACTCTTTTTTATGCTTAATATTATTATAATATGACTATTAATAAGCAGCGATTACTTTTAAAGTAAAAGAGTGTAGAACTATGAGAGTCGAGGCTGTAAAAATGTACTTATAATGCTGTCAAGTGTCAGTAGGTTCATATTTACTGAATAAATTAATAATACAAAAAATATTCCGCAGCAATATCAAGACCCGGAAATAGCTAATTTTGAATGGGCCTCGGTTAGATCGAAAAAAATATATTCTGAATTTATTATTAGAAACATTTATATCGCAAAAACTGATAATTATTCAAATGGACACTATTCGCCGACGAACAAGTTTTATAGAGCTCCTTAGGTCACTGTGCAAAGCGAAAACTTAATTAAAATAACATGTGGTAAATTATTATAGAAAATAAAAGAAAACCGACTTCGACATCAACAAATAATAATTATTCATTATGAATTATTAAAGATAGTAGAAAATATTGGTCAGATCTTGATGAAACTTAGACCGTAGATATTTAAATAACAATTGAACTAAATAAAACTTAGTTTTACTCAATAGAGGCAATTTATTATGTTTTTCCAGCCTTCAATAGGTAGGTAACAACCAAATCCATACCTTGTTATATTCCTTGGGTACTAATATTACCTAAGGTACCTGGGTCGAATATGGCCACCTTAAGGTTTGTTATCCTTTTTTAATAATAATAACGCAAAAAAATACAAGTTTTAGCACTCATTCATGAAGAGTGGCTATTTAACTTTACAACAAAGGCAAAAAAATATAAAGACTTTAAACGTTAAAAATGTATTTCCAACATTTATAAAAAAATCGAAATTGGCCATATTTCCGAGGGGGGAGGTAAATATGCCCATACATGTGGCCATATTTAATGTATGAATTTATTCGTTTAAAAATATTGTAAATAAAATGAAAGAAAAATGAATATTATGTTTTGATAGAGTATTTATTTAAAAGATATTCTTTGGGCTACATTCAGTACAAATTAAGAACTATCTTAACAAGAAATATAAATTGAAAGATATAAAAATGAACAATGAGATTCAACAAGTTTTTCTTCATTTTAAACTTAAAATGCTACGCGTAGTTATACCTTCTTATATCCAACAACAAAATTACCTCGAATCCCTTCAGTTTTATAGCGTGCCATGGTCTAAAACAAAAAAAAAGGTTTATAATTTCCTACCGGAAATATGGCCAATCGGTGGCCATATTTGCAGTCATGGATTTTTTACGTTTTCATATTCACGAATGAAGTACACACTATTTCTTTGATAATTAGACAAAGAAATATCAAATTACAATCGTCACACAACATCGTAATGTGATTTACAAAATTTCTTATATAAAAAATAACGAAATACAGGACAATACTTACCAAATGTTTTTATAACCTCAACAGCGTGTTTCATTTTAATTGAGACTGGGCGACTAGCGGGTGCGCGGGAAGGGTGACAGGTACGCCGTTCGAATACACGCGACACTAGCGACAATACATGGTCGCGTTCAGGTTATTACAATATTTCGTCTTTGGAATAATGGTGTATGGCCATATTTTTCGGCTGGCCATATTCGACCCAGGTACCTTACTACCAATGTTTGTTTTCAATAAATTTTATCGTTATCTTTATTATTTGGGGATTAAAAAGTAGGTACCTACCTCAAGTACCTAAGTTACTACAATATTATTTCTAATCTAGACTAAATCGTAAAGAAACTGCTTTTCATTGAGAATATACGGAACCAAATTCTATTAGTTTCCTACAGTTATAAATTTGTATTTAAAAAATTATCTAAGGCCGTATGCTTAAACGAAAAAAAATCAAGTTCGAGCCACCAATGCACATTAATTTAATGCCAGATGTACCTCAAAATAAAACTCAAAAACGACTGGTCTTGATAAAATTTAAATGGGACTATAGCATCAGCTTACAAATAGAAGAACCATCAAAATCAATTCGCACAGAATAATGTTCTGAGGACAAAAATGAACATAGTTAAATTGAGAACTTACTTTTTCTATATATTTTTTCAACGCAATTGGCGCATAATACTAACCCCTTATCTTATAAAAACTTAGCGTTGACTTTATGTCATCATTACGTACGGTAATCCATAAGTACTTACTTCAAGTCTGCGCTAACTTTTTGACCGTTTGTCTTTTTATTTCTGAAATGGGAGTAAATTAAATTTGATTGTAGCAAAATATCTGAGTATTTTAAGTGGAGTACTGTTTTACAGAAAAGACAAGAAAAAGCAACGCGTAGCGGTAACTATAGAGGACTTATTAGGTCTACGCTGCGCTTGAGGTGAGCATGTATTTGAAGGTATTTCTATAATGGGGCGTCTAAACGGGCTATATTTTACGGCAATTTGTGGCTGCAATACTGTGGCCGGCAACATTGCTACCAATACCAGCCACACTGTGCAATATTTTAAGGATGGCCCGGCATTATAGCCACATATTTTTTGATATGTCAAAATGTTTTTTATGTGTAGCCACGACAAAATACAACATATTGCAACATGTTGCCTGCAATTGATTGCTCAGCCATAAAATGTACTAAAATGTTTTATTGATGGCTGGGCAATGTTTGCCAATAATTGCAGCCACAAATTGCCGTAAAATATTGCCCGTTTAGACGCCCCATAATAGATGTCATTATATATCATATGATGTTATTATTTATCAAACCATTGGAATTTTAAATTACAGTCAGATATGAAATCCTAATATTAAACCTATGTTAACTTCAAACTCTTTGCAAATTAGCTAAATGAACAACTTATGTATTTGCTTACAACAAGAAGAAAAACAAGAGCTTAATTTTCTTATTCTAGTACAAAAAAGTCCCAAAAAATTCGAACTATAGTCGGTATGGCAGAGTCATTAGATATTTCAGAGTTCTTACTAAGTATTTTATTTTGACTAAGTAGGTATACATATAAAGCATTAAATCGCAAAGATTGGGGGGCCTTTGCACACGATGGCTAAATATGTCTATCTTATAAAAAGTTAGCGCAGACTTGAAATACTGATACGTAATGATGATTTGAAGTCAACACTAACTTTTTATAAAATAGGAGTTAATAATATAAGTGACACGATTGTATACCTTCTCAACATATTTGGTAGCTCCGCAAAGCTACATAATGCAGCGCGCGTCATCCAGTTCGGAGCGCACGCCGCTGGTGCAGCCCACCTATGTGTTCGAGGCGAGCCTGTCTCGCAGCTACCAGAAGCGGCTGCGGCAGTTCCAGTGCACTATATGTATCGTATTTATGTGAGTTATTGAACCATGGATATCATCATTTCTTCTTTGTCACTGTATCTGTTGGCTGAGCCCTTAGTCCGAAGACGCATTTTAAAACTCCCTACTCTCGAGCCGACAGTCGTCTCTCGGATAGCCATACAAAAATGTATGGACATCCGAGAGACGACTGTCGGCTCTGAAGATAGGCGATTACCTGATTCCTAGCAGAGCATTCCAATAGATCATTTAATTTAAGCACTACCTTAGTTTAGCAGGCAAATCTGTCTGGTATTGCTGCATTCATGTCCCGAGAACCATCTTCTTACGATATCAGATCGCTCTCTCTTGTTCTTCTCTACATCATACCTGTAAATGAGCATTTCAGGCACAAGACAGACTCATAAAAATCATTTTATATAGGTAAACCACATTCACCATTTCTCCTGCCTGCCCTAAGTCAAGTTACAAACAAAAGAGGTCCATTCATTATTACCAGAAGACCAGTGTTCTGCCCAACTACAACGGGGTTATCTGTTCCCAGAACAATTCTAGCCGTGGCTCTCCTAGTCACAGTGTCGTATAACCTAGCTGATCATCTCAACGACGCGGACAGCTCCGGAAACAGCACCGCCTCACCGCCGGTGCTTCAGCTATCCTTATCAGCTCCACCACCTATTTCCCCTGACTTCCAACCGTTCTTTAAGAAGAAATGGCCTTTGAAAGGTGAGTGAAACCTAAGCAGTGTAAATACTGCTATATGGTTACAGGGTAATTGAAATCGTACCGAAGTCTTTTTTGCTGAGCTGATTTGACATGACAGCACCAAAAAACTACGAAATGTTGATATGTTGATGACACTCGATTCTATAAAAACGCTTTGCTCTGCGTGCGATCAGCAATTATTTTGGTTGAGTAGGCTACATAGATCCGTAAACATAATTGCTAAACAAGCTCAAATCATTAACCATGCTGAACTAAAAATAAGTTCTTGGTTCTCCGTAAATAAACTCAATTTTCAATCGTTGATTCCAGACGAACCACCAGCTAAATGGGGTGGCAAGCCACCTTCTCCTGAAGACATAGCTATAGCCGTGAGCAAGGGTCGGGACGCCTTAGCGGAGCTGCAGAAAGTGGAGCGGTTCCGAAGACCCTTGGACCGAGGTACTCCAGCAAACAAGGCTCAGAGAGCCGCCGCTACTTCGGAGGATGTCAAGCCATTGGCTGACTCGGCTTATGGAGTGGAGGTAGCCACTAGAGCTTTATTGAATGGGTAAGTGTCAAAGATCGTGAATGTAACTAAATAGGAGATTTCAACAAACAAGAGACATCGGATGAACGTGTTATTGTATTTTTCGTTATTGAAATTATGTGACATCACAGTTAGCAGTCCAATGAACATAAAACATAGATTTTCATAAAAACGATCTCGGTTTTTTTCCGACAGCCTTCTCGATATAAATTATTTTTATCAAATTCTGGAAAGGCTTTCGAACTGCAAAGTCATTATTTAGTTTACCTCCTGTATAAAAATAGCTTTGGTAGATAAAAATAAATTATATCAAGTGTCTACTTAACTATCTGTATGAATTCGACAGAATGTGACACTGACGCGTGGTGATTAAACTGCATGCTAATTATGTATAGGCAGAATAGGCAACTACTTATTTGCTGAGAATATTTTTTATACGACCTTCACATTTTGATTCAGTTTTATACTTGTCTAGAACGCCTATTTCCTGATACGTTATTGCCTAAATTATTTTTTATGATTTTTTTATTCTAAGAACCACGTCTATGTAGTCAGTTTTCAAATTTATCTTTTATATCTTTCAACGTTAATATTTTCCTATGTTTTAAGCAATAAATAAAATAAGATGAAGAAGCATAGCTTTTAAACGCCACTCAAAATAATAATTACTACTGATGACGTTTGAAAGCTTTTAGTAGGGGAGCCGAAGATGCTAAAGGCTCCCATACTATTTGCTTGAATTGAAACATTCTCGAGTTAAAACTGTATTTACATTAGCTACCCAGTAAGTTTTAAGGAAATATTTTGAACATTATATTAAAACTTAGATATGATTAAGTTTTATTCAAAATAATATAATTTTATTCAGAATTTGAATAAAACTTACATAAGTTGTATTTAAAATTATATACTCAATTAAATTCAAAATTTGAATATATCTTACCTTAATACGATTATTTAGGTTTTATTAATTCAAATTTATCTAGTAGGTAACTAGCTAACCATCCTCGATTTTGTCTCATTTGTCTTCCTTGTTATACGTTGATTTTTCGCTCAAAATTATTCAATTCTTGCATAATTAACTTAATCCTATATTTTCTTTCAAGCATCCGATTAAGAGGAGTTCGTGTTGGGTATGTGGACAAAATAAATTCTTTACTTACATACTTAGTTTTCAAACATAGATCTAGTATAGTGGACATAGATGCGGAAATTAATCTATATTTTTAAAACTCTAAGACATGCGGCAGACGCGAAAACTATTAAAATGGTTTTCTACGCGCTATGTCAACCAGTAATAGAATATTGTATATCCTCGTGGGGAGGAGCAGCCAAAACGCACTTAATTGAACTTGAAAGAGCTCAGCGAGCCATTCTTAAGGTTAGCGCTAAACTTCCATACCGATTCCCCACTACTGATCTTTACTCTAGATGGGATGTGCTTACAGTCAGGCAAAGTTTTCTACTCCGTACTATCTTGAAGCAACACTCCTTACTGCTCTATGACGAAAACCGAGTCAAAGAAAAACGGCGTAAAGGAAAAGTGTGTCCCGCTCAACTGTACCATACTAGCTTTGCTCGTGGTTTCTTTTGCTTTCTCGGCCCATTCATATACAACAAGATCAACACTTTGCTATCTATTTACCACCTACCTGCTTCTAGCTGCAAAAAAACTGTAACTCTCTGGCTAAAAACCCTAGACTATGATAAGACCGAAAATCTACTTCACTGTATTATTTAGGACATCTATTTATTACCACTTAGTATTCCTTTTCTTATCATTGATCCCCAACCCTTCTCATACCCTCTATCCTTATCACCCTCATTCCTTCTTATAGTATACCTATTGGTGTCTGTAAAATTAGTCTTTTGTGCCATAGCTATAATTCATTTTCCTTTACATCACTTAGCCATTAGTTCTTTATCTGTCTATTTATTTATTTTTTTCTTGCTTCTACATGGACATGTCTGCTCACTTACATAACTTTGTTTTATTTCTTTATTTTTTGTAATCAGTGGTGTGGAGTCCTGGTGACCTGTAGCACAGGTTTTTATAAACCTATTTCAGGCGCCAGTCTTTCACGTTACAGGTTGTAGAATTATAAGTGTTTTGTAAAGTATCACTAACTTATTCAGCTACATATATAACCTACGTGTAAAGAGAAAAATAAATGATTTTTATTATTATTATTATTATTATAGATCTAGACTAATCTAAACTAACAAAAAACTCTCAACTGCCTTCCTCTCACATAAGTTAGTGAAAAACTGTGAACACAAAAGACCTACGGATTTCTGGACTTTTTCACGTGTAAAACTTCTGCAGCGTTCAGGAATTTTGCAAATCGATTTCTGAAATCCTGTAATCGACTTAAATATGAACTGATTATTAAGATTTCTTAGGACTTCGGTAGTCTTGACCGCTTATTACACTTAGCAACATTATCCATTCCTGGAGATGTGATATCTTCATCATCCACCTATACATAGATTTCTTATTATTTTTATTATTCACTATGATGAAGATTATATGATGAAGATATCACATCTCCAGGAATGGATAATGTTGCTAAGTGTATTAAGCGGTCAAGACTACCGAAGTCCTAAGAAATCTTAATAATCAGTTCTTATTTAAGTCTTATATGAGTAAGTCGAATACAGGATTTCAGAAATCTATCACATCATGCCCTTTTATATCGTCAATCCATTATTTGAGTGTCTGGCAGTTTTATGGTCTAGTTATCTAGTATTAGGCTAGAGTCGCTTTGATGACCCTTACAGCACTCACTTCAGTTCTTGCTATAATCAGTCAGTATTTTCTTTTTTTCACACGTTTGTCTTATAGATTTGCGTTGTATAATTAAGAGTTTATTCCATTATCTTAATCGATATGTATCTATAACAATTCTCACATACACACAAACAATTTAATCGCAAACAAGACACAAAAATGCAATAGATCAAACAAATGGCCACTTTATTCGTCCCAGTGAGTCAATTTGCTGGGCCATTCATCCGGCCAGGTCAACTAATAAGAAGTGCAGTAGCTATACCCTATTAACTGAATTGGGATCTCTCTTGCATTGAAACGTTACCAATTTGAACGACATGAGAATTTTATTTATTTTGTTATTGGTAGAACGATTGTACTAAAAAACGGTAAGTGATTCTAAGTGGCAGTTCGCGAAAGAGCCTACAAGAACGGGCAAGAAACTTACGGAAGATTTGATATCATACATTTGATAAAACATCAAATAAGTATGTAGGTATCTAAAAGATAACCTGAAGATATCTTACTTATACTTCGAGTGTCTAACTTTTAAATACCAAATAGGAATTTTCTGTGACCAAAAACTTTGTAAGCTTTTTTAATTGTGACATTGAGAATAAAATAACACCAAAATTGATATCAACAAAAAACGTAGACAAAAATTACTATAATTAGATCTATTTATCTCAAATTATTCAATCAAGCGAAAATGTGCGTAATAGCTTTAAAGCTAAGTTTCATTTTCATTAACGTCAAAAATATTAACATAATACCATTTACCTACGAGTAGGTCAACTTTTGATAAATATAACTTCAGAGATACTTATAATGATAAAAACGAAATAATTTTCATTCGCAAGCTTATACTCTTGTGTTATATGTATAGGGCCACAGGCCACAGGTAGATAAATAGCTAAACAATGCCTTAGTAAATAATTTAGCGTAGACTGTGATCTATGAAACCACATTACGGATATTCTAAAATGAGGGCACGTAACTAGATACGTAGAACCGCGACACCCAATACCGCAGTAGTTTGGCTTCGTACCGCCTGACTAGTCGAGCCGCAGACATCTAGGTAGTAGGTATACCTATCTATGACACAATCGATGCTATTAATACCACTTAATAGGACACTGACCGAGGACTACGTTTTATTTTGTTCTACTGGGTACTTTTAGGATGTGAATAATTAATAACTACCTAAAATGTTTGTTACAAATAAAGTTCCGTTTGCACCGAAAAGTTAAGAAAATGATAAGATTAGAAATAAATGGTCCATTTCATTCCAATCTTATCTGTCTTATTTACTGAGAGATACTACTACTGTTTTGTGTAGACCTACATGATAGGTACTGCTAGATTAGACAGACTGGCTCCTGTAACAGAGTTTTTATAATTAACTCATGAGCATGGATTCAAATTGTTCTGTACAAAATTATTCTGTGAATAAAAACATTTTTAAATTTTTTATACTTACATTTTACCCATAACCCATACCTACCTTTATAGCACAGAAGACCACATCAAGACAGCAGTGTTTTTTCTCTTCATGTACAAACTTTGAAACAATTCCAAGGTATCCAACAGTGTGAAATACAGATGAATTTGTTTTTCAATGTTTTGTACTAAGTTCCACAAAAACAACTTAGGTTCCAAGAAACTTTTTTAGGTAGAGTCTCAAATACATGTAGGCGAAATGTGATTAATGGAAAAGCACAATTTATGTAAATATCTATCACAATTATACAAAATGCTTTTACACTTCGCAAGTATTTTAGAGAGGATGCACTGAAAAGCTGTAAATAAAAGATCTTTGATAATATATTTTTATGCATTTGAATATCTACTAAAACCTATGTACCTTAGGTTTTAGTAGATATTCAAATGCATAAAATACGTCGATAATTAAAGTAAAATTAATTTGTTTCATTTGTAAATTGTTTAAAATTGGTCAGTACAGTCAACTGCAAGAGTACCCTCGTAACTTTGAATGCAGTCACTTTACCAAATCAACAGGCTATACTATAGGTAACCGCACCTTCGTTAGCTACCATAGCTGACCATACCCTTCTGATTCCAGCACGGATCTATCTGAGCGCGATGGCGGCGCAGGCATAGGCCCTCGTATCAATGGGTCATTCCTGGAACCACCGTATTGCAAGGATGACCCGCCGCCCTGTGCCCCGTCCAAATACCGCTCGCAAGACGGCACGTGCAACAACCTGGCTAATCCACATCGCTGGGGAGTTTCCAATATACCATTCAGAAGAGTTCTACCAGCTGATTATGCTGATGGTGAGTTGTTATTTCAAGCGCCGAAAGCTAGATACTTAACCACAAAACAATACTTAGCTCCAAACAAAAAAGCGACTGATACATACATAAGTTATTTAGTTTAACAAACGAAGAATGATTAAAGTTGGGAAAATGTATATGGAATATATTTTAATGACTTTTGGGAGAATTTGAGCCTCCTAGCTTACTCAGATCCGTTAGTAAAGTAGGTTCATAGCCCTCAGGTGTATGGAAACCTACTGCAGATGCCTGCGGTCAACATGCCTAGGCACGACTGAAGGGTAATAGTGCATTGCCATGCCAATGAACAGAAAAAAGCTTTTAGAGAAACAAATAAAATTTAGCCAAAACATTAGACAAGCGCGTGTCGCACCACGGAAAGGGAAAGCTTCTAAAGTCAAGCGGGACGGCTTGTTTGCATCTTCAAGGTATAACTGATAAGAATTTATTTAACAAAATAAATTAGTTAAGTGCCCTGATAATTAATCACTTAGCTTTTCTGAAATTACATTGCGGCTTGAGACATCCATAAATCAACTAAATTCTTACAAAACCTCATTACTTAGCTAATTGAAATAGAAATCGAAAAATTTGATTACCAGAAAAGTAAGCCGAATACAGAATGCCACAGCCCACAATACATTTCTGAAATGAGATTAAAAATGCTGATTCTAAATTCAGATACTCACGTGCGGTCAAAACATGTCAGTTTTTAAGTTTGTAGAGGTTCTAAAGTAAACCGGGGAATCTCAAATACGACAATCTTTTTAGCTTTTGGCACGCTATGCCTATTGTTACCAAAAATATGACCCCTTTTCTCCCGCTGATCGGTTCTTACTGCTCCGCTTCTTCTTCTTATCGTGTAGATGCTACAACTGTATTCTGTTGTGGCATCGTGTCGGAAAGATTAGCCAGACTAGACACTGCTTTGCCGTGCCTAGCTGTTACCGGTGTGCGCCACGAGGAGGGTCTTTCTCTTTCCATGCACCCTATTACAACACTATCGAAGATGCTAGAACATTGAGCCTTCAACCTCAAAAAAAGCTGGGGACGATTGGCGACAGGTTTACATTACAATGCACAAACCTCCCTCAAGTGTGGCTCGACGCCAAAGGCTACACACCAATGTTTAATGTGCAGTGCACCGCTGGGCTTAGGGTTTCTTGTTTGACTGTAGAACCATAAAAGTTTTCGCCGAGTTCGTAAGAATTAGATGCTAAAAATAATAACAGATTCGACCTAAAAGTAATGACTGCATCGATATTCTCATGAATTACTACCTACGTTTGGTATAAACACGACACTCTCTGTGATCTTAAATACCGTATGCTATTTTTGGAATTAGTATTCCGTTCCATGTTTGGAAGAATAAACGGTACAACATGTATTTAATCATTATAAAATCTATCCTTGATACCAACTTTTGAAGGTAACAGAGTCAGACAAAACGAGTTGAGATTGAGTATGAAAATGAGATCATGACGCTGGCTGGAAATTATACAGATATATTCCCAATTACTAACTACGTCCTTGGTAGAGAAATATAGATTCAGGGAGAGGTATCTTGAAGTCAAATCCTTTAGATAATAATGCTCATTTTTGCAGACATCAAACAGAGATAAAAACAAACACTTACGGCCGGTTTCTCGAACGATGATCAACGAAAAAATAAAATAATTACTATGTGTCAAACTCGGATCAATCGCGATTTGGGTTTCCAGAAACCGGCCGTTATTCATTCAATTCATTTTACGCAACGCCATAAACTCAACCAATCTTGCTAGTGCAGCCGAGCAGTTGACGTATAAATCAACGAACTGAGTTATCTCTATGAAGCACTGAATCCTTGGGGTGCATGGAAAGAGCCTCCTCGTGGCGCACACCGGTAACAGCTAGGCATGGTAAAGCAGTGTCTAGTCTGGCTAATCTTTCCTACACGATGCTACAACAAAGTACAGTTGTAGCATCGACACAATAAGAAGAAGACTGAATCCTTCCCACCAGGTATCAGTTCCCCTCGAGGCAGCGTGACGGGGTCGCCGCTGCCGTCAGCTCGTGACGTCAGCGTGACGGTGCACCGGCCGAGCTACGCGCACGACTCCGCCTTCACCGTGATGCTGGCCGTCTGGGGACAGTTCCTCGATCACGACATCACCGCCACTGCTCTTAGCAAAGGTAAGGTTCTTGGAGATTGTGGGTTAGTGGGTAGTGTTCTCATCTTTACTAATATTATAAAGTAGTAAAGTTTGTATGTTTGTTGAATTGAAAGGGATCTTATCGGGATCTACTGAACCGATTTTGAAAATTCTTTCACCAATAGAAAGCCACATTATTGCCGAGTGTCATAGGTTATATAAAAAAACTAAAAATAAAAAGGCTTTTACGTGGTAGTCCGTTTTGCAAAGTGAATCGGTCGAATTATGCCCAACGAAGTAGACACGAGTCAGCTAGTTTTAGATAAAACAAATTAGGCAATGTTTTTAGCAGCATGTAAAGCTTTTATGCCTAACAATCGCGGTTGTGGCTTATTGAACTGCCCTGCCAGACTCCATCACGAGACATACCATCTCGAGTTTACCCTGGCCACAGAGTTTTTACTCCTTTCCAGACTCTACCAAAGTGGATAGAGTCTGGAAAGGAGTAAAAACTCTGTGGCTAAAAAAGGATTTTTATAACAAACTGAATTCTAGGTCCGATTGTTTATATTCCAGGTCACAACAGCAGTTCGTTAGCGTGCTGCGACAAGAGCCAGCCAGCTCACCCAGAATGTTTCCCTGTGGAACTAGACGTGGAGGATCCTTTCTACCAGGACTACAACCTCACTTGTATGGAGTTCGTGAGGTCTGCTCCAGCACCCACTTGCCATTTTGGTAAGTCATCGGAAACAAGCGCTGGACTAAATAAACTAGTATTGATTGCTAATTCTACTGTAAAAGATCAAAGAAATAGTACCTACTTGTGCAAACAGCAAGGTTCAATAAATACGCAGACCTTTACCCATGTCTTGCTGTGCTATTGCCTGGGATATTTATTTTAATGTAGTAACTAAACCGTATCTTTCTAGCCTAGTTTTATCCTCAAGATAAGCACTACTTAATACAATACTTGCAGAACTAAAGTAAACCGCGGATTTCATCACGTATATTCACTGTTTGTTGGTCTTCCAAAAAAAACGTGTCAGATTTCGGAGGTCAAAATCCTATAAGTCAACATGCAGTCAGTGAACCGGCCATTATTTCCAGGTCCTCGAGAACAGCTGAACCAGGCCACTGCGTACATAGACGGCTCCACAATCTACGGCTTCAATACCCGTCGTGCCGCCCGATTGCGTCTCGAAGCTGACGGAGAGTTGAAGATGTTGAAAATAGGCTCAAGACAACTGCTGCCGCCCTCCACCGACCCTAACGACGGATGTAACACGGTGGAAATGAACGCGAAAGGAAGATACTGCTTTGAAACTGGTAGAGTTTATATGGATGGTTATCCTCGGATGTAACGCTTTAACGTTCATTACATCTTGGGTGAACCAACTTTGTTAGAGCAAACGGATACTGGAGTAGCGACCGCGCTTAGGCAAAGTGCAGGACGCCCTCCGGCGAGATGGAGCGGAATCTAGCGCAAACATTAGCTAGATGAGAAGAGCCGAAGACGCGTCTTGGGAGAGACCTACGTCCAGCAATGTACTGATATTTCGTAGCGTTATTTCCCAACTTATAACAGAGTCAACAGTCTGCCAAAACGTTTTTACTTGTATACAAATACACTTCTAGAAGCCTCTACGTTGATCTGGGATAACAGCGGGAAAACAGCGTCATTAGTCCTTGGCTATTGTCAAACTGAATGCGCTTTTAAGTAGCACCCTACTAGCCCGCGATACGTAAGATTATTATGGAGTTGACACATGCCATGATCATTAGGTCCCGCTTTACCGAAGCTGGATCGGAACACTAAAAACTAAAATAATTGATCTTTCACTTTTATGATTGGCTTGTTTCGGTTGTTAACATTTAAATATCATAGGTAAAAATAAAATTAAAGGATTGCAGTTATTACGGTCGTAAACGCGTTTGACTGCAATTTTAGTCCTGTGCAAGGCCAAACCACGATTTTACGACCGGATGTTTAAAAAAACTAGAGATTTTTGTTATATTTGAAATTGCTCCCTGACCTATTCCAATTCCTAGAAGCCATCCTTTCACAAATATGTAACTCCAAGAATGCAGGCTCTCGGACTTACCGACCCGTTCTGGGTCTCTACAAAAAACTAATTGTCAAAAGCTATAAAACAAGTAATCATAATCATAGAATTTATGAAACAGAAAATCTACACTTTATAATTGAGCTGACGGCGTCGGTGGCCTCCGCAGTTTGACCGCCAAATCCGAAATAAATTGGAATTATAATTCAGCTGAATAAGTAGGTCATCCGAACTGCATCAACATTACGGCGTGCTACCTGCTAATTCTAATTCGGTTAATAAGATCTGCATTGACGTCCCGCAATGGGGTGTAATGTGCATTGTCCCCCTGCTAACCTCACCCCAGCCAGCCCAACTCCTTAAAGTAACAGAGAAGGACTTTGGGTTGGTGGCAGCATTGTTCTAGCATCGTCGATGTTGTGGTGCTACCTGCTGATAAACAATCTATAACAAATTATTATGAAGTAAAACTTTCTGTGACGTAGGAGATGACCGCGCGAATGAGAACCTCCACCTCACCACAATGCACCTGATCTGGGCACGCCAGCACAACCGCATGTCCACCGCCTTCCGAGCCCTCAACCCTCACTGGGACGACGAGACTGTGTATCAAGAAGCGAGGAGAGTGGTCGGAGCTCAGATGCAGCACATCACGTACAGGGAGTTCCTGCCTGCTATACTTGGTAAGAGAGAGGGAGATATTTAAGACATCATCTGAGGAGATAGGGTGGTATCTCCTACGAAAATGGAAGATCTTCCGCGCCCAGCGACCTTTAACTCGGGGTCCTAGGACCGATGGATAGTCATCGGTTCTATTACTTATGTTCAAACTCCGTGATAACTTCGTAAGCGCGATCTAGGATTTTGTCGCCATCTGTTGGTCTGTTGCGTAGACTACGATGTAGTTCACCATGTAGCGATATAGATGGCGCTACTCATCCATACCAGGAGGCGACTCTTTGATTTTCTTTCTGACTGCTCTATTTCCTCAAATACTGGTATGTAAGGAAATTGACGTCCTCCGTCTATTACATGGTCTTATATGATCTTCTAATTAATTTCCTCATCTTTCAGGTGCGGATGTGATGTGGGCTCTGAACCTGACGTTGCTTGAAGAAGGCCACTCTGACGTGTACGATCCGACTGTCAACCCATCCATTGCCAACCACTTCTCAGCAGCTGTCTTTAGATTCGCTCACACTCTTCTACCTGTAAGTTTAGTCTGTAAATCGTGAATTGCACCTATGAGCTGAAGAAAGGATAGGTCAGCCGATAGACCAAAGATATTGTTGGATAAAATATTTAAATATACATATATATTTGTCTCTAGGAAATCCAACACAAATAAGAGGACTAATAAACAGTGCTGATAAAAGAGCCATGCTTGTGGTAGATTAGTTCATCTTAAAGTGTAAAGATTGTTCTGAGATGTTCACCAATGGACATTTTCAGAATGGTGGTAGATACTCTAGTAGCAATCAATTTAGTGAGGCGAAGTATTGAAGAAGTAGAGAAAACCGTAAGTAACTAAAAATAGGGAACCAAGAACTGAAATCGTGCATTTCTTTGTATAGCATCCTTATGTTTCCCTTCCAAATCACCAAGAATAAACTAAACTGGTCAATCATAGACCGTATCGTCACTTAACTAATATCAGGTGAGATTGCGGTCAAATGCTTGCCTATAACTTGCAAAAAAAATGGTTGTCTGTAAAGTCGGTTTACTGACGATAGTTGAACGTGACAACGTCACTTCATGGAACGCCTCAGAACGCCTCAGAACGCCTCATGAGTCATGTTTTTTCGGGCGTGCAGCCGGCTCTATCGAATTATAAGACGTTGTCACGTCAAAAAATAAATCTCTTTTTAAAGCCCATTACACAGGAAAGTCTTACTTTCCAGGGTCTGATCCACAGTGCAGACACTCAGAACGGAACCGTCAGCTACGTCCATCTCCACCAGATGCTGTTCAATCCTTACGCGCTGTACACCGACACAGGGACCAAGAACTCTATGAAGTCTGCTATGGACACCTTGGTTCATACTGTGGACCCTCATGTCACCACTGAAGTGAGTGTGCTAGATTTTGTTAGAGTTTGTAATATACCTTAAAATGTGTACCTTTTGTAGTTAATTGCTAAGCTAAAAGGAAGCGATTAAAAAGTTCCTAACAAATCGACTGATTTCATCAACGTTTAGTGATTGTTTTAAAAAGGAAAAGTCACCCTTCAGAGCATTTTCATATCATCATCTCCAAACTACGTGATCCGATCAAGGGGAGGGTCTTCGAAATGCCACGCTTGGGCACTAAAGGGAAATAGGAGAGCGTAGGTACTAGACTAACTATTTATAGGGTGATTCACTATGGTATTCAGGAAAGCATCAAATCCAAATTACTTCTGATTTTTTTCTAGGCTCGCGAAGAACTGGCATTTGTATCACGTACAGACCACTTTCTTCATACATTATAACTCTTATGATTTTACAGAGACTAAATTAATATGGCTTTACTATTAAGCCATGTTTCTTTTTTCTAATCATATGTTTCTGTCTATCCAAAGGTTGTCTGGAAGAGATCGCTTATAGCGATAAGACCGTTTTGTACCCATAGTACGTTTTGTTTATATTGTCTCTCTGTTCTGTTCTGTTTCTTTTTTCTGGTGTACAATAAAAATATTTTCTACTAGCTGACCCGTGCCCACTTCGTTGGGCATAATTCGACCGTTTTTTCTAATTAACTCTCCTTTTGAATCCACGTAACTAAACAATAGAACCCGCTTATACTCCCGTGACCGGCACTTGCATTATTCCGCTTGACATTTTTCTAATATGTAGGTACTTACATTTTTGAACTCGTGATATCTTCTTTTTTTGAATATTATAAAAAATCATATAAAGATATTGAAACAATCTTAATTATGTAGTAATTTATTTGAACGTTTTCTAGCGGCGTCATTTTAATTATATTTTTTTGATATTAAAACACCTATAGTTACATATCTGTAATAGTTAGACATATGCTGTCGCTGACTTTTTTGTGGATGATGATGTGTTCTACAAAATTGTAGTACATGATTTCTTTCTCTCATCAATAGTTTTCGCAGCGCACGCGATGTAAGGAATTTCTTTGGTATTTTTTTTACACCTTGGGTTAATTAATCGAAGTTTTAGTATGGATCCCTAATTTTTTTGAAAATATAATATAGCCTATGACACTCAGCAATAATGTGGCTTTCTATTGGTGAAAGAGTTTTTAAAATCGGTTCAGTAGATCCCGAGATTACCCCTTACAATTGAACAAATATACAAACATACAAACTTTACCTCTTTATAATATTATATATATAGTTTAGATTTGAAACTATCACGGTTTTGAACATAGTTTTCATTATAAACGGGATATTTACCATGATTTGTGAGTTTGATTATATCCCGATATTTAGGCACAGTTGCATGCGCCCGTTGCAAAACCGTGATAGTTTCAAATATTTTACAATAAAGATATTTTCTATTCTTCTATTTCTATTCTATTCTTTTCCAGCTAAGTAACCACATGTTCGAGAATCCAATAGCAGCGAACGTGAGCGCTCCGAACGCCCCGGCCGGGCCGTGCGGCCTCGACCTGGTGTCTCTGAACATCCAGCGCGGGAGGGACCACGGCCTGCCCTCCTACCCTAAATGGAGGGAGCATTGTGGACTGTCGGTGCCGAAGAACTTTACCGATTTGGATGAGATATTCGACTCCTCGTCTCTTAGCAGAATCTGCAAGATTTTCGAGTAAGTTTCTTTCAAATTTTAAGAAACAAAGATTTTAGCTTATCTTGTATTGACGTCTTGTTAGTAGATTAGGCGAACTGAGATTGTGGTAAAGAGTTTGGGCAATCCTATGCCATGTAAAAATGTTCCAAGCGTTACAAAGTTTTCTGTTTAAAAGTAACAAAATTTTGGTTCCCATAACTTTGCTAAGTTTGGCACCACATGATTTAAACTCTACTACTGAATCATTTAGATACTTCTGATATACGATTCTAGGTGCCAGTTCCACGTGCTGTTTACTGGTTCCTACAATTAACTGCTGTGAAGTCTAAATTTAAGTAACGTGTAAATGCCACAAAATAATTATTATTATAATTATGAATAGCCAGTGGTGTCCCACTGCAGGGCAAAGGCCTCCCTTCCTTCTCTCCAGTCGTCTCTATTTCGAGCAATGGCCTAAAGGCGTCTAACTCGTCTCTCCATCTCCGCCGTGGTCTGCCGCGAGGTCGTTTCCCGTTTTTAGGTGCCCAATCTGTAGTGGATTTGGCCCATAACGCATAAAAAAAATTGGTTGTCCTGTAAAGTCGGTTTACTGACGATAGTTGAACGTGACAACGTCACTTCATGGAACGCCTCAGAACGCCTCAGAACGCCTCATGAGTCATGTTTTTTCGTGCGTGCAGCCGGCTCTATCGAATTATAAGACGTTGTCACGTCAATAATAACGTTGGAAAACTCCATGTGTTGTTTATAATTCCAGGAGTGTAGACGACATAGACCTGTACACGGGCGCACTGGCGGAGGACCCGCGGGGCCGCCTGCTGGGCGCCACGCTCACGTGTCTCATCAGCGACCAGTTCCTGCGCCTCAAGCTCGGAGACCGCTTCTGGTATGAAACTGGGGACGACACCATTGGATTCACTATCGGTAAGTCTATACAACGTGATACATACTATTACCCAAAACGGGGATACTTGTTGAATCACTTCTGTTCTAAAACTTTTGAGTACCTACTAATATTTGCAACACATTACACTCTTATAATTAGGAAATATGTAATTTGCATAGTTATAAAAAAAATGGTCTACTTATATAGGTACTACTTTTTGTAACACCCAGACACATTAGTGATGAGATGAGCACTGATGTTTGTTCTGTGTGGAGATCGAACCCAAAACCTACAGTATAAAAGGCAGAGATGCCAACAGAGCTGTGACACCTGTACTATTAATCATGGACCATTGATGGTTAAAATTTTTGGCACCGCGGAGCAAGAGTGATATCAGCCACTATAAGAAAGTACTAGTTTTATAAGATCCAGTGATTGTAACCATTACCCCCCTTTTCAATTTAACAGAGCAACTAACCGAGATCCGTAAGACAACTCTAGCAGGGGTCATCTGCGCCAACGAAGTGTTGCTCGACCAGGCACAACCGCGCGTCATGGAGGCGGTCACTGCCACCAACCCCCTGGTAGACTGCATGGAACTGCCCCAACCTGACTTCACACCCTGGACTGACCTCCACCCCTCCACTTCCAAACCTTACCCAACTAAACCAGGGAAAAATAAACCTAAAAAACCAGTGAAGGGAAAGAAGACATAAACCGAACCTACATATTATGCAGTAGGATAATAAAGATATGTATCGATCTAGTTATGAATTCAAAGGTTTCTTGTAATACGAAGAGATTGTACAAGCATATAACCCTTTTTAGCCGACTTCAAAAATGGAGGAGGTTATCAATTCGATTGTAGTTTTTTCCTAAAACGTTGGAGAACTGTCCATTTCACATACCTACATAATCAAATGCGCTACTACCTGGTTTAATAATGTTTTTAATAAATTTAAGTAAATTGTATAAACTGAAACCCTAGTGCTATCAAAAGTCGTATGTTTAGCCATATTGCTTGCTATTATTTTCTAGGTAGGCGCTGTGCAGTGTGTTTTTTTTAAGGATTAAAGTACCTATTTATTGTTACCTTACAATAGAAGTATACGTATTGTTAACAAATTAGTTATCTGTAGGCACAACATGTTACACAATATTATGTTATTACCTGTAAGTACCTTTGTAGGTAGTTTTAGGTAAGTACCTTATTAAACACATTATCTACTGTTTTCAATATGCAATAAATCTAAAGTAGTTTCTAATATTTACTTATTTTAATCTCCTTAGAAGATTAGTAGGTATCCCACAGAATATAATTATAAGTCATATTTTATTTAATTTATACAAATAAATGTAGACTTTATAAAAGACGAAAATTGGAAAAAACAAACCCAATTTCATTCTATTACCACCCCTTTCATAGGTAAAAACTGTACGTATTGTAGTAAGTATATTTATATCAAATACTCATGTTATCGTGTATATTTTAGTTTTAGCAACATCATGTGAACATCATGGCTTACCATGCTGTATTATGATGTTTTTGTTGTTTTTCTTGATGAGATAGAATTAGGTTTAGGAAAACGACAACAGAATATAAATGTTAAGATCTAATGTATAATAAACCCTTTTTTTAAGTTTTGAAAATTTGTTTTTTTTTAAGATAATGTCTACTTACCTATCTAAATCTTACAATTTTATGTAAGATGCCAGCCCCGTGTTGGGCGCCAATTTCAACCTCTGATTAACATCAGCGGAAATGCTTGGTTATGAAAAGTATTATTTATTTCATTAGAATAGGAACCTTCGATGAGGAACCATGTCGGGCATAATATTTGTTTAAAAACTACAGCTATTACATTTAAAGATCACAACCCTGCCCCACGTTGGGCCGCAAAGCTTGTTAGAAAATGGCACCCAACATGGGGCGTTTAACAGACGGCCCTTGAAACTATATGGTGCTCGTAGTGAATTTCCTTCAGAATCTATCGTAAAGATTTACGAACGACAACAGGTTTTTACGCTCATCTATATGGAAACACTAATAGAGTACTTATCGAGTAGCACAATGTAAAGGAAGGTTGTAGGTAGGTATGTAATTAAGAAGTCCTAAAAATGGAGCTAGTTATAAAACTAGGTCCATTACTGTCAGTTTAATACAGACATGACTCAGAGAGAACAAGATTATCATTGTTGTATAGGAATGGCCCGACGTAGGAGGACGATGGCCTTGCATGTGAGATTTCATACGCAAGCCTTCTGACAATATAAACTTTATTATCCTATAAATACAGCTCAAACTAATTTCACCAAAAGTAACAAAATGATGTCCTGCCACGATTTTAAGTTCTGTTTGTAAATATGCTGCCGAAGCAATTTGTGCTCTATGAAACGGGTATCAGAGTTGTTGGTAACAAAACTGAGTACCTATATACTGGGTTTGTTGGCTCAGAGCCGTACTTGTTACTTGTTAGCATAGCATCCCAAAAGGACCTTGCGCTTTTGGCATTTGGATCCAGATTGAAGTAAAAAAGAGTCTTCATCGATAGACATCAATTTGATACTGATTATATAGTGAACAATTTATCCTAAACCGTTGTTCCCTGAAGTTTTTTATATCTAGTTATCTATTTTATTTTAATCTATTAGAGAGATACTAAGGAAATAAAATTACTTACCTTAATGAAATAACTAAATTATCTTTAAATAATAACCTGTCTTAATGTTGAGTAGTTCCTTTCCTACAATACAGAGATAGAACGTTAATATCGAACTTTATATAGGCTATACTCTCAAATTAAGACTGAACTATGTTTAGTAGTAAGTATAGCAAACTAGAAACACCATGAACGCCGCCAACATACATCAGCTGTTAATTTTATTTGGTTCGCTTATACCTATAGTGCCACTTACACTTACATCACATCGCAGTACAGTCCACTGTATATGGAAAGTAGGAAGGTGATAATATACGTAGATTATACGCATCGCATCGCATCGCACGGTCACGCGACACGTTTCTCAAACACGTGACGTGGAGAACGTGTTGGTTTGGTTTGCTTTCGATAAGTACGAGGCGGTTCATTGTATGGAATGGAATAGAACAGTCCAGTTCATTCGAGACTACCATAATATTATTATACTAGTAGCGTGATTACTAGTTTTCGGTGTTTATTCAAGCAACTCTTATTGGTTCCAAAACAGGCTATGAATAAACTTTCAAAGGCCACTGAGGATTGTTATGGTCGTGTGACGGTTCCACTTCTACCATAAATATAACGTTCCATTCCAATAGTTCAACGATACCCAATGTCAGGTCAACGAACTCAACAGGGCTTTGCTCCGGGGAAAGGGGTAGTGGGACGTCTGAGGGTGCGTCTATGTGTGTGTGTGACTGTCGTCTATGACTAGTGAACTTGTGGCTTTGTGACTGACTGGACTGATAAGCGCAAACACAGTAGTTAGGTACATTACATGACATTTTTCTAAATTAATTTAAAATGCTCAGCTTGTTTCAGTTGAACTATAGAACGTTCGCGACGGTCTGCACACTGCAGTGCAGACTATTTTTTATGTATTTAATATATATTCATGGACATTTACTTCGGAATACCAGAGGCCACATTTTTTTTTATCTCCTATTATAAATAAAGGTACTGTCTATCCTATAAAAAAGTTAACGCATGTCTTTAAATTCGAATCAATGTTATCTGTGTGCAATCGAATCAATGATCGATATAATTTATTGGTGCAGGCTCAGCCTTGGATTGCACTCTTCCGTTTGTTTCTTACATTATACATGTATAAGTAAGTACCTACCTACTATAAATACCTATTTCAAGTCTTCTTCTTGAAATACTTAGATGGAGGAATTATGTAATAACAAATCCAAAGACTTGAAGGGACTGTTTTCTTAGAGCCGCGAATATTGACTTTACCACAAGTTTGTATTTAGGGATTACCCAGTACGAACACACACATACCTATATGCGTACCTAGCTACTGTTTATGTTGGCGCTGGCGATTCTGTCTGACAGGGCTTCGAACAATGCCTACAATAACATCAATTTCTTGTCACGTATTATGTTAAGATAATACGACTAAACATTGTTTTGCAAGCAATAAATAGGACTGATAAGTACCTAAGTAATGTCAGATAAAGAATTCGCACACCACCGTTTGTAAACAAGAAAAATTCTCAATGCAATGACCTAATTTTGTTTACTACACCACTGCCTACACATAACCAATCCAGTGATTTTATGTTCAGTGAACTTGAGTTTACATTATCATCGTCTTCACGAAGATGTTCCATTTCAGTCCACATCTTGGCTCTGCTGGCCTGGTACTGACTGGGATCTAGGTTATTATCTTATGATTACAAAATTAGTATTACTTGCTTATAGAAAATCATCATCATAATCAACTTATATCAGTCCACTGCTGGACGTAGGTCGGTCTCTCCCACCCAAGACGCGCCACTGAGCCCGGTCTTCGGTTCTTGGTATAAATAAGTATAATCCAGAAAAAACATAGCAGAGGAGTTCAGTACTAAATAATAAAATTCGATCTGATATCCGTGCATTTCTCCAGCGAGAGTGCGTGTGTGCGGAGGCGAAGTCAAAGTCGCGCGTATTTTTACACGTGACGTCAGAGCCGCGGCCTCCGCTCCGCCGCACATGTCGCTGCGGGCTATCAAAACAGCGGGATTTTACTGAGCACACTACTGTGGGGGAAGATTATGTACTTTATTTGTCTGCATGATAGTGGGTCTTCAAAATGAAATACGTCAAGCGATGTAGTAAAACGTTAATTTTGCATTGAATCTTCAGCTATACCTAGGTATATCAATTTTGTAGTCAGCCGTTTGACGTAACCAGATGTGCATACTGACGACCCTGGCTGGCTGACCTACGACCTACACGCCTCTTCGTTATTTTGGCATCTAAATTTACATTTTCAGACTGTAGTACTAATTTCGCATTAAATAACTGCATACAACGCTGATTCAGAAAATCCAAAATAATTAATTCGTTTGCATTGGATATATGCACACAGTTGTGCATTGCACATGGTGGTTTAAAAATCATTTAGTGCTCCGCGTTACATTAGATTTAAACAAGTGTGCTTGCAAAAAAAAAACAGATGCAAATCGATATTTTTTAGACTTGTATTAGCATTTCCACCCACTACGATGTCGCGGATTCCGGAGCCACCGATTATGGATCTCAAGGTCTGCAGTAAAGGCATCTGAACTAGAGACAGAAAATCGCTAATGGCATAGCAGAAATATCAGCATCATTTACCTACTACCACAGCCGGGAATAATAAAAGAAAAATATTGCTGCCATGCCTATTCATCAGCGAACCTTGAATTTTTTAAGAATTCCCTGGTTACCTGGTATATTTTACTGTATTAAGGAGTTATCTATAGTATGACCATTATCAAGAAATGTATAACCTACTTATCATATCTACTAGAAATATGCAATCAAAAGAGTCTGTATTTTTCAATGTTTTATTAGTCATTTTAACAGCAATTATAAGTGTTAAGTTCACTTTCGTAAGTCATTTTTACTAATTACATTACATTCAACACATTCTTTAGTTACTCACTCCTAATTACAATAAAACCATTCTTGAGAAACAATCCCCTGCTAGGGCTCCTAGTCAATATTACACAAATTTGATTCCTTCAAAACCTAAAACTTACAATCACTGCCACGTTATTTAACAATAAAAAAATATTTACAGCTTATATAAATTAAATACGCGCAAGTTTACAGAGTTCGTCTACTGTACTATAACGCACAACGACAACAATTCAACTAACTAAATCATAATCTTGTGCACGGCACCGCGGTGACATGCCACACGTTCAGGCAGCAACATAATCATGTAAACAAGTTCCTACACCTAGCAAGATGGTCCACTCACTAGGTTTGAGCATATAAATAGCAAAGTTCCAACGCCCTGACTGTGCCAGCCTCAAAGTTGTTCAAATCAGTCTGTCGAGACCAGATTACTAGTTGGGGCTGGTGGAACAGACTCAATTATACACTTCTATCTGTCCTAATGAGATCCCTTTCACTTCAGTTGGGTAAAGTGTCCATCAAAATCTCCTTGACACCGGATGACAAGCGATCAGGGAATTTGATGTCGAAAGCAACTAACAAGTCTCCTTTCCGCGTGGGTTCCTTGGGGAAGGGTAGTCCATAGCCAGCAAACCTCTTCACCGTGTGAGGTTTGACGATCTCTCCTTGAAGGTTAACTGTCAGTTTCTCTCCCGACATGGTTGGGACTTCAATGGTTGTGCCACAAAGTGCCTGTAACAACAGAGAACATCTGTTAGATAATGAGTCACAACACACAATAAGCAACTCAGCAACAGTAGTAGTAACCATAGCTTATACCTATTCTTTAAATTGAGTAGCTATTTAACATGTAGATTTTCTGTGCAAATTATATGAATTACAAATTATAAGTAAATATAAATAGCAGGAAATCCAACCAGTTATTGACTCATATGAGATTCCCAGATCGAGTACAGTATGTTTACGTTAAACAAAAAGAGGTTATTAAAATAAACAAAGACTTTAACCAAAACATAGGCTTACCTGCTTGAGAGAAACTTTAGCAGAGTATCTGATGTCGCAGCCTTCCCTCTTGAACTGCGGATGGGACTTGTCTCTGATGATGAAAACTATATCGGCCGGGATCTTGTTCCTTCCTTGGTCCCCCTCCTTTTGGAATGTAATCTTAGTCCCGGCCTTCCAGCCCGGCTTCACGTGGATGGTGAGCACCTTGTCCTCCTTCTTGGAGGTGCCGTCGGGCTGGATGACGCGCCGCGAGATCTTCATCTTCTTGACGCAGCCGCGCGCGATGTCTTCGAGCGAGACGTAGAGGTCGTGCTCGATGGGCGGGTCCTGCGTCTTCTCCTTGCGGCTGGGCGAGCCGTGGAAGTTGAAGCTGTGGCTGCGGAAGGCGCCGCCCGGGCCGCCGCCGCCGGGCCGCGCCGTGCCCATGCCCATGTTGGCGAAGGGGTCCATGTCCACGTCCATGTCGCGGTCGAAGAACATGGTGTTCCCGCCGCCGCCGTTCAGGTCGAAGAAGGCCTGGAAGGGCGACGCGGAACCGAAGAACTGCGCGAAGGTGGCGCGCGGGTCGCCGTGGAAGGTGTAGGAGTAGGACTGCCCGCTGCCGGGCCCGTTGTGGCCGCCCATGCCGCCCTTCAGGCCCTCCTCGCCGTGCGTGTCGTAGATCTCGCGCTTCTTCTTGTCGGAGAGCACCTCGTAGGCCTCCGCGACCTCCTTGAAGCGCTCCTCGGCGCCCGCCGCCTTGTTCTTGTCCGGATGGTACTTCAGAGCCAGCTTGCGGTACGCCTTCTTTATCTCGTCGTCTGTCGCTCCCTTGGCGATCCCCAATATTTTGTAGTAATCTTTCCCCATTATTGTGCTTTACTCTGCAACAAAATGATATTTCCGTTAGTATCCGCGCGGCTGACACCTTTTTTGGTGATGTAGTGCGATGATTGCGCGCAACGCGAAATATGAATTTCACATATTTATATTCTCGAAAATGAGAGATACTTCAAAAGTGCACTGAAGCAAAGGTATTTTCGAAACACTTACATTTGATAGAATCCTCGATCAGCGATCCAATTAGGTGGAAACAGTAGAAATATTTTTAATCTAACACAACACAACTCAACACTTCACTGTCAGCAACTTCACAAATGAATGAAACGCAGCGCGGCCGTCGCGCCAAAATATATACATTGAAACGTCTAGAACATTCTAGGGCCTTCATTCGTCGATGAAAAGAGACACAACGCATCCTACGAGTATCGGCAGTCTACGTGTTAGAAAAAGATGCATATAATTTTGAACGTTCAAATCCAATGAACTACAAGGCTTACGTCACGATTTCGATTGGACTAAAAAGTTCGTGAAGGATGTTTTGTTCTCGAGCGCGATGCTTCGGAGGTTGATAGAACTCGGGGATTTTTGTGTTCATTTTCTTTCTCATATCGTTTTTTTAGGAGTCCGTGCACAAAACCAAAATAGAATAGTTGTTACGCTACACTACAATAACATTAATTTAAGCAATATTTAGTTAGTAAGTACTTATAAAATAAACAATATACATATTGGAAAAGAGATTCCATTCCATAATTTAGGGTTTCAGTTTCAATTGATTTTGTAGATTAGTTTAGGTAACATCGGCGAATAACTAGACTGTAGGTACCTATTGTGAATATAAAATAAACAATAAGTATACATATTGGAAAAGAGATTCCATTCCATAATTTAGGGTTTCAGTTTCAATTGATTTTGTAGATTAGTTTAGGTAACATCGGCGAATAACTAGACTAGACTGTAGGTACCTATTGTGAATTGAGAAATCGAAGCGATTTCCATCTCACTGTTTTTCATAGTTGAAAAAAAATAATTTGATGATTTATATATTTTTTTACTTTAATATTAATATAGTACTGATATACATACTTAGCAATATTTCAGAAAAAAAAAAAATTTTGATTAATATTTGGTCCTAATAAAAATAAGATTTTTTATAATACCTAAGTATATATTGTAATGTTTTTTTGATATTCTATGTTGTAAAAAAACTTTTATAAGTAGCTAAGATTTTTAAATAAATGTGTAAATAAGATATTAAAAACATAATTATGCTAAGAAAATTGTATTTTTATACTAGTAAGTCCGAGTATATTTTTGATTATTTAGCGTAGGTAAGCAGCTGTCACATACAAACTACCAGTTTTTTTGGTGTTATAAATATGTATGTAGTTATATTAAAAGTGTGCGGAATCCTGAAAGTTAGGTACGACTCACACCGCGCGAACATTGCATGGACAGAGGGCTTAGTCTGAGTGTGCATTTTATAACTCCCTACTCTCGAGCCGAGAGTCGTCTCTCGGATCTCTCTCTCTATTTCTTACAAAAATATAAGGATATCCGAGAGACGACTCTCGGCTCGAGAGTCGGGAGTTCTAAAATGCAAGCTCGGACTACGGCCTCAGTAGGAATTATCAATTTGACATTGACAGCTTGGCTAAAGTGGCATCGACAGTGACAAAATTAAAGAAACGCATAGGCAGTGTGCTACCAGCTAAAGGTATTTTTCCATAAATTAAGGGTCTATTCAGATGTAATATTATTTTTCTAATATTAGGCATGAATTAACATACTGTTTTGTACTAAGCTCGTTGTTGTGTTCATACGAGTACTAAGCGAATGTAAAACATTTGTTTTGAAATTTCAATATTTATTAATGGGCAACGCCAACTGCATACATGATTAACATTATATGTAATTAATCACTTAAATATTATGTGCTAATATGTATGCGTAATTAAATATTTTTGATTTCGATTCTAAGCAGAAACTATTTGTTGGTATTCTAAAAACTTTTGTTTAGTGGAAATAAGGTAAGATTACGGTTAAACGTTTGCCTAAAAAAAAACTGAACTGAACTAGGGTATAATTTAATTTTAGGGCTGGTAGCACTGCATTTGAAAAGCTGATCTTTTCTGTGTTTTGCTAATCGGCTTGGGAATAAAAGGGTGCCGAGATTACACAACCATGGAAAACACAGCCACGGAATGTACAGCCCGGAATTGGCGACCAATGAGCGATTTTCCAGGGAGTGTTCTTAGAATACACGATAGATGGCGCTCAACGTCAAATGCATTTCAATGTCAATTGTCAACACAAAAAGTTTTCATATTTTATCTGTGGTGTGAAATTTTTGTCCTAGAAAAAATTCAAAACTGTTTGACAAAAGCTAAAAGTCTTCAATAGTGGCAGGAATCAGAAACCAGTATACAGTCTGTTGTCGTCAAAAGTAAAATCCACAAGAAGGTACACGAATGCTAAAATAAAAGCAAACAAAATTTATCAAAACGCTGAATACACCGAAACGGACGTGACAGGATGATAATGACAGCTACACGACAGAGCTACCAATAGATTATACAGATAAAAAAGAGAGGGATTTTGATACACTATTTGTCTACTGCCATCTATCGACTATTTTTGAACTATTTTTTTTTTTTAAAAGCCATTTGGAAAATCGCTCATTTGGCATCCAATTCCATGGTTGTGTTTTCCATGGTCGTGCATTCCAGGCCGTACATATCTATGCACACCCTTGGAAAACACAACCATGGAATTGGATGCCAAATTGGTCACCAATTCCGGGCTGTACATTCCGTGGCTGCGTTTTCCATGGCTGTACATTCCCGACACGTGTTGGGAATTTGAAGCCAAATGACGTCATAGCATATGCTTCGTTTGCACTTACTCGAATTTTTCTTCAGCCGATCTGTCACTCTTGTACAAGTAGGTAACTATGCCACTGTCACGATATTATTAAACTTATTTTCTCTCACTCTGTGTGCCTAACATATTATGTTCTGTGCTCTGTGTCGCGAAGAGATTTTGTTGTTTATTTTCTAGACAACAATAATTGAATTGGATTGTAGATAATGTATTCAGAGTACCTACTTTAGAAAAACTTGATATAAAATCTACAAGAAATGAAGCTATAATAGATTTTATCACTGAAAACTATTTTATAGCACTGACACCAGATTCCAAGATTATGTTACGTGAGCCGTTTAAAAGAGAACGTCGCCCTCTTTCGTAAGTGGAAGTCAAAGAAAAGAAGCATCAGAAAGAGTAAAATGTAAGTACATATGTACAATAACATATGTATGTAAGTCTATTAAATGTATGTCTATTGTCTACATCAAAACCCCGACAAGAGCTGAGCTCTTCAATTAAAGAAATATAGATACCATAGTGTTCCTGCTAATAAAGCCAGCTGAGTCGAGTGGTTTGCCCTGTCCATTATCCATCTGCTCAGATGCTTTGTATAGACAGTAAAGTTTAAAATAAAGTAGGTACATAATTGAATAATTGGTTAGCCTAATGCTGAGCTCAAGCAAGTTTTATTTTATTGATAATGTCACCTAAGAATAGTAATTATTGCCTATGGTCAGTTATAATTTGACTACAGGCAAGAGTAGGTACCTACTTTTATAGAAACTGCAGGCTAACATAGTGAGACAAGGCATGCATAGTGTTCATAACAATGAAATGACATTCTATTATACTCATTGCTTATACTCACCAGATTTTCATCTCTAATTTTTCAGATATATAGCCATTGAACTTGGTCAGAGCTAGCAATGAATCCCAAGAGAGAAAAATCGACAAAGTGCGCAGTGACAGAATCAGACTTAAAACAAAACTTACAGATGCACTTTCGCAAGCCCTAAAGCTAAAATGGAAATGGGCGGGTCACATCTCACGAAGTAACGACAGCAAGTGAACCACACATACCACTAGATGGAAAAGACCAGTAGGCAAAAGGAATGTTGGCAGACCATACAGCCGGCAGGCTGATGATATTAACCAAACTGCTGGGATGACAGCAGGAGCGGATAGAGAAATGTAGAAAGGGATGGAGGAGGCCGTTACTCAAAAAGGGGTCCACAAACTATCCAATAACAAAATAATAAATTTAGAATACTAACCTATACTAGGTATAAGCTAGCATCTACTAACACTACTGTAAATATATAGATAAAGAGATTTGGAAGTAAAAGGTTATTTTATTATTTATTACTATAGTATGAACTTGGGAGAATGCAGACTAAACCTAAAATAACAACATCTTTAAGTACACTAATATATTTAAAAGGAAAAATTTGCATTTTTGTGTTTGTAATGAGTAAATTCAAAAACTACTGTGCCTGTTTCAAAAAATAATTCACTGATGGAAGCTACATTTATTTATTAAATTCTTTATTGCACAAAGATATACAACAGAAGGACTTAATGTTAAAGTATTTTCTACCAGCCAACCCAATGTGGTAACAGAAAATGTATTTATTTATAAAGAAAATACAAATAACATTATTGTGAGTTAATGAGGTGCTGATTGGTGACATGCTAAGAATATAATTGTTTAGTAAAAAAGCTCTCTTGTTAACTTTTTTAAACGCTCCTCTGACTCCACCTTCTCTTCTTGATAACATAGGGTAGTTTGTTCCATAGCCTGACAGCTTCTACAGAAAAAGTTTCCGCGAAAGAAGTGTTATGTACCGGGGTTTCTAAAAGGAATAAATAAATAATGTTGGACAATCCACACATCATCTAGCCCCAAGCTAAGCAGAGCTTGTGTTATGGATGGATACGAGATTATACAATACACTACATAGCTAGGTAGATATTTTTTACTAGCAGTGCCCGACGCGACTTCGTCCGCGTCGCGTGCCGTTTTAAGAGATTTTGCGATAACCCATTCCATTACTATCTTCAGAAAAAAATCAAAAAAAAATCTGAAAGAAATTGATGGTAAAGTGCAGTCTAAGAAGGAAAACTTAGTATACTTAAATAACTTTTATCAAAATAACTCAATTCACTAACTAAAATAACTCAAAATAACGAAACTTTTGCTAAATACCGACCGACTTAAAACACATTGCCAAAACGCACCGATAGCGCGATCTAGGATTCGTGCACAGTAGCGCCATCTAGTGGTAAACACAACAAATTTCTAACTTGACTCGATTTGGGGGATGATTTTGCAAAATCTAAAAATGCAGATCCATTTTATTTCGTGTCAACATTATGCGTACCTACCAAGTTTCAAGTCAATCGGTTCACGATATAAGATTCTGCATACAAACTTCAGAGCCTGTTTTTAGGGCTCCGGAGCGTGATTTCCTAAATTTCTCTCTTATGGGGGGTTTACACGGGTCGATTTTCGCCGTGCAGCGAGTAGCTTCACTAATTGCCTCACCAAGCCGCATCGCTAGCCCATTTACACTGGTTACTAAAATCGCACGCGGCTCTGTCATTTGTACGCAGAAACGCTGTAGTAAATTAAATAAATACACGTGCGTGCGCGAAACACCATGCGGCGGGCGATTGCAACTGATCGTTTACACGGTCGATTTTAGTCACCAGTCGCATGCGGCCGTATACCGCGCGGCCAAAGTCGAATGCTAGCCAACTTTGGGGCTTGCGGCTTTAGTCACTTGCAACTTAACCGAATTGCCATTTAGATGGTCGATTTACGCCGCGCGGCAAAAATCGTGCGGCTTTAGTCACCCGTGTAAACCCCCGATTAGTGCGCGCCATACATGATTTCTATGTAATGGGGGGTTTACACGGCTCGATTTTTGCCGTGCGGCGAGTCACTTCACTAATTGCCTCACCAAGCCGCATCGCTAGCCCATTTACACTGGTTACTAAAATCGCATGCTGCTCTGTCATTTGTACACAGAAACGCTGTAGTAAATAAATACACGTGCGTGCGCGAAACACCTTCATGCGGCAGGCGATCGCCTGCAACTGATCACGACGGAACACGGTCGATTTTAGTCACTCACCAGTCGCATGCGGCCGTATGCCGCGCGGCTAAAGTCGGATGCTACCCAACTTTGGGGCTTGCGGCTTTAGTCACCTGCAACTTAGCCGAATTGCCATTTAGATGGTCAATTTACGCCGCGCGGCAAAAATCGTGAGGCTTTAGTCACCCGTGTAAACCCCCCATAACTTTAACCATTAAGGCTGCACACGCGACGGATGCTTTATAAATGAAGTAACTTCTCCCGTTTTCCAACATTTCCGTTCACTGCTCCTATTGATTGTAGCGTGATGAAAAGTATCCTATAACCTGCCCAGGAGTATGAAAACTAATTGTACCAAGTTTCGTTAAAATCCGTCGAGTAGTTTTTGTTTTTTTAAGGAACATACATACAGACAGACAGAAATTTTACTGATTGCATTTTTGGCATCAGTATCGATCACTAATCACCCCCTGATAGTTATTTTGAAAATATATTTCATGTACAGAATTGACCTCTCTACAGATTTATTATAAGTAGGTATAGATAGATGATATATTTATATAAAATACCCAGAACACCTGGAATAAATATTTGCAGATCATACAAACATTTATCCGAAGGCGGGAATCGAACCCACAACCTCCGCGTCGCAGGCGGACCTTCGCCTTCCTAATAGTCCAGGAGCCAGTGCACAGAACATAATATCCTAAGGGCTATATTTCACCGGGACGCCATGGCGGCGCAACCAGTCGCCGCCACCAACAAAATGTACGTTTGGTTGCGCGACCAAATGGACACCAGGTGAGTAACTCTCTATAGAGCTGTATACATTTTGTTGGTGGCGGCGACTGGTTGCGCCGCCATGGCGTCCTGGTGAAATATAGCCCTAACAGAAAGAAAACCAACGTCATACCACAAAAGTGTTTCAATGAGCGGCGTTCACTGCCTATCGGCGGAAATGGGTAATAATAATATCTACGCTGGCGCTGTATACAAAAAAACAAAACACATTTATTAACAAATTTATATTTCAAATAATAAAGAACACAAACATTTTAACAATATGCAATACTTTTACAACATAATCATACCAAATTGTCACACAAAGAATGAGATCATACTGTCTTATCCTAGTTTTCAGGCTAGTTGTTGATATTACAAAATAAACTTATAAAATTGTTTGTTATAGAAGCGTACACATTGCCCTTTAAAAGATTTATTTACTTTGGTGAGCCTAGTAATGGGAACAGCGAGTTTATCCTTATTTCTTGTGTTAACATTATGATTGTCGCATTTTTTAGCAAAAAGATTAATATTTTTTCGAACATACATTAAGTTTTCGTAAATGTACTGACAAGGCACTGTCATTATGTTTATTTCCTTAAATTTATTTCGTAGCGATTCTCTGGGACCCATGTTATAGATTGCACGAATAGCTCGCTTCTGCAACACAAATACGGTATTTACATCTGCAGCATTCCCCCACAACAAAATGCCGTATGACATAATGCTATGAAAGTAGCTGAAATAAACTAGTCTAGCTGTGTCCACGTCTGTAAGGTTATTATATATGTAAGGTTATACATTATTTTTATCAATGATTTAAATTACGAATTCACATTGCATGTTGCAAGACATAAACATGATTTTGAGCATGTGATTGAAATATCAACATGGCTGTGTTACTAATTACTTTCTAAAATTATGCATTTAATTTCGTTACCATACGATCAGTGTTTTTTATACTAAGACAAGCGGATACTACTCATAGTAAAAAAAAATATGTACATTTATTTTTCAATCAGTAATGGACATGAAATAAACAGTATTAACTGGATAATTTGTTGTTTTTGAATATAGCTTTCAGTACCTAGCCTTAACTATACCAGAATGATGAAACAAGACTACATAATATAAGTAGTGTTATTTTTTATTTTATGCTTTAGTTTAAACTTTACTTACTTTCCAAATTAAGTAGCTAACTAGTAGTAACACATTTCGTGAAAGATTCATTTGAAGTTCAAGTAGGAGTTTGTTCTCACTGGGCTTCTCTTCATCAAGTTGTAACAGTTAGTCAAACCACTTTTTATTTCAGTGCATCTGCAGAAAGTGCTTCTGAAAAATAAATGAAATGAACATTTTTATTAATTTTATTTATCAATTAACTTCATGAGGAATGTAATCATACTGCTGTGTTGTGTAAACACACAGCAGTGGCATTCGCAGATTTTTATGATGTTAAAAAAAAATGGTTACACACAATTTGTTGAATTTAGTTAACAAAGTTATGGTTAGTTAGATAAAAACTTTTATGATAGTTACCTTTGTAGTATCTTGCTAAAGCATACTCCGATTTTGTAGGTGTTTAGCTTGTGGATCCTTGAATTCTGTCACCTTTATGCCATCCTTTCATTTAGTTAAATTTACTAATTTTCCTTTTAGGTAAAAGTAGAGATTATTTGCTTGAGGATCAGGGTGGATGGGCTGGCAGGTTGATCGATCCGATTGACACTCAGGTTCATCTTAGTAGGTAGGTCTGGACTCAAGCCTGAATAGAAACGTTTGGGCATTATAATGACATTCTTTTATTATAACGTGACTTCCACGATTTAGCGATCTAAATCAGAGTTTACTCGAAGGTTTTTTAAAACTCTTTCTCCCTACAGCACAAAAGGTACATATTTGTTTACTTAGTTTCAAATGCGACATAATATGCTCCGAGCGGAGCCCAGATGTGTAGCCAGTGTATTATATGTGTGTATTACAAAAAATGTAATATAAAACGTCAGGAATCTAGTTTCTAGATATTCCCATTAGAAACTAATATTTAATGTAAATGGTACTTACAGAAGCAGAAACACACGGTTCTTGGACATTATTCAAATCGCTGACTCCCGTCAGGTTGCAGGATATACCACCTGAAATTGATACATTTCAAATATGAATTACTTTAACTTTACTTAGTAGTCTTCTAGTCTAGGTTGGGTACATCCATCAAATAAATATATTACAACCTGTAACGATAGGTATATACCTACATTTCTGAGTATTCTCTTGCTTGGAAACTAATAAATAATGTAAATACTTAAATAGTACTTACACAATAAAGAAGCACACTTATCTTGGATATTATTCAAATCGCAGCTTTTGGAAAACGAAATAACTTGAGATTTTTATAGACTGCTGAAGATTTTCCACATTTCGCACAGCATCTAAGGTGGTAATTCATGATAAATATTATGATTCTAAAGCTTTTTTTCAGAAACATTGAACGAAAAATGGCGAAAAACAAAATGGAGTTTTACTATTTTTTTTTTTTTTTTTTTTTATTTGCTCTTCGGAGCAGGCTAAAGTTTTAAAACCATACCGCCTAGTCTTACGTAAATGTTTTTCTCTTAAGGTGACGGGTATAGCCAAATGCGTGTTTTTGGGGAAACCGAAAACTGTTTTCAGAAAAAGTGATAGCATGTGGAGTTGTGAAACTTATTATTTCCTATAACACATATATTGAACTAGTGTATTGTTACTCAAAATTTGTGCTCTTGGATATAGTTTACTTTTAAATGTAAGTTTAGTACCAACACCTTTTGCAAAAGTGTGGTTTAAGATCCCATTTTTTATGGGTTTGGCAGATTTGTTTGGTACCAAACTCAGCACAGCTATTCTTATGGTTCGTATCTTGTGACTCTAAAGAAAACATTTCTACATTAAGGTGTTTAAAGAAGAAGAAGAGTAGCGCCTTAGGAATTATATGTGTTTGATTGCTGTGTGCTCGCAAATATACATAAGGCACTGCTTTAGAGTTTGACTATCCGAACTGTGCGCGGCTCATTATGTGTTTTGCGCCGTTGTCAGCATTTTTGTTGAAATTGAAATTGTGACGTTGCCACGCTGACTGTCTAGAGTTTAACCACCACGGCAAAAACTATGCCGTGTTACAAGTTTAACGTGTGTATAGATATAATAAATAAATAATAAACTTGGAAGTTATTGACATTTTTATTTATTATGAAAAATTTCACCCTACCCGTCGCCTTAAATTAGTTTATTTTCTTTATTATTTTATTTACAACGTCTTCCCGTTCACTTTACACTTCTATCATAAAGCATTCACTTTACAGTTATGTTTTTCCCGCCATCCCCAAGATGGCGGGAAGTCCACTTATATTTCGTACGTTATGTTTTTTTCTTATGTTAATTTGTTTTCTTCAATATTTCATGCATTCACTTCACAGTTATGTTTTTCTCTTGAGTTAGTTTGTTTTCTTCAGTATTTTATGCATTCACTTTACAACTTTACAGTTATGTTTTTCCCGCCATCCTCAAGATTTTTCGTACGTTATGTTTCTCTCCTATGTTAACCCGTTTTCTTCAGTATTTCATGCATTCACTTCACAGTTATGTTTTTCTCATAAGTTAGTTTGTTACAGTAAATGTTTTTCTCTTAAATTAGTTTATTTTCTTTATTATTTTATTTACAGCGTCTTCCCGCCATCTTGAAGATGGCGGGAATCCAATTCTATTCGGAGTTTTACTACATAAATGCGTACGTGCGGTGTTGCCACAGAATATAATATCACATTCATATCATATTAGTCCCTTTGGTGTTCTGGGTATTATATGTATAATAAAAAATATCTATCTATGTAATGTTATTTTATTAAGTATAACAGTCTTCTAGTACCCATAACACAAGCTCTGCTTAGCTTGGGGCTAGATGATGTTGTTTGGATTGTCCAGCATCATTTATTTATTTATTTATTCCAGTCACAGAACATAAAAAACTCAGATTCCAGTCATTACGTTGGAAAAATCGGGTTAGAAATGAAAATGAACTGAGAGAGCCAAATTTTGGATATTACGTGGGGGGGAGGCTAGAAAAGCTTAAGTTCAAATTGTCGACCTATACCTAATTGAGAAAAAAGGAAACAGCGAAAAACTATATATAAATTATTTTGATCGATATCTCGATAACGATGATCGATATGTGAAAAATGTATGGGACCTTAATTGTAGATTGTACAAAGAGCAACAAAAAAGTATCCCATGAAAAATTTCGTATCTCAACGGGGAACCGAGTTATGATGAAAAAACTGAATTTAACCCTTTTTTCAAGATGGCGGAAAACGCACAAGATTTTATAATTATATTTTGAACTATAATTTGAACTTAAGCTTTTCTAGCCTCCTCCCAAGTAATATCCAAAATTTGGCTCTTTCGGTTCATTTTAATTTCCAAATGTATATGACTGGACTACTATGCATTTTACGAAGTTTCGATTGGAAAGGACTTGGTCATGAAAATCTGTCACTGGCTCAGAGGGGTCAACGGTACTCGATCTGAAGGCGGCAAATCAATCAATCGCTTGAGCTCACCAAAATTGTTTAATCCCCGTAAATAGTATTTTCTAAAACGTTGATACATAAACGAGCATAATGATAAATTGTAATGTAAATCCCCTCCACATTTCATATTTACACACATTCAATATTATAATAATTATTATTATTAGGTACATTTCATACTTACTTCCTTTCCTACTTACCATTTCATCGCGTATTAAATATTTATTTACATAATATTTATATATTTACATCGCATTATTTATATACAAAAAGGTGTACGACAGGGAGACCCTCTTTCACCCAAACTTTTTTTATCGGTACTGGAAGAAATTTTCAAAGAACTTGATTGGGAAAATATAGGCTTAAACATAAATGGCACAATTCTAAACCACCTTCGTTTTGCTGACGACTTATTACTAATAGCTGACACGCCTGATTCACTACAATATATGCTCCAAGATCTAGCAGACAAAAGTAAAGTCGTTGGACTAACAATGAACAAATCTAAAACCAAAGCCATGACTAATGGGACAGAGTCAGACATCTTAGTAGAAGGTGAACGAATTGAATATGTCAATACTTATATATACTTAGGACAACTCATCTCGTTCCAAGATCAGTCAAGTCAAGAAACAGATAGAAGAGTCACTAACGCTTGGAAAAGATTCTGGTCACTTAAAGACATATTTAAAAGCCACCATTACAAAGTAGCAATAAAAAGAAAGCTTTTTAACATATGCATCTTACCGATACTTACGTACGGATGTCAAACTTGGGCAAACACACAAAAAAATTCTCAGAAGCTCATAACGTGCCAAAGAAGTATGGAAAGAAGTATGTTAGGATACCGTAGAAAAGACAGAAAAAGAGCTACGACATTGAGAACAATAACGAAATTGGAAGATGTAGGAGTAAAGATTAAAACATTAAAGTGGAGATGGACGGGGCACATGCTCCGGGAAAAAAAATATAAATGGACCGGGTACCTAACCAACTGGACCCCCCGTGCAGGAGCCAAAAGGAAGCCTGGCAGACAAATAAAAAGATGGTCAGACGACATAAAGCAGACTGCAGGCCCCCTATGGACAAGAGCTGCACAGGACCGACAGAAATGGAAACAACTGGAGGAGGCCTATGTGTCAAAAGGACACGCTGTTACTAAACAGTAGAAAAGGCTCAGAAATCAGAAATCAGAATTTATATTCCATAAAGATATAACAGTTCAGCCGCAACAAAAAAAAACCCTAAAAAATTTGAATTTCCCGCTAGAGCGAGATAATTTCTTTTGTTTACCTTTTGTAATGCCAATTGTGCCAAAGTCAATTTATGTTTCTGTCAAAAATGATGGATAGGCTAAAGGTTGTTACACATTTGAACTATATCAAATATCGCTCATCACCTCTTTTCCATACATTAATATCAGGTTAAGGATAGAAACGCGATTACGTCTATGTTTTATGCATTCGTTAGATCGAAACTAGAATATAAATATAAATAAATAAATAATGCTGGACAACCCACACAACATCATCACAGCTTGTGTTATGGGCACTAGAATACTAGATATACTTAATAAAATACATTTCATAGATGTATATTTTTTATTATACATATAAAATACCCAGAACACCCAGAATAAATAGATCGTACAAACATTTATCCCAAGGCGGGAACCCGCAACCTCCACGTCGCAGGTGGACCTTCGCCCGCCACGCCACATCGGTCGTCAATAACGAAATATAACGCTTTAATCTGGGAATGATAGAGTCATCAACTTATAATTTATCTAGTGGGGGTACAAATGAAATTTGGTAGATACCTCTAATTGTATAGGTACTATCCGTTCTTGTCTCTGTCCTTGTTTGTGGGTGGTATGTTGGGACTCCATAAGTTGGAGCTTCGCCGAAAATGTGCTATAATGACCCATTATTTTCAAATGTTACGGGGAAATATTGATAATCCTATAGCTTTATTAGAGTTCTCGCTTTACGTTCCTGACCGGAACTTGAACGCACTTACATTATCAACGCTTTGATTGCTCGGAACCCTGAAGTGGATGTTCAACATGAAACTTCATCTTTTTATAAATATGTGTATTCGTTTCCTTAGTTAATTTTTATTGTATGTACATGGTTTATTTGTTATGTTAATATATTCTTTTTCAGGATTATTTTTGTTGGTATCTATTTGTTAATGTTACTATAGCAAATTATAGTCTGTTCGTTTTTAAAAAAAGGAGCACTCTGTTGGTAAAAAGAGTTAGTGTGTGAGCACGTTACACTAAGACATGTAAGATATATTAGAGTAGCCGTCTGTTATAACCTTATACCGATGCATTCCGAAACAAAATAAAATGAATGGTTGCCATTATTTGGATAAAAACTGAATCAAGCACACAACTGCGAGACATTACTGGTTGCACTGTTAAATTTCGATTATTAGACGTTATCCATAACGTGGTTCTTGTCTGATTTAATCTTAGTGTGTTTTGGGGTTTATTATTTGCATATTATAATCTGTGCAGTTCATCTTTATCAAAATGGGATAGTAATATTTTAATCTGTGGTTTCATCTAAACGAAGCATAGGCTTTCGACCAATCAGCAATGGTTGCCAATTCCATGGTCGTGTTTTCCAAGGCTGTACATTCCGTGGTTGGACAATCCCAACACGTGTTGGGAATGCGCAGCCCGGAATTGATGACCATTTTGGCTTCCAATTCCATGGTCGTGTTTTCCACGGCTGTACATTCCGTGGTTGGACATTCCCAACACGTGTCGGGAATGCGCAGCCCGGATTTCATGTACATTTTGGCTGCGTTTTCCTGGTTGCGTATTCCTGGCTGTGTTTTCCGTGGTCGTACATTCCCGGGTCGTGCTTTCCATGGTTGTACATTAACCGGACCCGGAATAAAACAACACTTATAAAAATACTTATATTTATTTATTTTAACGAGCAAGTCTCAAGAAGAGGGCGTGCCGGCAGCCCTTGTATTCAATATCGAAGTACTTCTCATAGAAATCTTGCACCAGCTCTTCAACCTGAAAACAAACAGATGATGTCTAATCCCAATGATATTCTACAAATGAAGTGCAGCGTGTGTGGGGAGATAGCTCACGAGCCTTACATCGAGTGCTGCGAGTGTGACGTCAGTTTGTGTACGGGATGCTTCGCGTCCGGCCGGGAAACTGCCTCTCACAGAAACGACCACAAATACGCCATCAGGCGCAACGACTTTCCCCTATTTGATAACTGCAACTGGTCGGCTAAAGAAGAGTGCAAGTTACTTTGTGCTTTATCTACTTATGGATATGGAAACTGGGAAGAAATCGCCAAAACAGTACACACACGCTCCAAAATAGAATGCCAGGAGCATTACAAAAAGTATTACATAGAGAATGTTCAGTGCGATGAACTGAAGGTGCTCCCAGAAACTGAACAGTCATTGTTTCCTAAACCAATCACTCCATTTCTCTATAATACTGAATTATCTCTCAATCCACCAAGAAATAACAGTGGAGACCAACACCTGGCTGGGTATAATGCTTACAGATCTGAATTTGAGCTCAGTTTTGACCACAATGCTGAGAATTTATTCAATTTCGAAAACAGTTACTCTGATGATGAAGATGATGACTGCATGGATGCTCTAAAAGTATCCCTCCTTAGTGCCCTAAACACAAGGTTAAAGGAGCGAAAGAGAAGATACAAAGTGATTCAGCAGCACGGTCTTATCATGCCCAACAAGCTTGCATCGTGGGTACAGAAATTTGACAAAACAATAACAAGACCTAAAGCAGAGCGCCTTCTTTCCTTCATGCAGTTTATGACGGGAATGCAATTTGATGCATTTATGGAATCTATGAGCTTAGAAGAAGAAATTCTTCATAAGTTAACACGCCTGTGCGAGTATCGTCGAAATGGTATTAAGTCTTTGTACGCTGCAAACTTGTTCAGACAGTTGAAGAAAGGGCATGAGATGACTGTGAAGCAACAGAAATGTGCTACTGCCATGATGATGAAGAAGTTTGAAAGTCAGTCACCAATCAAAAACGCACATCTGTTTGGGAAGACAAGCAACTTGCTCAAATACAAGAGAACAAGCATGCCGTTGGATATTGTAGACTTGCCAGGCTTCACTAAACTGTCAGATTCTGAACGAGTGCTATGTTCCAACCTTCGATTGCCGCCCGAGAACTACTTAGAAATCAAAGATCAGCTGATCTCACAAAACAGTAAGATAGGTTTCCTAAGGTTACTGGATGCAAGAAGGATTGTCAAAATAGATGTAAATAAAACTAGAAAGATCTATGATTATCTTTTGTATGAAGGGTTTATAAGTAAACCATTATGATGTAATAAAATAAATGCTAAGTAATTTATCTTTTGATTTGATACTCACTTTGAAGCCAAACTTCTGGTATAGGAATATGGATGGATTGGTCGGAGAGCAGTGTAATGTGACATCCTTGCCTGTACAAGTCTGCAAAAGAAGATTTATTATGATTATTAGTATGTAATTTTTATACCAAAAATACAGACATTAAGGAATTTCACCTTCTTTTTATTAAAAACTTAAGGTATGTTTTTCAAATTTAAATTCAAGCTCATTTAATTACATTTATATTGGAGTTATAGCAGAAAGGACTAGCATAATATCAAATCATTTATTTAATTTTGCGTGTTGTTTCTCCAGTACGACAAAAACAGCCTTTTTCACAGCAATAGAACTTTACAGGGCTAATAAATTCTTGATTTTGTTGAATGAGAGCCAGTTTTATTTTCCCTGTTAAGTATATACCTGGTTACCAAAATACAAGTTATTACTTAGTTTGGAAACCAATGAGCCCATATTGTTTTTTATATGTACAAAATAATGTCTTAAGTTTAAGTTCATAAATTGTAATAATTGTACGCTCTACTTTTGGCAATAAACTTTTATTTTTTATTATAAATAAATAAAATAAATAAATAAATAATGCTGGACAATCCACACAACGTCATCTAGCCCCAAGCTAAGCAGAGCTTGTGTTATGGGTACTAGAAGACTGACATACTTAATACAATATAATACATAGATAGATATTTTTTATTATACATATAATACCCAGAACACCCGGAATAAATATTTGCAGAACATACAAACATTTATACCTGTAGTAAATGGTAGAGCATGAAAGTGGCTATGCCAGAGCGTCGCCACTCAGGCCGGGTAAGTATGAAGGAGATGTAGGCCTCGTTCCGGTTGGAGTCGGGCACTAGGAACGCACAGCCCACCGCCAGGCGCTTGTAGGACGCCACGCAACTGAACTCCGGGTACTGCAGGGCTTCTGTCACTGAAAAATATATGTTACAATTATGCTGTCAGTTTATATGCGTGGCTGGAGGCAGAGTTTTATTTGAAACGAAATATCTTAGGCGTCGCAGTTTAGTTGGTAATTGGTATTAGCTTTGCCTTCCATGCTGGTTCGTGGCTTCAATACAATACAATAATTGATTTATAAAAATAGATTTACAGGCCAGGTACATTATTTTGGTTCAATTACCACCAACAACAAACATTTTGATTTAAGTAGAGTGTGTAAGTACCTACATGTTGACAAAAAACAGTAATCTTGTTTCCATAGTACAAGCTAGTCCCAAACTCTTGCTAGTTCCATTATCAGAGAAACACCGATTATTTTAATGTCGTAAGTAAACATTTACTGCGCAGCATTGCAACCGTGCGAAGGAGAGGCGGGTCGCTAATTTATTTATTGGCCAAAGCTCGGCAATGATTATTGTAGTACGTTTACTTACAATCAATCCCGGGCCAGAAGAACTGTGCGCAGAGACTATTAACTGCGGCGATATGTTCGGGTCGCACGTACGAGTAGTCTATCGTAGCGCGCGGCGGCGGCTCGTAGCCTTTTATGTGTCTGGAAGTACAGCATTAGTTGACTAACGGCCGGTTTCTCGAACGATGATCAACGAAAAAATCAAATAATTACTATGTGTCAAACTCGGATCAATCGTGATTTGGGTTTCCAGAAACCGGCCGTAAATGTTTTAGATATCTTCACCCTGATCAGACTGACTGTTAATTGCAGTCAGTAAGGGCTTTGGTTATCTGTGAGTTGTGGTCAGTGAGAGCTAGGTTACTTGTTAGTTGTGGTCAGTGAGAGCTAGGTTACTTGTTAGTTGTGGCCAGTGAGAGCTAGGTTACTTGTTAGTTGCAGTCAGTAAGGGCTAGGTTATCTGTGAGTTGTGGTCAGTAAGGGCTAGGTTACTTGTTAGTTGCAGTCAGTAAGGGCTAGGTTACCTGTTAGTTTTGGTCAATGAGAACTAGGTTACTTGTTAGTTGCAGTCAGTAACTAGCTAGGTTATCTGTTAGTTGAGATCAGTAATTGGTCAGTGACTAGGTTACCTGTTAGTTGAGATCAGTAGGTCGTCATTGACTACGTTACCTGTTAGTTGAGATCAGTAGGTCGTCATTGACTAGGTTACCTGTTAGTTGAGATCAGTAGGTCGTCATTGACTAGGTTACCTGTTAGTTGAGATCAGTAGGTCGTCATTGACTACGTTACCTGTTAGTTGAGATCAGTAGGTCGTCATTGACTAGGTTACCTGTTAGTTGAGATCAGTAGGTCGTCATTGACTACGTTACCTGTTAGTTGAGATCAGTAGGTCGTCATTGACTAGGTTACCTGTTAGTTGAGATCAGTAGGTCGTCATTGACTACGTTACCTGTTAGTTGAGATCAGTAGGTCGTCATTGACTAGGTTACCTGTTAGTTGAGATCAGTAGGTCGTCATTGACTAGGTTACCTGTTAGTTGCCGTCAGCAGTTCGTCGGTGAGGTCCAGCCAGGGGGCCTGCGAGGCCGCGTCGCGACGGATGTAGGGCCGCAGCGTGGCCCCCGAGTACGCGGACCGCACGCCCGAGGGGGGCATGGCGGAAAGCAGGATGGTGCCCGGTTGGGGGCGGGATATCGTCCCACTCAAGTTGTCCATTAGATACTGGGAGATAAAAAAAAAAATGGTAGCACTTCGGGAGTGCCGGCAGAAGTGAAAACTTCAATATTAACGTTGTGTTTTCACTTTTAAGTTTTCACTTCAAAAATATAACCACAGTCGTGATTGTGTCATGTCATTGTGTCACATTCGCGCAAGCGCGAATGTGTCTGTGTCTTCGTTGGCTTCGTCGTCATCGTCACGTCACGTCATGTCGCCACGTCATCGTCACGTCATCGCGCAAGCGCGAATGTGTCTGTGTCTTCGTTGGCTTCGTCGTCATCGTCACGTCACGTCATGTCGCCACGTCATCGTCACGTCATGTCGCCACAACACTATTTAATTGTTTGAGTCATACGTCGCGTGACCGCAAGTGTGTTCTTTTGTCGTCTCTTGTTTTACGAGCAATGTATAAAAATTAAATAAGATCTTACGCTTTTTCGACGTCACGTGACCCTGACGCGAGTTTGAAAGTTTTTACCCACCCAGCGCCGCTAAAGAAGTTTTCACTTCAAAAATATTTTCAAGAATAAATAAATAATGCTGGAAAATCCACACAACATCACCTAGCCCCAAGCTAAGCAGAGCTTGTGATATGGGTACTAGATGACTGACATACAATACATTACTTAAATAGAGTATACAATTGAATACTGGGAATTTTGCTAGTGTGGACTAGAGTGTGATGTGAGAAACGTCAGTGAATATTTATTTATTTATTTATTTATAATCATCATTATAATTTCAACCCGTTAGCACACACGATAATACTGAGGATAGAATAGCTATAAAAAGTTTTAAAAGTTAGATACTACTAAAATTATAATAATAATTGTAAAATATATTCAAGTTATGAAAAAGCTTAGCTATAATACTCGATTTAGGCTACTCTTAGATTTGTTATCATTAGTAAAACAAGTAATTGATGTAATAAATAATTCCCGCGGAAGGCTGAATGAACTTACTGTTCGTTGGAATCTGTCCAAAACTCGATCTGCGTTGATAACTTCGTTAGAATCCTCCGTAACGTAGCCACCCAGTATTTTCACAGTTCTGAAAAAAAAATGCTTTCATCATCTTACTTATTATGAAATATTTAATACTTCAACTGGAAACTAATGAAGCACACGTCATGTTACACACCAACATTTTTTGCGAAAGTTTACAAGGCATTTTATAAAGTAAGTATTTATTACTTATTTTTACGCCCTTATAGGCACATGAGTTTGAACAACTCTTTTGAAAAACTTATTGGATACAGTGACATTACAAAGCCTCCTAAATAAATTATAGTATTTCTTTTCTTTATCCCGCTCAACGAATAACTTCTAGAGATTCATTTACACGGTACAAACCGACCGTAGTCCTAAAATTTTAGGACTACGATCTACTTATAAAAAAGACGTGTGGCACTCGGGGACTGCCAAAACAAAGCTATTGCATAGCATTTTTTGCTGGATTACGCATGCGCAGTGTTAGGTTATTTTCGTTACGGAATTTCTGGATTCGGTCTCCACGCTCAAGGCCCTCGATAGAAGCTATGCAATAGCTTAAAAATAGTATAACATACTTGTCTAGATCAAACAGCGGCAAATGTTTATGCCTCTTGAGCCGCCTGAGCGCGAGCTTGGCTTTCAGCCTGTGCAAGTAGGCGCGTCGAGCGGGGTCTTTCACCTTGCCGACCAGACCTTCCACCTGCTTCAGGACTTGAATCTCTTCGTATTGCGACAGTTCTACTAACTTTGGTTTGTTTTCTTTCTCTGTGGAGAAATGCTTGTGCTATAATTCATATTCATTTCTACGCTCTAGTTTCAAACTAAGCTTGTACTATAGGAACTAGATTGCTGATAGAATACTTATACATAAAAAAAATTGTAAATACATATTTACATAGAATACATAGTAACACAGACACAAAACAAAGATCAGTGCTTGTCATCAAACATGCTTGTTCATGGTAGAAATCGAACACACTACCCACAGCATGGAAACATTTCTAAGAATGGATTTACTTACAAAAAAGCATTGGACATAAATATTCTATTAGCAATCTAGTTCCCGTATACAAGCTTTGCTTAGTTTGGGACTAGAGTGTGTTGTGAAATGTCAGGGAATATTAATTTATTTCACTCTTTCACTCACGGGAAGTTTGATACAAACCTGATATATCCTTATCCCATTCTCGATCCAGATCGTCCTCCCAAGGCAGACAATCGGAGTTGGGTTGAGTGGAGAATAACGATTCTTTACGGTACAATACAAGTTTTTCCTTCTTTGGTTTCTCAACGACTGGTTTCTTGTCGAGCTCTGACTCGCTGCGGGAATCAGAGTCGTAGAGCGCGGGGTTGTGGTACGAATGTACGCTGGATGTGTCGCTCTGGAAACAATGAACCTTGAATATTTTATCAAACTTCAAATTCATTTATTCAATAAAATCACAAGGATCACTTTGAAACGTCTTACATACTAGATGATTCTAGGCGCCAGTTCGTCGCGACCAGTGTCTAGAAGAACTGGCAAGAAACTAGACCTGGATTCTAACGTTTTTTTCATATGATCCTTCTTTCAATTGTTTAACAAAGTTGGAGCTAGTTCGTCCCAAGCTTGCTTGTCTTCTAAATAGTCAGATATTTTATAATATGCTTTTGATAAGAGTTTTCGTTTTATTACGTTTTTGAACTTGCCAATCGGCAATTGACAAATATAGCTTGGGACTATGTTATAGAAGCGTACACATTGCCCTTTAAAAGATTTATTTACTTTGGTGAGCCTAGATGATTTATATTTATCATAACGTGTGCCATGCCATTGCATCTCAACTAAATGATTTAAGTATATTTGTTTTTAACTATAATATAATAATTACTAATTTTGACGACATATCTAATTTAATCAATACAATTTTATAAACAAACCTCGGTCTGCCTACCATCCTGTTATATTGTAGTGCCCTCAAACAGGGTTCATATGTTGTACCAAATTGTATTGTAACAACCTAGTCTTAACCATATGAGTGCAATAAATGAATTGAGTATTAAGTATTATACAGCGATATGGGCCATTTTTACTCATTCCCCGAAATAAGGGACGCTGTAATACCTGGGACACTTATTTAGATGAACTAAGCCACGGGTTCCCTCACGATAATTTAATTCACAGTTATATATTTGAGTCATTTAAAAAAAAAGTTATTTAAACATACTAATGGCACAAATTGGAACACGGTTACAGTACTTCCCTTACGAGCTTTTTCACTGGCTTTTAACTATGAGACGCCAAATGAAAAGTCCAAGAATATTAATTACTAGCTGACCCGTGCCCACTTCGTTGGGCATAATTCGACCGTTTTTCACCGATTTACTTTGCAAAACGGACTACCACATATAAGCCTTTTAATTTTCCGGTTTTTTATATATCCTATGACACTCAGCAATAATGTGGCTTTATATTGGTAAAGTTTGTGTGTTATACAAACACACAAACTTTACCTCTTTATAATATTAGTATAGATTTTATTTATTAAAGATGTTGATACATATAAATACCTGTATCATCTTGACTCCGGAATTGTATTGGAGCCCTTTCACATCGTGGTCGTGCATCGAATACTCGCCCGAGACAGCGAGAGAGTCGCAGTACGACTGTTCTTCTGTCTCGTATCTATCTAACAGAAACAAACTTAGTAAAAAAATGGCTATTCAAAATATGTATATGCACTTACGGCCGGTTTCTGGAAACCCAAATCACGATTGATCCGAGTTTGACACATAGTAATTATTTGATTTTTTCGTTGATCATCGTTCGAGAAACCGGTCGTTATTGTATTAAAAACACATAGATATCGGAGAGCAGAGCACGAATAAATGTGACAATCGTAAATGTAACTTACTTAACGCGCGCTAACGCTACAACGTTCAACAGTAAAGCTGATGTCGACGCGCAGTGTATTACATACGTCACTGTTGGATATGTCTACGATTGTCACATATATTCGTGCTTACCCTCCACCGTTAAACGCGTTTTCGACTGTTTTGATTACTATTTCGAAAAAAATAAATTATCACAAAAACCCGAGTGGAATTATGTGGCGGTTACCGTAACCCTGATTAGGTCGCGGGTTCGAGTCTTGTTAACAAGAATATTGACTTTATACTTTGTTTAGAAATATATTTTGTGATGCCTATAATTACTAGTTTAAGTTCTTTTGTTTAATTTGTGTGTGGAATACAAAAAAGTTACATATCTATCTTTATTAGAAGTATACTAGAGATAGTTAGGTCGATTTGACTTACCGTCCGCTGTCCGAATCTACGTGTTCGAGTCCGGACGCGGCCGAAGCCGCACTGTCGACTGAGTCCACGCGTTTCTTCTTACAAGGCACTGGAGGCTCTTCTAAGGACTCGTCTATATCAGGCTTTATAAGGTCCTTGTAACCTGAAATATACACTTTGTGGGATAAGGGCAGGAAGAAGAAGAGAAGAATGCTGATATTTACAGGTTTAACTGTAACATATTGTATACACAGGGTGGTTTATTGAGAAGGATGGTTATTGTTAAATCTGAAACCAGGAGAAGTTGAAAAAATATCGTGCAAAGAACCATGCTCTCGATTTATAAATATACAATAACGGCATTATTTAGTTTTTTCCTTAATCTTTATTAGGCTTAGGTGAAAATCAACTCGAATGATTAAAAAAATATACGACATCTTGTATTATTAAACCAATGAATACTGTTGCTTAAAGGAATCAATTTAAAAAAATATTACTACTACTATTACTATTATATATATACTATTACTGAAAATTAATTGAATTAGATAATTTTTAACAATATTCATCAACAAACATGTTGCACAAATTGCTAAAATACAATGAATTGTTTAAATAATTCTTACCCATCTCGCAAATCTTAGCTAAAAAGTGATGTTTGTCCATAGCCTGTTGGTTTCTCTGCCTGTTCTTGGGCTTATCTCGAGCAATCTCTTGAACTGTAAAAAAAAGTTTAAATCTGAAATGGTGGCATGTTTCAATGGTTATTTACATGTAATAATAATAATATAAGCTTCAGAGATATGGTCAGTAGTTAATATGGTCTGTTAAAATATACACATCTAAAGAGCATGCCATGTGCATACTAGGTATGTGCAAATTTGTTAGAATTGTTCAAATTTATATTTATTTAATAGTGAATTACCTAACTTATGTCCAAAATAAAAGCAGTACTTACTAATATGAGCTGCCACAGCTGGTGAAAAGTTGTGTAAAAGCCGCCACCAGCCCGTCTCACCGAGGACTGTGGAGCCCGACTTGAAGAACAGTTTGTTGTACACTGAGAGAACTCCTGCTATAGTGCCCACCCAATTCTTCTTCTGCTTGCTGGAGAATAAAACTCATTTAAAAAATTTTTTTCATTATTTTTGTAGTAGGTATAAAGTTACAAATGTAGGGGTGCGAATGATGGGACATTCTATGCTGAAACTTTTACAACCATTTTCAAATAATATTCAACTAAATTGTACTATTTACATAGTACACTTTAGTTGTTAAAATGTAGGTAGTATATAGTCTAACATGACAGCAATAAGTACTATTTTAGTTAAAAATCATACCTTGAAGCTCCAAACAGAGTCTGCCAGTATCTGTCGATGAAGGAGCAGATGTGCGTCTTGTAGTGGAAGTATCCATGGTGGCTGATACCATATGATTGTGTGCAAAGGTGGTTCAGAGTCATGTAGATCACATTTACCCTAAAAAACAAATGGGACAATAATACAATACATTAATTTCTTAGAAAACATGCAACTTGTCTTAAAAACTTAAGAGGTGATAATAGTTTGTTAAGCACAAGAAGAGTCATAAAAGGATTTATCAAACTGAGATGTACACAAAACTTTTTTTCTGAAAATATTTTGCACAGCCTTTGCTTTTCTTTTAAACTCTTTCTGCCGACTCCAACCCCCATTTGTTTACTTACCAAGGAAATTTATATCGTACAAAGGATTCTTGTTTATCCGGAGAGCAACTTTCGCAGGTAAATTCGAAGAACACATCGCAAGCGAAGTCCCCCGGTGTTCCAGACCGGCGCAAGCAAGTCAGATGCACGAAATTCATGCAGCCGTAGCACAGCAGACCCGGTCTATTCTGCTTGTCCTCCGCTTCATTGCAATATTTACATGTGGTGCTCATTACGATAGCAAATCAAGTATTTCACGTCACTCAGATAGCTCTCATTCAGAATAAATTCACGATTTATATTCACCAAAGCAACTTTTATTTATTTGTGTGTATTTTTTTACAGTCTCGCTTCTTCTTCCTATGTTTGATTTGAAATGTAAGAACACAATTGCCAGCTCTGAAATTGAATTTTCCCTAAGTCTGTAAATATTCAAGTTCTTCAAGAAAATTCATAACCACCTTATATTGTAGGATTTCCAGCAACTCTTACACATTTATTTCATTTTGCTATTATTAATGTAAATGCACCAAGCATTATAAAAAGTTTAGTGCTTATTCGGTATTCCCGTCGGTCGCGTCGTGAAAAGTTTTATAAAATACATTTAACAACCAAAAAAACATTCAAGGAAAAATCTTCTAAGTTGGAAACATGACCATGTCAAGTCGTTTGGACTGTCATCATGAAAGTTGACGTTGACAGTGATATATCATTATACTGCTTGGTTGGTTTCTTGGGTGCTAATTGGCAAATTCGTGGCAATAGCCACTGAAAAGCTGCTATCATTGGCTGATCTAGATATTGTTTGTTTACATTGATTGATTGGCAAGGCAAGCAAAAGCAAGGCAAATCCAGCGAAAACAAAACCAAAACATACATTGTGTTTGGAAATTGGAATAAAATGTTGTGATATGTTAATCATTGATAAAAGGTGTCTTCCACATACATTTTAGATTAAGAGCTCGCGCTTTTTTGTAAATTATTAGTGCGCACCGTCATAAACATATTTTTTATTTCATAATGTATGCTACTGGAAACAAGAGCCTTACGTTACGGCTTCACCTTGTATAGAATGACAACTCTTGCTTGCCGAGTATGTTTAGTCAGCAACATGGGAATGCTGAAAGTTGATGATATCAACCTTCAAAATATGTATGAGAAACTTACAAATACCAAGGTAAACTCATAATTTTTTTTAAACAACTAAAAGTAGTCAGATATTATAAGACAAAACTACTAAGCCATTGAAAAAATTGGTAAATGATACTAAATAATATTGATTTATTCCAGCTGAACACTGAAATCGGGATGCCTAGCACTTTATGTAAAGTTTGTCACAGGCGGCTACAAAAGTGCTGCACATTCTGCGATATGGCCAACAAATCTAATGAATTCCTTCAAAATCTATTATACACTGACACGAAGGTAGGTGTACCTACTTTGACTTATTTTGTTATGTGCTGTATACTTATACAATCTCTGACATATGCAATAAAATAAATTACCTGTCTTTATCTTCTTTCAGGAAACAATTCATACAACATCTGAGAGTTTACCTTTAAATGTTTATTCAACTTCTGGAAGTATACCAGAAAGTCCTGAAGCTGTTAAAATAGAACAAACATATATTAAAATAGAAAAACAAGAATTCCAAGAAATGGAAGAAAACTCGATTGAATCCCAGACAGTGATGTCTCTTGATGAAGACCATGTTTCAAATAATACAGATCCATTTACAATAATTGGAAACAAAAGTGTGAAAAAAGAACCCAATGATAAACTCTCCACAGAAAACTTTCACTGTGATTTATGTGATCGGAAATACACATCTAGATGCAAATTAGTAAAACATTTGAAGGTACATGACAAACTTTATAACTGCAATAATTGTGACAAGTCATTTGTTTTAAAACATTCTTTGAAAAGACACATGATAATTCATTCAGGTAAAAAACTGTATGGATGTAATATGTGTGATCAAAATTTCATCAGAAAAAGTAGCTTGATAACCCACATTCAAAGCCACAGCGGAGGAAAACCATATCAATGTAGAAAATGCAATAAGTCATTTACTTTAAAGTGCTCCCTCACTCGGCACATGCAAATCCATGTTCAACAAAAGCCACACGTCTGTAACACTTGTGGTAAATCATTCCTTCGGAAAAATGCTTTATCATCACACATACGCCTGCATACAGGAGTCCGGCCTCATCGCTGTGGTACATGTGATAAGGCATTTACTCAAAAAAGTCATTTGACAACACATTTGACAGTTCACTCGGGAAACAGGCCATATTGTTGCGATCAATGTCAAAAAACTTTTACACAAAAAAGTAGTCTGCTAGGCCATATGAGGTTACACACAGGCCTTAAACCATACAGCTGTGACAGATGTGAAAGAGCATTCTCCCAGAAAGGTCATTTGACAAAACATACACGGACCCATACGGGTCAAAAACCGTACTGTTGCAATCGATGTGGGAAAACCTTCTCTATAAAAGGTAATTTAACAAGACACATACTAGTCCACACCGGTGTCCGGTCTCACAGCTGCAACCAATGTGATAAAACGTTTACACAGAAAAGTGGATTGTTAAGACATATACTCATTCACTCTGGAGTGAAGCCATATTCCTGCAATGTATGTGGGAATAAGTTCACTCAGAATAGTGCTCTGTCTACCCACATGGGGATACACACAGGAATAAAATCTCTGAAAAGCAATCAGATAGAGAATGAGGTGAGTCGCTCTAAAGAATGGCCGTTCCGCTGTAATACCTGTGAGAAAACGTTTACTCTGAAAAGTAGTTTGAATAATCACATGCGAATCCACACAGGGATAAAGCCATTCGCTTGTAATATGTGCGAGAAGACTTACGCTCATAAACAAAGTTTGACAACTCATTTGCGGATTCACAGCGGAGAGAGACCTTACTGCTGCAATATCTGCGGAAAGACTTTCAATGTTGAAGTTGGTCTGATATACCACTTGCGAACGCACTCCGGCGAACGCCCATACACCTGCAGTAAATGTAATAAAACATTTATTCAGAAGAGTCATCTGTTAGACCACATGAAAATTCACTCGGGTCAAAAAACCCATCGGTGTGACAGGTGCGATAGGACATTCACTTTAAAAGGCACTTTGACAGGTCATATGAGGATACACATGGGAGTTAAACCACATAACTGTAATATCTGTGAGAAGTCATTCACAACCAATAGTAATTTGACAAAGCATATGTTAGTACACAGCGGAGAACGCCCATTTTGTTGTAATATATGTTGTAAAACATTCACAGCTAAGAGTGTTATGAGGAAACATATGCTGGTTCACTCTGGAGAAATGTAATACGAGGTAAATAACCAAAGAGGATTATACTTTGAGAATGAGAGCATTCGAAGCAGAAGAGCTTCATAAATACGTATTGATACCTACGCTCGCGGTATTGGGATATAAGTAAGTCTATTTAACTCTATTCAAGTATGTAATATGTGTAGTATATAGTTCACTTTAAATGGACTGCAATTCTAAAAAAATATATCAAGGTACTCTTAGTACCTAAAACGTTGTTGTATGTTTTTAATTCTTACTTGTATTTAATTTTAATTGAATACGAGAATCAAATTTTATAAAAAAATCTACACACGCATATAGTTAGATGACTTTTAAAAGTCTAGTCTTTACGGTGGATTCTTCTTACTGCACTGCAAATTGAAACTCCCTTGCTAATAATAAATGACACTATTGTTCTATAACAACATTTATTACAACTCCAAACAAATGTCTATACATGTATCATCAAACCCGCATATGCGGTCCATTTTTCCTGTTGTACTGGTTGATCCACTTGTTAATGTTCTGCTTATGCATCTGCCGCGCCATCCTCACGGGCTGGGGGTCTGCGTCGCTGGCAGCCATCAGGTCCAAATGATGCGCCGCGTCAGGAATCACCACCGCCGTTACTGACTCGCTCAAGCTGTTTAGGATTCCACCTGGGGATAAAGATTTGCATGGTAGTTCCACGAGTACTATTAGTTTTGAGGATCATTACTGTTAGGTTGATTTGAAGTAACCGTGTTACTGACTCGTATCATGGTGGTACTTTCAGCTTCTTAATGCTCTGAGCTATGTCGACCATGGTGTTAGGAGTATGACAGTGGCAATGAGAACTTACCTGCAGTCCAAGGGTCCAGCAAGCCATTGCTGAACACGATATTAGTGGCAGCCTGTAACATCGACCCTCCGTACGTGATTCTAGCGTCGTGTTCCCGCGGGTACACTCCGTATTTCTTGTGGCACTCCGCCGCGTACGCCGTGAAGTTCCACGGCGATGGTTCGAACATGTCTGTGTCACCGGTAGCACACATTGGCATGACCATCTCTGTGCACGCCTGGAAATGCAATAAGAGTTCTTTGATTCTATTATATGTTTATACCGGTCTTCTTGAACGTGGTCTTAGAAATTTGAGATATTTTCTTCTTTGATGACGCGGTAATTGATTTATCTAAGTACCTGATAATCCCATCCACTGGCATCTAGGTTTCCATAATCATCGCCTTGCTTGTAGTCAACGCACTTGTTTTTGTGATTGTAGTTTGTGTAAGTTGCCAATACTGATCCGATACCCTGTAACAGATAACTAAGATGTCATCTCATAAGACATTTGTGTGTGTGTGTTCAATTGCAAGTCCAAATGCGGTAACTTGGTTGTATTACAAGCTAGCGGCAGACCAACCTTCAAAAGCTCTGTTCCCTCAAGAGGTTTGTCTAGATACTGACAGACGACCCTCACAGGGTTAGCAGGCAGCGGAACTAGAAAATCGCTCGGGAAAGGGTAATTGACCATGGCCAGGGTAGTGTACATAGAAGCAAGGAAGTCGATGAGCGTATTCACTTCGGTGGCGGTCTTCACAGGGTCGCAAAGACGCCAGTTACTCTTCAACCAATCGGAGCCGTTGGCAGTTGCAGAGAAGTTTCTGAAAACCAATTTAAAACCAAATCAATTATCGTTCGAGAACAAAACTTTGTGATCACGAAAGTCCGCTGTTGCATTACATACCTGATAACAGACCAGGCATTCCGAATATTCTGCTCGCACTTCCTCGAAGCCTGCCGATAGCTGGACGAGACGATCCGGTTGAATACCTCGCACGGCACCATGCCGGGGAACATGTGAATAGGCGCTGAGGCCGCGATGGCGCCTGCTACTACGTGAGGATACTTCATGCGGAAGTATGCTGATAGCATCCCACCGTACGACCCTGGAGAAAGATCACTCAGTGATAAGATAGGCATAGAAACTTAGGTAGACCAATACTCATGATGTATTATAGATGTATTATCTGGTGTTGGATTTCAGGCATTTAGATCAAACTCCTGTATCTGTAATTAATAACTTCAGGATTAGGTAGGTATGTAAATCAGAAGGTAGCGGGTACATAACCAGTTAATTGTTCTGTTAAATAGCTGAACACTAAAATGTGGAGTCATGTAGGTTACTTATACTGTGCTGTCTTTTTAAGGCACGTGGCCGTATTACAGATACAAGATTTTGATCTAAGATGTATGATATGACTCTACAGTAGTCCCTACATTTTCAGTAGTTTGTTTAAGATATATCTTAGCTCACCTCCAAAAGCTATGACCGGGTACCGCGGCGTCACGTTATCCACCTTATCCACCTGGAGGAAGTCGATAAGGTCGGCATAGTCGGCCAGCGCCTGGGACGATGTCAGGTATCCGATGTGCTCGTTGTCCAAGGATTTGTTGCCGAACGGCATGGACTGACCATAGTATCTAGAAATCGAAAGTATAATAAGCCAGCGCTTACCAGATATTTTTCAAGTTCGTTATTGTAAAAGCCTGTAGGAGTGCACCGATGGACATAGAATTTTTGAAAGTCGATTTTGGTTTCCATATATTTCCATTCACCTGCCTGAGTCGTGTTATTTGAAGTTTCTGTTTTGGCTGATGCACAAAATTGCAATACGTAGATACCATAGTAAGTCGCAACAAGACAAATAAAACGAGACTGACCTGTGTTCTGCAAACACTAATTTGGCCTTGTACTCCGGTGCAATATCCCACATGAACCCGGCGTGCTGCGCAAACACTTCGATCTGACCCTGGAAAAACCGTATTACATATTGCAGAACTAGAGGCAAAACAATGTTTGTTTTGCTTACGGTCAAAGATCATAGGAGGATAATATGTTGGATGATAAAGACTTTCAACGGTCATTATTGCGTTGAATCAAATCAAATCAAATATTTCTTTATTCAATAAAATCACAAGGATCATTTAGAATCATCTTACATACTAGGACATAGTGTAAGCGCCTTTGGAATTATGATAGGATCCAGTCAAGCAAAATCAGAGGCAGATGGTCTAATATTATGATCTAGTGCTAACAACTTGTTTGTTTGTTCATTTCACGATTCATCTGAATCACTTTATTTGTGTACCAAAGAATAGTTAGCCATGCTAACAGGCGTAAGTTAGTCTTACCTGTTAGACGTGTTAAAATAAATATCTTGTATCTTGTATCTTATTGAAATTCCAGATCGAATTAAATGAACACACTTTTGCGATAGGTGTCGTGTGTTTTACGATGCATTGTATTCCGAACCTACCTTTTATACCACCACATTTGGGTTGACAGGTAGAAAATACTTTAGCATAAAGGCCTCCTTTGTATATTCATATTATTTATGTTTCTTGTAATATTAATTTATTATGAAATTGATTCAAAAACAATTTTTGGTTGCTGTAGCATTTGTCCACATCCATAGCAACAAGGTAGAGCATGACTCTACTATATAATAAATAAGTACTATACCATCATGTACTAAATGCCAATAAATAAGTTACTATACCTACTATATCTTTAGAATACTGATAATAAACAAAGACAATGAGAACATACCTCATTTCCAGTGTAAAAGAAGATGGGCCCTCCGCCTTTGTCCCAGTATTGTTCATTCTCCAAATATTTGATCTTGAATGTTTCATTTCGCTGGTAACTGAAATGGTCTAGTGGTACTTCGAACCATTTCGTATTAAACACATATTCACAGTTCACAATAGATAGTATAGTTAACAGTACACTGCTGAGTAGAAAATACATGATGACCGATACGTCCGGTCGCCTCGGAGTACGCACCGGTAATGAAGAAAAAACTAATAAATTGTGTGGTGATGCGCACCCGCAAGTTCTGTAATTATGTACTGATAGTTAGACAAGTTTTTCGAAAAAGTCTTCTCAATCCCTTTTCTTCCATCTCTTGTAAAGAGTAAGGTCTAGTTCTGTCTAGCAGTGGTACTTAACCATGATATGTTATTGTTGATTGGTTCTTCACAGAATCACAGTACAGTGGGCTTAGTTTGAGTTTTGCACATGTTTTGAACGTATCGCCTTCGCAGTGTAAGCCACCAATTTTGTATGGAGATCTAAGCAGAGCCCCCTATAAGATTTTTTGAGAAGCTTGCATTGCGAGTATTTGGGTAGCCTACGTAGCGAAGTCGCCACGTAATCGCAAGATGACCATCGCATGCGATGATGTTTGACCGTTACGCTGTTTTATGCGAGTTTGAGCGACAGTTAGACGCCTCTGCGATTGCGTCTCCGGCTTGCTCGGCGATATCGCAGCAACACCGCAAATTTCTTGGTGTGGCAGTACTAACTATTAGCCTATCTGTGCGAAATGGTTCGAGTTTGAACCAAAATAGGGTTCATATCTAAAATTATATTGGAATAGGAACCAATATTTATAGTAACAACTCACATAATAATTATAAATAAATTTGCAAATTATATTAATTGCAGTGTTTATAACTTCTAAGAAGTAAAAACATAGTGAAAGTGGTGACTCATAAGTTTTATTTGTGCTAGTGTAGTTTTGCAAAAATCAAACGAGAAACGGAGCTCCCAAAGCACCAAGCGACTCTGTTGATGGTCATTCCAAGGCCGAGCTGCTTTTGGATCTCCATCCAAGCAAAGACACTTCGCTTATATATTTCGCAAAGACTGGAACACGCTTGCCTAGGACTCCTTCTCTGTTATGATACTCCTATGGTAAAGGTGAGTTATTTTTTTTGCTGAACTGTCTTTGCAGGTTGTTTCTTACCATTGCTTTTATTTACAAAAGGTCTCAAGATTATATTTATTAGATCTCATTATCTAACCACCCAAACAAGAAAGGATAGGTTAGAATGGTAATTTCAGTAAAAATCTAGATAAAATGTACTACCTGAGAATTGGTATTTTGTGAATGTCTCATATTGTCATTTATATTGATTATCCTACTTTCTGTATCTATAGGATCATTGATGGAATTGACTAAGTACTCAATCTTTCAGAATTACAAATTCTTTTTGTCTTTTCCTGTTACTTTTGTCACCTAATCACTTACCAATAACTTCCATAAAGGAAACATAACTTATCTAAACAGCTTATACACCACCTACTCAGCGAATGACACTTACTACCATAACTAAATTACTGTTTTTATTCATTCAGGTCAGGATAAAGGTGGTACCGATGGAAGTGTAAAGAATGAAGGATGTGTGATCAACTGGTCCGGAGAACAGTTTTGAGAGCAAGCTAATCGGTCAGTTTAATCTTATTGAAACTGTTTATATATTATTGTGTACTTTTAATTTATCCTACTTTCTGTACAACCATCAGTCAGGGAATTGACTAAGTACTCAATCTTTCAAGGACATTTTTACTTCTTGTACCTAATCACTTACCAATAGCTTAACTAAGTAGGTACTCAATCTTTCAAGGACATTTTTACTTCTTGTACCTAATCACTTACCAATAGCTTTCATAAAAAAAACATTACATACTCTCACCTTGCTGTATAACTTATAATATTTTCCATAGTTTATTCAGTACTATCTACTGTAAAGCCAAGCATAAGTAGAGAATAAAAACTCTGATTTTTATACCTAAAATCTGATACCGATTAGCCTTATGATTTATCTAATCAGCTTTTACACCACCTACTCAGTGAATGACATTTACTATCATAACTAAATTAGTGTTCATATTCATTCAGGTCAGGATGGTACCGATGGAAGTGTGAAGAATGAAGACAAGGATGTGTAATCAACTGGTCCGGAGAACAACTTCAGAGCAAGTTATTCAACTTGGTCAGTTTAGTTTTATTGATACTGTTTGTATATTATTGTGTAGTTCTAAATTATTTAATAATATGTCTAAAACATTCATTTGTTGTAAACAATTGAGTATTCAAAGACAGACCTCTATATTCTTTAATTTTGGTGCATCTACTGATATTTTTGTCTTTGTTACAGATTATTGAAAGCAGAGCTGCACTACTCGGAAAGCTCAAAAGTCAACCAAAATTTAAACTCTATGTTACTGCTACACTAACTTTGAGTTGCTCAAAACACTACAATGGTGATATTATCAGATCGAATTCCAATCTCATGTTTCTTGAACCAATTTATAAATATTTCAAAGATTTTAATAATGTTATAGGTAGTAAGTATTATTCACTTCAAATACACACACTTATTCAAATAAATATGTAGCTGTTTTAATTTTATTCCAAAAAAAAAACCAGTAAGCCAACAAAGAACTAATTTATATATATTTGGTATGTACTGTACATCAACTAAACTTTAAATATTATTATCTGTTGAAACTATATGTATTGAAGGCAGTTCGCTGAACTTGTCTCAGTGTATCTGACTGTGTTCCTTGTTCAGCCAAGTGTTGTTGCAGTGCCACTGCCAAGATAGTACTAGATGACAACTTCAGATCTGGCCCCAGCGGCTGAAATAGTATTTGATAGTTATATTACTATGAATATATTAGTGGCCTCCTAGTTTCTCACAGGTAGCCTTTATAAAAAACATAAACTTTAAATACCCTATATTACTCGGCTTCATTCCTTCAAGAATTTTTAATATCAGAGTTTTTACTTTAATCCAAACAAACAAAGCTATCTTCATTATAATATTAGTATAGAGAAGGAATAAGAATTATCATAAAGAATTAGGAATAGAATTTTTATTTCAGTTGTCAAAAAATCTAAATATCAGCTTCAAGTTCTACCACCGATGCAGCTAGCAGCTAGTTAAGTGGATTGACTTCAGCCTCATGCCAATCTAGAAGCATAGCATTAGTTGAAAACAATGCATTTGAAAAGAAGTCACATCCCGGACAACATAATATAATGTTATACTCATAGTTTGAATAGCTGTCTCATATAAAATATTTTTATTTATCTATTGAGCATGCAAGTTTATTATGAAGTACAAACCTGTGACCAATTGGCTTCGAATACAAGGACTCAAACTGAACAAGCTTGTAGGAAAAACAATAGTTTTGAAACATATTGAGTGTGCGAGTTCTCCTAAACCTCAAAGCTGTGACAGGGCTCCTACCCGTCAATTACGTATAATCTTTTAAGTTACTGATCAGTTACTGATATTGTTTTCTTCGTGCCTGAAATGAGTAACATTAGATATTAAGTAAGTTATAGCATTCAAAGGTATTATTAGGTATATTTTAAACAAGGTGTTTGTTTCTGATAATCTGAGTTTACATAGACTTATCCATCCAGTTTGAAACACTCTCAATAATATATTATAAACAGTGATAAAATTAGATACATACTCATTTAAAAAGATCGTTCATTACATTTTCATATATCGTATCTTGATATTAGTTTCAACTATTACAACTTTCTCACTGATAAAGTGTTTTTTAATGTTCAAGACATAAACTACATGTTATTTTATTATTAGAATTGATTAAATAACCTGCAAAATCTGCAAATAGAACTTTTTTATTCATAAAGTAGGGTGCCGTGATTACACAACCAAGGAAAACACAGCCACGGAATGTACAGCCCGGAATCGGTGACCATTTTGGCATCCAATTCCGGGCTGTGCATTCCGTGGCTGTGTTTTCCTACTGTGTTGTACATTCCCGACACGTGTTGGGAATTTGATGCCAAATGACGTCATAGCATATGCTTCGTTTGAACTTACTCAAATTTTTCGTTTAGCCGATCATGTACAAGTAGCTAACTATGCCACTGTCAAAATATTATTTTTAAACTTATTTTTTTTCATGCGTGATGCGTCACAGTAGGTGCGAGGAGCGAAGCGACGAGCGTTAGTTTGATATAGAAAACCGCGCCAGAACCTACATGCGTTTAACCATTTGCCAGACAACAATCAGAAAAACGAAGTTAGGAACTGTAATGATCGGTTGTTGGACCTAGTGTTAGTTTCAGAGGTCATGGATGATGTGAGTGTGTGCACCGCAGACGAGGCATTGGTGCCAGTGGACACACAACACCCACCACTAACGATCATGGTGACGCGCGCATCTCGTCCTGTAGTTTTGGCTGAGTCAAAACCCGTTCTTAATGATTGGAACTTCTCAAAAGCTGACTATCACTCGCTGTACTCGTCGATAGCGTCAGCAAATTGGACCCCATTATATGAGATGCGGGACTCAGAAGAAGCTTTTGATTATTTCTACGGATCGCTTAATAATATTTTTGACATGTGGGTACCTAAGAAACGACAAAAACGGGAAAACTCGAGGTATAGCTATCCAAATTGGTATACGGCTGATTTAATACGTGGAATAGAACGCAAAGCTAGACTGCATAAGAGGTATAAGACAAGCGGAACCAGGAAGGACTATTTGGCATTCTCAGAAAGCAGATCAGAAATAAAAGTCATGATACATGCAGCTCAGGAGCATCATCAAGAGCAAATTCAGAGTAATATAGTCAGTGACCCCAAATCATTCTGGAACTACGTGAGATCAAGACAGGGAGCGACGAGTCGTAACAAAATTACTCATAATGGAATTACATTACCTGATGCGGATTGTGCGGAAGAATTCGCGAAATACTTCCACTCGGTATATGGCAGTACCCCAGCAAAACTAGATGTGGCTGAGGCGGAGGCACATAGTCGCGCCGGTGCTGCACGCCTGCATATTCCTCAGCTCTCGCTCGTCGAAGTCACAAAGGCGCTGGCGAAGCTGAAGCCTAAACGCTCCGCGGGACCTGATGGTTTTCCAGTTTTCATATTTAAAGATTGTAGGATGGCATTGGCTGAGCCGCTAGCGCATATTTACAACCTTTGTTTGCAGCTCTCTTATTTTCCACAACGCTGGAAAGTAACCCGAGTAATCCCGATACCTAAAAGTGGAACCGGTTCAGAAGTTAGCGGCTTTAGGCCCATAGCTATCCTTTCCACACCAGCAAAGGTCTTTGAATCGGCGGTGCAGCGGTGTATGCAGGAACAGGTGGCTCCCCAATTGTCGGATGCGCAACATGGCTTTCGAGCAGCACGCAGTACAACGAGCAATCTTCTTGACGCCATGGCCCATGTGATACCTCATGTGGATGCAGGAGTGCAAGTCGATGTAGCCTACTTTGATTTTAAAAAAGCTTTCGATCTAGTTGACAACGATATTTTGCTGACAAAGCTGGCGACAGTTGGCTGCACAACCAAGTTATTGCAGTTCTTTGCTAGCTATATGAGGGATAGGCAACAGTTTGTGGAGTACGCGGGATATAGATCTCAACCCTACTACACCAGAACGGGAGTAAGCCAAGGCAGTAACTTAGGCCCATTGGAATTCATCATTATGATTAATGATTTGCCTGAGGTTGTTAGGAATGCAAAATGTCTTCTGTTCGCGGATGACCTAAAGTTGCTCTTACCTGTTCAAGAAGAGGAAGACTGCAGTCGCTTTCAGCAAGACGTAGATAGAGTGGTTCAGTGGAGCCATAGCAACAAACTGCAGTTTAATAACGATAAATGCTCAGTATTAAGCTTCAGCGGAGCTAAAACACCGGAACGTTACAAGTATAGAGTAGACGGAACGTTGTTGAAGCGCGTTGACTCAGTCAGAGATTTGGGAGTTCGTATGGACTCTGAGCTGAGATTCCGGGACCAGGCTGTTAGTGTTTGTAAAAAGGCATTTAGAAGCCTGGGTTTTATATTGCGTCGAGCACACTCCTTTACGAACATAAGAGCACTGACAGCCCTGTACAATGCGTTAGTCAGAAGTCAGTTAGAGTGTAATATTGCTGCGTGGGCTCCTCATGAAACTAAGTACAGTCTCATGTTGGAGCGCATACAAAACAAATTCACTCGTTACCTATACTGGAAGCGGTACGGCGTCTATCCCTTCTACCCGTTAATGTATCCGACCTTGTTCGTTCTGGGTATGGTTGGATACAATAAGCTGGAAACACGTCGGGATCTTGCACTGGCTGTTTACGTCGTGAGGGTGCTTCGGGGAGACGTCACTAACCCAGGCGTCTTGAAGACTATTAATTTGTGCGTACCCGACGAATACGTGCTGCGGCGAAGGCGGCCGCGCCTGTTCAGTGTGCCGCGCGGCAGAACCAACTTGTTGGCTAAATCGCCTCTTATCCGCGCCATGCACACACTCAATCTAGTAGCAGAGAATGTTGACGTGTTTTATGTTTCTCTGAATGAATTTACAAAGGCCACAATGTTTATTTTATGTTATTCTTGACAATGAGTTTGTGTTGTGTTGTATGTTTGTTTTTAATTTTTTTTTTATTACTATAAAATTTGATTTGCATGAAATAATTAATGACATATTATTATTATTGACATATATTATTATTATTGTAATTGTATAATTTATTTGAGCACAATGACAACGAGTAATTTATTAATTATTAATTTTATAAAATATAACTACACTATTACATTAGGATAACCCTGTTAAAATAGATGTAAGTAAATGAAATAAATAAATAAAAAATTATTGAATTGGATTGTTTTCTTTTCATATTATAATCTGTGCAGTTTATCTTTATCAAAATGGGATAGTAACATTTTAATCTTTGGTTTCATCTAAACGAAACATAGGCTAGGCTTTCGACCAATCAGAGCAATGGTCGCCAATTCCATGGTCGTGTTTTCCACGGCTGTACATTCCGTGGTTGGACATTCCCAACACATGTCGGGAATGCGTAGCCCGTATATCATGCACATTTTGGCTGCGAATTCCTGGTTGCGTATTCCTGGCTGTGCTTTCCGTGGTCGTACATTCCGGGTCGTGCTTTCCATGGTTGTACATTAACCGGACCCATAAAGTAGACAACAGTGTTGCCAAGTCTAGCAAATTTAAAGTACCACAAAAATCATAAAATAATAATTAAAAAAAAAGTATTTATTGCAGATCTCGCTTTCTATGGATTTTAGGCAATATGAATATAAAACATAGGTATAATGTAGAAAATTAAATTCTCTATAACTTTCGTTGAGACGTTTTTTTAAATATTTGGAATCATTTTCGAGATAGCTAAATTGATATGTAAAAATCGTTATTTTACACTTTATTGAAAATGTCTGACTTTCCATGGGTTTTTTTTATGCTACATTATATTATATAATATATTTATTATTATCGAATACTAATGTTTAAAACTGTGCGTGCTCTGCCCTCATATCTCAAAAATAGTTAAAGATATAAAAAAAAAGTTTGTACAAAAGTTGTAGAGATTTTAATTCTCTATGATATATATTCTACGTCTATATAGCATAAAACCAATAAGAAACGATATATCTACAATAAATGTGTAAAATAACGAATTTTCACTTTTGACTTTGACTATCTTGACAATGGTACATGCTATAAAAAAAATGTCTTTACAAAAGTGGTAGAGAGTTTAATTCTCTATGATATATATTCTACATTTATATAGCATAAAACCAATGAAAAACGATATATCTACAATAAATGTGTAAAATAACGAAATTTTCACTTTTGACTTTGACTATCATACAAATGGTACAAGTTATAAAAAAAGACCTTGGCAAAAGTGGTAGAGAGTGTTATTTCCTACAATTATATGAAATATTTTTTTATTTTATTATTATCAGAAAAGCCTGAGTTTTTATATAGTTGGTATATTTCAACTGTAGTCCCTATAATCTTCGTAGAAATAACGGTTTTAATGAAGGATAACATTTTATAATATGCTTTTTTTGTAGGTACTACTCACGGCAAAGTGTTCTTTCATACTTCATTTTTTAAATTACATCCTTATTATTATTTTGACCACAACATACACGATCGAAAGTACGCTATTTTTGCTAATATTCGAAAACCTTGTCTACAATTAATAAATTTCTCAGTTGTTAATTAATAAATCGTTTTTTTTAATACATACAACTGGACAGGGATGCTCGTAGACCAAGAAGCAGACCACCAGCCCGATGGTCCAAAGACATTATGGAGCGAGCCGGGAATCAGTGGATGAGAGTCACAAGGGACCGTAAAGAATGGCATAATAAATAGGAGGCCTATAATCAGCAGTGGGTGCCAACGGGCTGAAATGATGATGATGATGACATACAACTTTTGAAGAATCATTCTTTGATATGTATATCTTTTTATAACCGTGAAACGTTTCTGTTTATAAAAATCTTATTTGAAAGCTCGCCAATTTCACAGAACTCAACGAAGGGACTCTACTCACAGTATTTTACTCAAACATTTTGAAGCCTATTATTTTTGTTTGTTTCATATTCACCTATTTATTGTGAAAATATTTTCCCATAACAATTACCCTAAGCATCCAATAATAAATTTAGTTGTGCACACTGAATCCGGCTAATTTCGTTTAGAACTATCTGTAACTTTTTTTACAAAAGTGATAATATAACATTAATATTTCTTTTAAAAATATTATAAATATAATTTTCATACGAATTTTCATGTTTGAGCATATTTATGTATTTATCCTAATTTTAAGAATAGCATTATTGGGAAAATGACGTTGACTCTTTGATATTGAATGACAAGACACTAACATTGACATTTTAACACATAGTTCGGTTTCAAATCAGTCAAAATCGAATGAAATGAACGAAACAAACATCAAAACAGCCAAGGACCAACTAAACAAACCTAATCTGTCAATTTCAAATACTATTTCCGGTATCGCAGGGGCGATACCTGGCAGAAGCTGCTACGTATGTACTCGTACTCGCTCGGTAACGTGGCGTAGGCTTCGTAGCGACTGCGTCTAATTTAGCTATCGTATATGCGACAGCTAAAAGTGAGCGCGCCCGCACTAGGGGTACAGTTAGATTGGATTATTGATGGAGTGATACTTCTATATGATTATTCGTATAAAGTTAAATTATGAAGGTGCGACTCAATAAGATCTCTAAGATTTTATTGCTTGTATTTTTATACGAGTTTATAGGTAAACTAGTTGGTGCCCGCGACTTCGTCATGCTATCGTAATATTTTTGTCAATATCTTGTAAATTATAGCCTATGTGTTATTCCGATGTGTAATCTAAATTATTGTAAAGTTTCATAAAAATCCATTTAGTAGTTTTTGGGTGAAAGAATAGCAGACATACATCCATCCACACATATTCCCCCCCCCCCCCCACACATACACACCCCCTACACTCATACACACCTCCCCCCATCGATCCATATAAACTTTCGCCTTTATAATATTACTTGGAAGGAAAGGATAATATTTAAGTGTCTATGCAAAGGGACTCAAAACGATAATGTTTTGAAGCACTTTTGTTCTTATCACGACAGTTGACCCCTTTGATTGTGTGTGGCAGGATGCTCAAGCGTCAGAATCAGACAATATGTTACTACGTAGGTACGTATATTATGTTAGGTACCTACCGTGTTTGTGTCATAGTATCAATTGTAGGATTTCTAATCGAACTTTGCCGTTCTCAACACACATTGCTATTAATAATTTTGTTTATTATCGGTGATTAATTTTAAAACAGGAAAATGTTTGTAAGTAGAGTTAGCTATACTATGTACTAAATCTAAATATAGCCACCAATAACAAATAGGCAGGTACTTATACCTACATCATACCATTTTTAATTATTTTGTGAAAGCATTCGCCCGGGGAAGTACAAATAAACACTAGTCTTACTTAAGTGTACTACCTAGGTAATGCGGTCCATCTTGTATCGCAGTGTGCTACATCATCTCATACTGCGATACCAGTACCCCAAGTACGAGTTTGTACACACACGGATCGCAGAGACGCAATCGCCGAGCGCCACCGATTTTGTATGGAAATCCAAGCTTCTCAATTAGTCTACTAGGGGCGCTGCTTGGATTTCCATACAAAATCGGTGGCGCTCGGCGATTGCGTCTCTGCGATCCGTGTGTGTACAAACTCGTACTTGGGGTACAGATCATCATCGCATGTATGTTAGATCATAAAATACAATGGGTAACAAAGTAATTTGGTTAAAAATTTATTTACGTACTTAGGTAACATATTTTATGAGAATGTAATACATAGACTACATTCCTAGAAGTAATTAATGCGCGTTCTACGTATTTACGTTGTGCTATTTAGGTATTTAGTTGTTCAAATTATCTAGTTATCTAAGGCATTTTGCTTGTTGCTTTATGGTCATTCAGAAATAGTTTTTCTGTTGACACTTTGCTGTAATTAGCACTAATTTCAAATGTCCCTTTCAAGAATAACATAATTTAGACGCACTACTGTATTGCCTTAGATATTCTTCCGAGTTCAGCGATGGATGGACTACATCCACCAATCAAGTCACCTCCAAATTCTGCAAGTATTGTCCTTGGACGCTGTGACGATGGCATCTCCCGCGTACGAGTAGGCGCACGAGAATATCTCTCCTTGATGACCGGACAGTACCTGTTGTATACAAATAAAAAACATGGTACATGACATTATATTAAATTCATACTAAAGTGTAAAAAGGTCACTCGGCATAAACCGTAGGAACCATTGGTTCCTATAACGCTGGTTTTCAGTGGGGCCGATGCCTCTGTATATATATCCACAATAATCTATTATATTTCGCTCGTTTGCGTCTTTCTGAATCTCATCTGTGAGATATCGGTAGTAGGTATAAGGGGATCTTGGGTGCACACAAATTCACAGTTAAGCAAGTGCCTTATGTTTTTATCTGGGACCAGTTACAGTGTGACTTCCCTCTTACCTAAACAGCGTGCATAGTAAAGGCTGTAAATAAGGAATTCAAAGTATGAACCTGGATACAGTTGCCAGTGGTGGTGTTCCACACTCGAGCGCTGCGATCAGCTGATGCGGTCAGAAGGCAGCCCCCCGCCGGGCTGAAGCATACCTAGCAAAAAAGTTATCTATGAAAGAGCATCGAACTTGTATGAAAATATTTCGAAAACTTATTTTTTAATATCGGCCAAACTTTGATGATTCGACAAAATGTTGTAAATGTTTTTTTTAAGTAAATATTTTATTGCACAAATATAAATTTATATAAATGGAAGACTTAATGCTGAGACATTATCCACCAGACAACCCATCAAGCCAAAATATGAAAATTTCCGATAATTCCCCGTGGTTCACTCACCAAATTATAAATACGTATTGCTATAGGACTAGCAGTATCGTCTACGCTGCCAAAAATACTTTGACATCAAAACAAGAAGTCTGTTTTCATGTCACAAACCCCAGTGGGCTCATGTTCGGATCATACTTATACTTAGCTTATACCTTCCTAAGACCTGTTTCTAAAGTGCGCTCTACACTCGCCCGCGATTCTTGCTGTGAATTCACGTCGCGATTCGCGCCGTGCACTTCGCGTTTAAATGTGTCTCTCCACACTCGCGAAGCCTCGCAGTCGTGAACCCAGCAAACCTTTGTCGCGGGACAAAAAACAAACAACGATCGGGGAACGGCGCGAAGCGTGAACGTGAACGCGCGAAACCATCCACACACGCGTTTCGCGGCTTTCGCGGCCTTTCGCGCCGAGTGTAGAGCGCGCTTTACAGGTATATCACAATAAATGAATCTGAATCTTAGCTGTAGTACCTTGGAAACTTCCTCGCGATGTCCCTTCATGACGGCGAGCTCCTTGAAGTCTGCTCGCACGTCATACACGCGCGCCGAGCAGTCGCTGGACGACGTCGCCATGCGCTGGCCCGCCCAGTCGAAGCAGATGTCCAGCACCTAACCATATGGAAACACTTGCTGATGCCCGCTACTTCGTCTTATTATCGTAAATAATTATCAAATATTTCAAGTCACACAATTTTAAATTATAGCTTATGTGTTATTCTGATGTATGAACGTGAAAGAGTAACAAACGTCCATCCACACAAACTTTCGCGTTTATATCATTAGACTGATATCATACCTACAAAGAATTTAAATTGAAATGGCTTTCTCAATTCAGAGACGACTTTCAGACTCTGAAAAAAACTTACATTTACACATAAATCGTACACATTTTAAATAGACTATCTTTTCTATACGTTACGTAAGATCTACGGCGTAGAGGCAGCAATCACACATAAATATTTATTTTAAAAATATTTTGTACTTTGCAAACACTTTTCGCTTAGGCTCCTACCGTTGCTATTAGTGACTAAAAGGGGCAAAATACAAAAGTATTTTCAGACGGCAATTAAAATAGGCGATTTGCCTATGTTCCCTATTTAATAGAAACTAGCAAGTACTCGTACCTCATCAGTATGGGAGGCGACGGTGGCGAGGCAGGCAGTGTTTCTCGCGTCCCACAGCTTGGCGCTGCCGTCCAGAGAAGACGACCCCACCAGCGAGCTGTCCCAGTTCAGCTGCACGTTCGATATCTCGCCATTGTGCCCTTGCAGGACTGCTACACGACTGGAAACATAACCCAACTGTTAAAAACTCAGGAAATATTAGATATTGAGCACTGAGCTCCAGAGATCGGCAATACAGAAATGACGTTGCTATAATCATATTTTAAGGCGCTTCATGTTTAAATGCCTGTTCTTCGCTTAGAATTAGAATGACACCGTATTCATATTAGATATTAAACGACAACAACAAAAATGCGACTTACTCCTTGACCCTGGTGTCCCACATGGCTATGGTGCCGTCGAAGGAACCGGTGATGAGTCGTTGTCCTTCGTTGGGGTCGAACTGCAGCGCTATCACCTCGCCGGTGTGACCCGTGTACGTGTGGATTTCAGCACCTGTATAGCAGTAATCGTATTCACGGACATTTCACACTCTAGCCCCAAACTAAGCAAAGCTTTTACTATGGGAACTAGACTGCTAGAATACATAATATGTAGGTAAGTAGGTATATTTTTTTTTGTATACATAGAATACGTAGATACAATGTAACACCCACACACAGAACAAATATTTAATGTTCATCCACAAATATTTGCTCTGAGTGGAAATCGAACCCACGACTCATAGCATGGAAGGCAGAGCTACTACCAACTGAGCTGTGACGCCTGTCGATGAGGATGTAGAACAAATAATTACCGGTCCGAACATCATAAAGCTTGGCTGTGTGGTCCATGGAGCCGGTCGCAGCCAGGTCGGCCTTATGGCTGAACTGTGCCGCCACCACCTCGCCCGTGTGCCCCCAGAGAGTCGAGAGACACTCGCCAGTCACCGGGTCCCACACCTTTGCAGACTTGTCGAAAGAACCAGTGATCACACGATTGCTGGAGAGTGATAAAATTGAGAGTAATAAAATATGCTTGTACCTAAATCTTCCATTTCTTTGATTCAAGATAGGTAAGAATCACGTCTATTTAAACTTTCAATAGTAAGGTAGTTTTTGTAAATAATATATGACATCTATATTTCGTTTCAACTAAATGATGAATTACTCTACTAAAGACTTAATTTAATTGATTACCTACTGAGCTGTAGGTATAAGAAAAGGAGCAGAGCCAATATCATACCAAGAAGGAAAGTTGAATCCGACAGAGTAGACTACGTTCTGGTGCCCTGCGAGAGTAGCCAGCTCCTTCCCGTTCTCCACGTTCCAGACCTTGCAAGTCCTGTCGTAGCTGCCAGAGAGACATCTGCAAATTAAGATTAACATAATCTATATTATCTTTCAGAAACTGGCAGCTTAAATTAAGAACGTAAAAAGAATTAATACAGTCTCTTCGCGATCACAACTATTGCAGCATAAAATCTCTGGACAAGCAAAAATAAATAACTAAACATCTTATGAATGAACATCAGAGTCAAATAGTAGGTACCTACCTACCTACCTTTTATCGATACGTTAGTTTTACACAGTTCTACTTCTATGTTTACAGCGACATTAACTATTTAGACTAACCTTTTTCCAGTCTTGTCAAACGCAACATTGGTGAGCGGTAAGACGTGTGTGTGCAGAGTTTTGTAGATATAGAACCGCTTTCCAGCTGGACCTTCGTGCTCGATCCTCTTCTTCAGGATGTCTAAGCATTGGTCCAGTTGCTCCCGTACTTCCTCAGTGATGAGGACTTCCTTCTGGTAGAGGCGTTTGGCTATTTCTTTTAGGTCTGAACTGAAATTAGATTATTTTAACAATAATTTGTAGTTGACTTTGGGAGGCCAAAGAAAAGATGGATGGACTGTGTGAATGATGACATGTGTAAGAAAGGTGTGAACATTGAGATGACGTCTGATAGAAGTGAGTGGAAGAAGAGGACGTGTTGTACCGACCCCACATAATGTGGGACAAGGGTAGGAAGATGATGATGATGAATTTGTAGTTGACTGTGGTGATGAAATAAAGACCAGTTTTAGGCATATTTTGCATAGGCATCACGCATAAAAATGTGGTACGGTACGGTAGACATCCATTCAATCCAAAATTTATGAGCTTAGGTTTTTTCAAAGCCTTGTCAATTAATGTCTACGGTAGGTACCTTAATGAAGTAAGAGGTATCTAAGTTAAAAAGTACTTACTTACTTAAAGTTTTTCATTAACTTACACGTTTTGTTTAGGTAAGTAGCTTACCTACTCTTTTGTTAGTAGATATTTAAACTTTCCACTGCACAGGTTTTCACTTACTTGGAATTTAGGTCAAGCAAGTCGATATCTTTACTCTTGACGATGCCCTTCTGAAGGTACTCCAGTACCAACCCTGGAGGGTGGTACCTCAAGTGGAATTTCAACAGCTTCATAGTTAAATTGCAAGTTTTCAGCAATTATGTTTGTTTCATGTTACAATTTCCGAAGAAATCGCCATGATATTTATTTTACTATTTTTATCTTGTAAAGTTTCAAAAAACTGTCACCATCTTGTCAACAGTTACAGTTGCCATAGCAACCAAACCATGGAGTAACAAGATCGAGCATGGAACTACGACAATGATCTAGAAACTACAAGGTAAATTCCTAGGGGAACTAAATACTAACGGTCTATCTTATAAAAATAGCTTAAATCAGATTGTAAGCGTTGTTTAACATAAGCGAACTTTAAGCAGTAAGCGTGTTCTTTAATATCACGATAAGGATGATGTCTTATAATCGAATTTTAACGGTGCAATAACTAGGGTCTCGCTAATTCCGTTTTCATCCAAATAATGGCAACAATCCATTTTTTTTTGGTTTCGGAACTCATCGGTTTTAGTTTTATCTATCATTTTTGACAGCAACTTAAATTGACTTTGGCACAATTGGCATGCTTTTGACATTACAAAAGGTAAACAAAAGATTATTTCGTTTTATTTTACAGAAATCTTGCAAATACATACAACCAAAAATAGAATTTTGTTTTCTGCTGTTTCATATTGGTTATAAAAATGCGACTAGCTGCTATTTCACTGTACAAACACACAATAAAACCCTTCTCTAGAACTTTTTATGGAACCTGAAAATGTAACTGCAGTTGTAAGTATATTTTGTATTATTTATAGTGTTGTTGGTTCTCAGTAGTTTTTTATATTTATAGGAACACGTAGCATGGGCAAACGTAAGATAAAAACAACGAACCATGTAGTGTTTTCCCAGACTTCTGAACCTACCTGTACCGACAACCTCAATGTTATTTGATTTTATCACCATTTGAACCAAATTTGAATCAAAAAAAAAGTTATGACAAACATACAACAACGTTTACCTGAATTGTCTATAAAATCTTTGCTCACTCTTCCCAATATATTCTTACCTATTATTAATTTTATCATTTTTGATCCGTACCATTTTCTTTCTATTCCAGATAGCAAAAGGACAAAGAGAGCTGAAAATTAAAATAGAATGTGTATGTTCTCAATTGAAAAGAAGAGCTGTCACCAATTGTTTGCAGTTTGAAAAGTAATGATAAAAGAAGATTCATAATTGGGACTGGAGTGTGATGTGTAAAATGTCCGTGAATATTTATTTCTAAACAATGAGATCCACATTCAACTTATATGTGTGTATATATGTGTTATATTTCTAGATGACTTTTATTTAATCCTATCTACATATATATGGGGTATATCATGAATAATCATGGTCAGATTCTAATTATTAATTGGCATAGAGTAAACCAAAATGTTTATCATAAGCTTATTAGAAGCATCAAGACAAGTGTTCTCATTCTAAATGGGAGAATAAGATCTGCACTGACATCCTGCAATGGGGTCTATTGTGCATTGTCCCCCTGCTAACCTCACCCCAGCCAGCCCAACTCCTTAAAGTAGCGGAGAAGGACTTTGGGTTTGTGGAAGCAGTGTTCCCCGATGGTGTGGTGGATGACAATAGTGATGAAAATGACTAGTGTTGTAGAGATATAAGTAATTAGATTATGCATAAGTAGGTAGTAATCAGAGGGTTTCCATAATGGTATCAGGTCAAGTCTTTATTAGGTAGTATATCATGGTGCAGTGATTGCCCGATTATATCCCCGTTGATCAGGTGATCAGATGATCATCTCTGTGCTGATGCAGTTGCATCTCCGTAAACCTGACACTTAAGTAAGGAGGTGAGTAAACATTTACTTATGTAGGTAGACTAGGCAGCTACTTCAGAGACAAATGAAAATGAAAAACCTTATTAACCAACATAATGTACTTGCCTCAGTACATGATGTTTTGGTGGTATATCGGCTCTACGCTAGTCTCTTTCTAGGTCCGAGCGCACCTATTTCCAAGATATTTGATTATTTTTTTTGAAGAATCTTTTTGACAAGAAATCAACAAACAACAAAAATGTTCATCTCATTTCAGCATGTCTGTCCTTTTTATCGGTCGGCATTATTTTTTACTCCTTCGCTGTATACTTTTTGTACCATCTAATGTCTCAATTACTTAGAAAGAACCAAAATAAATTTAAGAATTTATTTTGACATGACGGCCATTTTTAAATATCTGCTAAAGGAGGGTTCTGAGAACTTTAATTTTAGGATACACTAAAAGGATACGTTTGGCTTATTGTTCGTTTATAAGACGACAAAAATATCACCGAGCCTTTAACAAGTCTTTAATTCTGTCGTAACTTTTTATAAGATAGACCGTTAGGTCGTATTTATTAGGATTTAATAAATCTCACAACTAAGCGTAGAACTTGGCACCATTCATTAGAAACGATTAAAAAAACGAGCTTGGTCATCGACCCTACTAAACATTGTTTGCTATCAACTCATTGTATAAATGTTAGGATAAATCATAAATGCTTAAACGATCTGCAAATTTTCAGGTGTAGTTTATTCCAGGTGTTCTGGGTATTTTATATGTAGATATAATAAAAAATATCTATTTATTTATACTTTATTGTACACATAGAGACACAAACATTTAAATTGAAAAATATATACAAAGGCGAGCTTAACCCTAATAGAGTTTTCTACCAGCAAACCTTAGAGGATAGAGAGAGCTGATTGTTAAAGTGGGTAAAGGTGTATACAAAATGAAAAAAAAAATGAAATAATTAAATTTTATAACTAACATACAAATATACATAAAATTAAGCTAAATAAATAGATAAAATACATACAAATATACATACTATTATCTATCTGTATAATGTATTGTATTACCTAAGTATGTCAGTCCATAATACAAGCTCTGCTTAGCTTGGGGCTAGATGATGTTGTGTGGATTGTACAGCATTATTTATTTATTATTTACAATCAAATATTTTGTTTATTTTTTATTAAAATAATAACATATAAAACATTATCAAGCAGTGCGACAGTACCTATAGGTTATTAAAAAAAGAGAATTAAAACAATACAAAATATACAATTGGAATCTATCAAGTATTTGCAATGGCGGCAGCGCTCCAGCGGAATCGGAAACAGTCTTGTTCATCAATCTGTTTTCTTTACACAATCGATAATTAGCGAGGTTTTAATTATAATGCTGTGAAATTTCATCAATATCCTTTGATTTCTTGGTCAATATCCCATTCTAGAAAATGTTTTAGCAAGGTAACAGTCACAGTCTATGCAGAAATAATGCTTGTATAACGGAAAACATTTACAAAGTAGAGATGAAGCTTTCTATAAAGATTGCTAACATGAAATACAGATTTTTATTAATCTAAATCAGACCAATCTCTCACAAAGTTAGTCTCAAACTCTATTTTATACCTACATGTTAGTGGTAGGTAGAACTATCATCATACTTTGTGAGAGAAAGGTTTGCTGGAAGAGAACTCTTTTTAGGGTTAAGCTCGCCTCTGTACATTTAATTTATTTAAGTTTATTTTTCTGTATAAGTTTGGGTGTGTACAATAAAGAGAAATAAACAATTTTATTATTTTACATCTAAGTAGACCTAAGTAGTTCGTCGAATTCTGATAGATGAAAATAGTACGTCTCAACGTTTTCTAAAATCTAGGAACGAGCTGGAGATTGGCCAACATGGCAACAAAGACGGTGTATGCGCTCCGCGGTCCACATTGGTGTCAGAGGCAGGTAATACACAGAGATGGCATAAGGGAGACATTATTTAGGAATAAAAAAACTAACTTTCTCCTGCAAACAATTACACAGAGGTCTGCCACACAATACTATCAAAATCTGAGGACAATGAAACATAATGCACTTCAGTTTCACAAAGTAGAATGTTATACAAAGTTTATTTTTATAGCGTCCTGACTACGTCCGTTAATGCAAACAAAAACATCGTGCGAAAGACATTTCTTTGTAAGAAGAGCTCTTTCAGGCTTTATGGGACACATATTACCTGTGGGAATGTTCTACGGGGTTACAGGGCACAGCTAGATAGGAAAAATACATGAAAACTTCACGTAACTATATTTTAAATTAGTGGCTAAGTAATCCCGGTTTCGCACGGTTTCATATAATAATAATAATAAAAACTCAATAATAATAATCATTTATTTCTCAAAAAGTTGGGTTAGTTTTACAATTTTGTTTATAGTTTGTGTTAGATCTTAAGCTATGTACATTTTTAAATCGTTATAGAACACTATCTCCCACCTTAGGTAAAACCTGTGTTGTGGGTAGCTAGTCTCATCCGTCCACCATGATTATATATATTTATATATATATATTTTAGTCATATAAGTTATGCAGGCGTAAAGTAGAATTTTAATAGTTTTCGAGCGCTTTGCTCAATAAATTCGCTCACAAAGTAAGTCTATAGAGGACGTACTCCGAGAGGCAATGGACTGTGCTGTGTCTATCAAAACTATTACCTAAGTTAAATTGACACCGCACTGGAACTTCAGTGTTTAATTTAATTGTAATTCTTTGTTAAGAAGGAAAAACAAATTTGCTAAAAAAACGGTAGGAAACCAGGCCGTAGTTTCTTGCCCGTTCGTCTAAGCTCTAGTCGCGTGGAAATGGCACCTAGAATCACCCTAGCATATAAGACGATTCTAGAAGATTGTACTGAATGCATTTTTATTTTGATTTTGATTTCGAATATGAGACGTAAAAGTGTAATTGTGTCCGTAATAGCTCATACTCTTCAAACCGGAAAACATCAATGCGCAAAATGGGATTGGTTTGACAAATTGTAATAAGTTGTGTATTTCCTAATAAGGCTTTTATCATTTGACATAGAATAGTAAAAAGGTTGTACTAGTAATGGACCGATGCATCCGGTAGGGCTACCACGCAAGTATAACACAAAAATATCATGTCCCCCATTAAATCCCTAAAAACGAGTAGATAGGTATGTTTTATTTTTACGATGAAAATCTCTAATTTACTTGTTAATAGTTCTAACTGCTTACTTATAAAATTATTTTGTAATAGTATACAAAATAATGTTTGATTAGGTATTTATTCAGCTTTTTTTCTGATAGTTACTTAGATAAGTATAAAAACAGCTAGTTTTATTATTATTAAATAAAATTAAATAATTATAGTTGGCTAAAGTATTTACATAACAAAAAAGGTAGCAAGTAAGTTTTATAACTTATATCATACAATAATGGACTAAGAGCCAGTGACAGATTTTCATGACCAAGTCCCTCCCAATCGAAACTTCGTAAACTGCCTGGGACTTAAACTATGAATACTAATACTAGTGACCGTCAGCTGCCACTGACCGTCGTCAGCATGTTTTTTCTTCAAAATACTACATAAACTATACTCTGATTAATTTTCAAATGAGAGGAAATGACTGAATTTTTTTTTCTACCTACTTGAGAGGCTGCCACTGCCCACCCCACCCACGGAGTCGCTGCTGACGGTCATAGTTTAAGTCCCTTATGCATTTTACGAAGTTTCGCTTGAGAGGGAATAATTGACCAAAAATGTACCTGGCTCGTGGACTATAAGTTCTCGGAGCAGACGATGACCGTATCTCATTAGATTCTACGGTTATTATCCAAGCTCGTAACTCGTAACACACATTTTAATTAGCAGCTCCTTTTGTGTGCGACGAAGCGAGGCCATATTTTCCTGCGTTGGCAACCCTACGCGTCCGGTCGGAGTCGGTCGGACAGGTTGCGCAGGCGCACGCTGCTGCATATTTACAAAACCTAGTTAGCTGTTCATGTTGGTATTAGATACGCCTTGTTGTTTTAGGATAATACTAGTTTAATGGCACTTGGGCGACACAGGAAAAGGATACTGAATGTGTATAGTATAAAATTATACCAAATAAATAAGGAAACTCAGTTTAAATTACTAAGGCCAAACTATTCCTTAATTTTTATGTATAAGTACTTTATAATTTTGAGTGTGAATTTAGTGTTGTCTCGCTTATTCAAAAATATATTTGTATAGGTGTACGACTGGACTTCAATCCACAGCTTTCGGAGTGAAAAGCAAATATAAATACAAATACAATGCCTCTCTGCACTAGACAGTAACAGTACCTAACCTCAAAACGACATTAGGTACATATTAAGATAGTATAATCCATCAATATTTAATTTTACAATAGCTGGTGTAACTATAAATGTGCACATAAAAATTTGTGCTTATTTTAAGGATTCGCAGCAACATAATGCAAAGCCTAATGAATAGTGAGACATTTCACAAGATACTGCAAAGCCGCATTAGGCAGTTTAAAGCTAATTAACACATTTTTTAAACACTTTATAAACACATTTTTTATGAGCACACTATCTTTACAATAGTTGTCTGTCGCTAATAATAATTAATAGATTAAACTAAACTAAGTAAATCTAATTATTGCATGCCTAGTCATAAGCAGAATACATTGATATTATATATCATTTGTCATCTATTATAACATGTATTGCAAGCAATAAAGAATCTTTGACTTTGACTAACCAAATGAATAGTGAGAGCCGCATTAAGCTAGTGTAAGATTTTTGTTTGGTTCAGATAAATAAATTCATTCAAGCAGTTTAAAGTTAATTTTCAGAAAACATGTTTAAAGAAGGCTTTGCAGCAGCCGATTACGTTTTACATATGCGCAGCCGCACGGCCGGCACGGTCCTTGACCGGCGCAGGCGCAGTCTGTCTCGCGCCAGGTGAGAACACACACGCGTACGCGACGCGCAAAACATTCAAAATTTGAACACGATCGCTTTTACTTTTTTCTTGCGTCATTATTACGTATGTTTGTGTTACAGAAGTGTAAGTGTGATGTGATAGCCAGTGATAGTGATGTGTTTTTGTTTTAGATATTAAAAAGTTAATGTGAGTAAATTAACTTTGTATTCGACCAAGCAGGTGGATATGTAAATTGTTTGAATAACCATACTAAGCACACTTTTTCCTAGATGTAACGATAAATTTAAAAAACGCTAATAATCGATTTCTACCAGACCACGTTTGGTAAACTTAGAGCTTTAAGTGTACCTACCTACCTATACCTCCCTTTTTACACTCATTTTAGTTAATAAATGGTTCTCTATCCCTCTCTCATCTAAGTATTTTTATAAACTGTAAAACAAAACAATTGTATTGTTTTCTATTCAACTTTGCTTGACAATAAGTAGATAACCTTGAAGCTGTGGATTTTCTATACAAAATATACCTAGTCTTTATAAAATTATAAATTAAACGTGTAAATGTCAACTTCAATCAACTTTTATAAATAAGAAAAACAATCATTTATTGTAAAACTGTTTAGATCTCACATGTGAATAGCGTTTTCTTAGAGAAATTAGTAGGTACTTATTAGGTATTTTGGTTTTAGTACATATTTTGTCTGCATTTAGTAGATAAATAATACCTACTTGAAATAGCTTTGTTTTCACTATTGCAACAGCTCTAATGCAAATATTAGGCGATATCAGTGCTGCAAACCTTACCTTAGGTAGGTACCTACTTCACCGCATGCCTTTTAACTGGAAAATGGAAATATAACGAACCAGTAAAAAAAATATAATCAGTGACGAGTGTGACGACAGCTACAACGAAAGTCAATGGTGATGGTCATAGGCCACTTATTACGCATTACCTGCAGTTCCACTTTCACCACAGATTCGGCCTTGCGTCACGATCACTCTTGCTTTTATTGGGAGAAAGCTCTGTCTCTCGTCCTGCGAATGATTTAACTGTTTGCCATTTCATTTTGTGATCAAATATCTGGTCAGACCACTTTAGTTCCGCGTTGTAAGCACAATATCGTTTATTATAAAGCGGCGTACGTTTTATAACGCAGTCGTATCGGTACCAAATACTATCCAACCATAAATGACCAGAGCAATGGATGGATTAAAAGATCGCAGGGAGTCGAGAATAGTGAATCTTTCCCGGAATATCAGCGAAATATCAGCTAATGGTAAAGTCGAGACAAATTTACCTGTACCTACCTAAATCAGAGAAGGCAAATGTCAAGCACTTGGTAAAATCAAAGCCCGAATGAGCTGAGAATTTTCTTATTAAAGAAAATCCTAAAAGTTTATCCTAAAAGTTTTGGTTATCACGACCTTGGTGATAGTGATCTATCGCTGATCGCTAAACGCTGCTCTAGGTTGGCACCTGAAGTTGCGACCAGATATGACCATCTTGGGCGTAGTGATATTATAGCCACAATAAAGTAAAAAATCTCTTTCAGAGCCCGTAGTCTAGAATTTGATTCTCGAAAACTGACACGCCGAGCCCTTCCTAAAGTCAGATATCAACATCGTGTTGTTTGACACTCCTTATTCATTTCATTTCACTGATATATCAATATCGATCATAAGAGTTGGAACTTGCGCTAGAGAACGGTGACCGCCTCTAAAAAACTGGCTTGAGTCATGAATGACCATGGAAGACGGATGCTTCTTTGAAGAATGTCCCTCATCTTAAAACGGTAGGAACCAGGCCGTAGTTTCTTGCTTGTTCTTCTAGGCTCGTGTGGAACTGGCACCTACTATAACCTAGATTATACGACGGTTCTAAATAATCTTTGTAATATTATTGTATGTTTTTTCTTTCAGCTTGTAAAACATTTATAATCGAGATCTCTTATTTAGTGAGTGCTAAATGTGTAATTAGCTAATGTGCTCATAAAAAACTATTTAAAGTGGCAATAACCTTTGTACTGTTTCGAAATATTGTTTTTTTTTGGGGATACCTATCTTGTAACCACAGAATAGAAACACCAGACTTGACAATAATGAAACAGATATAGGTAAATACCTATCAGTTCATTACGTAGTACACTTTGTACAAATTGTGGTTTAATATCAGGTTTTGGTGACTAATGGCTACATGATGTGTCATTCTTGACTAGTAATTTATGTACCTATGTCATATATACACATATAAACTACTATCGCCAGTATCTATATCAAACGAAGTAAGTTCATAAGAACAAAGGGCCCTCCTCTATGGTTATAAGGGCGCCTTCAAATTAGCCGCAAATTGTCGAATCCATATAAATTTAAAAAAATAAAAACGCGCGACTGCAGCGCTGCAGCCGCGCGTTTATAAAATTTATATGGATTTAGACAGCAGCGCGGCCGCAGCGCTGCAGCCGCGCTGCCTCCGCGCGACAATGAGCGATTTTCCAGGGAGTGTTCTTATAATACACGATAGATGGCGCTCAACGTCAAATGCATTTCAATGTCAATTGTCAACACAAAAAGTTTTCATATTTTATCTGTGGTGTGCAATTTTTGTCATAGAAAAAATTCAAAACTGTTTGACAAAAGCTAAAAGTCTTCAATCGTGGCAGAAATCAGAAACCAGTATACAGTCTGTTGTCAAAATTTATCAAAACGCTGAATACACCGAAACGGACGTGACAGGATGATAATGACAGCTACACGACAGAGCTACCAATAGATTATACAGATAAAAAAGAGAGGGATTTTGATACACTATTTGTCTACTGCCATCTATCGACTATTTTTGAACTATTTTTTTTTTTTAAAAGCCATTTGGAAAATCGCTCATTTGCGGCTAATTTGAAGGCGCCCTAAGGGACTTATTTAAGTAATTTGTTTTTATGTCCAGGCTAGTTAGATAAATAGCTATTCAATCAAATCATCTGCAATCTATTTCCCCTAGTACAAGCGTTGCTTAGTTTGGGACTAGTGTGGGATGTGTGAATTGTCCGTGAATATTTATTTATTTATTTAATTCACCTGGCATTTCCAAACAAATATTGTTACTAATATAATAATTTTTTTTTAGAATAGTATTTTAATGGATAATCTACTCAGCGGCTCAAGGAAATAAATTAGCAGAAAAGAACCAACATAATATGTATGTAAAAATTTATATTGTCAAGCTCAGATACTCATAAATATTCACATGAAGAAGCACTAACTAAGGTACCTAGTCAAATATCTTTAACATTTTAAAACAGTTTTTGCTTTTATATACCAACCTATTACCAGCTACAGTTATAAAGTTCATGCATTATGTATGAGGATTGGTTGCGCAAACGCAGATGACGCAGTCTTTGAGAATACGGATGTTACTTGTTCTACGATCGTAATAAAATTCCAATTGAAATAATAACAACTGCTCAAAATTGACCCTTGACTTGTAGCTGTTAGCCAGCAGACACAACAGCAACTTACACTGAGACAATAACTTCAAGTTAAGGATTATTATCTAAGTAGGTACTTACCTAGATAAAGATACATAGGTGCATAAGATCCTACCTAATTTTCTAGTTTATGCAACTTGTGCAAATGCTTGTACCATTTTATACTATGAAAATGAAAAATGCGTTTATTTCCGCTGAGGTCCACCTTGTGATGCATTGCATTGCACTGCACTACCCTGCAGTAGGTAAGGTACCCCTCAATGAGACCTATGTTTCCATGTGCTTGCCAAGCGAAACACGGTAAAGCGTTTAGTTTAGTTTAACATTGCCTTAAAGAAGAAATAGGTGTACCATGGTAGTATTTCCCCTGACAAGAAGTCCTAAGTATACCTACTAGATAAAATTATTCAGGTGGATTCAAATAAACATACATATAACATCGCCTATTCGTATTTTTTGTCGGGTGTCTTGTATCGCGCCTTGAATTCAAAGTATGATATTTTTTACAAAGTAAGCTTATAATAGACACGGTGGTTGAGAAAATAAGAATATTCTCGGTGTTGATATTAATATCATGCATGGAGCTGACATGCTCATGCATTAATGCATGCCGTGGATGAAGCCGACCAGACTATTAAGAATGCTAGGGCTAACATAGTAACAGTATATACACACAGTAACAAATACACACAGGGCCGGTTTCTCGTACGATGATCAACGAAAAAATCAAATAACAATGTGTCAAAACTCGGATCAATCGTGATTTGGGTTGTTCATTGCTTGTCATCTGCGAAATACCTATTTAACAACAGTTCAGATGACAAGCAATGAACAACCCAAATCACGATAAATCTGAGTTTTGGCACATTGTTATTTGATTTTTTCGTTGATCATCGTTCGAGAAACCGGCCGACATATTCACACAAACGCTGATATATTTTTTTTTTATACAGTCTATGGACTCATTTATAAGACAGTCAATTCAGCCAGAGTCAGGTGTTTAAAAAAAAAATAGTCAATCGTCAAGTTGGCTGTCAGAATTAGGTTAGGTCCGAAATTTTTCTAAAGTGTAATGTCATTGTAGGCATAAACGCGCGTTCACTTCTTTTGTTTGACAGATAAATCGAATTAGAGGATTTTTATTTTTTTCCTGCAAGTTACTAACATACTGCATTCTTCCATTGACACATCCACAGCTTGTCATGTTACATTACAATGCAGATGGTATATTTACTTATTTCTTTAATAGGCAACCTAACTTACTATCACCACCAACTACCAACCTTACAAAAATCAAACTGTACATAGTTTAAGCTCATTATAAGTGAACTGTAAAGTTCTTTATGAGTTAATAAAGATTCTTTAAACCGAACTTATACTATATACTTACAATGTGTGCCAATTACAGGCATGCAGGTATGCGGTCACTTACTGTGTAGTATAATCGTTTGGTATACTAGGTGGTACTAAGTGCCAGTTTCTTACTACCAGACCCTAGAAGAACAGGCAAGTAACGGCCTTTCAAGAATGTAAATTAAATGCTGAAGTTCCAGTGAAGTAATTTTATGAATCAAACATTGAGATTTCACACATTATAATGGATTATTTCACGGCTGACACGATTGCCTTAGAAAATCATATTCCACCGCCAGCGACGTGCACAGTAGGATACTGAGTTACCCTAGCAAAGTAACAAGGTACGCCACACTTGCCAGCGTGGAGTCGTACTTTGCCAGATTTGAGCTGTTTATCTGATCACTTTCTGACAGATCAGAGCTAAAGCGCACACACGGGTTTTTTAAGCAATAGTTTACACTTTGGTTTTGTACTTAAAATCCAACATTTAGTGTTAAAAAATACTTAAAAATCTCTTGAAGAAGCGACATCTTATCACAGTTTCAACATTCATTAGATATACAATCGTTTTTAAAATAAATTTTATATGAAGATTAAACAATACCATATGAGGCAAAATGTAAATAATAAAAATCAAGCATTGGGTGACTTTATTAAACTAAGCAAAAACCTTACAAAAATTCAAAATTACACAAGTCTTTGTAAAAAACAAACGAAATTTCTTTCCCTTCTTTGAAAATCGTTGACATTAAGTACGAAGAGATACAGTGCAGTGTGGGCGAAAGCTTTTACTCCGTGCCCTGTGATTACCTGCTATTAGATACTGTAGGGCGATGAGAAGATCCAATTGACGAGAGTGTAGGTACACTATTATGTTGTACAATTAGATTAACTTCGCGGCTATCGGGAATTCGTGATTCATATTGCTTATTGAAATTCATTAAATGCTTTAGATCAAGAATGAAAAAAACACTATTTCACACTTCACACTCTAGTCACAAACTAAGCAAAGCTTGTGTTATGAATGAGATTGCTGTAGGTATAACTATTCTAATATTTTGGTCACATACCTACCTAAAATACATAGTGACACCTTAATTCATTTATACACTTTAGTATTAATTTTATTACAAGAGTCGCAGTTTTTCAAAACGGAAAACAAAAGACAATTAAACCTACATTTAAAGTTATGTATTTGTTTGTTGTTTCAGTGAACGATGGCATCAGAAGGCGTCGTCAATAAAGCCTTCGAGGCTGTAGACGACGGCTTCCAGACCATAGACCTGAGGAACGCCAGGAAAGGAGATGCTGCTCCAACTCGAACCAGGGTAATTTAAAAAAACTATCTAAGTGCAAGGACTTGCATATAAAGGGTTCCGTATTGTAGCCGTGATAAATATGGACGAACAAAATAAACTGGATGAGAAGAGCCGCAGACCGGGCTCAGTGGCAAGTCTTGGGAGAGACCTACGTCCAGCTGTCGACTGATATAGGTGATGATGATGATGAACAAAAAAAAACCAGTTTACAGTTACCAGTTTTTGTGTGAGAGCGCTCCAATTGTTTATTGTAAGTATTTGTTTTTATAATTGCAATAGAAATACATGTGTGAAAAATACAACTCTTTATCTATCACGTGTCATGAGATACAGTCTGGTGACTGACAGAACAAATAGACAGCGGAGTTTTATAATAGGGCTCCATTTTACCTTTGGATACGAAACCCTAAAAATGATGTTTGTTACTTGGATATTTTAATGGTAGCATACCATGCTATTAAGTATTTTATTTTATACATTACATTTTCAAACACGTTTTTACAATCACAAAGTCATACGACCGTAAAACTACAGTAGTAGTAGCAGCAAATGTAGAAGGTATTTAGAAAGAACACCCTCCATATTTAGAAACCTCAACTTATGCATTCAAATTTGAGTTTACATGATATAATATGACATTTGAAAAAAATCTATTAAGTCCATCGGTACTATGTATTACACTATTAGCATATTTTTAAAAACTCTAATCTACTGAGATCCCGGAGCCTTAATTAAAAGACAAAAGTACGAAAGCTTCGCAAAGTAAGCGTTGTCGTCGCCGTTTCCCCACTTCTCGATTCTCTAGGGGCCATAAATATGGCGCGAATTTAATTTTGTTCCAAATTCAAATTAAAGTCACGTCAAGATCCCAAAACGTGCGCAGTACTACGACAGAATACAGATTAAAAATGAACCTACCCGCTCCACTGGGTCGGCGAAATTGAGATCATTGAATTGTGTAAAATTAATTTACTTGCGTTCTCCTGTAGGGGTTTTCCGCAAATAAACGATGAGCCGTCTGGTGCAGGAATATCGAAAAATGTATATAAATAACACAGCAGATATGACTTACCTACGAATGAAAGAGTTTTCAATTCTACAACTATAGCTATAGGTGATATCTAGATAATATTCGACGATAGGTTAAACGAATCCATACCTGCTGCCAATACCAATGGTTTCTTCCAATATATTTTAAATTGTAGTATCCTTATCAGTTGGCAATATTGATATTAAGAAATAAGTAAAAAGTGGCGCCCAACACGGCGTATGTTTTGCGAAAAATATTTCTTAAACTCTTGCTAAAAATTGTTAGGTTTGCAAATAAAATCTAGGTAGCATATAATCACATATAGTTGTAGTAATTTTGCTTAGGGACTAATGTAAAATGTACTTAAGTCTATGAATGTTTATTATACAGATAGCAACAAATAAACTGGTACCGAATTCGTTATCCTTTATTCTTTATTGTACACAAAATAAGACATAAACAAGACAGAAATAGATGACATGTACAAAGGCGAGCTTAACCCTAAGAAGAGTTCTCTTCCAGCAAACCTTTGTCTGGCATGGCTGAGTATACTGCATCCAACGGCGGATCCAGGGGGGGTCATGGGGGTCATGACCCCCCCCCCCCCCTGAGCTGGTTCCAGGACTTAGGTGGACCACTAATTGAACATAATTATTATATTATCAAAATTAAATTATAAGTTCTTGACTTGACCACGACTTTGTGACCCAAAGGGCGCCAAAGCTTGATCGTGACCCCCCCCTGGCGCCAAAGCTGGATCCGCCCTTGACTGCATCCCGGTTTATATAGAGTGGAGCGTGGTCGCTGCCCTCAGTAGTTCGCGTCGCGAGGGTCCGTGCCGCCCGCCCACAGCCCGCGCTAGCTTTCACCAAAACTTTTACGCGTTCAAATTTAAACAGAATTTAAGAAATACGTTGTAAATACCGAATAAAAGTGTTCTTTTATCAGCTTTAGTGCATTTTTTTGGAATCTTTAAGAATTTGAGTAATAACTTTATTGTATGGTTTAAAAATTACGAAAGCAGAACTATTAAAAAGTTTCAATGGATCCAGTGAAAACTGCTTGCAGTAAAATGGTAGGTAATTTACAGTTAGATATGCTGTCGCTGATATGTATTATTAATATCATACAAAGACTGTAAGTATGTTGTAAAAAACTTTAAAAAGTATTTTTTTAACATTAAAAAAATATGCAGCCAGTGTCTTGGGTACGCTTCCGATTGGTACTGATTTGGATCAGTTGAACTATCTATAGATCGTTTGCAACGGTCTGTAGATAGCTCAACTGTTTCTGATGTATTTTATATGACAATGTACATTTTGTAAATACTGTATAGTCGTAAGTTTGTTTGTGAATAAAGTTTTAGATCAAACATGATAAAAAAAAAACATTAAAAATATACTAGGCAATAAAATAACAAAATTGCAGTCACGACGTGTGTCTTAAGTACGTTTGCCCTTCACCTCGCCGTGGCAAATGAGTATGTACCAAGATATTAACATACAATGAATGCTATAGGAAGAAGTGGTTATATTCATTATCTTGTATATGGGTAATTTGCATGTAACTAATTATGTTATTTAATTAATTGGTGTAGATTTTAAATTATTTAATTATTTAACTTTTTTAATTATTTCAATAAAATAAATTCACAAACTGTTCACACGAAAAAATAAGCAAAGCATATACTTACAGCAGAAACTATATTTCTAATAGAATTTTAAAAGTATTTTTTTTTACTTGAATCAATTTGAACCGCTCCAAACTTGTCCTAAATATGATCTACTCCTCTTTACGATTCAAATATATTAGTAACAAATCTACCTAAACAAATGGCTATTGAAAGCACCACAAAGACCAGGATATCAGCTGCGTGCATGTTTTACACTGACCGATCACAGCTCCGACAAGTGACATAGCAGTGGCTCAAGATATTGAGTCTATCCAAATATCGTATTGATATCGTGTCGTTGGCAGTATAAAAACAGCTATTGTGTAGTCTATGGCCTGGATTACACTCAGAGCTATTCATCAGCAATAAACGTGCCGTGTTCAATGGGAGAGCCGATTTGGACCTTGATAGGGCTTCAATGGAAGGCGGTGCCTATGGTCGTTCGAATTAAATGAATGATTTCTATTGCTAGTAAATAGAAAATGAGGTAAGTATTTTTTTTTTTTTATTGTTTAGCGTAATTCACAAAATGTACGCCAAATAAGATTACGGTCTAGCCTACCTAGGCTAATGAGTAATTTTAATCTAATTTAAGTTACTATATAGATTAGTTAAAGAAAGTGCTCAGTAGCACATTTAATAAAGTACTATAATAAAGTATTGAACGCAAAACTAAATTAAATTCCAAATTATAATGAGGAAAAAAATTATATTTTACATTAGTTACAATAATATTTCAATGAAAATAACTTTAAAGTGTCATACAAGGAAAGTATAGGCAAGTCGTGATCGACCAACATGTTATCATTGATATTGCCGCTTGTAATAATTTAACTGTTGTCTGTTTTTGAGTTGATAAATTTATTTTCTTTCTTACATATTTATTTGCGTTTAGCATTTAGCATTGCGAATATACAATGTTCTGTATTTACTAGCTGGTGTTTGCAACTTCGTCTTACTATTGTTGTATTTTTGACAATATCTAGATTCTAGGATATGTGTTATTCTGTTAAATAAACTACGTTATTGTTAAGTTTAATTAAAATCCATTCTATAGTTTTTGTGTGAAAGAGTAAAAAACATACAGCTTTCCATACAAACTTTCATCGTTAAAAGTAGTTTTTTGTAGGGTTATTATAATTACATTTGAAACAATTGAAATTATTAACTGTTTTATTTTAATGATTAGTGGTTCTAGTCTTAGTGATTAGTATTCTCATTTTCCAGTAAAGCAACCAAAAGTGGAAAATTTGTCATGTATTGTCAGGATTTACCTATTACAAAAAAAAAATAAAAAAAATTAAGCTAGATTCAGAATACAACATTATACAATTAAGATTAGTATTCTGAGTGATGTAAGCTTTTAAATTAACATTTTTCATGTAGCATTACCTACTATTATCACATTTTAATTCAGTATACTTTTCAGTGGCTACTCAAAAACAATCCCAACTCAAATCGTTTCTTTATAGCCAAGAATTAGTGTACATATCTATTTCAGACGGTACACACACAACCTAATAAGTATGATTCAAAGCATTCTTTTACAATCAAATACCGCCCACCTGACTACTTATCTTCAAATCTCTGGACAACTACTAAATCACATATTAAATAAACTTAACAGAATAATATCCATACTTGAACAGAATAAATCCGGAAGCCATAATTTCTACCTCCTACTCTTAAAGTTATTCTGAACATTTTGTAAACGGCTGTTTTATTCCTGCAAGATGGAATAATTGTACAAGACATCCTACGTTGGTTGCTATTATACCACACAAAATTAGAAGAACTAAGGTCTTAAAATCTAGTCCTACTAATCTAGTACTAGACTGGGAATATCAAAGTCAAAGTCAAAAATTACTTTATTCAGTAAAATCACAAGGATCATTTAGAATCGTCTTACATACTAGGTGATTCTAGGTGCCTGTTCCACGCGACCAGAGCCTAGAAGAACGGGCAAGAAACTTACGGCCTGGTTCCTACCGTTTTTTTATATGATCCTTCTTACAAAGAATTACAATTAAACTAAATTAAGTAGATACTGAAGTTTCAGTGCGGTGTCAATTTAACTTAGTAATGATACACTAAAAAAAAAGAAGTATAATAAAGCTATACGTAAATCAAAAAGACAGCACACGCTTCGCTTCAGAAACAAATATACTACAAAGTACATAAGCAAGGCAAGAGAACATTACTAGCATCACAAATCGACAATATCTATTCGATAACAAATATACCTCTGTATAACCTCCTGTAACCTCCTCCGTTGTTTCGTCGGTTGAAAATAATACTTGTTCAGGCTTCGATTTATTTCTAAACACCCTTGTAACTAAGCAAGAGCATCGTTTAGTTCCAATAAAGTACATCAATACACTTTTTCGACTTTCCTAGATTAAATATAGAGCGAAAATCCTGCAATAAACAATACACAATACAAAATATATCTGATTTTATTCCTATTCTATAATTATGATGATGTGTAGTTGTGCCCGTGATGTTACACTGCTGAGGTCTAGTCTGAAAACCAGCGCTGCTTTCTTACTCATCGTTCGGAAGTGGCAAGCTGAAATGTTCTAATCTCATTCAATATTTGTGTTTTTTTTTAATTACTTTTTTTCAATTTTACTGCGCTGGGCAGTGATAGTCCTTTTTTTATTCTTTTTATATTTGTGTTCGTCACAACGTTGTTTTGTTTGTATTCGTCAAATAAATTATTTCTTATTTTAATTCAATAAAGTGTTCATATCACTGTTCCTAACTTCTAATATGGTTGTTGCAGACAAGTCACACAGAGCAGGATCCAGACTCTCAGTCGCTGGAGAAGGACGCGGAGGGCCGCAGCTTGCGATGCGGCTGGGGGGTGTTCCGGCCGCACTGGCTGCAGCGGTTCAGGACCGCCAAGTGGGCGCTGTTCTGCTTGTGCTGGGCTGGGGCGGTACAGGGTGAGTAGCTGACTCTGTTGCTGATCTGACATAGACAGAAACACCAAAAAATCAACAGAACTTCCTCCATGAGCAATATTTGAGGACAAAGGGGGGTAAACTGTTCAGCCAGTTCCAGCTCCATTTTCTACAATTCTTCTCGAAATTAAAAGAGTAAAAAAACAATAAAAAATAAACAACACGAACATTTCTGTGCGCTACAGCAGCAAAAGGGCCCCGACTCAGCATAATGCCTAGCCACTTATAGGTAGCTAGGCGCTGGTATGATCTGTGCTCTAATTGGCAGGATATATCTGTTCAAAATGACAGGTTGTCTCTACATTTTTTGGGATAGCAAATAATCCAAATACATTCAGGTACAAGTTACGAAAGATCATTCATGAATGTGACCTAATTTTAATACTTATACTGGCTTTAACTGATAGGATGATATCTAACTTTTCATTTTCTGAAAATCAATGAGTTGTAATGTAAATAAAGTTGTTATGTCGAAAAATTGTAAGTTCAATTTTTCTACTTTTTGACATTGGATTGAAGGATCAACCAGTGCATGTTTTTTGACATACTCTGCACTGCGGTGTTATAGGTTGAAGGCCAGAGGAATAAGCAAAGCACACGTCGACCAGTCAATACCCACCTCATGCATTGTGTCAGGGCGACGAACTGTAACCAGGGCATGTCCTTCTTTTCATTTTGATTTATGGCCACAGCAGTTTGTAGTCCAATGATTTTTAACAAAGCCTTTAATTTAAAACTAGATAGATATGTAGGTAGGATTTGTGTCAGACACTGTTTTTTCTCCCGTGTACAAGTTACAAATACTAGAACTGGCACCTAGAATCTCACTACATAAAACGATTCTAAATGATCCTTGTGATTCTAAATAAAAAATATATAACTACATATAACCAAACATAATGAACGGAGCAACACAGACATTTGTGACATGTTTGAGTCTCTGTCTCTGGACACAGAACTGAGTACCAGACACTAACACACATCAACTATTTATCCCACGATAATGGATATCTCTACCATCTTTAAACTCTATATTTTTCAAAAGAAAAGAAGTATCACGCACGTTGGGAAGCATTATGCATTGCTAGAAAGCCACAAAGCGTGAGAAACCGCAGATCTATCATAGCGCACACTTTCCTTAGGAAATTGGCATGCAATCATCCGCGGTACAACTCGATAATAATGGTGATATTGTAATGAGTTGTTAATGCTGTGGGTTCCGCAAATAATCGGAAATTGCACCTTATAAATGGAAATATCTGGTAGGTTTTACTGAACGTTCAACTTAGGCGCGCATCACACCATGCTAGACTATCAGACTATCTAGATGCTAGACTATCTAACAGATAATAATAATGTGCTAACTTTGACAGATAATGGCCGTTTTTCGAAAATTAAATTAATGAGATAATTAAATTGACCAAGAAGTGAATGGAATTACAGGGAACAGAGTTTTTGTATTCGTTAATTTGAAGTGTGAACTGGCAGAGTTGACACATTATTTGTGAAACTATACATCTATAGTATTACAAATAATGCTAATCAGAGGCGTCTTTACCTATAGTGCAGGGTGTGCGGCGCACACGGGCGCCGGGTCTAAGGGGGCGCCGAGCGCCCTGCGCCCTCTAATGCGACACCTCCATAGATGCGGCGATGCCGGCGCTCTCAAAGACCCTGCGCTCGTGTGCGCCGCACCCCGTCGACGCCGGGCGCGCGGTAGCGGTAGCAAAGCAAGGCTACTCCTTTTCCTACTCTATTTAAATACACAATAACTTTGTTTCAACGTGAAATCAGCCTTAAAACAGATAATTAAGGATTAAATTGGCGTAATGTCGCATCGCTACCAAAGGCGCGAGCCGCCGGCTTCGGCACCTGTTTGTTTTGATTCGTATGACAACACGCTGTACGCCGACAATCATTGCTAACTCGACTGTATTACAATGCTATAAAGTTCAAATTAAAATTCCCAGGGACGTGCGGGGCGGCATTTTCAAAGGCTTGTGTACGCGTGCCGCAATTTTTGTTTTACCGCACCGTGGTTTTGTAAAATAAGCCTTGATGCTATTGGATTAAGTATCATCTTTGAATAAACATGTAAATATGAAGTAAATCGGCTTTTCTTTTGATAAAAAATATATAAAAGGGAAGATTTGATTTTTGCTTGCACAATTATTGCGACATGTCACGAGGTCGGAAGTAGCGAAATTCATTAAAAAAAAACAAAACATCGAGTGGAGTGATAGATAGTGAAGATAGTGCGAAACAAACATGGTAAGTTAAAATGCTTTAATATGTACCTACTAGTATACTAAGGTATTTATTTAGGTCTTACTTGTACCTAACCTTTTGAACAACGAACTACTTTTTTATTTCATTTATTTATTACGTTTGATTGCTTAATGTAGGTACCGCGACGTTGATTGATGTGTCATAATATCCCAACTTATATTATAAATGCGAAAGTAACTCTGTCTGTCTGTCTAGCTGTGTGTTACGCTTTCACGGCTCAACCACTGAACCGATTTGGATGAATGTTGGTATGGAGATAATAGGATAGGCGATAGCTTGAGTCCTGGGGAAGGACATAGGCTACTTTTTATCCCGGAAAAGTGCACAGATGATCACAAATCCCGGGGGAATCGCGATATAAGTACGAATTTCTCGCGGACGAAGTCGCGGGCAGAAGCTAGTAATAAATAATACTTAGTCCAAGTTGCAACTATTTCTCTGGGCCTATAATAATTTACACTGTTAGGTGTTTTAGGTGCTTATACTTAGTTTATTATTTATTTTAGATGTCTGATGGCGATGGAAAAAAGAAACTTTCTGGTGCAGAGAGTCGAAAAAGAAAGCTGGAGAAGGAAGTGTCTCTGAAAAAGAATACAAGTTCTATTAAAAAGTATTTTGTTCGACCCGGTCCATCCTCGGACGAACACCTGGAGACAGAGACATATAAAACCCAAGATAATTCTACAGCAGAACTCGTCACTTCTACGTCACCGCCGCCGCCGCTGCTGTCTTTGTCGTCGGCAGTTGAAGAAGACGAAGAACCTCCTAGTGCCGAAGCGTCCCCGGAGAATATACTTCGAGAAGGTATAATGAATGATCTCGCGTTATGGCCACAGGTGTTATCCGATAAACAGAGAATATTTTTGATGGAGCGTGGGCCAGTACAGGTAAAAGTGGGTTCATATCCTTCGAATAGTTCGAAAAGATCTTTTTCAAATGCTTATTATACTAAAAAGATGTTAAATAATGAAACCATTTTAAGAAACTGGCTGGTTTACTCTAAGTCAACTGATTCTGTTTATTGTTTTTATTGTAAACTTTTTCATGCTGATGCGACTCCGACTCCTTTTAATGGTGAAATAGGTTACAAAGATTGGCAGCATTTGTCTACTGCTATAGAACGTCATGAAAAGAGTTTAGGGCACCTATCATGTCTTAAGAAACAAATTACATTGAAAACTGTTATTTTAAAAGAAAAGTCGGTAGATTTCTTGCACCAAAGTGAAATTGATCGGGAAAAAAAACGTTGGGTTGCAGTACTCGAACGAATAATCAACATAATTCATTTTTTAGCGAGGCAATGTCTGGCTCTACGGGGAAGATCTCAAAAAATGTACGATTCTGATAATGGTAATTTTTTAAAGCTGGTTGAATATACCTCTAACTTTGATAATGTGCTTGCCGAACACATTGCTCTTATTCAAAAATCCGAGTCACGCCTAACTCATTATCTTGGCCATAATATTCAGAATGAAATAATAAAATTATTAGGAGAAAGAATAAAAAAAACTATTGTGTTGGAATTGACACAATCTAAATATTTTTCCATTATTTTAGATTGCACTCCAGATATTGCACACGAAGAACAAATATCGGTTGTCGTACGGTACGTTCTTTTAAATGCAAACAACAACAAGGCTGAAGTAAAAGAACACTTTCTGGGATTTTTTCCTATTACAGACACTACTGGCCTGGGCTTAACTCAATTTTTGTTAGATTTTTTAATCTCAAACGAAATTGACATACAAGATATGCGTGGTCAAGGTTATGATAATGGTGCAAACATGAAAGGGAAAAATATAGGTCTACAAAAACGAATTTTAGATTTAAACCCGCGCGCATTTTATGTACCTTGTGCGGCACACACCCTAAATTTGGTAGTGAATGACGCTGCTAAAAGTTCATTAGAAATAGTCAATTTCTTTTCAATTGTGCAGGAAATTTATGTTTTTTTTTCTGCGTCAACAGCACGTTGGCAAATACTTGCTAAAGAAGTGCCAACTTTAAGTCTAAAACCACTCTCAAATACTCGATGGGAGAGCAGGGTTGAAGCAGTAAAAGCTCTACGTTTTGAACTGGGAAAGGTGTATGATGCCTTGTTTACTATATATTCCGATAGGAGCAAAGATGCAGAGTCAAGAAATACGGCAAATTCATTATTGGCAAAAATTAAGTCGTTTAAATTCATCTGCTCTCTGCTTGTCTGGTTTGAAATTTTAAGTAAAATAAATATAGTTAGCAAGGCCCTTCAAAAGTCAGACGTTATATTGTCAGAAGCGGTAAAAATGATTAATAATGTAAAAACAAGTTTATCTGAATTCCGCAATGACTCGGCTTTTGAGGAGCTTCTTAACCGGGCGAAAACTGTAGCGGAAGAAGTCGAGGCAATAGTAGAATTTCCCACACCTGCACGCCCTCGCGCTCGTAAAAGGTTGTTTAATTATGAGGCGGAGGATGAACCGATAACAGACGCGAAAAAATATTTTAAAGTAAATTTTTACTACTATTTGTTAGACACCGCAATTACTAAGTTCGACGAACGGTTCGAACTTTTGAATGAACATAATGTAATTTTTTCATTTCTTCAAAAATTGAAACATTGGAAAGATTTGGACTCTGATACAAAAAAAACACATTGCTCTAATTTAGAAAAGAAACTTTGCCATGCTGGCTCTTCAGATGTGGATCAGTTCGACCTCTATAATGAAATCGAATTATTACCGATGTTTATTGATGATTCCACTACGCCGTTGGATATTTTAAATTACTTGTTTACGAATAAATTAATTTCAGTGTTCCCAAATCTGTCCACAGCACTGAGGATATACCTGACACTTCCAGTCACGGTAGCACATAGCGAAAGGTCATTTTCTAAACTAAAAATAATTAAAAACTACCTTAGATCAACATTGTCGCAAAGTAGATTGACAAATTTATCATTAATAAGTATTGAACATGAATTCAAAATTGAAGTTAGTGACATTGTTAAAGATTTCGCTAATGCAAAAGCTCGCAAAGTAACTTTTTTGTAAATACATTTGTGTGTACGAGCAGCGTCCTGTTTGTTATGTAACTATAATAGCAAGCCATATATATTTTATAAATATATTATATGTGTATACATATTTTTTAGGTCTTTACTGTTTGTAAGAAGTTTTTAATTGTTACTTTTTTTAAAATTTTGATTACATTGTGTGAGATGTCTGGCCGCCTTATTATTAATTGAATTCAACTGTGTATAGCTCTTGTTCCTATTATGGGTTTTTATGTTTGTTGGAAGTTTATATTTTTTTTAGTTTCAAAAGTGTTTAGTATAAAAAACATAAATTTTAATAGAATTGTACTTAAAATTTGTTACTATGTCGATACTTGTTAATTAAATTAAACTGTGTGTAGCTTTTGTTCCTATGATAAGTTTTTTAAGTTTGTTGGAAGTTTATTTTTTAGTTTCAAAAATGTTTAATGCAAAATCAAATTTTTTTAACACAATTGTACCTACTTAAAACTCGTTACTATAACGATACTAAGTTGTTTGCACCTGTAATGGCGCATCACATCGTCCAAGAACGTAACAAATTTATAAAGAATGTATATATTATGTGTGAATGTGCCGATGGTGTGGCATTAATGAATAAATAAATAATAGCTTTTCAATTAAATATTTTTGAAGGAACTAGAAAGTTGAAATTTTTTTATTCTTAGAACACCTTCCTTCCTAAAAAAACTTTTTGCTTCCCGACATCATTTAAATTTCACCATTTGCATCTGAATTTCCGTTTGAAAATATAACTATTAGGATAGGACTTTTGGAAATAACAACGCAAAGTTTACACGTGGAATTTTATTTAGGTGAAACGACGATAGACAAAATTACATGTACCTATCTTCTATGGCGTTCAGTTGCAGAGAAAGTTGCAAGCGTAACAACTTAAAATTAACTTAAATCAAATATTAAGTGTTGCCACTTAATTACTTAATGCAGCATCTTTAACAATAACTGTTAGTATTGACCCCGATCCTACTAGAGGGCGCCAGAGTACTGGTTGCACACGGGCGCCACAAGGGCTAGAGACGCCTCTGATGCTAATGCTGATGAAGCTAACTGATCAGTGTGGTATAAGGTCCACAGCAGTACTACCAAATCGACCCTGACTTTAGTTTTATCATGGAAAGTATGAATTTTAGGAATAGAGGTTGCCTGTCGCATACGATTGTTTCTAATTAAAACAAACTGAACCCTAGCCGGCTGTAAATACCTAATTTACCTACTGCTCATGCATATCGTTCTGCGATATTGTATACACATATTCGATATGCTATTATTCACCTTGAATTGTTGCATGCATTGCTGAAATAAATACGGTTTGATTGAAACCATCACGATAGCCGAATTGCAGTTCTAAACATAGCTTAGACTAGACTGTAGATAGCAGCTTTTTTAAAGGTCATCATTTACCACAAGAAGCTATCGATAACTATCAAGGGTTCATTCGCCATCAAGAGTCTTACAAACATTTGTGTTAGCAGCTATATTAAGAAATCGGATGAGATTCCTGTCAAACGTTACTTAGTATTTAAAAAAAAAGACGTGTGGCACTCGGGGACTGCCGCAGTAAAGCTATTGCATAGCATTTTTTTGCTGGATTACGCATGCGCAGTGTTAGGTTATTTCGTTACGGAATTCCTGGATTCGCTCAAGGTCCGCGATAGAAGCTATGCAATAGCTTAAAAACGTTCTTTAATTTTGTTTCTGTTTTATGTGTATAGATCAGCGGTCTAGCTTCCATAGATACAAGTATATGACGTGGTGCGATGAATATTCATTTATTTATTATTCATTTACATTTTATTGTAGTCAATTTATCCGTAAGTTAATGGGATCATTGACTGTTTAATAGTGGAAGCGTTATTACGAATTTGCATTCCTTAAAAAACTAACTTTCCTAACACTTACTACGGATTACTACGGAAACACGTGAAATAATGATCCAATTATAAATAATTACAATAGCTTGTTAATTACAAAGTAACTTTTAAGTAAACAGGGAAAAATTCATTTAAAACTACGTGGTCATCTCATTGCATTGACACGTAGCAAATATCAACTGTCAGAATATTTTATTACATTATGTGGATCACTTGAAATATCTTCGTTTGAAGGAGTCTGTAGATAGTAGGTACAGCTGCTTCTTATGTACTTTATACAAATGTAAATATGTACCATAATAGTCGTAAACCTTAGTCAATAATAACTAGAATTCATTTAATTTATATATACTTAGTTGCATTTTTGTTAGTGTTCGGTAACTCAGTATAATAATTCAAAGAATTAACTTTATATGCTATCTAAACTTAAATGAGACTATCGTCAGCAATAATCAGGTCGATCAGATCGTCTCCGGGACCACCAATCCCGTATCCCGGGCCCCGGGGAAATTATCCCGGACCGGTAAGTTAGCTCATAACTCACAAGCTAGCTGCAACTTGCAATGGGAATATTTATCTTCGAAAGTGCTATTTTTTCTATGCAATATTTTTGTCATATTTTACAGCTAGCAAAAGTATAAACTCATTTATGAGAATTGTTCGGTTTCATATGGCATACTCTTTTCATGCACACCTCTACCTTCGTGGATTGTGGGTTCGATTCGCTCCAAGAACAAAAATATTTGGTTCAACAAAAATAAATTGTGTTAGGATGCTTTTAGGAAACACTTACCTACAAGTTGATAATCTGTTAATGATATTAATAGACTAAACTATTTGCTATAAAATCCTACTAAAATCTTAAACTACTGCTAAAAATGCTTATGTATGCATTTACATATCAAATACGGGTCAGACGACGTGTCTGTGAACATAAATAAACAAAGGTAATACACGCCGCTGAAAGCCATTACGTAGTGCACCAGTAACACCATACCATACCCCATGCTATACCAGGAACATACATACCATCACTAGAATGGTCCGATCTTACTTACATTAAAAAGCTGCTTCAACGTCTGCAACTCCAGCTTTTTAGGTATGTAATATAACCTGGGTGAGGGGTATAATTTACGAAAATTTATTATACCTACAGCTATAAAAAAAATAAAAAAACCATTTTTTTCTATAAATTATTTCTTGACTGTGTAGATAAAATGATGGGTTTGCCTGACTGGGATCTCATGAAGTAAAATGTTTATTTGCGTAAAACATTTTATTTTGTTTTATTTAATAAATTGTCTTGATATCAATCAGAAACCGATGTACCAGTCTTCTAAGTATACTCATAGAAATATACCTACTCGTAAAAAAATATCAAGTTTCATCCAGTAGTAACAATTCTGTGTCGAAAACTCCCTTCATAAATCTGAATTAAGTTTTGCCGGACGGCAAGAGCCTAGCCGGCAGCCTCCAACAGGTGTACCTACCTACCTACCTACCTACCTACCTAGCTACATACCTACCTAGCTACCTCGGGCACACGTTTTTAATAACAAAATACGGTTCATGATATACTGCCGGGGTTATTGCACCTTTGCATACCTTGTGCAAAGCATTGTTTCTGTACATCGAGCCGGAATTGAGATAAATGGATATGTGCTGTGTTTTTGTGAGAAAATGTACCTAACGGAATATTTGTAGACTTTTGTACGTGAGATACTAAGGTGCCCAGTACAAGCCTCGATAGTAAGAAAAAGCAACGGAGTATTTGTATGCACTATTTTGTACGTAAATTGAGCATGATGACAGTACAGTCAGCAAGTCAGTCAGTAAATGATGAGATGAAGATTAAATAAGTGTTAATGTAGACTGCGTCAACTGCGCGCCCCACTACTGTCATAACTCAAAATAATGTCTTAACTATTTATCGATCATTTCTTAATAATATTTTGTGTTATGTACATGTTAATGTATGCATCTAGTCAGCGCTCTCATAACCTCACAAAAAAACTTACCTTTGTACATGCCATCTATCTATACATTGAGTTGTCATCTCACTAGAAAATGACTATTATCATCCCACACATCCTTATTTTTGATGCACGATGTACTCACAGTTGGTCGCAAAATATTGGTCACGATTAAAAAACAGCCGCCTACCAAATGAGCTCGCAGTCAGCTCTACAAATCATAGGATTATAAAATTTAACGTACCACAGCGTAAAATGCCTACTAATGGTAGTGTTTGCCTGCGACTTCTTCTGTGTTCTCACTTTTAATCATATTGTTTGTAACTCACAGCATTAACGACGATAAAATGATTTTGGGCTTTATTGGTAATCATAATTTTAATCTAAAATCTGGACAAAAAAAGTTTACCTACAATGTTTTTGATAATTAAATATTCATTCGTATCTACACATTTAGACACAACATTTATTTGTGACATGATATTTGAAAAAACAGTTTACACGTATAACTTGCGCTTTAAGTTTCAATAATAAATAGAGCAAATACTAGAACCAGCCCAGTGTCTCTAAAATACACGTACAGACAAACCATCCAACATCCTATCTGCGAATAATAGACTTTGTATTGAAACTGATAGTCGGGTGCGGCGGGCGGCGGGCGATGCCGAGGGGAGAGAAATTTACATTTATTGCAATCCATAACCAGATTACTGGATAAAAGCAGTTTATTTTATAATTTGTTCCTCCATTTGTGTGAAGATGGAACTTTATTTCACTTAACAGGTGAAGAAAGTCAATAAATTAATTGTAAGATTCAAGGGTAGTTTTGAATGCAGCCGGCGCTTTGGTGTTGGTGAAAAATCATACATACAAATAAAATACAATACATACAAAAAATAAACCTGCGATCTTGCTTTGCATCGATCATAGTTGAGGCCATTTTGAGCCCATACGTGACGATGTGCTTAGGTCATTTTTTAGATAGAATTGATTACCCAATAAATATTTACCAATCCTAAAGACAAGTCCAGTCGGCTTTATCCCGAATACAGATTATTTCGACCGCCATTTTTATTTCCTGATAAAAAAGTCTAATTCGTCAAAGATAATAAAAGTCACATAATCTCGCATAAAGCCGCAGGTTGTCAACCCCTGGAACTTTTTTAATTGAATTGCCAGAGGTGCCAAACTAATTAGCGGGTGTTAATTTTCGTCATAACTTTTGATGAATGTCTTGCATTATTTAAGAACTAGAAGTAGGAACATACATGTTAAATTTCTGGACGCTGTTTCCTGGAGGTTGAAATGAGGTATAAATATGTAGGGGCTGTTTTCCAGACTGTGTTGAGAACTATTTTAAGTATATGTGTTTAGTACTATTATGTTAATTTCTGGGAGATGTTGGGATTAAAAATAAAGGGTTTTTAACGCGCAATCGGGTTATTTGACTTTTTTTTTACAATCTACATAGGTACATGTAGGTAGTGTTTTTTTTTTCAACTAGGTACGTTGTTATTTATTAATTAGTCTGGTGCTAAAATAATACCTTTAATAAATATTTCCGTTGCAAACTAAGCAAAGCTATTATGGAAACTAGGTTACAGATAAACTCTTTTTATACATAATATCGGTAAATTATGTCACAAAGTATGAAAAACTTACAAGCCGGTGCGGTTAAATATCCGCTTTTTTCTTTCCCGAACAAAGTCACTTAGCAACTAGCCATAACTTAGGTAACTTAACAACAGGTGTGCGGCTCATTTAACTTGTGTACTTATTCACAACTTTTCTCAGCTTTCACAAGAAGCTTTTCTGTTCACTTGTAAGTTGTAAACCGGAGAATTGTGGAGTTTTTTTATTGCCTTTGCATCCAATCTGGAAAATATACATATAATGATGTCTAGAGATTGCTTTCAGCGATAAGACCGCCCATTGTACATTTTGTATTAGTTTTTTTTTGTTATTTTCGTATTATACTTCTTCGTTAGTGTACCTACGATAAAATATTTTTCATTAATTCATCTAGCTGATCACTAGCTAGACGTTTCGTACCTACCTACAATATCTTCTCGATTATATTAGTAAAAAAAAATTGAATAATAGAAAAATACAATAAAAAAATATATTGAATAAGTTTAAAAACGTGTTTGTAGAGTTAGTTATACTATGTGAACACGGCTGCATCTCAGGATGCTGACAAAGTTGCATGTAAGTGGAACTATTCGTCTACAACAGGTGTATACAAGTGGCAGCAACTTGCATCGCTTACCAAACTTACCCACTTACCCACAAACTTACACTCAAGCTTTTCTCATTGTTATTTTGTTAAATGTTTTATTAACTTTGTTTGTTTAATGACTATATTTTTATGAATACTAAAGTCTCTAGTGTTGTCAAAGATCCTTATAACAAATTAGTAAAAATATTAAGTTTTAGAAACTACTAACTTTCTCATACCAAGTTAGTTTTAAACTGTGTTACCTACTTTAGTTTTCCTAATGTAGGACCTGCTTTGGCTTACATAAAGTAATTAGGTTAGTTTAAGTAATTAAGTAAAGTAATTACTAGGTACCTATGTACCTGCTTAGCCACTGGTCGTGCTGTAGAGTTGGCCAAATATTTATGTAGAGATATATATAACACAGTTTTAGCATCGACACGAAAAGAAGAAGAAGTCAAAGGAAATCATGATGAACTATTTTTCTTAGTTTAAAAATTACAGTTTCCAATGCAAAATGAATCTGTCAAATATTAATTTTATTAAAATTAGTCATATTTATTTTTGGACCAAATAATAATATTTTTCTATCACGCATCTATCGAGTTTTCTTTTACTAATAGTAACTAGTAAGTTTAGTTGTAGGTAATTTGATAGTTTAGATTGCCTTATGTTTGGGCCCCTTGCCAACTCGCAACAGCACTCAATCACCAGTGGATCGTGAACATATCTAATGAACGAAGATGAGCTGATGCTTCACTAATACGGGAGCAGTAATTGACTAGGTACTTACTTACTTTATTTACTACTCTTACTACCTATTTATCTATCAGGATCACAGCTAAGTTGGTAGTAGCTCTGCGTTCCATGCTGTGGGTCGTGGATTCGATTCCCACACTGAACAAATGTTTGTGTGATGAACTTGCAAGCTTTGTTTGGGGCTAGAGTTTGATGTGTGAAATGTCTGTGAATATTCATTTATTTTTATCTTAAAGATTTAGTTTCTCCAAAAAAATATGCGTGACGGTTTTCGAGAAGCCATTCGAATAAAATTCAAACTAAAAAAAAGGAATTACTAAATAAAAATTGCCTTGTTCATTTTATGATTGATCTGATAAATTAGTTTTTTAACTTTATCTTAATAGCAAAAACTCTAATGTTTTTCTGATGCTGACTGTACCTAGGCTGATAAATAGGTATGCAGTTAGCAGGCGTAGATACGTAATATTTCGTTTGTATACCTATGTCGCTAGATGTGAATGTTCGCCACTAGTAATCGTAGGTACTCATCGAACCGCACAAAACAGAAGCCGGGGTGCATTGAGAGCTAAAACTTTTCGTAAACTTCTTTTTGCTCATGATTTGCGAGCCTTTTCATATTATAAATGTTAAAGTTTAATTTACAAATTTGTATTTTGGCAATACTCGTACATATAGGTACATGCCAATAAGTTTCAAAAAGCCTGGAGCCTGAAGGAATTACTTACATTTATTTTAACAGGATGGAACATATGTAATTTTATATGAGGGTAATTTGGATGCCTTTTAAGATGCGTCACATTTAGAGTTCTAGACGATTTCTTCGGAAACAAACGAAGCGCGGACAGAGTCGTGACCGAAAGGTACCATCCTTTACCATACCAGAAATTTGTAAAGTTGTAAGGAAACTAAAAATGAATTGTTTACATTCAAGATAACATAAGACCAAGCTATGTAAGCTTATCATAAGCTTATCGTATCATTGGGTGAAAAATAAAAGTTTAAGTAGACCAAGCTAAATCCAAAAAATATGTCTTTTCTACAGCGTCTACCTACTACATATTAATCAATTGATTGTGTCGTTGATATTCGCCATTTAAAAGTGTCCGACACACGCGGCTGGCTCTGGCAGCTAATACCGGGATCTGCGCTCGCTTGAAAAAGCCACTCAAACAAATACCTAACTTGTTATCGAACCATCGACCTGCGGTATTTCTACATAATAAATAAGCGTTTTTTATTCAAATTTTCATTTAAATCGATTTGACTGATGCGGCATGTAAAATCACAAATAACATTTTTTACAGTGCGCTCTTTATCGGACTTCGAACAGAACCAAAGCAATTCTACCTAGATATGCGTCAAAATGGTTGAAACTCCTTCGATAAAATAATAGCAGACTAAAAAATACATTTGTTCACATAGTTTATAAATAGGTTATGATAAATGCAAATTCAAATCATGTATGTACATAGAGTTTGCACGATAACTAACGAAGGCTTTATGTCCTATCTTATCTGTAATGAAGTCGTATTTACCTGCAATTAACGTCTCTGCAGGCAAACAAGCAGGCAATGAACGTAAGGCTCTGATACGTGCTAGATTACTCTCATTCGAATATCTAAAGGAAATACCTAGTTAGATTATGAAGCACATTATCTTAGTTAATATTTATTCCAAGTTCTTGATAACTAAAAATAACAGCTAGATGCATATTTTAGCTGAGCATTGAGCTGCATTGAGGCGCAACGTTTATAAAATGTTTCAAAGTAATATTAATTATGTAAAAATTTCACATTATTGTTCACGTCATTTTTCTACAAAAAAAACAGACGAAAAAGACGCCAGTTATTAAAAATCAAAAGCAAAATCAACGCGTGCTCGTACGAAGTTCTCGTTCATTTTGCTCAAAACGGTGTGATTAATATAAGCTTATATTCAACTAAACACATTATTTCATATGAGTTGGCTTCTAAACCAGGTATTATTAGCTAGGTACTCGAGTAGGTAGGAAGTAGGTAGGGAGTAGGTAGGTAGGTATACTGAGAGGCGCGGTCGCTCAGGCGAGCAATAAGTGCGTGCTCACTTACCGTGTAAGAGATTTAATTCCGTTTTTATGTGGTTTTTAACTAATCCTTATGAGTCACAAGGCATTCTGAGGTAAAAATCTGGTTTTATTTTTTTATACATCCGGTAGAATACATAAATACACAAGTAAGTACCAGTTATTTTACTTAATAGGCGTGCATGTCTATGACAAAAACGTTGTAAAGAAAAGTTTAGACGCAGAATTCTCGATTTAAACAAAATAAGTAAGTAAGCTTTAAAATAAATCAGAATATAAATAATTTATAATATGTAAATCTTCGCATAGACCCTCTACGAAAACGTAGAGAGTACAGACCTCTACGTCTACAATAGTTATTTTTTTCTACTTCTTTTCAATACTATCTTAACACAATCAGAAATAGGTTAAAAGAACACAAAAGATTAAAAGAAGTGTATTATTTACACCAACAGTGTAAATAATTCATGAGAAATAACATAATATCTTCATGTCCACAGTAACACCGCAAATCCTCAGGACATTATTTCCAACGTCAACGAGACAGTCTCATTGTTTCAGATTCCCGGGATAACAGAATCCCGCGATCCCGACATTAGTTTGGATTCCGGGACACATTACTCGGACTTGCGACATTTCTTTGTAAGCCAGGTATTTAATAAATCTGTGGGGACAAATGTCTGGGGTTACAAACACCTTTTACAAAAAAAACGATATACTTATACACAACACTTCTTTAAAATCTCTTCTCATAGACAATAATTAACAATAGCATTTAACTAATTGTCACAATGATGACTAGACTTTATTTATCAATGTCCTTATGCATAAGGAAATGCTCAACATTTCATAATAATTGTTTAACATCCATGCATTATTTATACCTACAAATACATACAAAGTAATCCCTTTATTGCGCAAATCATTCGATATCTGAGTGCACCTTTAGAACATTTAATAATCCGCTGATCCGCTTATGTCGTATGATACTTATGTGCCGTGCGGTGAACAGTCAGCATATACATGAAAGCAATATATTTAATGTATCTGCTCTATAAAATAGTATTATAACAGCTTAAGTTAATAAAGTACAGAGTACATATACTTCGCGTACAGTAAACGAGTCTCATCTCAACACAATGACATAATAAACATTGGAAAACAACACAAGATTTGCAATCGCATTATGTGCAAATTCCATTGAAAACATAACGAAGACTGTGATTGTATGTGAAGAATATATATGTTATTAAATTTTTATGTTTCTTTATTTAACAAACACTAAAATTTAAAAACATATTTTTTTAATCAATATATCTAACCTAACCTAAAAACTACTTCGATAATTCCCTTGTATGAGCTCTTGATAATATGTACATATTATGACGCTATGTAAACACACATTCGGTAAAGTTATCCCTTGTACACAGAAAGAATTACAAATTTTACAGTATTAACAATATAAATACATGAAACAATTGACCTGTCTGCATACCGTGGCAAGCAATAATTTAATTTTAAATTAAATTTATTGTACGAACGAAACCAATGTATGGAGGCAGCATCAGCAGCGTGACGTAGCATGTCGTGGTGTGTGGCCAATTAATCACGTTCTGTGTTCAGTTCCATCCTTTGCTAATCTTGAGAAAGGAGCTAGCTTAGGCTGAAGATATACTGAGATTTCACATTTATAGCTTGAAGGTATATTTGAAGAACTTCTATATTGTTTAATACTTTCGTCTTTCGTAAATTTAGGTTTCTCCTAAATTTCTCTTAACCTTTTTACCATCCAGGGTTGGAATTGTAAAATACGTAGGTATCTATTATACGATACGTATAGGAGTCTTGAATAGTTGAAACTGTGAGGCGTTGACCAAAATGTTAGCTTAAAAAAATTATACGCTAAAATTCTTCGCCAGCACATAAACTTTTGACAGCATATTGGGCATTTGACCGTTTTTTAAGTTTATCTATCACGTATCATAATTTTGAGCTGTAGGCTTTTTTTCTTTTCACTCAAAACAGTTTTTCCTGTCTCCCATTGCACCCCAGCCTACATTTATATTTAGGGGGTGTATCGGTACGTGACGAGGCATTCCCGTTCAGACTCGGACCCCCATTGTCTAGCGGTAAACGGTGTTGGTTACCGTAATGGAACCTTCTTAATGCAAGTAGGTTAGGGACAAGTGCTGGTTTAGGCTTGGTTGGTTTTAAAAGGGCGTATTTTAAAAGTATAGGTTCCTAATGCATTTCAATGTAACCGAAATTTTGGGAAAATAAGGTACTTAGTACCTACCCGATAAAATCCCGTGTAGTAGGTATTTTGACTATGTGGCTTGAAAGTTATTATACATATTACTATTATGTTGTATGTAACCTACATTTATGGTATTTTCATAGAATTTTATTGAAAAAGTTTTTGAATCACAATAGTTCAACCTATGCATTGAGTAAATACACACACAACAGGAAATTATAGCAATTTTATGAAATAACATTTTTATCTATTAATTACATCTCTACCTGATTTTGGATTAAGATAATAACAAAATTTTGGTTATGTATAGTAATCATCATTACATGTTCTCTGATAAAAGCAAAATCAAAACAGTATTAAACTTGGTACTTTAAAAACTGTAAAATAGAACTCATAGTAGGAAAATACCACTACCAACAAATTATTAAAATAACACAGACTGATTTATTGACAGCGTAATTCACTCAGAGCTTTTAAAATCGTATTCAAAATTAGCCAGACTATTTTTGTTGACACCTGAAGCCCCCAATTAATTCACAAAATGAACCACCGCTCAATTGAACAGCGAATGAAGAAAATAATTCAAATCGGCGTGTGCCAATCTATTCCGGACGCCGCCGTCCGGCCGGACAGCCGGTCCTGACGTGCAACTTTAATAACCGAGAACCGGACACGGTTATTTTTGCGAGCCTATTCCTGAACCCGACATTCGATATCCGGTATTGATATCTGATGATTTGATGTGCTATCCGGATTGCGCCAAGGGGCTTCCACCGCAGGGTATTTTTAAAATTGTGTTTTTATTAAAAGTCAAAGCAACTGAAATACGCTACGTGCCTACAGCATCTTCAATCCATAATTTATCAAATAATCAAAAAGTTTTTATTTTATACCACAGAAAAGAGGGGACTCTTCTAACACATATGTAGTTTGGAATACTTAAAAGAAGAGTTCCCACCCCAACTATGTATAATCTTGTTATAAAAATAAAAACTTTTTGATTTTTGATTTTGATAATTTATAGAATCCTTTTAGCACTTATATCTTGAACATTGTGATCAAAACTAGATCTAGGATCTTGGTAAAGCTTTAGTGCGTTTATTTATTTTCGTATGTCTGATTGTTTGTTTCTATTGTTCTAGGAATGGTGGTGAATGGTTTCGTAAATGTGGTTATAACGACGATAGAGAAGAGGTTCGGACTGAGGTCCATGCAGACGGGCGTCATCGCGGGAGGGTAAGCTGACACTTGTCATGTCCTATATTTTATTTAATAAGGGGGAGGGTTTTAAACTACTTCTTCGTGTTAAGGCCTAACTTGCAACGTGACTTTGGCAAAGGTGGCTAACCCCCGCCATTGTATAAAAAATGAATTGAAAGGGGGGAGGATTGGGATACAAGCGTTATTGATTACTGAATTCGAGGGAATGCAGTAAGGTTGTATATGGATTGAAAACTTGTTGACTCACTGACCTTTATGGTGGCCTAGATTCTTCACGAGGGACTCCAGGTCTTTATACTACGCGAGAGCTGTCATGCAGTCTACAAAGCACAGCTAGATCTTCAAATGGTAAATGATAAAAGTCCAAAAGTAAAGCAACTAAATGGTGAAGTAACAAAGTAAAGTAATAAATAAGATTAACGTTGGTTTGAGATGAGGTAATTCTTTGACCTTCACCTTCTGGACTTCGCCTGGGAAGTATTAGATCACGCGATGTGAGTTCAATGTTTCGTTAAAAAGATTTCAACGCGTACTAGTTATAGTTACTTCTAATTATAACCATTACATAACAGCCTTTGAAAATCTGTAGATTTATTGTAAGAATTTTGACATAATCTTGCATTTGATTCAGATTTTGTTTGTTCCCTAGGTATGACATGGCGTCCTTCGTCTGTCTAGCCCCCGTCACATATCTCGGGGGACGCAGCAGTTCCTCCAAACCCCGATGGCTGGGCTGGGGGGTACTTCTCATGGGGACCGGATCCCTACTTTTCGCGCTGCCGCACTTCCTCGTCTCGCCATACAGGATAGCCAGCGAAGAGTCTGACGATCTTTGCAGTGCTAACAGAACCGTAAGTGTTTATAATGAAACTTATTATTTCTTGGTTTCAGCAACGAAAATTCACTAACTGAGAAGTTGGGTAAATTACGAGCAAAATATTTAAAGTGAAGGCAGGAGTAATGAATTACGGGAATCTCTTTGACGTAAACCTAAAATACTTTAAGTGCCTCTCAAAATGTCTTCTAGACGCAAAGACATTTTTCAAAGTTCTCAATACAAGCTGTTCCGAAACTCGACTTAACAGGGACTCGCAATCTGAATGCACTTCAATAGTCGTCTGCTCATTCAATCTGACAATAGACTGAGTTCGATGAGTTTAATTAAATTAGTAGGTAATCAAACCTTTGATTGGGCTAGCTAGAATATTTGAGTAAATTTTGAAATAGAACAGATTTATTGTTAGAGATACGAAAGGGGACGTACAGGTGGGGTTTTTCTTTCAAAATTGTAACCTTATGGAATCTTATTTCATAATAATTGACTATCTAGCTCAATTGTATGCCATTTTTGCGTCGAACGTCGCGAATTATGTGGACCTCTGTCATGACGAGCTTTATCACCAATCGTCTAAGACTGCCATAACGAAGAACTGCGTTTTTACATCTCAGAAACCTTCTACCAAAGAGGGAATATTATATTGACTGGACTGGACTGATGACAAGTTCATTATGTGGTTGTCTTCAGCTATATTTTTACTTCTGTTGTTGAAAGCCTTGGCTGGGCTTGGCATGCATGCCTGAAATGTTGAGTATACAATAAGTTGATGATGTATGGTTGTCCCCAGCTGTCCCCTCGGTGCGGGGAGGCGGGGGCCACAGAGACGGAAGGCGGCGCGTGGGCAGTCGCCATATTTGTTTTCGCGCAGCTCCTTCACGGCGCGGGCGCCACTCCACTCTTCACGCTCGGTGTCACGTACATCGACGAGAACGTCTCCAAGAAGATGTCTTCGGTCTATTTAGGTAAGTGTTCTATGCACTTGGCATTTAGGAAGTAGCAGGCATTTTAAAGACTTTTCCATCATGCGTAAAGTTACGTTGATAATTGGGTAATGTTTAGTACCGCATGATCAAGAAGAATGTAGAAGCTATGTTTGAAGATCGTATTTGAAAACTCAGCTAGGCTTATAAATAATTAAGAAAAACTAGAGATTGATCCCAGTTAGGCATTAAAATAAATTGTTTTGATTACCTAGTGTCACAATGTAAAAGTAGGTACCTGTGTAGGTACATTGTGTTACTTTACTCTAAATCAGGGATCCCCAAACTATTTTGGACAAGTGACCCCTTTTCCAAAATGAAATCTTACCTCAGACCCCCATGGCCAAATAACCTACTTTTAAGATCAACCCCCTTACTCATAATGGTCCGCTAACTTAAAACAGCTGCTATAGTGTGTTATTTTTCATTCTGACTTGAAGAACTGGTTGATTTAATAGGGGTCGATTTTAAGACCTCCTCGACCCCCACAATCAGTTTTCGTTTATATCGACCCCTAGGAAACCAATATCGACCCCAAGGGGTCAATATCGACCACTTTGGGAACCCCTGCTCTAAATTATTGGCAACACGTTTATGTGGTCGTTTATCATGTTGTTTTCCTTGAGAGCACGAAGGTACGCTCATAATTGTTCGAAATAGCTGGTTGCACCTGATGGCGAGTGTGTGCCGACATGAGTAATTGGCAGGCTGGCCCATTGGTGACCGCAGAAATGCATTAGATCCATCTCCGCTAGCCGACTCGGATCGCAATACACACAAACCTGTAGGAAATACCTTAGGTATACTTAGGTAGGTAATTGAAATATTTGTGTGCGTAAGGCTGGTATCGAGAAACATGCAAACAAAGCTCAAGGATTAGATTTTTTTTGCTAGGTCTTACTTAACCACGGTCAAGATTTGTTCTGTATATTTAGAAATCAAAAATCTCTTCTAACAACACTGAATTACAAAAGACTGACCTACCAACCTCATACATCTCAACCTACTTACTTAAAGTTCCAACCATGAAACAAAAGACAGTGGCAGCGACCACGCTGGCAAAGTGGAAGTGGGACATTGCTGACCGACTAACGGCTAACTAGAGTATGCGCCACTTTTTATTCTACCCCCTGTATAAAGCTCAATGAAACAAGGCGAAAATGATAGCTTCTATTACTTGGCGTAAGCGAAAAGCCGCGTTACAGCTACTAACTGGTCATTACAACGCCAGCGTATGGCCGAGTGGTTTCCCGTGTTTATCACCTCTTACTCGCCACGGAGTTAAAATATAACACTGATGGGAACATTTAATGAGCACCACTAAATGCGAGTTCCTAATGATGATACGGACGATATAGTGTACCTGTGATGTGGACAATGGGAGGTATTTAGAGTTATGTATGGAACTTTTAAGTAGTGAGGTTTTGGTACCAATAATTATTGTCAAATAAGAGATCGGAGTAAAAAAAGGCGTCATTAAAATTTAATCCACAATATATGTATAAGTAGATACTGTTAGTTTTTTTCAAGTGAACAAGGATCTTACGTCAAATGCAACAACAAATGAAAGTTAAAATCAATGAAAGTTTATTTAGTATAATTACAAAGACTAACAATAATAATGTTGAACAGAAGAACAGTATTTTTGCGCTTTAAACTTTTCACTTTTACGAAACAAAAAGTCGCCAGTCACCGACACTTCCTTCGGCCGGCAAAGAGCGAATCACTCCAGCGCCATTCAGCACCTCGAGAGCACTCCCGGCCCCGGGGCGCATTCACCGCGCTATCGAGATCCCACGAACCCCCGCCCCCGCCCTTAAGCCGCGCCGTACCCACAAGCGAGGCGATAAAGCATAGCTTAGACCCTGAAAATTTGATATATTTTTTATTTATTTACTACAGATTTTACTAAATCAATAAATAATTTATAATAGTTTGACATAATTCGACTGCATGAGCATTGTACGTAGTACATCGAAATACGTACCTAGATTGAGGCTTTCAACTGTTCTGTCAAGTCGCTTCTGTTAAAACCTTGAACTTGTAACGAAAATTAAATCAAATCATGTTCATTGTCTGTTAATCCAGGTAGTACAAAAATGATGATGAATACTAGGTGACATTCTGATTCATAGCATACAATTAAAACCAAATTAATTATGTACCTACTAAAAGCTAAATGAATTAACCTTATCTCCAAATAAGTCGCAACATTCGATAAATAATGAATAGTAGCCGTTATATACACAATTAATAACCTTAAGACCCATTCAGTAAAACTTTTTTTTTTTCTTTTTAATCTAGGTAGAATCTAAGTGAGTAGAGCAACTGAAATGAGCTTTTGGTGTGCATCCACCCTAACACTTGTAGGTTGCTTTTAGCTGAGAAAACAGTGGGAGCGGGTGTTAGAAACGCGATATTACAGACGTTTAGCACTCACAGCTGATCCGGTGTTTGTTCGCGTGACGCCGCATTAAATACACATTTTCAAAGGGTTTTTGAGATCGTGACGAGTGATTTTATATCGATACAAATCTCAAACTACTATTTTACTTAAACAAATAAGTAACTTAAGTAACTGAACCATTGGCATATTTCTTTAATAAATGTTTTGATGAAGGCATCTTTCCGGAACAACTCAAGCTCGCCAAAATAGTTCCAGTTTACAAAAAAGGATCGATTAGTGATCCAACAAATTATCGGCCTATATCTCTGTTGCCGACTATATCAAAGGTTTTTGAGAAGTTAATAAAATCTCGACTCCTATCACATTTTTATAAAAATAGAATATTAAACTTGCAGCAGTATGGTTATCAAACATCAGTTGGCACAGCCGATGCTGTAAATGCCCTTATTGACGACGTTGTTGTGAAATTAAATGGTAAAAAAAAGGTTGCCGGTATTTTTTTGGATTTAAGTTCTGCTTTTGACACGGTGGACCATGACATTTTAATAAATAAACTGGAACACTACGGAGTGCGAGGTAATGCTTTGAGTTTATTTAAATCTTATTTGAATAACAGAAAAATGTATGTAGAAATAAAAACGACGTCAAGCGATGGTATAGAATGCGTTCATAAATCTAAATTAACGGATATTATAACGGGAGTACCGCAAGGCTCTATATTAGGACCGATTTTATTTATAATTTTTACAAATGATTTAATTAATTACATTAATAATATCTTACCTGACATTGAATTAATTGTATACGCTGACGATACAAACGCCATTGTTAGTTCAGATGATATGACTTCTCTTAACACAAGGATAGAAACAACGATGTCTGCTTTCCAAAACTGGTTTACAGCAAATAAACTCAACATTAATGTTAAAAAAACTAATATCATGCTTTTTAAATCGACAGTAAGAAAAAACGACCACATTGTAACCAGCCTAAATAGTGATGCAATACAATGCGTTAACCATGTCAAGTTTCTGGGTGTACACATAGATTCTCTTCTCAACTGGAAAAATGAACTTGACAGTATAGAAAGTTCTGTCGCATCAGCTTGTTATGCATTACGAACGCTGCGTGATGAAGTCAGCATAGATCAATTAAAAATGGTATATTATGCATTGGTTGAATCAAAAATTAGATATAGCATTCAGTTTTGGGGCAATAGTTACAAATATAATATGGACAAGGCTTTTATAATCCAGAAGCGTAGCATACGGACCATCGTCAGAATCTCTCAAACAGAGTCATGTAGAGAATATTTCAAGAGTCTAGGGATTTTAACAGTGCCAAGTCTATACGTGCATGTACTTATGTGTTTTTTAGCAAAAAACTTGTATCAATATGAAACAGTGGAGGAATATCATACACGATCTAATAGTAGAAAAAAGAACCTAAAAAATAAAATAAATCCTACACTTAATATTATAAAACACTGTACTAGGTATCAAGCCGTAGAAATTTTTAATAAACTGCCATTAGACATTAAATCTGTTATTTATAAATCACCACTACTTAAAAAGTACCTGAAGACTTACCTCTTAGATAAATGTTTGTACTCGCTCGAGGAGCTTTGAAATATGAATGTTTGTAATTAATAAGTATTATCTCTTTTGGACACTGTGTTTTTATATTTTATGGATTCTTATTTTAATTTTAATTATTATTTTGACATTTGTATTTTATGATTTCTGTATTTTATGATTTCTGTATTTTGAATATTTCCGCATACAATGTAATTTTGTTTTCTGGAATAAATGACTATGACTATGACTATGACTTATTAAGCCACAAAGTCATAAACAACGCCGCATAAAATTCAAATTTTTAAAGCGTTTTTGAGATCGTGACAATGACAAGTGATTTTATATCGATTCAAATCTAAACTACTATTTTTTTTACTACCTACCATTTACTGTAACTTTAAACAAATAAGTAGGTAACTTATCCACATACTGTGGTTAAACATAAAATGAAAGACACGACCTTATGTTCAGGCACGGTAGACATATAATATTAACATATTATGTAAATTGACCCAAAATAACATTTAAAAGAGCATCCTCCGTAACATTTATTTCTCTAATAATTCTAAGACCCCACTTACACTTTAGTATAATTGTGATCCTAATGTGTGCGTAGACCCTTACATGTCTGAATAAGTATTTACTTTTACTTGTTCACTAGCATCACCAAACCACCAATAAAATAATGCAAATGGTCTGCAGATAGCACAACTTTTTCGTATAAATTTTAATCGACTTTAAAAAGGAAGTTCCTACTTTCATTGGTTTAATATAGGTACATTTTTTCCGATCATAAAGGACGATTTTTTCCTAAACTAAAAGATTAATGAAAAATCTAAATATGCAGTTATTGTTTTTATTATAAATCGGATGTATGGTCTCTTTCATATCATTTCTCTCAATCTTGTGGTTTCGGACTTGGCCATAACCGTCCTTCTCAAAAACACACCCTGAATACATGTGTACATGTTTTTTCTGAAAATAAATTTATCTTTATCTTTAATAAATATTTTTATCTTTTTTTTTTATCTTTTTAATACATACTGTAATTAATACTGGTATTTTGTTAGCAAATATAATGAGTGTATATTTCCAGGTGTGTACTACACAATGGCGGTGGTGGGTCCAGCGCTGGGCTACGTCGTGGGCGGCCAGATGCTCACTATCTACACCGACTTCGTCTCTGTGGATTCTAGCTCGTAAGTTATTATGTGCACCAGGTTAAGCTACCAATCTAGATGCGTGACCAGTATAGAGATTAACCTTTCTTGTGTCTTAACCTATCTGTCAAAAACCGGCTTGTATTTAATGTTTTTGAAGTAATATTCTCGACGGTCAGTATCTGAGGTTTCCTGAAATCAAGAGCGGATCCAGCTTTGGCGCCAGGGGGGGTCACATAGTCGTGGTCAAGTCAAGAACTTATAATTTTATGTTCAATTAGTGGTCCACCTAAGTCCAGGAACCAGCTCAGGAGGAGCCATGACCCCCATGACCCCCCCCCTGGATCCGCCGTTGCCTGAAATCAGACCAATATGGCTGTTAAACGCTCCTGTTATTAAAATGTATATTCCAGAATGGACCTAGTACGTACAGCCGATGGAAACAGACTACAATAATATAAAATTTGTACAATATTTTTCATTCGTGCTACGCCACTACAATATTCAATCTACAGGCAACACTTTTCATAAGATTACACGATACAAAATTACTTTTTGTTATGAAAAGCTTTTGCAACTCACCCGCTGTTGTTGCCATTTGCGAAAAACATCAATTAATTTAAAGTTTTGAAGTGTGCTCGTCGCAAGAAGCCATTATTTCCCGCGCTTTTTATTTTTTAATATTTAATCTCGGCAGCGACACCGCCGAGCTCCATTCAGGCAAGTTGGCCTCTCGCTTTCATCGTATTGTGAACACGCTCATACCAACTTTTCAGCCAAATTAATTCTAGTAAGGCTCGGACACACCAAGCGAGAACTGATAGCGATTTTGTACCTAAGTATGTACTATTGAATTTATAACGAAGAGCTTTTACAAGATACCTTATGTTTTCTAGTTAGTCTTAGTATTCTCTTACTGTTAGGACTTCACAAAAATTATTATAGATAGTTTGTTCATTGATACTATGTAGCTAATTTTAATGTAGCTTTGTGTGAACAAATACATATAGGCAGTGACGAGCATTACTATCGCATTATCAGGCAGCCGCACGTGTAACAGGGCCTTTACACTTGCACGGCTTTTCAGACGAAATATGATTTTGCGAGGCACGAGTTTTGAACGACCTCTTTAAAGGGCTTCGTATATTCATTCGGCGGGATCGGGATTAAAATACAAGTACAAAAGTTTACCTGTTGGAAGCCAGAAAAATAGCAAGGAAAATGGCTTTTGAAAAGTAATCAAAGTAAGTACGTCATGGCATTTATTTCATCCTACCTAAAGAAGTACCTACTTAACGTGCTGGTTTCTTGTGAATGGGAGCTTAATTAGAATCGCATAGAACAATGAGTAAACACAAACCGCCTATTATTGTAATTCATGGGAGTCCACGGCAGACCACTTTATTTCGCAGAGGGCTCTTGTCGGAAATAAACGGGTATTTACTCCCGCAAACACTGTTACAGGAGAATGATAATGTTAGTTAATGTTGAGAGGATATTATAGGGGGAAAGGGTTTAAGGGTCTGGGTGTGGGTTCTTTATCTAACGAGTGTTACAATAATATAAATAAAATAAAAATAACGAATATTGCAGAAAAAATTCAACACCTATCTCCCAATTGTTTTGAAAAATCGATGATCATGATTAGTGGTAGAAGAGCATGAGTAGTTTGCATAATATCTTGCGGTAAATGTGTTTGTTTATACGAGTACCTATGTAGGTATGTAATGTGTTACCTATATGTGTGAGAGTTGCGAATTTGCGAATATGCTGCAGTAAAGCTGACGATGACGCAAATTTGTGTAAAGCGCAATTTTGTGATCAACTACTTGGGTTCTGTACGTACAGTTTTTAAACTCATAATGAACTTGGGTTGGGATAAACTACGTGACTATAAATTATGATTCTATTACGTACTAATAAAATATCTTAATACCTATACCTATAAAGCTCCACTCGATGTCCAGTAGTGCGAGTTGAGCAGCCCCGACTCGATTGTTGAACAAACTTGGAATTAGCATAAGAAAACAGCCTCCCCGCGAGTTCGAGAGGAACAGATGTTTGCATACGGAACGTTTGTTTTGTTCGAACTCACTCGTTTAATGGTTGTTTTGTTTGTGATGAAGTTCGAGCGATAATAATGTACTTATAAGGGTATTTTATTAAAAACTTATTATATTTGAAATATTTGGTTCAGAGGGTGAAACTCGCTCGTTAAACTAGTGTAGAGACGCCACTTTGGTCGCTATAAAGTAATTCAAAACCATTCTTTATCTCTTCATCTTTGTGCAAGGTTGGAAGGTAACTGCGACATATTATTTACTTTAGCAGTTTGATATAGTTTTTTATGATTTTAATAAATATAGCCACGAAGAAAGAATATCAAAGATTCAGTTATCTTTTCTTGTACAATTTCTAAGAAAGGTAGGTATTCTTCTTCTTACGTGTCAATGGTTACAACGACAACAACTTTAAACCAAGTTCGAATAAAACTGAGGAGGGTCGGAACAAAAACCGATAAACGACATGCTGTATTTTTTTTTTTTTTTGTAATTTCGATGCTTTTGCATAATTAACTTAGAAAGGTATTAAAAATGGCGTTTGTTTCAGCTTAGGAATAACCCCGGCGAGTTCAGTTTGGATCGGCGCCTGGTGGATCGGCTTCATTCTGTCCGCTCTGCTGTGCCTGCTCATAGCTATGCCTTTGCTGGCCTTCCCTTACGAACTGCCAGGTAATCCTGCCAACTCAACTTACCAGACCGTGTTTTAATTCTCAAAAGAGATCCTAAGATTTGTGGAAACTGTTTAGGCTCTTTTATTCTTATTCTTACCATCCAGTTTATGTTCTCTCGTTCCGAAGCCATTTGTTTTCCCAAAATACATAAATAAATAAATAAAAGGTTTTGTACAGTTTTTGACTTAAATGTCTTCTATAGGTGCAGCGGAAATCTGCGCATCAAAGGTATCAGAAGCTCACGAGTCAGCGACCAAAGCAGACGCTTTCAGCGCTCTCCACGAGTTGCCGAAAGCGGCTGCAGCGCTGCTGAAGAACCCCACCTTCCTGTTCCTGAACCTGGCGGGGGCTAGTGAGGGCATGCTGATCTCGGGGTTTGCAGCGTTTCTGCCGAAACTGATCGAGAACCAGTTCGCCGTTAGTGCTTCGCAAGCTGCTTTGTTACTAGGTAATTTGAGCTAAAGTAATATTTCGTTATTTTCAAATTTCTTCATACGTTGCCGCTAAACGAATGTTTCGCTAATTATGTGCAGTGAAGCGCAAAATGTTTGTTATACCTTTGCGCCATTGGCACTATGTGGGTGTTTAATATCGAATTACCTAATTAACTAAGTCTAAAAACAACAGAGCATCAGTACTCATAGGTACCTGTTGATTTCAACAATACTTAGAACTGACCGCACTTCACAAATGGAAGACTATTATAAATGATACTTGTGAAGTTGTGATTTTACTAAATAAACTATTATTGATTTTGACTTTGGTGTGTGCAGGAGTGATCACAGTGCCGGCGGGCGGCGGCGGCACGTTCGCGGGCGGCTGGCTGGTGAAGCGGCTGCGGCTGGCGTGCGCCGACATCATCAAGCTGTGCGTGCTCGCCTCCGCGCTGGCCGCCGCCTTCACCTTCAGCTTCTTCATTAACTGCGACGACTACCCCTTCGCCGGAGTCACCACCCCCTACAGCAGTCCCGCTGTTGTCGGGTGAGCAACTAAAACTTTAAGATGCGACTTCAGAAAGACTTCTACGCAACAAACCAACAGAACAGCCGAAGATTTGGCTCAGGGTTTTGGCTCAGGGTCTGACTGAATACCGTTGGGTAGTAATCGAAGTAGGCAAGTGTGCTACATCGTAGACCGCATCGTCACTTAACATCAGGTGAGATCGCCGTCAAACGCTTGCATAAAACTTGTAAAAAAAAATAAAAAAAATCGGTTTGATAACTTATGTTCAAACTCCGTCCTAACTTCATTTGCGACAATCTAGGAGTTGCAGTTGCAGTGGCTTCTACGTTCGTGGAGCAATAGTTACCAATATGGTTGTTACTTCTTCTGTGAATATGCAGAGTACCTAGGTAGGTACTCTGCATATTCAATAGGAAAATTCGTTTTAGCTTTCGAGTCACGTTGTTGTAAAACTCAGACTGATACACATCTAAATGTGTAGGAAGAGTTATCTCTAGAAGACAGTTTTAGAGTCACGTTCTTGTAAAACTCATCTAGTAGGTATGAGTTTTACAACGTGACTTGTAAAATGTCCGCCCTACAACTTTAGATGATAATGATATACTATGCGATGATAATTGATCGTAGCTTGAAATCTAGAAACCGCATCTAAATACGTGTTCTATACTGGATGGTGTTACAATCAGCGGCGACGCGCTGACGGCGCAGTGCAACGCGGGCTGCGCGTGCGCGGCGGCGGCGTACGCGCCGGTGTGCGGCGCGGACGGCGCCGTGTACTACTCGGCGTGCCACGCGGGGTGCGAGCGGCGCGCGCTGGCCGGCGCCGCGCAACTCTTCTCCGACTGCCGCTGCATCACGCACAACGGCACGCTACCCACCTTCCAAGTCGATGGAGGTACCCACACTTTGGAAACTGGCACCTAAAGTCACCTAGTATGTAAGACTAGGTGATTCTAGGACTAGGTATTCTAGTATGTAAGATTCTAAATGATCCTTGTGATTTTACTGAATTTTGACTTTGACTTTGGAAAACCAACTTGCTGTGTTTCTCAGATCGTTTTAATTAACACATCGCACTCTAATCCCAAGCTAAGCAAAACTTGGAGGTAGGTACTATAGATACTAGATTGCTGATCGAATACTTAGGACCTGTCTTAGGTATATAGCTACTTACATTTTATAAATACATACATAGTCACATCCAGGCACATAACAAATATTTATGTTCATCACACACACATTTGCTCTGGGCTAGAATCGGACCCACGAATATAGAAGGCAGAGCTACTAAAATTATCTTAAATAATCGGTGTCGATGTTATTCTAGCTGCAAACTCTTCAATAGAGTACGAGGCCATCAACAGTATCTGCAGCACGCAGTGTCCGTACTTGTGGCTGTTCGTGGCGCTCTCGTTCGGCGTCATGCTGTTCACGTTCGTCGCCACGATGCCGGCGCTCTCCGCTACTTTACGGTACATTCCTATTATTGTTCTGTACGCTTTATTTATATTAACCGTAAATCAAATTGAATATAGGGGCGAACATGCTACCCTGGGAAACTCCACATTAGAAACCCTACACATGACATCACATAAGTAGTAATTTTAAGCGATGGTGCAATACTAACCAAGAACACAAAATATGAAACGCTACTGTTTACACCAACTATTTTCATCTGAAAGATATCAGATTTAACATCGATTGATCTAGTCGGAAGTATACGCTCAAACCATTTAAACAATCTATACAACCAATTTTCATGTTTTCTAGTGTGATAACTGTGATAAGTCGCATATTTAGAGCAGCTCAGAACAGTGCGGAATGGAAAGAGCAAAGAGAGGCCTTGACCCAGCAGTCCCCAGCAGTCTCCTTGACCCAGGTCAAATCAGGCTGTGGATGATGATGATGATAATGTTGCATTTTTAGATGCGTTCGCGAAGACCAGCGTTCGTTCGCCCTCGGCATCCAGTGGATCAAGGTCCGGCTGCTGGGCACGATCCCGGCGCCGCTGCTGTTCGGTTACCTCATCGACCTCTCCTGCTCGCTGTGGTCCACTTCTTGCGACCAGACTGGTGCTTGTTTGCAGTACGACAACTATTTAATGAGCAGGTGACTCGAAACTACAAATAATTTGTGTTTTCATTCAATTTTGCCTCAGGTACAACTTAAATAATACTAATCGATGATATGTTTTATATTCCAGGTATATGCTAGCTCTGGCCCTGGTAGGCAAGCTATGCTCCGTAGTATTCTTCTTCCTAGCGTGGTGGTTCTACCGAGCGCCGGGCAGTTTGAGTCCTAACGCCGTCGTCCCATCGGTGGACCTGGTCGTCTCCACGGAAAAGATCAACGGAATCAATGGAATTAATGGGAATGGAGTCATCTCTAATGGAACCTTGGAGAATGGCAACGGGGTGCCCAATAGGACCTTGGAGAGAGGAAGCAACGGGTATTGCAATGCGGCTTTGGAAGCCAGTGATCATTTGTAAAGAAAAGTGAAGTGGCTCACAAAAAGGGAAAGACTTTTGTTAAGGAGTGAAACATCACAAGTTGATGAATAGAACTGTTGAAATATAATAATAATACTAATAGGGCAAGTGCGAACACTATCGAATACTTAAAGATGAAATAATAATGAACATGAAATTGTCAATACATTATAATTTGACTATAGCTACTTTACAGTAGATCTAGTTAGATACACTCGATCATCATAGGGTAGAGTATAATTCAGGTAGAGTATAATTGTAATACAAGTACACTTTCTGCTGAAAATAGAAATACCTACACATTCCAATAGTTTTAAATGTAAATGTAAAATATCTGTGATGTAGTAGTTTTAGTAACAATAATTGTAATTATAGCACCTAAACGACGCTTTAGAAATTATTCTTTCTTAACAGAACTATTCTAGTTCTGTCTTTACTAGCTTGACATTTTATAGCAATCGGATTATGGCCGGCGCAGACCGGGACGGCATGGCAAGGGATTTTAAAGTTTTACTAATGGACATTCAACCGTACTGTTACAGAAATACGACATAAATTGCTATGCTTTAAAATGATGCCGTTCCGTTCACGTTCAATGCCACGGCATCATTTTAAAGCATAGCAATTTATGTCGTATTTCTGTAACAGTACGGTTGAATGTCCATTAGTAAAAATTAAAATCCATTGCCATGCCGTCCTGATCTGCGCCGGCCTTTATGTACTGTAAATAATGAATTTGGTAATAACTGCCTATAAGATAAATCGAGTACCTACATTAAGAACATGCACAATTTTTGAAAAGTTAAATTAATTTTTTATAACAGCAACATTTTGTACGTTTTCGTTTGTACGATAAAATTAATAATATTTCTTTTAAATATTTTAGTTGAAGACTGATTGTTTATATTTATTGTTTAGTGTAAATATTATGTGATTGTGAATGCCATTCAAATTAAAGTTTACATAAAGGGCAGGTAACTTAAAACAAGCTTTACGTATGTTGTACCTATGTATGAGAGTAAAAAGCTCACTCACATAATCGTCGACAATCAGAATACTTAGCTATCATAATTCTAAGTTTATCTCTAAAGTAAGATCAAAATCGGCTGAACACAGATTGTGTATTGACTTCCTCAAACATAAAAATATTTGGGAACACTTTTTATAATCCAGTTTATTCGTAATGCAAGCCTTTTAAAATATTAATAATCTTATTGTAATTTAAATTATAGTAGGTATGCATGTTATTATTTAATTACTTAGAATGAATTTTGAAATTGTACAATTTTACACTGTTTGATTGTAATACATTTTTGAAACTGAAATAACACGTCGTTTTTATTTGTTTCTACCAACTGCATGCTAAGACAGACCTTATATTAGGCGAATGATTAGTGTGACGACTGATGTGCAATGCCTCACAGTAACTTTTTCAGTACCTAGTAGACATGCCTACAATGCTTGTTCGGTTATAAAACCACATAAATTGTGACGACCGATGATGTGGCGCGGCGGGCGAAGGTCCGCCTGCGACGTGGAGGTTGCGGGTTCGATTCCCGCCTTGGTACGATCTGCAAATATTTATTCCGGGTGTTCTGGGTATTTTATATGTATAATAAAAAATGTCTATCTATGTAATGTATTGTATTAAGTATGTCAGTCTCTAGTACCTACCCATAACACAAGCTCTGCTTAGCTTGGGGCTAGAAGATGTTGTGTGGATTGTCCAGCATTATTATTAAAAAACAAAAAAAATATTAGAGCTGGTGATAGGATAGATCTATGTGCAAGTCCTCAGCAAACACAAAATATTTTTACAGAACTTGCCTACATTTTTGAGTGCTCATAGATTAAATAGATTCCAGGAACACAGATTTATGAAGACGGTTTACTCGAAAATAAATTTAAGCCTTTAGACTTTAGGCTTTGATATTTTTTGGTCGATTTTCAGATATCAATTTACGACACATAGGTAAGTACACACTATTTAAACGCTACGTTATAATGCTCTTAAGTTTTCATACGCCAGCTCTTGTCTACTAAGAACTGTCTCATTTTTAATTGTATTTTTGGTACTTACCTCATTTTGATCTAGATTTCTAGATTATTAGATTGGACCAATTCTGCACTAAATGACTGCATACGCAGAATCCTTAATGTGTTTGCTGGGGAAATGCACATGCTCTTAGGATAACACAATAAAAACAAACATTTATTTAAAGGTATAATATATTACAACATTATCACATCTAAGCATATAATAACAACAAAAATGCATTTAACAAGTTTTTAAGCTAGGTATTGACCTACATCTTAATAATAAAAATCCTTACTATTTAGAAATCACCTATTTTGCAGATTAAATATGTTTAGCGGGATTACATTTATTTATTTAGATAGATAATAAAACAGAAACAGAGCTAGTGTTTGAGGTCAGAAGAATTTAACGCCTTGACTGTCGTCAAACTCCATCAATTCGCACTTTCCTTTTGCTTCTAAGGACTTGAGAGCTTTCACCAGTACATTCATATCGAGGCCGTGGAATTCTGAAAAATTAAAAATTACTTCTTGTTAATGCTATAGGAAAAAGTCTCTATAATACTTATGGAAAGTAATACATGTGCTTTAATTTTGTTTGAAGAGATACACATGTCATCACATCAATATCATAAAAGCATTTGCTAGTTCAAATGGCAGTGAGTATTTTGGTCATTAATAAAATGATTGCCATCGGGGAGAAATATTCGTTCTGATAGTAAGCAGAACATTAAATGCTTAAATCTTTGCTTCTTAAATTAGTTAGAAGTTGGTTGTTAAAAGGTCTCAACCCACCTTCTTCTGAAGTATTCTCTCCTTCTCGCAACTCGAACAGTGTGCAGACGGAATTCGTCATTCCATTGCCACTAGCCCAGTTGTACACCATATTGCCCCATTCATCCAGCGAATGCCAGTACACCTCCCATACAGTTTTGCTCTTATCCACAGGTGCAGCTCTGCCTGTTCTTGCCATATCTTCCAAAATAGTTAGCACAGCTTCTTGGGACAGCTTCCGGTTGATGGAAGTGTTGTTGAATAAGGGGCTGTTCTGTGCTTCTCGGATGTCTATGGTGGATAGTTTGTTGCTCTTCATGTATTCCGCGATGAGTTGCTCCCATGCTTCTAGCTGCTTAGCTCTGGTTTCTGTGTGAGGTTGGATTCTGAAAGATTGAATATTAGTCAAAATTTGCTTTTAATTTAAATAAATGTGGCAGTGCATCTTTGTAAAGTAATGACACTATTTATTCAATTATTTCATTGGTTTAGAGAAATGTTGGAGTGTTACTAGGAGTTTTTTTTGGGAGCTTTAATTTTCAAATTTTAATGTGTATTATGTTTGTTTATTGTAACTACTGGAGTTGGATTGGCTTTACTTACAATTTACTTCTTATCCATTTTATTTTTATATGTATCAATCAATCTAATCTCAGTCTCCCTTCTCCTCACCAAGGTTTTTGCCGTTTTGGGTTCTAAATCTGTCACAGCCAGTCGATATGATATTTTTTTTTTGCCTAATTTTATGAATGGAAATTCTTCCATGTAATTTGGCGTAAAAGAGATCATAATAGAGCAGTCTTTGGCAACAGCAGATATTAAAGCTGCATGTACCGGGTTCATTGATTTTAGAAATGACTTCCTACTTTGATCATCATTCAAATTGATGTTCTGAGACTGAATTTGGTTTATAATTGTTTCGACATACTCAGTGCCTTCATCTTCGATCGCGACGGTCTCAAAACAAAGAGCTTCAGAAAGTTTTTGAAGTTGAAGAAGTTTATACAATAAGGAGTGCCAAAACTTAGGTTGATCGATATCACTTCTGTGAAAACATTCATCCCTCACTTTTGCAGGATAAGACCCGGCTCCTCTAAACATGTCTTGGAAACAATAATCTATTTTGGTATCTTTTAGCAAAATCTCTATTATAAAGTTGAGAAATTGCATTATAGAATTAAATATACCCATTTCTTGGATAATTTCATCAAAATCATTTCTAGTGGAGTCAGCGTGGTAGATCACTTGTCCATTCTTGAATAGCTTTATGTTGTTCTGGGGATTGTCAATGAGGTTCATCAAGGCCGGCCTCATTCTCCCTTTGTTTGCAGAAAACAAATCTAACGGACAGTATGAACTTTTTTGTTGTATGTCTCCCGCCTCGAGCTTTAGATATTGTTTTAAGCAGTAGTAACATTTGGAGAATGGTTTCAAACTGGATGTTATGAAGCCTTCTTTCGGTTTTATTTCAATGCAGTAATTTGTTTCGCATTTTGGACTTACTAAAGTAAGGTTTAGAGTCTGGATTGCATATTGACTTAGTACAGATTTGAATCTGCGATTTTCTGGACGAATTGTGGCTAATATTTTGCGTAACTCATCCAGTTCCTGAGGGGGTACATTTTTCAGTTCTTGGGCATACTGAGGATCATCACAAAGCAATGGGTTCATAACATTATTTATAAAATTCACCGAGTTTTGTACACTTTCCAGATCAACAGGTATCGCGTCCTCCTTGATGATGCGTAGCACAAATTCAGTGCCCTTAATTTGTAAAACTATGTGAACGTTCCCTTCGTTTATGTAACTCCATTCATTACCGAGTAATTTCATTTTATCTCCTTTGGATTGGAGTGCAGGAGGAAAACAATTTAAGTATAACAAGAAATTTACTTACGTAAAAAAGGGGGGAAAGTTATACTGCCAAGGCCAAGATATCTCAGTCATTTTTCTTGCTAGCAAATAACACTTAGAAATAGATAATAATTTATTAAAAATAATGAAAAATAAAGCAATAATATAAGTACACAAAGTACAACTTCAACTTTTCAACTGCTGTCAAGTCATTCATTCAACAGCAACACCCAAAAAAAAACAAACAAACAAACAGAAAAGTCGACTTACTACTTGAATTGACAATAGCATCACATGTATCATGACACTTGATAGGTCTTCAAACACATGATATGTCATGACATTTGTCAAAGTGAAAATTACTCAAATTCAGAAAATACGATTTCTTGCCTGTTTTTGTTGTATTGTACGATCTAAAGACAGATTTTCTTATTTAAACAATTTGTATTGCATTGCTATGGTTAAATTGAGCTTGCTCTAATTCACTCCGTAAAACGATGATAACATTGAATAGAAAATTAAAAAAAGAACATACGGAACCGAAGAATGGAGTTAACATGGAACCTGTGCAGCGGCGGATATCGATACGAGACAAATTACTTGTAAAAGAAGTGCAGGAAATGAATGAGAATCTTCCAGCTACATGCAGTGTTAGTTTCGAAGACCCTAATGTTTTAAGCGAGTTCGTGTTGACCGTGGCGCCTGACGAAGGGTACTGGCAAGGTGGAACGTTTAAATTTAGTGTCTCCGTCACCGACGATTATAATATGGCTGTGAGTACTTACCGTACACTCATATCAAATTATAACAGTGCTACCAATGTAATAAGATTACTGATTTATTGCAGTCCCCACTAAAATGTAAGAAAATACTATATTCTGCTTCCAGCCTCCAAGAGTGAAATGTCAGACACGTCTGTGGCATCCGAACATCAACTTGGATGGAGACATCTGCCTATCGTTGCTGCGGCAGACATCTATTGACGAGCACGGCTGGGCACCCACAAGAAGATTGAAAGATGTTGTATGGGGACTCAACTCATTATTTACTGTGAGTGTCTCATATAAATACTATTTTATGTTGTCAAGTTCTAACTAGTACTTTGACAGCAAGTAATGATCTTGTACATGCTTGATTAACATGTTTAGTACTTAAAAAGTATGTAATAGAAAATATCTTCTCTTTATTTACAGGATCTCTTAAATTTCGAAGATCCTCTGAACATTGAAGCAGCTGAGATGTACAACAAAAATAAAACAGAGTTTCAAACTAAAGTTACAGAATATATAGGTAAAAATAAGAGATGAAACTTGTGGAATGGTCTGCTAAGCCATGTTACCACAATCCTGCTAGATAATGTTACTATACTGTTAACTCATCACCAACTTATTGTGAGGCAATTAAGTATGATAGGTATATACCCTTCTAGTTACAATAACATTTCAACAAAACACTGTATGTTGTGAATTTGTTGAAATGTTATTTACACCTGTAAATAACAATGTTGCAATGTTTACTGCACAAAGTAGGTGGATTATAATGTACACCAATCAGTTCTATTTGAATCTTCCTTGGGCCTAGAAAAATATCATATTAAACTGCCTATCTGAATTGTCGACCATTGTAATATTATGTGCATATTTTACAACAAAGGTTGAAACTAGATGAATTTGTGATGTTTTTTTTTTTTAATCTGTAGTTGTAGTGTTTACTTAAAATAAAAACTACAAACAAATGAATGTATTGATATAATATTCATTTAGTTTGATTTTTTATAAAGAATGGGATAATATAAGTAATGAATTTATTTTGTGTGAACTCATTATTATTAATTAAATTGTATTTAATTATCAAGGTGATTATTTATTGGCATGTAATTCATTCAATCTCTCATTTCATCATTGAAATATTGTTATGTAAAAATATCTGTGAAAAGGTAAAATAAAATACAATATTAAATCAATGCTCTTTATTAAATTCGTTAATACTGGAGCATCCTTATAACCAATTAGTGTAATAAATAAAATGGTAAAAAAATGTATACAATAATAATAAATAAATAACTTAACAGTAACAACTCCTCGTAACAAAATTTCATTATGACTAGTTTCGTTTCATACAAAAATGTACATGAATTTTATGAAAAGTGAATTTTATGATGACTTAATTTATTTACTACTTTTATTATGTTGTGGTTTTTTGTTTATACCAAAAGTCCTTACTGGTCACTGCTTTTTTTTTGCACAACAAACTGAGAATTCACAAGATTTTAGTACAAAATGCTACTTTTTCCAAGCAATCACCTATAATATTGAATCGTCTGCGTGAATTAAGACCTGAAAGTATTTTTTTAATACTAGTTCTGTAAAAAATGCTTCCCTTCTGGCGACCAGCTGTTGGATGGGAATGAGATACGATGCTAAGTGAATAGACGGAGCTAGTGCGATGCGAAGTTGGTGTGCAGTTCGTCTTGGATGCTGTTGGAGCGCGCCAACAGTCGCGTCTTGCCGAACGCCATGCCGGCCGTGTCGGCCTGAGACGCGCTTTGCGCCTTCCGCTCGTGATACTCATCGCTGTACGCCTGTCAACAAACAATGGATGAGTCACTTTTATTTATTGTAAAATAGAATATAATTAGCTTTATTGACACACAAGAAGAATAAATACATAAGTAAAAAAATCTTTATTCATAAAAATCACTACTAGGATATTCTAAGTGCCAGTTCCTCGCGAGCAGGGCCTAGAAGAACTTTATAACTTTACATAACTTGATAAACATAATACAACAGCACAATAGGACTAAAAAGGACTTTGTCTCAGCACTTGTCGGTTTTAAGATTTTCTTTGTATACATTTAAAATAAGCTATCAAAATTGGTAACGGAATTATCTAAGTACTTTAACTTATTTATTGAACTAGTATAAGGTGATGGACTACCTGATTTAAAGCGGTATCTAATTATTGTTTGATTAATACAATATAATAGTAGGTCATCATTCCATCGTTTCTGATAGCAATTAAAAACTAATAGTCTGATAAAAAAGTCGTTATAATGCAATTATCTACTTGTGTTTTAGAAACAATATCGTAGTTTATAAAACAAAACCATAGGGAGCCAACAGTGGAGCCAAGACCCTTAAGCCAAATAAAGCATATTGTAACTATTACCTTTTATTACTAAAATACTAAAATTCTAACGGTCTATCTTATAAAAAGTTAGCGCAGACTTGAAGTATTGTTGACCATACGTAATGTTGACTTAAAGTCAACGCTAACTTTTTATAAGATAGGGGGTATAAATGCACGCTCCACTACCGCAGTCACACATGCTAAAATGGTTTGTCACTATATATTTTTTGAAATGTGTGGTACAATTAGATGTACCTTGAGTCGGTTCCCTAAGAAGACGGCACGTTCCCGCTTGCGGTTCATGAAGTCGCTCTGCGTGAGCCAGCGGTGCTCGTAGCACTCCTCTGTCAGCGGACGCTTCAGCGGCACCCGCTTGAACACGAACATTAGGAATCTCGTCGCTTCCTGCAAATGCAATTACACATGGGTATGTAGTGTAGTTGTACAATATGGTGGAACAAACCTATGGTTATCACTCTTTGAAAAGTTGGGTACCTACTTATGTAGGTACGTACAATGAGGACGTGTTTAGGTGGAAATCCCAAAGTTATTCAGTAGAGCCGGATTTCAACCCTTCCTCTACCACTTTCGAAGTTATCTATTGTGATTTTTCTACTTATAAAAAGACTTGATAATGATAAATATCTGGTAGATGATCGAGTTAGCACCAAGATGACGTCTTATAGAGAAGAGTGGAAGAAGAAGACGTGTTTTATTGTACCTACCGATCCATATAACGGGAGATGGTTATAGTAGATAGATAGATAATTCTTTATTGTTTACCACACACAAATAGGACAAATAACTTAAATAGGTAGTCATGGCTATACAATGGGCGGCATATAGTGGCATCTATTTAAATATAGTAGGCATTGTTACAGTCAGTGTTACCTGCGTGATCTCCTTGTAGAGATGTTCGAAGCGGTACCGCACGAAGGAGATGTTCTGCTTGGTGTGCGCGTCGTCCGCGCCGCGGAACGGCGCCACGCCCGACAGCAGCACGTACGTCAGCGCGCCCACCGACCACACGTCCGTCTGCGGGAACGCCGCCTCGTCGTTCACTATCTCCGGCGCTGTGGAGACACATGCTTACTGTTACTGACGTGAACAGCACACACTTGTCGGAGGAGAGGACAAACTTGCTCTTTAACCGCATGCTCAAAACCGCGAAGGATTCTAAATTATCCATAATAAGGAGTCAAAATAGCAGGTGTTTTTCAACTTGCCTTCGCCGTAATGATCCGTTGCACTAGATTAGAACTCACCCTTGTAGTCGAGGTCGCCGACCTGCGGCACCACCGTGCCGAGCTTGTTGACGCGGTGCGCGGAGCCGAAGTCCACCAGCTTCACCTGCACCGAGCGCACCGACGACATCACCACGTTGTCGGGCTGCAGGTCCAGGTGGCAGTAGCCGCGCCAGTGCACGTACTGCAGCGCGTCCAGCAGCTGCGTCACCACCGTCGCGACCAGCTGCTCCGAGTACTCGTGCCGGCTCGACAGGTACGTCAGGATGTCGGCGCCCTGCAGCTTCTCCATCACCAGCGCGCACGCGCCCGCGGCCGGCAGCCGGTAGGCGGCCAGCAGCGCCGCCACGCGCTCGTGGCGCAGCCGCCGCAGGCACTCGAACTCGCGCTGCACCTGCACCTCGGTCTCGGGCCGGCACTCGAGGATCTTCGCGACGACCACCGTGTCCGAGGCGAGCTCGACGCCCTTCACGACGACCGAGAAGCGGCCGCGCGCCAGCTCCGAGATGAAGCTGTACTTGTCGAGCAGCGGCGCGCTGCACCAGTCGGGCGGCGCCTGCTCCGCGTCGTACCGCAGGCGCGGCCGCGGCGCGTCCGCCGCCAGCGCGCGCCCCGACTCCGTGATCTGCTGCAGGTGCCGCATCGCCTTCGTCACCTCGATCTTCGGCTCGCCGGCCGGCTTCGTCTTGATGAGGTTCGTCGGGACGCCCTTGTCGCTCCAGCCGATGCGGTTCAGGGCGGAGAGGCGGAACTGGTAGCTGGTGTCGGCGGCGAGGTGGCCCACGAGGTAGAACTCGTGGTCGATGTTGTCGGCGACGGTGCGCCACTCGAGGCCGTCGCCCTCCTTGCACTGCAGCGCGTAGCCGAGCACGGGCGCGTTGCCGTCGTACTTGGGCTGCTTCCAGCGCAGCAGCACCTCGGAGTCGGAGAGCTGCGCGGCGGCGGGGCTGTCGGGCGCGTCGGGCGCGGCGCCCTCCAGCACGCGCGTGCGCGCCACCGTCTGCCCGACCTTGTTCCGCGCGACCACCTTGTAGAAGCCGACGTCGTGGCTCTTGGCGGGCTCGAACCGGAGCGTGGAGCGCCCCTCCTCGTCCTCCTCGATCCTGATGCGCTGTCCCTCCGCGATGACCAAGTCGTTCTTGAACCACTGCACGGCGGGCTTGGGGTCGCCCACCGCGAAGCACGTGAGACTCGCCGGCTCGCCGTCCTGCACGGGCAGAACCTGCGAACGGAAACCGAACAAGATACAAAATCTACCTCGGGCCATAACCGACGTATAGCGTTTCACTCAATAGTAAAATATTTCATTAATAAATGAGACATTTGTCAATATTTTGAACCAAGCTAGTACAAAGCTATCCAGACGCCAGATCTAATGTTATCTGGCGCAGCCGTGGGATATTTATGAAAGTAATATTTAGTGCACCTGCGGCTTCTCCCTGAAGAAGGGCAGCTGTCCGTCCTTCTTGGCCTCCATGAGCGCCTGCGCCTCGGCGTAGGAGTCGAGGCGCGTGCCGAGCTCGTGGCGCAGCCGGCGGATGGTGTAGGACTCGGCGCCGTACGTGTTGATGCGCTCGCGCTGCTCGTCGCCGATCTCCTCGTCCATGATGTCGGTGAAGCGACGCCGCTCGCGGATTATCGGCGTCTGGAATAAACGCACGCTTTCAAAAACTATATTTATTTCTGATGTATGTATTTTGCGTAATATAAAATAATTCTTTCACTTTACGTTTGTCTCCTATCCGGAGATAATAAAGTTACCGAATGCGCTCCATGTTCCATGTTCCATGGGTTGATTCAAATTCCAAAACGCCATTAAGTAATCTTGGAGTCTTACATTCCTTACCCCGTGCCATACGTTCCTTACCCTTGCATCATACCTCCCTTACTCTCGTGCGGAACACAACTCACCCTGGAGTGGTACATAACTCACCCTGGAGTGGTACATAACTCACCCTGGAGTGGTACAGGATTCACCCTGGAGTGGTACAGAACTCACCCTGGAGTGGTACAGAATTCACCCTGGAGTGGTACAGAACTCACCCTGCAGTGGTACGCAACTCACCCTGGGGTCGTACAGGTCGTGCACGGCGATGTTGTATGCGGGCGAGCGTCCGCACGCCACCTTCATGTACTCGCGCAGACGCACCGGGAACGCAGTATCACGCAGTTGCAGCAAATACGTGTCCGGACCGTTCTGGTAACTGAAAACGAAACAACAATATTTTTAAAACGAAACAATAAATAAAAAAAAATATGGCAAATAATACGCAATGCAATGTCTGTCAAATCTCGGGTTAGATGTACCCCCTATCTCATAAAAAGTTAGCGTTAACTTTATGTCATCATTACGTATGGTAATCAATACATCAAGTCTGCGCAAACTTCCGTTACTATTCAATAGATGTGCAGTATTTATTGTCAGTGATATCACATAAAATTTTTGCTAACATATTAAACAAGTGTGAGTATATGAAGTATAGTCTTAGAAACTCACTGGCTCTCGGACTTGGCGGAGACTTCCCAGTCGGGATGGTCCCACTGCTTGAACGTGAGGTCGGCGGGCTTGCGGCTGTTCAGCGACCGGTCAGGGGTACCTACAAATATGTATCAATTTAGGGCGCGGGCCCACCGCGGTGCACGGAGAGGACGTCATTGGTACATGCGTGGCTTGTTCGAATAGGCGGTTACATGGCTCAACTTTGTTATTGCTGATGATGAGTGACAGGTAGAGTAGTGTGTAGTACCTTCCGGCGTGTATATCTCTCCTGGCGGGTACACCATCCTGGAGGGGTGTGTGTAGGCGCCGCTCAGCGGCCGGCGACGGAACCAAGTGCGGCACTGCGCGTTACCCGTCCAGTCTCTGGACATTATATCAATTAAGTATAATTTATAGTATAATTTACAAAACAAAAAGGATTTCTTCCTAATTGGTTTCTAATGGCGGAGTATTCACGTAACATACATATACAAAAAAAACAACATACAGTCGAATTGAAAATCTATTGTAAAAGATTTGAAACTCTCTGATCCCAACTACTAAAAACTTTGTATCGGGAAGCAGAAAAGGTGCAAGAAGTGTGGTAGTAATGACAAGACTCACTTGTAAAGGTTGTAGTAGTTCCTGAGGCGATCAGTGGAGATCTGGTACTCCTCCTGGTAGATCTTGTCGGCCAGCTTCAGCCAGGGGTGGTCCAGCGCGGCGCGCGCGTCCAGGCGCTCGTGCACGCTCGTCACCAACAGCTTCGAGATGAAGTCGCGGCACTCGCGGCTCAGCCGGGACCACCACACCTGGATATTATAAATGTTACTTAAGCTTCTCTTCTTGTGGAAGTGTTTGGGGGAGGCCTTTGCCCAGCAGTGGGACAATATAGACTAGAATAAAAAAAAAAAAAAAGCTTCTCTTCTTCTTCTTCGAGTCGTTGATAAACCATTTTAAGAAAATCATCAAGATTAGACCACCCCTGACCAATAGCTAGCCACATTTAGTGCGTAAGACGAGCAATGCATGAGGTCAGGGGTAGTACAGGTGCTCGGGCAAGATGGAACCAAGTTCCTTATTGCCGCGAAAGGGAGACGGAAAAAATTAAGACCAAAAGTTGTAGCGTGTCGTTACAACTTTTAGTCTTAATTTTTTGAATATTTAATTTTACTTCTGTACCTAAAATGAGTTCACTGGGATTAGGTACACTAGTGGCCGTTAATACCACTGAAAAGTCACAGAAATTATATATTTCTTATCAACATTTTGATTTAAAAGTCAAAGTACTACTAGTAAGTGAAATTATTTTCTTTTGAATTTTAGAATCTTCTACAATCATATAGAATCGTTTTGGTTTTTTTTTATTTAATTCATTGGTTTTATATAGTCGCGCTCAGTGGCGCGTCTGGGGAGAGACCTACGTCCAGCAGTGGACTGATATAGGTTGATGATGATGATGATATAGTCGCTCAATCCTCTTTATTACTTTTGGGATCCTTCCATCCTACCCAAGAGTATATCGTACCTCATCATGCCACTCCCATTTGCCCTCCTTCACCCTGTCCAGGGTCTCGACGTCGTTCCGTCCGCGGAAGGGCGAGTGTCCGCTGAGCAGGATGTAGGTGACGATACCAAGACTCCACATGTCTGCGGCGAAGGCCACGCCCTCCCCGCGCGCCAGCTCGGGCGCCACGTACTCCGGCATGCCGTAGTCCAGGGCTCCGTGCTTGTGCAGCTGGATGCGGCGCGACAGACCGAAGTCGCAGATCTTCAGCTCGTCGCTTCCAGCGTGGGATAGCAGGAGTTCGCCGATCTGTGGGTACACAAGTCTTAGTAACGTGTTCAGTGGCAGTGGAGATTTGAAAAAAGGGTATAGGTTGCTTAGCAATTGCTGATATGCTGAATTAATGAGGCTATGAAAGAAGCGCTAACTAAGAGGTTTGATAGAAAAAACTGCGCTTACTGCGGTTGAAACAAGGCAACCTATTTAAAGACCGCAGGTTGTTCAACTCGGAAAATTTACCTTGCGTAGGCAGCCCATGAGGGCAGTTAAATAGATGGACTTGTTTTGACCGTCTTTAAATGTTGAGTTGCTTGACGTAAAACCGTTTATTTAACTTAAAATTATTGTTTGCCTCTCAATGTCACTCACGTAGCATTTATAATGACTCTGACTCTAGATAGAAACTTTATTGTATTCAAAGAATCACATTCAGCACAATGAACGGTCTGGCTACCTCTCTCATTTCTCTTTACCTTAGCAGTGAAGTTTTGTAGATTTTTTTATTTTTTTTAATTGACCTTAGCAGTGACTTACCGTAAGTCCAAGATGCGCGACGCTGTTGTCGTGCATGTAGTTAAGCCCCCGCAGCGCCTGCCGCACGTAGCCCGCGATGTCCCGCTCGCTGTACGCCTGTTGCCGCAGCAACCTATCGCGCACCAGCTCCCCGCCCGCCGCCAGCTCCGTCACCAACGCCAGAGTGTGCTCGTGCTCGTACGCATCGTGGAGCCGCACCAGATGCCGGTCGTTCAGGATGTTGAGGATGTCCAACTCGTTCTTCATAAACGGCTTCAGTTCCGAATGGCCGTGCATTATCTTCGCTGCGTAGTTGCGACCTGGTGGGTTAAGATGGGGTGGTCACGTTCGATGAGAACTTAAGTGCATGTTTTATTCTTAAAATGTAAATCTGTTTTGTAATTCAGTTTATTTCCATTTAAGAGCTGTGGATTTTGTTATACAATAAATAAACTTGCTCTATGATGTAAGTATATCGTGAATTGCGTGTCTATTGTACAGCGGTATACAATTGTCCCGGCACTCATACCTTTGGTAATCAGGTATGGTGGTATGACATAACTCGCTTCTGTTTACAGTCTTTAATAAGTAAGGAATGAAGATTCAACTATACCTACAGTGATGTAACTTAAGGATGAGGGTAATACATATGAAGCTGCAACACTAAACTGTATCCCCTGATTTAATCTTTTTTTTTTGAAGTGAAAACTTCTTTAGCGGCGCTGGGTGGGTAAAAACTTTCAAACTCGCGTCAGGGTCACGTGACGTCGAAAAAGCGTAAGATCTTATTTAATTTTCATACATTGCTCGTAAAACAAGAGACGACAAAAGAACACACTTGCGGTCACGCGACGTATGACTCAAACAATTAAATAGTGTTGTGGCGCAGACACATTCGCGCTTGCGCGAATGTGTCTGTGTCTTCGTTGTCTTCGTCGTTGTGTCACATTCGCGCTTGCGCGAATGTGACACAATGACATGACACAATCACAATCACAATTGTCATTATGACGACTGTGGTTATATTTTTGAAGTGAAAACACAACGTTAATATTGAAGTTTTCACTTCTGCCGGCACTCCCGGAGTGCTACCATTTTTTTTTTTTGATTGGTTAATTTTAATCATCATTGGTTTTTATGAAGAGGGTCCCCACGAAAGCATTTTTTTTTCAAAATGATGCTAAGGTGTGTAGTTACCAGTAAGTCGTTCTGCGGCGTGGTAGACGGCGCCCTGCACGCCGCGGCCGAGCTCGTCTCCCAGGTCGTAGAAGTCTCCGAACGGCTTCGTGCTCGCCTTTATACGCGGCGCGTGCTCACGCATCCTGTCAATAGCACACAATCATACATGCTGAGAATGGTCTGAGCGCTCCACAACCAAGTATAGTAAATACGGGCAGTCAAGTGTGAGAGAGAAAACAATCGGCACCCAAGTGCACCTTTATTCTACAGAAAAGAGACAGATAATGGCAAAGCGTGGTCAATTTTGTGAGGCTATGAGCTAAGGCTAAGGCTGAGAGCAGTTCATTCTCTACGTGTGTAGGTACTCAATGATTGATTAACAGGTATAAACATTTTATTAATAATTTGTAAAAATTATACGTCAAAATATACTTCATTAGGTATAACATTTGTAGTTGATCAATAATTTCCTTTCATGTAATCACTAATACTGTAGAACGTCCTCTCGACGAGCCATTTTTTAAGCCTACATTTAAAATTATCTAGACTAGGTGCATCTTTCACATTAGCCGGCAAAGCATTGTACATATAAGGCCCCATGACATGCGGTAGTGACTCTGACTCTGACTAACTCAACGATACATTATCATGACGTTAAAAATCAGCCTTTTAGTTGATGACCAAATCAACTAACTTGTTTAACGTTTTACGGCCGGTTTCTGGAAACCCAAATCACGATTGATCCGAGTTTGACGCATAGTAATTATTTGATTTTTTCGTTGATCATCGTTCGAGAAACCGGCCGTTAAAGTAAGGTTAAACTGAAAAATAGAAATGTTGTAAAATCCTATTCTTGAGGAAAAATAATTTAGTTTAATTTAAGCTAGTTTAATTCAATTATAGTTAGGGTCGCCGTCATCGAAACTGATGAAGAGAGGATGAGAAAACAGATGAAGAGAGGATGAGAAAACTGATGAAGAGAGGATGAGGAAACTAATGAAGAGAGGATGAGGAAACTAATGAAGAGAGGATGAGGATGTAGAAGGTGTATAAGAGGGTGTACCTGTCGGAGTACTCGTGCTCGGACTCCTCGACGTGCAGCATGGCGGAGGAGCTGACGCAGCCCGCCACGTTTCGCGCCGAGATGGAGTACAGGCCCTCGTCCTTCAGGATGGCGTCCGAGATGGTCAGGATGCACAGGTCCGGCTCCACAAACGACATCTGCGGACAACAAAAAGGATTATATAAATTTCTTTGTTCCGGTTGGATCTTTATCAATCTTTAGTTTCAATTACTGCCATCAACTCCGAATGAGTTACCTTTTGATGGCAGTAATTGTATAACTCTCTCTCTCTGTTGCTTTCCAACTCATTTTCAACTGAATAAATCTATTATATTACCCTTGCTCGTCCTCGTAGCTCCAGAATTAATATTAAAAGGGGCTTTTACATTAACATCATCATTCCCCTGTTCTTATCCCACGTTAAGTGGGGTCGTCACAACATGTTCTTTTTCTCCACTCGCTCCTATCATTCGTCAGTTCTGAATCTACTACTCTCATTCATATCCTCTTTCACACAATCCACCCCTTTTTTATAATAATAAACCTAATCTATATATATAAAAAATGAAACCCGTTTTTCGTTGTCACGGCATAGCATGAAAACGGCTTGACCGATTTGGCTGATTTTTTTTTGTAGTTTTGTAATACTCTGTACGAGGTTCTTACGGATTTTTTTTTTAAGAAAATTTCTCAGAAAAAAAAATCTCTCTAAGGCGGTACGAAGTTCGCCGGGACAGCTAGTAAGTAGATAACTATATAATGTAGGTATACCTTGATCCTAGCGCTAGGTGCCAGCGGCTGCCAGTCCTTGTACCACTTGATGTCAGGGTACGGCACGCCCGTGAGCCGTGCGTCAAGCCGCACGGTGCGGCGTTGCAGCACGACGCTCTCCTCGGGGCGGCGGATGAAGGCGGGGTACTCGGCCAGCTCGAGCCGCACTCGCTGGCGAGCCTGCCCGTGCTCGTTGGTGGCCACCGCCTCGTACCAGCCCGCGTCACGCTCCAACATTCTGGGGGTTCATAGCACAGGGTTAGATTATGTAGTACGATGTACCCTCAAGGGCGGATCCAGTTTTGGAACCAGGGGCGGGATCACGATCCAGCTTTGGCGCCAGGGGGGGCTCACATAGTCGTGGTCAAGTCAAGAACTTATAATTTAATTTTGATAATGTAATTCCCAAACGTATGATGGTAAACATACAAAGTCATGACCCTCATGACACCCCCCTGGGGTCGCCGTTGTGTACCCTCGACGTCAGCGTCATTACAGATATAAAGAGGTTGAACTTCATGTTTGAAGTTCTAGAAATTGTGAATAAATGGGTCGTTCTGAATCGAATACGGTTCACATAATACGATGATTGTCAAATGTTTGTCAAACGATTATCCTCCGGACTTTATGGCATTGAACGATACCATGTTACCAAGCGAGTTACTCTTGCGCAGTAATAAGAACGATTCATTTCGTGGCAAGCGAAGCGAGCTATACTTTTTAATTTATGAATCTCGTAAATCTTTGTTTTATGTCACAGTCAGACATTTCAATCGCTAATTAATTATAGAAACAATCATCTTGTATTAACTGTATCTTGTATTTGTTGAATACTTATATGTATAAAGGGCGTGTTATGTATGTATATATTTCACATTATAGCTTTTACCGAAAGAGTACTGACATCCACAACACAGGATTTACTCCTAGAGTGGGCAAAGTGAAACCTATACTTACTCAAGTTTCATTTTTTAAAAATATGCATCACTAATGTAGTTATCATTAATAAGTATTTTGTATGATTATATAGTTTTAAGTGTGTTTTTTTTATGAAATAAATAAATATCTTATGATCCTGTTACTTTATGATAGAATACAGTGACAATAAGTCCTCACTTGTTGATAAAGAGCGTGGCCTGTCCGTTCCTGGTGTAGCTCCAGTCGTACCGTCCGCCGCACTGCACGGGCTCGTCGTTGTAGAAGTACGCGAGCGTGGGCTTGGGGTAGCCGTACACGAACCACAGCAGGTTGGCGTTGTGTCCCTTCACGCCGTACTGCGCGTCCAGCTCCTGGCGCAGGAAGCACGGCGCCTGCGCGTAGCCGTCGTGCGGGGGACGCTCGATGTCGAAATCCTGACGGTGCATGGTGCATGTTACGGTAGATGTTAAGTAAGACAAGTTACGGAAGAGACGTTAAGTAAGAGAAGTGTAGTAAGAAACGTAGCCTACAAGGAGTGTAAGAGACGTAGCGTAAGCGATGTAACGTAACGTAAGAGATACTTAAGTTCCTACTTAATTAAAACACAGGACTAAAACTTTACTTATACGTTACGCTACTGAGGATGCAGTGTGGTGCGTAGCAAACCACGTCTCCAAAAGATGTATTTAAAATGAATTATTGTAAATATACGATTTAAAACTCTCATAAATTATACTAAACGTTTTCTATTCAATTTCAATCGTCTCATCTGTTTCTATTCTATTCAATAAAAATGATCAACGATATGAGCAAAACTAGCTATAACTAACCTTAGGGAAGTACGGAGAAGTATCCGGCCTGAAGTCGATCCCTGGTTCCAGATACGGCACAAACTTGGGCGGGTCCGGGTTGATCTTCTCGCGGTGGGTCACGGCGAAGGGCGAGGGGTCACTGACCCCGTACTTGTTCTCCACGCGCACTCTGAACTTGTAGTCGCGGAATGGCTCCAAGTTGCGGATGTCGCAAACGCACGAGCGCAGGCCTGTGCGCGCGGTGAACCAGTCACCGTCTGGCTGCTCGCACATCTCCACCTGGGCAAGAAGGAATTAATCAAATAAAATAGAATAGAATAGAACACTTTAATTCAGATATTATAAAACTTAATGCTACATAGTTAACGATATAATTATTACATATAAAAATACTTACCTGAAATAAATGGGGAAGAAATAATAAATAGAATTGCATCTGCAACTTGGGACTGTTCGCAATGTTCGCATACTAACCAGTGACAGAAGGACTATTTCGTAAGGAAAGATGAGAAAGCCTGAGAAGTAGCAAGGTTACACCAGTATCTTTTACGCGTCTCCTAAAGATTTAGTAGATTCTGATTCTCGATGCACGCCAAAGTAAACAAATGAAAGCATATTATTAATGCATTAAGGTATCTACTGAGAAAAGGATTCAAAATACAGTTGTAGCTTACATGGCAAAAACCTGGTAAAAAAAGAGACAGATGTATAATTGTCCTCTGTTGATGGCTAAAACCCTGTTAAAGAACGAGACAGATATACATCTCACCTGGTAAGTGACAGGGAACCTCGGTCCGTGCGGTATGGAAGGCTTCCACGACAGAGTGAGATGTCTGTCGGCCATGCGAGAGATGATGGGTCGGTCTGCTAGTGGCATGGGTATACCGGTCTTCTTCATCTTGTCGAAGTCAGAATACTGGTCGGAGATCGGACGCTTTCCTGTCTGGATTTCTAATGCTGGAAGAAATATAAAACGTGATATTTTTTTTTATATTGTGTTTCGACTGTTGTATTAGAACCACTGAAGAAAATATAATAAGTTTTTTGTTAGAGCCAACAAAAATGAAAGAAGCACAAAAACTTTTGAATTTAGCAGAGTAGACCAGTGGTATTTTCAGCTTATGTAGAGTAGACCATTATTCTTCTAGTACTTACTATCGTATGTGAGTTCAGCCGAGCAGGTCTCTTCTCCGTGAGGGTTGTAAATCCTGCACTGGTAGGTGCCCACGTCACTGGGGTCTATCCCGGATATGGTGAGACGGAGTAGACCGGTGGTCTCTTTGTCCATGCGGATACGTTCGCAAGGGAATAGACGCTCTCCTTTACGGTACCTAGGTAGATGGAAAACTCTTTATTTATAACTATATTGATACACATAGAAATAGATAAAAGAACAAGTAATATTGGGCAGCCTTATCGCTAATAGTGATCTCTACAAGGCCTTTGGATGGACAGTACTGAATTTAAAGAAAGTGCCCCCCACTTTCTTTAAATTCAGTTGGGGTAAAAATATCGAGTGAAATTATGACAGTACAATACAGTAGACCTATGTCTTAGAAGTTTGCCAACTGTTTGGCGGCAGAAATGTGTGGTAGTACTTCTTAGAAAGAATTCTTCACAAAAAGTAGTAGTACTGACCATTCTACATCGGGGTCTGGTGTGCCGGTGGCGCAGGCCGTGAACTTGGCACTCATTCCGCGGAACACTTCGATGTCGCCTATCTTCTTCAGGAATGATGGTGGTTCTGTTCTTTGCATCTTGCCGCTGAAATTAACAGAAAAATCCTAAATAGGTAGTCTGAAAGCTAAAGTCACTGTTATCGCTGATTCTTAGATCGCGCTATCGAAGCGATAAGACGTAAAATAAATATATCAAACCAGATTTTATTTTATTCAAAGAAATATACTTGCTAACCAAACAGTATTACAGGTAGGTGGCTAATGCAATAATTTAATCAAACAAACAAATTGTGTAAGCAGTTCAAAAAGAGTGTATCTCACATATGTTAGAATTATAACTTATTTTGTAGTGATAAATCATGATTGTCATTTAATTACAGTTTGCTGCTTGCTATCATAGTTTTATAAACATAGTTTTATTTTAAAAGTATTGAAACATAAGTCGTTTTATCATTTTTAGTTCACGGAAGGAAATACTTGTTTATTTTTAAATAATATATTATATACATGTTAAAATTACTAATTTATTTTTAATACTGTATTACATAATTAATATTATTTTTAATATTTAATTTAAGATCTAGAAATATTATCATTTTTGTAAAGAGAAAGGCAAGATGGCGAGCGAATGGACGGGCAGTCTGGATCGAGCCATAGTGTAGATAGGTTGTTCAATTTGTTAAATACAAGTGTGAAAAGTTATTATCCTCGAGTTTTACATTTCATCACCTGATTCCCTACATCAGAAGTGGCAAAAGGACCATGGTATGGTGCACGAAAATGAAGAAGAGCGTGAACTATGAGCTCTCGATCTCGACACCGAAAGAAACGCCGATATCGTAGCACCAGTTTGGAGAACAGTTTTTCAGATTCAAAAAAACTCTTCTAAGAACAGAAGAAAAAGACGTCGTCGCCAACGCCACGAACACGAGTTGCATCGGCAGCAAAGATCGAGACATCGGAGAAGTGCATTAGTACGTGTGTGAGCCCCTTGAGGGTGCTTACTTATTGGACAACTACCACTGAACGCCTCATTGTAGTGATGAGCGCGTTATGCAAGGTCAGATCCAATCATTTACTTTGATTCTGTACATCAATTCTAGTTCGCAAGATATCGATTTTTTTAGTGTGGGTAGTAGGTAAAACGAACGCGTTAAAGTAAATGCTGGTCTAAGACAAGCAAATGCTGGTCCCGGACAGTTCGATTCTTGAAGGGCGATGCTTGTAGTCGACTTCGAGCGAGTAGTCAATGACCCACACTAGTTCAAAATGAGTTGAGCACATGTTATACGGTAGTAACATAATCGATTTCGTAAACTTTCAGTAAAATATGCATTTATAGCCATACCACATATGTAGATTGTGCTAGGTGTTTTATTTTGCGCCTTTGTTGAGTTTAGTAGACTATTGGTGTGGTTTAGTGTGTGATAAAGGTAACTCATTAGTATGAGCCCCTGTCATTTGCAGCCCGATAGATTTTTTTTTTTTTTTTTGAACTTTTTGTTAGTAAAATGCAAAAAGAAATAACGACTATCGCTTCAAGTCGTTTCTATAAGATCTTTTTAGATTATTTTGTCCGATCGAAAACTACCCGTTATCCGTTAAGTATGATAAAGTTTTGTGCTAAAGGCTAAGTGTATGTTCATTTCTAGCAATGTGCAATGAGACAGATTTAGGTTTCGTTAGTTCTGCTTGTGATAACATCGAAAGAACATTTTTTTTTTTCTGTCTAAAACAAGTGACGTCATTTTCGTTAAGAGATAAGAGAACTGCGTCGAATCTCGCATTCTTTTCGTTGAGGGTACCTATCTTAAAATGGTGAAACGTGCAATATTCTTTTTGTAGAAAAATGTCGAAAATATATTTGATGGCGAAGTAATCGTTTTATCTCTTTAGAGCATACTTCCAATCTATCCGGTAGGGTAGACAGCGGACGTAATTAGTTATTCTAAGTCTTGTAAACATTTCGTTAGCAAGAAATGTTCTTATCAAGTTTAGCGAGGTTGTTGATACCTAGGTAACTAAATCATCGAGTGAGACCGTTAGTTACAGTTTTTAAAGGTGTTGAATTATTTGTCGTCCGTCAAAAGTATTTAAGTGTCCAAGAGTGTGTGTAAGAGGTTTGCAATCCGCATATTCGACGTACCTGGATAATTGTTAGTTAATTTAGTCCAGATATCCGTTTGTTTTTAGATCCAAAAATTTTAGACCTGGATACATAAGGTAGACTAGCTGGTACATACATACAGTTGTGTGTTTATTAATGCAAAGAGTGAACAGTACATAGCTTCTAGATAACGGTATGATCAACAGCGTGTTGTGGTGCTGGTCAACCCAATCATACCGCTTAGAAATCGAGAATTCAATTCAATTCAATTTATTTTTGTTCCACAAAGATACAATTATATGTACACTTGGAAAAGTCAAAAAATGTTACAATTTATTTCCTATATTATTTCTACATATCACTATGTAATTTATCTTATATATTAGATTAGAATAATAACGTTAATGAACAAAATAAATCAATTAATGACATTATAAACTATTAAATTCGTCAGCAAAAGCTTCGTCAAGATTGTAGTATGATTTGTTTGTCAAAAAGTTTCTCACTGTGCTACTAAAGTGATTATTGTTTGAGTTTTGTAAACCTTGAGGGAGCTTATTGAACAATTTAATGCCTATGCATAGAACGCTTCTACCTACTTTAGCAAGTCTATGTTTAGGGTTCGATATTTTATTTTTATTTCTCGTATCATAAGAGTGAGAGTCACCAATTAATTTGAACTTTCCATAATTCAATTTTACATACATTAAATTCTGATAAATATACTCGCCTACTATTGTCATTATTCCTAGCTGCTTAAACTTATCTGTACAAGATTCTATGTTCTTCATAAATAAAATAGAACGTATTGCATTCTTTTGGAGTATGAATATCCTAGATGAGTCAGAGGCGTTTCCCCAAGCTAGAATACCATAAGTCATGATTGAGTGAAAATACGCATGATAAACAGAGACTTGTAATTTTCGTTTTAGTTTTTGTTGGTACTTTGCAAAAATTCATATTGTGTTGACGAGTTGAAAAAAATATATTTCATGTTAGCCAGTGTTGGTTACGAGTCTGTGAGGTTGTGTGCCAAGAGTCTGAAGTATCTTTGGTCTATTGTTATTGTGTTGGCGTTAGCGTTTTTTTTAGACAAAGCACTAGTTAACGTGCGTGACGTTTTACTTAGGTTTACAATACCAGGTTACAGATAAAAGTAACTTCACAACTAATTGACGTTGAAACCAAATATTTTTGTTTTGATTTGGATATACAATCGTGGAAATTGTTTACTTCGAATGTGTAAGTTTACGTATTGAGGTCGCATAATAAGCTGGTCGAATAATATTTTTACCATGAGATATGATAGACGAAAGCGTTAATTTAATTTCCTACTACATGAGTTTCGAGTTTTATAAGTTGAAAGGAGAAAGAATGGTTTTATGATTTACCCGCTGATAGTCATTTGATTTTATGTATCGGTCATACATAGGAGTTCTATGACAACTGTACTTATGCCATGTGTCTTATTGAAATAATTCTCAAGTCACGTCAGTCAATCGTAAAGTGTGGACTTGACGATGTTTGTTTTGAACATAAAGGTGTGTGTGTGGTTTCACTTATAACAAATTCAAAGTTGTATACTTTATGTCCGAATTTTGTTGTAAGAAAAAGTGACATCACGATGTTCCAACTCTCTTTGTATTCGAGTTTTTACGGTTTACTAAAGTTTTGTTTTTAACTTCAACGTTGTTTAGTAGTGTGTAGTGTTTGCAGTGAAGCAGTCGTGCATTGCAGTGAGACACTCTCACTCTGCTAGTGTTTTCATAAGGTTTTATGATCGAACAGTTGTAGGTACAACTAAAAGGTGTGATTGAGCTTTGTTTTGCCGTTCCCGTTTCGAAATATGAAAGAAAGTTCTTTCGAGTCAAATGTTGTTGACAATTTTTGACATCGAGTCTGACAATAGTTTCTTAGTAAAGAAAGTATTTGAGTACATGTAAAATATTCGAAATGTTGACAAGATTTTGTATGTTTTGCAGGTTAGACCGAGCGAGAGTAGTGTCAAAGATTTTACTGGCTTTTTGAGTCAACAATCGTAAATAGATCTGACAGTGGTTTTGGCGAATACCTTTGTTAACGGATACTTTTATTATTATTTGAACAAACTACATGGTTTGAGTGTAGTCAAATACTTACGAGCCAGCGCTTGTTATTTTGACGCTCTGTTACTAGAGGACTAGTAAACTAATCTGGTATGATGAAATAAATGAAACTAATTATTATTACAATTTTGTACAGGTTTTCAATGGAGATGTTAGATGTAAAGGATTTGACATTGCATAATGAAGTACACAATGGTAATTGGCTCTACTGTCTTTGCGACTGAACAATGGTTGCTTGGTGCGGAGACTGGTCATTCACTTGCACCCTTGATGAGAGGTGCCTCAGTCAACCGCGTGATGTAGCCGTCCCTGCAGTTCGTGCCTGCAGTTCGTGCCTACAGTTCGTGCCTGCTGCCTTCAGCTGGAGCAGTAGTAGATTAAGTCTGGTAGAGGCTACCAGATCAGCAGTATGGCCGGATCAGCAAAAATAACCTCGGTTGACTTTTTAAAAACGAAAAGAGTATAAATAGGACCTCTCCAGTATTGTCCAACGAGTAAAAATAGGCTGTTACTATGCCCAAATGGGTTTAGAGTTGTTAATCCTGACATTCATGGTTTTTGTTATAATGAATTTCTTATTGAGATAATCAATTTATGACGGTTGAATGTACATTTTGTAAATAATGTAAAGTCGTTAGTTTGTTTGTGAATAAAGTTATTTACTTGTATTTTATTTCAAAGTAAAAAAAAAAAAAAAAAAAGAAATATATATATATTGTTATTTGGCTGGCAGTCTAATGTTGATAGATCCATTGACTGAATTTATGATTTATTTATTTGGATGGCAGTCTAATGTTGATAGATCCATTGACTGAATTTATGTTGTATTTATTTGGATGGCAGTCTAATGTTGATAGATCCATTGACTGAATTTATGATTTATTTATTTATTTATTTGGATGGCAGTCTAATGTTGATAGATCCATTGACTGAATTTATGTTTTATTTATTTATTTATAAAAAAAAAATAAGAAAAAAAGGATGGCAGTCTAATGTTGATAGATCCATTGACTGAATTTATGTTGTATTTATTTGGATGGCAGTCTAATGTTGATAGATCCATTGACTGAATTTATGATTTATTTATTTATTTATTTGGATGGCAGTCTAATGTTGATAGATCCATTGACTGAATTTATGATTTATTTATTTATTTATTTATTTGGATGGCAGTCTAATGTTGATAGATCCATTGACTGAATTTATGTTGTATTTATTTGGATGGCAGTCTAATGTTGATAGATCCATTGACTGAATTTATGATTTATTTATTTGGATGGCAGTCTAATGTTGATAGATCCATTGACTGAATTTATGTTGTATTTATTTGGATGGCAGTCTAATATTGATAGATCCATTGACTGAACTTATGTTTTATTTATTTATTTGGATGGCAGCCTAATGTTGATGCCTCTGTCTGTTGTCAAACGATATGCAGGTTGTCTGTATATCTTGGTTAGGATAATGGAATAGTCCTAACTGTATTTTCTGTTTCAGTTGAGGAACATCCTGTTGGTTCATCCCAGTTTGTTCCAGTCACCCTTGATGAAAGGTGCCTCAGTCAACCGCGTGATGGAGCCATCCCTGCAGTTCGTGCCTGCAGTTCATGCCTGCAGTTCGTGCCTACAGTTCGTGCCTGCTGCCTTCAGCTGGAGCAGTAGTAGATTAAGTTGTATTTATTTGGATGACAGTCTAATTTTGAAAGATCCATTGACTGAAGTTTTATTGTAATTGTTTGGTGGGCAGTGTAATGTTGATAGATCCATTGACTGAATTTATATCTAAGATTATTTTACTATCAAAGCATCGCTCTAAGTTTGAGGACAAACTTAAGGTCAGGAAAGGCCGAATGTTAGAATTATAACTTATTTTGTAGTGATAAATCATGATTGTCATTTAATTACAGTTTGCTGCTTGCTATCATAGTTTTATAAACATAGTTTTATTTTAAAAGTATTGAAACATAAGTCGTTTTATCATTTTTAGTTCACGGAAGGAAATACTTGTTTATTTTTAAATAATATATTATATACATGTTAAAATTACTAATTTATTTTTAATACTGTATTACATAAATACTGTATGCAAAAAAGGGCTATACGTGCCATTTATAAAATGAAACCGCGGGACTCGTTGAGGGAGCGGTTTGGGGAGATTGGTATTCTAACAGTAATTTCACAATATATTTATGAAGTCTTATTGTACACTCATAAAAATAAAGATAGCTTTTTGAAAAAGTGTGAGGTTCATGGTGTGAACACTAGGGGCAATTATAAATTGTGCGTCCCTGGGTTCCGGCTTTGGAGGGTGAGTGGGTCGTTTGTGGGGGGTGCCGTGCGTTTTTATAATAAACTCCCCGAAAATGCAACAAAACTCTCAGTTAGAAAATTTAAAACATACATTAAAAATAATCTTATAAAAAAGGCGTATTATACCTTAGACAGCTATATTAATGACAAAACTGCATGGCCTGATGTCGCTCCACCCGTCAACAGCAACTTTGTCGATTTGTGATGTTAGTAATGTTCTCCTGCCTTGCTTATGTACTTTGTAGTATATTTGTATCTGAAGCGAAGCGTGTGCTGTCTTTTTGATTTACGTATAGCTTTATTATACTTCTTTTTTTTTAACTCATTAGTGTATCATTACTAAGTTAAATTGACACCGCACTGAAACTTCAGTACTTAATTTAGTTTAATTGTAATTCTTTGTAAGAAGGATCATATAAAAAAACGGTAGGAACCAGGCCGTAAGTTTCTTGCCCGTTCTTCTAGGCTCTGGTCGCGTGGAACTGGCACCTAGAATCACCTAGTATGTAAGACGATTCTAAATGATCCTTGTGATTTTACTGAATAAAGTAATTTTTGACTTTGACTTTGACTTTGATAATTAATATTATTTTTAATATTTAATTTAAGATCTAGAAATATTATCATTTTTGTAAAGAGAAAGGCAAGATGGCGAGCGAATGGACGGGCAGTCTGGATCGAGCCATAGTGTAGATAGGTTGTTCAATTTGTTAAATACAAGTGTGAAAAGTTATTATCCTCGAGTTTTACATTTCATCACCTGATTCCCTACACATACACTTAGTTGTTTTTTTACATTTATTTTTAGGTGTACCTATACTTTTACTATAGGGACCATATTACTGTAAACATTAAAATAAAATGAAAATATTGAATGTTCTTACATTTTGTCGACAACTTCCAAGTTAGCCTCGCACTCGGCCTGTCCCTCCCTGTTGTTGGCGACACACTTGTACTTCCCCGCGTCGGCCGGCGTGAGGTCGCGCACGTACAGACAGCACGCGTCGCCGTCGCGCTTCAGCGAGTACTTCTCGCTGTGCTTCAGCATAGAGCCGTTCTTGTACCACGTGATCTCGGGAGTGGGGATGCCGTTCACTCGCGCCGGGAATTTACCGTCGAATGTGGGTAGCTGGGAAAACACATTGTAATTATTATTGATTGAATTCAAATTAAAATTAAAACTGTGGCGCGTCTTGGGAGAGACCTATGTCCAGCTGTAGATATAGGTTGATGATAATGAATTTAAAACTAAACTACTTGTGCTATTTTTTATTGTAAAGCTCAGTCAGGTCAGTGTAGGCGTATGTTGTTTTAATAAAAAATACTTAACTATACGTGCTACTTAATTGCTATTCGAAATTAATAATTTAAAGTTAGTAAAAGTACGCAATTTAGTTAATGCACGATGAACGTAAAGATGGACTTTTCAAAATTCCCAAATTTATTGCGTTTTTTATGAGTCCTTTATAAGCTCCACACCTGTTGAAGGTCGGTGAACTTCTGCGTGAACTTGGGCGCCTGGTATATCTTGCGTACGTTGAGGGTGCCTTGCGACGCGTCCTCTCCCAGCGGGCTCACGAGCTTCACTCCGTACACACCCGCGTCGGACATTTCTACGTCACTTATCTCCAGACCCACCTGTCGCAACAAATGTATAATGGATTAAAATCAGAATCAAAAATCATACATTTTAAGCATCGTCTTGATCTTGATGGGTTTAAATTAAAACTCAAACCGAGATCAGGAATTATTTGATGAATAACTAAATCCAAAAATTATCAAAAAATAATTTCTTTAGTAAATTTTGTTCATTTGTCGTATCTAAGTTTATTAGTTAATTTTGTTGTAGTCAGTGCATTTAGGTCTTAAGTTTTGGACTTTTGATTTTTGGTTGGACTTAAGTTTGTCTAAAGTATAAAATTTAAACAATGCCATAGCTTCCTATTTGACAAAAGCAAACGTTACTTCACACTTGAATTCGTATCTAAATCTCAACCTTAAAATGTAAGATACCGCTTCTTGACAAACGCGTGAAACCGGCACCTAGTATATAAGACGGCTCTAAATGATTCTTGTGATTTTACGATACAAAGAATATTTGAGATTGAGTTTTCAAACTATGTCACAGGACAATCTACAAGACATACAACTTCAATCCCAAACGTACCCGTTTCCCGTCACAGCTGAGCGAGACCCTCTCGCTGGGTAGCAGCGGCAGTCCGTCCTTGGTCCAGCTGACGTCGGGCACGGGGTTGCCCACGAAGGGCGCCGACACCGACAGGGGCTGGCCCTCCTCCGCCGTCACGTCACGCAGCCCGTGCGTCAGCTGCGGACGCTCCTGGGGACTTGCCTCGTCTGTACGACCTGGGGGTAACGTATTTTATGTAACTATTCTATTGGAAATATAGTAATATAATAAATATAGTATAGTAAATATAGCAAGCTTTGCTTAGTTTCAAAATATATACAATCAGTAAATTTTAGTTGTATATTCTTATCGACAAACCCTTTAATTTGATACCAAACATTACTGTGTGCAAAAATAACTAGTCCGCCATATTGAATTTAAGATGACGTCACAAAGATAATTATTCACGTGTATATCGTAATCGATCTCAATCAGTTAACTGTTTTAAAATGATTTGCAAGTTATACCTAGACATCCAAACACTGCGAGTGATATTATGATTCAGTAATAAACCATACCGACTGCGCCAACATAAACTGGCGCATCCAGCATATCCTGACCTAAAAGTGGTAACTTATTGAATGAACAAGGTGTATAACTCACTGGCCACAGTTAGTTCAGCGTCGCTAGTGACGCAGCCGACGTCGTTGGCCGCAATCACACCGTATTTGCCGGCGTCAGCCGCGGCCGCCGCCGATAGTAGTAAAGCGTGAGTGCCGTCCGGTTGGGACACCACCTTGATGCGTTGACCGTCTGGTACTACTTCTTCACCATTGTGGGTCCTACAACACATTTGTCATGCAAAGTAATGGTATAGAGAAGAACTGTGTCTATCGAGAGACTAATCTTGTGAAAGGGGGAATGACCAATTGATTGATTGACCAATGAATGTTGGTGGGTTAATAGACATCCCAAGATTGTTTATAAAAATTTAAAAATTATTAAAAAAATATTATTTTTAAAAGTGAAGATCAAACTCATCTTAAACTGAGAATGTATGAAGGAGACGTACTTACTTAATTATTGCAATCGCTATAATAACAAATTACTGACCACTTGACAGTAGGTTTGGGATGTCCAAGTATCTTGACCTCCAGTTTGGCAGGGAAGCCTTCGATGACCTTAGACGGCTGGAGGTCTGCTATGAATGCCGGTTTGCGATCTCTTTGTTGGACATCGGCGTGAGCTTTTGATGCCGCCTGAAGTCAAATGAAAACCAGCTCTTAAAACCATTTCTTGTTATACTTAAGTGTAGTTCCTTAGTAAATATTCTGATACAAGATAGTGTAATTCTAGGTTCTAGGTACTAACTTCTCCAAGTTTGTTGGTAACAGTGAGCAGATAGTGTCCTGCATCTTCAGGCTTGCAGTTGTCGATCTGCAGACCGATGAGTCCTCCAGGCGAGTTGATGAAGTTCACCGCTTGAGATGGACGGACCGGTAGACCTGCAGGGAAATTGAACTTTGAGTATTTGGACTTAAGGTCTAAAATTACATGCGAGAAGGCCGTATTATATTGAATTAGCTAATTGATTTGATTTATAGCTCACCATCCTTAAACCACTTGACTTCTGGCGCGGGGAAGGCCATGACCCTGGCCTCCAGTTTGAGAGGCTGTCCGACCACAGCTTTCACGTCCACCAGCTCTTGACTGAACGACGGTTTCCGCGGCATGGCTGAAACGAAAAATAATAGATTAGTCTACTCTAGAATTTTTAGGGTGCTAATCATGAACACCTGAAAGTTACAGTAGTTAGTTTCACGGGAACTTTTTAAGATAAGCAACTATCCAAAATCTAATGATTTGAAAATGAATGAGCAATTTCTCCTAGACAATAAATGAATAAGAAGATAAGGCTTAGATTAACATAACAATGTGTACGTAGTAGTAGTACGTACGATTAACCGCCACCGCGCACAAGGCCGCATGTTCTCCGTGCGGGTTGGTTATGACGAGCTTGTAGGCGCCGCAGTCAGCCGGCGTCACGTGGTCTATGCTGAGCTTGACAGTCCCGTCAGGCAACGCGGTCTGCTTGACGCGCGGGTCTGACGCGGGCAGCGGCGCGCCGTCCTTGTACCTGTACGAGAAGAATATCCTTCAGTCGTCGTGAGACCGGCGCCCGGGCACGTTAGTCACGGACGGACAACTTGCAAGGGAAGCTTGGGGAAGATGTATCTAAATCATCCTGGTGCAGTGACAGGCAGATATTTATTTGCTAGAAAGAAACACGAAATACAATCACAAATCAAACTGCCAACCGTAACCCAATCCTACTGTAGGCAGGAAGATATCTATCATTCAGTGTATTCTCTCACCATTTAGCGGTAGGTATGGGACTGCCGTCGACCTTGGCCTTCAGCTCCAGAGGCTCTCCCTCATCCACGTCTCGTGCGCGGTCCAACTTGTGCGTGAAGCCAGGAGTTGCCTTCGCGATGGATATCACGGCCTCACATGACGCCTCACCAGCTAAGTTCACCGCGCGGACTTTGTACTGGAATGATAAAAATTATTTTGTTGATCAAACATAAGGGTAATTTTGTATAAGTTGTAAGACTTGTATAGGGAAATTCCTGTATGCTTGTTCCTCACGATCAGAACTTAGTGGAACGTGCAAGAAACTTATTGGTTCCTAGATTCCTTCTAAAGCTCCATATTATTCATTCACATAGAAAGCCTTTACCTTGCCAGCATCACTAGCTTCGAAATGCTTGATCTCCAACCGACTGTCCACGGCTCCCTTGACCTCGGTGATGATGGTATGTCTGTCATCATCAGTGATCTGAGCGCCATCTCTGTGCCACGTGACCTCGGGGGGTGGAACGCCGTCACAGCGCACTTTGAACGTGCAATCGTCGTAGTCCTTTATGGTGTCACTGGCGAGAGGCTTGGTGAAGATGGGCTCACCAGCTGAAATGTACATTTTAGTTATGGAAGGGGTTTCCTTGCTGAAAATAACTTTTTATTTGTTCCCTTTAGACTAGATAGTCTGATGAGATCATGGTTTTTGAATAGCTTTTGATAAACAACAAAATAATAGTGACTAAAAATCAGGAATCAACTGATTTCGTTTTAACTGGGACTCTTTGCAAAATAGAACACTTTTATTTCACAGTCAAAATTAATTGAAAATGTATCTGGTGTTTGTACTCACTGTGCACAGTGAGTTTGGCCTGCTGCGCGGTCTCTCCGACCTCGTTCTTGGCAGTGAGGGTGTAGACGCCGGCGTCGTCCACTCCCACCTTCCTCACGATGAGCTGGTACGTCTCCGCGGCCAGGTCCTCCACTATCTCGATGCGGGAAGACGGCTGGATGGCGTAGCCGTCCTTGCTCCTATATATCGAAAAAAATGTTTACAGCCACAATGTCGAAGATGTCCAAACACAAAATATAATGTGTAATGTCGGGAGAATATCTTTCGCGCCGGTGGATAGTTTGTTTGGGTTGGACTCCCGTTTCCGCATTTAGACGCTAGGGTGGTCCATTATGCGTGGCGCGCCGGTGGATTGCATTTTGTAGTATTAACTATGTTCAAACTCTGGGATAACTTTGTTTGCGCGATCTACGATGTTACCAGTTCCATCTGTTGTATTATTGCGCAGACTTAGGCGCAGTTTTTCATGTGTAGCGAGTTAGGTGGCACTAAACATTTTAAAGGAGATCTTGTAACGTTAGTTTATAGTGACTTCCAACTCCTTCAACTTTAGATAGCAGTTCGCTTACCATTTAACTTCGGCGAGCGGGTTGGCCCGCACGTTGGCGATGAAGGTGGTCTCCTCGTAGGGCACGGCCACCACGTCCTTCAGCCCCTCGACCTCGGGCCGCAGCAGGATGTCGAGTCGCGCAGAACTCTCGCCCACGCCGTACTTGTTGGTAGCCTTGATTGTGTACTCGCCGGTGTCGGAGTGACGACCTAGGATTATAAAATGATTAAATTATACTCACTGCTTCAATCTTGTGCTAATTTAGGATATTGATACCATCTTTTCAGTCTACAAGGACTCTTAACCTGGGAATATCGGCAAATATGTTTTTTGAGAGCTAAAACTGCGTAGAAAATGTTTGGACAATAATTTCTGGTGGATTAACTGATTTGTTTTGAGGCGTCCACCTAACTAAGATGGTAAATTGTCAGGGTTGAGCGTAAAATTACGCTTAGAAATTTAGTATCAGGTTCAAGAATATAATATTTGAAACTATCATGGTTTTGAACATAGTTTTCATTATAACCGGACGTGATCATTGCGCATGCAACTGTGCCGAAATATCGGGAAATAATCAAACTCACAAATCATGGTAAATATATGGTTTATAATGAAAACCAGCTTCAAGAAGTTGTAATAAAAAGCTACCTGTAGGAATATGCAGTTTGAAGGTGCACTCCTTGAGTCCATGCTCGAGTTCCTTCTCGTCAGCGGAGGTGAGGATGGTGGCGTCCGGCGTGAGTTCCTCCCCGTTGAGCAGCCACGCGACGTGCGGCTGCGGGTCGGCCGTGCACACCGCCTGCAGCGATACAGGCTCGCGCTGTAACACGCGCTGCGCCTCCAGGGGGTGGGTGAACGTAGGCTTGCGAAGCTCACTCTCAGCTGTAAACGATATGCCCGTAAAAGCGTCGGTACAAGAGTTTTGTCAGGATGGCAAGAAAGTGTTTTGTATTTATTTTGTTTTTATTCAACAACAACAACATTCATACATAACATAAATTACATAAATATGTTAAAGATATAAATAAAGTGCCGGTTTAAAAAAAAGTTTTGTCAGGATTGCAATTGAAAATAGGTATCATGTTTGGCTTTAAATTAGATCAGTCGTAATGCGACGGTTCGTAAACTTGAAAGCATTTCTTGATTGCCTAGCAGTTGAGTAGTTGGATCGCCGAGATACTGAACCAGATATTTCTCGGCTATGAGTTTGCTCTATAATATTTTATGCATGATATCTATAGATCGCTACATTAAAAACTTTGCAGTTTTTTTTCATTAAAAATGAAAATACTTACGCAACACACTAAGTTCCGCCTTCAGCACATTCTTGCCCAGATCATTGCTGATCTCGCACTGCCATTCACCGGCATCCTTGAGATTGAGGGCGTCGATCTCGATCTTGTAGAGATTCCCGTCGTTGGAGATATGCACTCGGTTGCACGGCTTCACTTCTTTACCGTTGTGGAGCCAGCGGACGGTGGGCTTGGGGTTACCGTCGGCGACCACCGAGTACGAGAGAGGAAGAGACTCGTAACCTTTGCCGTCTTTCAGCGTGCTTTCGCCTAGTGTGGGGGGTGCTAGAAGAAATATTGTCTAATTATTGAGGGTCGCTAGTCGTAGGGCCTGACTATTCAAAGAACTTTTTAACATTCAACATTTTGCTTTTCATTTTTGAACTAAAAAATTACTTTGGAAACTCTTAGCTAGAAAAAGAATACAAAATTGTGTCCAGGTTAAATTACTCACGGACAATGTTGTTAAAAATTTTAACTTTCTTATATAAGTATTTAATTTACCCAAGTAATTTAACAGCAAGATAAAATTCTAAAAATATATTGTGCCAATAAAAGCTAAGGTATAACAGCCGCAAAACCGATAAAATACCGAAAATATTTACATTTCCATTCAAATACATCGAAAATGCATAATGCATAAAAAATGCAGAGATTCTTGCCAATGTACAGCTGTTATAGAAAGTTGCCATAAATGCTTCTTAAACTCACCAATTTGTAGGTATACAGATAAATCTAGATGTGATTCGGTCCAGTTGTGTTTATGTATCCGGGTAACGTACCTTTTGAAATCTGGACTGAGAAAGCGTTCGATATTGTGTCTGCAGAAGCGAAAACATGCCTACTTTTGTAAAAATAATACACATTTACCTGGATGATTTTGAAGCTGGTAACACGATCAGTCTAGTGTCGCCGCCTCATGGTGCGTGTACCCCAAGGGTTAGTATGCCAGAAGGGAATGTTATTACGCATGCTCGCTAAAACAAATACGATAGCATTAGTCCAGTTTATCGTAACATTGAAGAGTGAGGGACATCTGTCAGTTTCGTATAACCATTTTCAAAACGATCCTAATTTACCACCAATTAAAGTCTTAACTCAGAGTATAAACAAAATATCTTCATTGAAAATGGGAGGGTTACGAAAATGACCGAACAAAATATCAATATCAGCAATATTGAGATTAGAAGCATTAGATTTCACTGGTAGATCTAAGTCAGCGTTATTTTTCAAATATCAGCCTTATTCATCATTAAACGATTCCCTTCTGTTTAATATGTTGAGTTGACAATTACCTTTTTCGTCTTCGTGAGTAAGTATATCGTCTAGAATGCTCCGCTGTCTCTGGCTCCGTCTCAACAGGGCTTCTACTTCGTCATCTACTTCTTCCTCTACGATAAACAATTTATTCGCTTGTTTTCTCTTTCGTTCAACATTCGTTTCAGTCACATCTTTCGTTATGTTCTCAAAGTTTTTCATAGGCCCTAATACTAACTCTTCTATGAGTCTATTTCTAACATCATCTACTTTAATTTCTACATTTCTAAATTCGTTTTCGTCGAATTCCTTCGAAATGTGGATGAGTTTTTCTGTAATATCGTTCTCGAATACTTTTTGGGACTTTTCATTGAGAATCAATGATTCCTCTTCTCCTTCATCGGTGAAAAAGTCCTCCTTGAAAGAGGAAGATCTAACGTAAGAATCTTTGCTGAATACTTTTCTACTTTCATCAATGTCGAAGATAGATTTCGACAAATCTTCGATAGAAATTTCTCTAGAAAGAGATTCGTTCTGCCAACTCATTTCATCTTCGGAGACTGACATTATCGAAATGTTTCTATTCGCTTGTGTTTTAGAGCTTCTCACGATACTTTCACTATCGGAATCGGCCGCCTCCTCTATGATCCCGTAAGTACCCCTCCGTATGTAATCGGGAATCGTGTAATGACCCATCTCTGAGAGGAAATAGCTATGGCTGGCAATCTCTTCGACTTCCAGCGAAGTTTTATGTGGGGTATTGGGTTCGATGACTTTTCTGTCATATCTATCGTCATCTTCCTCGTAATATACGGAAGTTGACGTCATTTTGTGCAAAGTGCGCGTTTCGGCCGGACCTACCAGTTAAAATAGTAATGTTCACTTTATGAGTATATTTTGACGAGCGATACTTTAGGCATGCGATGTGCGAATGCGTTACTGTTTAGAAGATAATATCGAAGCAATCTTTGATGACTCGTTAGAGTTTAATGAAAATGACGTTATAGGATCGGGAGAGAAAGGTAGGAAGCGTTATACTGACCTGTAATAATGGCGCCGTGAGAGCGAGTGCTGCTGACTTTAGACATTATAATGCTGCCGTCTCCGCCTTTCTTGAACGTAGTAACTGTTTCGAAAACTCTGTCTAAACATAAGAAACACACGTGGAAAGTTAAGAACACCGGTTAAACATGCGACAGTGTGAGCGAAAAGAATATCGCAGCTAAAAGCTGTTTGCGAATTGAAGAGAAGCTTGAAGCGCTTTATACCTTCAATGCCAGCACTTAATGGTTCTTCTAGGGATTCTTTTTTGATAGATTTACGCTTAGACTGCAATTTATCATCGACTGGGACTTCTTCTATCGTTTCAGGCTTCGTGGCTCCCTTCTCTCCAACTTTCTTTTGAGGGATGACTTCTTCGACAACTGGTTTTTGGTTTTGTTCATTGTGGTTCTCGTCCCATAATGATTTTTCCTCAGACATCTGTGCTTTTAGTGATTTTTTTACTGTGGCTTCCTGGGGTGTTTCTACTTCTTGGACGATTGGTTTTTTGGACTTGCTGTCATTAACATCATCCCAAATAGACTTTTCTTCTATTTCTTCCGGTTCTGTTACAGATTTTTGTGATTTGATTTTGGGTGATTGTACTTCTTCTATTATTGGTTTTCTTGTTTTACTCTCATCATCGTCATCCCAAGAGTTTTCTTTGATTTCCTCAGCTATAGCGAATTTTTGGAACTTTATTTTTGGAGAATCAACCTCTTCAATTATAGGTTTTTTTGTTTTGTTGTCATCATCATCACCCCAGAACGAGCTTTCCTTGATTTCTTCTGGCTCAGTAACTGATTTCTGAGCTTTGAGTTTTGGTGATTCAACCTCTTCAATGATAGGTTTCTTAGTTTTACTGTCATCGTCATCATCCCAGAATGATTTTTCTTCGATTTTTTCCGGCTCGGTCACAGACTTTTGGGCTTTAAGTTTTGGTTCGGTTTCTTCGATAGAAGGTTTCTTTGATTTTCCTTCGTCATCGTCGTCCCAGAAGGACTTTTTTTCGGCGATTTCAGATTTCGAAACAGATTTTGTGGCAGTATCAGACTCAGACTTATCCACCTTTTGGACAACGACAGTTTTTGGTTTTGAGTCATCATCATCGTCCCAAAACGATTTTTCTTCAGCGGTTTCGGCTTCCGTTAAACTTTTCTTTGCCGATTGTTTTTCTGATTGATCTACTTCATCTTCCACGGACTGCTTGGTCTTTTTGGTTTCATCTTCAAGTTCAGTTTCGACGATTTCTTGTTTAGAGATCCTCGAATGTACTTCTTTAGCTATTGAAAACAACAACATTAGTAACAAACATATTAATGTATGGGGTCAATTATAGACGTCACAAATGGTTCAGTTTACGTCAAACTTAAATGCGTTTCGAGTAAAATAAATTGTGTTTCTGTCTGAATACAAAACTTATAAACAAGACGCATTTATGTTCGACTAGTCTAGGTGAAGTGCTATGGTCTAACATTCAGTCAGAGGAATGCTTGTGCGGATCTACCGAGTACTCATGGCTGGTATGTGGGCACTACAAACTACGTGCCAGCTCTACTGTTATCTATGTTACTCAAACTACTACTTTACCGATGTTCTGTTCCGGAGTCCTTTGTGGTCGGACCTTACCATCGAGTGTTTGTGTGCGCTAATACTAAACACTGGAAATCTTTGATACTAGACAAACTTTAGAATTAAGTTGCATACTACGTTGACTTTGCCAGTAAACCACTTTAATTTTGCCATAATGATTTAATTCCATAAACCATAGTAAGATAAATTACTCAGAGATGAAAAATATATTCTTTATAACCTAATTTGATATAATGATTTAAAAATGAGCCGTCATATTTCAGACTATATAGACGGCATATAAACCAAGGCAACCTAAGCCCTAAAACCCTCAATATAAAGTCTACATTAGAATACTCACAGTGTACGGTAACAGTACTCTTGGAGGATACGCTGCCGAATTCATTCTCAGCGTGCACTTCGTACTCTCCGCCGTCTTCTTCTTTGATAAGAGTCACGGTCAAGTGATAGTTCTCTAACCTGTTGCAGGAAAATGGAAGTCATGAACGTCGAGACATGGGTTCAGTTCCCTAACTCATCATTTAATAACATGTGTTCTAGATTAGATAAGTTTGGCGTTATGAATGTTTGAGACCAAATTGTACCATAGTAAAGAGGTATGTTAAATGGTATTTTATTGCATATTTAATAAAGTTTAAATATTCATAATCATAAATCATAATCATAAATACTTTATTTGCTTCAATGTGGTACATTTTAGATCTTAAACTAGAGTAGGTAAGTGGCACCCATTCCCCATAGCTGGGATGCAACGTCTTGAATTGAAAAATTTACAATTATGTACATTGTTTTATTTAATTGTTATATTTAAATTGTTCTACTTTTTTAAGCTTTTGTCTTTAAGCATCTATGCTCAAATGACTTATATTTTCACTATGTCAAACACGGTGAAGTGAATAACATGTTTTTGGGTTCACAGGCTCTTACCTCTGAGTATCCCTTTCGATCCTGATCCTGGCGTCCGTGGAGACTTCCTTCCCGTCCTTGAACCACTTGACCTTGGGCTCGGGGCAGCCCTCCACTTCCACGTCCAGCTTCAGCGTCTTCCCGGCGTCCACCGTCATGTCCACCAGGCTCTTAGTGATGCGAGGCTTTCCTGGTACGGGAACCAAGAACATTTTAATTTGGAAATTCAAAATTAATTGTAGATTTTTTTTTCAGAATTCTTGATGGTTTTTAATGATTGGTTAAGTCATATGATAAGATAACAATGGACGAATACTATTTTCGCTGTTACGATACGGAAACGAGATTACCAGAATTTAAAAATAATTTAAGTCACATCTTGATAACAGTTTTATATCAATAAGTTTGTATTAGTATGTTAGGACATACTAATACAAACTTATTGATATAAAATGAGCTCAAATTGTATTATTGAGTAGGCTCAATCAATATAATTTGAGCTCATTTAGATAAAAAAAATAATGAAAGAACAATAAAAAAGTCTAAAGTTTCCTTGTCTCAAGCCTAATAAAGCTAAGGTAGTCATGGATGATTGGGGTTGATAAAAGGACTATTCCTTATATCAACCCTAATCATCACTACTTTAGCGACGCGTTACAATAGTGTAACGCGTCAATATATGTACCTACCTAGTTCAAGCAAATGAAGAAATTCTATTCAAAATAGTCACATATTAAAATAGTCCTTAGCACGCTAGTAAGAAGGTTCACTTACTATTGACAGTGAATGTAGCCTGACAGGAGTCGTCTCCAAGTTCGTTGGAGACCTTGCAGGTGTATTGTCCTGCCAACTCGGCCGACACCTCCTTCAGGATGATCTTATGCGTGGAGCCCGAGTCCACACGAGTGAACACCGACTTCTTCTCCGTTATCTCCACGTCGCCGTGGAACCTGGGTACAACCACAACGAATATTTGAGATAATAATAGTAGTAAACACGGCACGGTGGACTGAAGATATCGTCAATACCGTGGGCCGCAGATGGTTGAGAGCAGCTCAGAACCGCGCGGAATGGAAAGAGCAAAAAGAGGCCCAGCAGTGGGTCAAGTCAGGCTGCGGATGATGATGATGATGATAAGAGACGTGACATTAGGTTGATTATCCTTAAATCATATGGAATATTTGCAACAACCATTACATTTTCATCCATTTAATGTTTGGAAGTTGGTAGAAATCCTCAAAAGCGAATCATACGTTTAATTAATGGACTAATCAATTGACAGGGGATTGCACTCACAGATTGTAAATTGCACTTACCAATTAATCACAGGTTACTCTTACCGCTGGGTTCCATTTACCACTGGGTTACACTTACCGCTTCACCTATGGTTGCTCTTACCACTGGGTTGCATTAATCATTTGATCACTGGTTGCGGTTGCACTCAATATTTGATCTGTGGTAGCTCTTACCACTGGGTTGCGGTTGCACTCACCACTTGTCCGCTGATTACAGGTTGTAGCTCTTACCACTGGGTTGCGGTTGCACTCACCACGTGACCACGGGTTGCGGTTGCACTCACCACTTGACGGCGGGTTGCGGATAGGCCTCCACATCGACCGTGAACTCGACATCGGTGGCCCCCGCGCCGGCCGTGCGGTCCTGCAGCCGCTGCGTGAAGCGCGGCCCGCAGCGCACGTTCAACAGGCACGAGTCCGACACGCTGCCGTGGATGTTGCGGATCTGTGCACAAACGCTTATTTCAATAAACTATCTTTCGTATTCTGCCATTTTTTTATAAAACATACTTAGCTTTCCTAATGTTTTATGTTTTTTTATTTTTTTCCTTAACCTATCTCGTCCTTCTGCTGGGCAAAGGTCTCCCCCAAATCTTTCCACTCATTCCTGCTCTCCGCTTTCGTCCACCAATCCCTCTTTTCTTTATATGGGAAAATCTATTATTGGCCTATGTTATTATTATGTTCTGTCGCATTCTGTATAGCTTATGTTGTTGGTTTTCATATAAATAAATGTGATATCGAAATTTCCTGGAACTCGTTTCCCATACGTCTTGCCAGGAACATTCTCAACCACTTTCTCAACCGTAAACTAATGAACTAACCCAAAGTAATGAACCAACCTAGAGTAATGAACTAACTTAAAGTAATGAACTAACCTAAAGTAATGAACTAACCTAAAGCAATGAACTAACCTAAAGTTATAAACTAACCTAAAGTAATGAACTAACCTTAAGTAATGAACTAACCTAAAGTTATAAACTAACCTAAAGTAATGAACTAACCTTAAGTAATGAACTAACCTAAAGTTATAAACTAACCTAAAGTAATGAACTAACCTAAAGTTATAAACTAACCTAAAGTAATGAACTAACCTAAAGTTATAAACTAACCTAAAGTAATGAACTAACCTAAAGTTATAAACTAACCTAAAGTAATGAACTAACCTAAAGTTATAAACTAAGCTAAAGTAATAAACTAACCCTAAGTTCTGTGGATTTTGTTAAATAAATAAACAAACTTATCTAAAGTACAGAACTAATGTATAGTAAGTAACTAACCTCGCAGGAGTACTCGCCGGCGTCGGCGCGCGTCGCGGAGCTGATGACGAGAGAGTGCGCAGACCCGGACGATGAGATCTTGAACGATGACGACTCTGTTATCTCAGTCTTGTTCTTGAACCTGCGACCATATATTTAACTTGAGCCCGGTATTGGGCCTACTACATATCTTAAAAAAACTATGTAACATAAATTAATTACTTACAACTACCTCATGCTGAGTCAGAGTCTGATTTGCAACACTACCATTTTTTTTTGGTTGTGTGTATTTTATTTTATTATATTGTATAGTTTTTTAAAATAATTAATAATAGGTTGTGTTTAAAATAACTCTTTCTCATATATCTTTTATCTTTAATTTATTTATTTAATTAGAACGGTCAATTATTTCCTCTAATTAAAATACATGACATGATAGACATGCATCTGATGATCTCCCTTGAGCGAGAGCCTCTTGCCTTGAACAACACTCTAAAGAGGTCAACGCTAACTTTATATAAGATAGGGGGCTTTTTATAAGATTAACCCCTATCTTATAAAAAGTTAGCGTTGACATTATGTCACCATTTCGTATGGTAATCAAGACATCAAGTCTGCACTAACTTTTTATATGATAGACCGTTTGTCTTTTATTTATCGGTACTATTCCTCACCATTTGACAGAAGGTGCGGGGTCAGATTCGGTGTCGACTTTGAAAGTGACGACATCCTTCTCGTCGCACACCTTACTCTCGCCCATCGCCTGGACGACGCGCGGCGGTGACGTCACCTGCCACTGCCAGAAGTCGGAGCATTGGTTCACCTCGTTCCTGTAATTATACAATTTAATATCAAATAATAGAAACTTAGCTCTTAGTAGTGACAATCGTAGTCAGTGGCATTGTAGCTAACCGATGGATGAACAGATTTCAATTTAGTTTTTTTTCAAACAAAAGCTAAAGTTGTCGAATGTTCTTTCATGACAATCGATTCAAATCCAAGATGGCTGCCACCACCAAGTCCCAATTTCCTTAAAATGGATATCAAATGAAAGGCCTTCACTTATAGAATACATAATAACAAATTATAAGACGAGTGTATTTCGAAATTTTTGATAATACCTACTTGTTTTTGTATAGGTATCTCCTTATTTATTTTCTTTTATAATGGTAAAACCACACATGTCTTCTCGCAACTTACTTGGCCACGACGGAGTAGGAGCCCGTATCAGTGAGCTTAGCATCCTTAATGATGATTTTGTAGATGGTGTCGGATTCCTTGACGATTTGTATGCGTTCAGAACTTTTGATCTCGACGCCATCTTTGTAAAAGGTGAGCTCCGGGGCGGGTGCGCCTTCCACTTCTATGGTCACGGTGTGCGTCGAACCGGCCTGGGTTAATATTAATTAATTAATATATTATGGGAAAACAAACGATTAATTCTGATTAAATTAAATAAATTTATAAGATTTATGATTTTTTCACAAAGGAAAGCAGTTCTTTATGAATATTGCTAAAATATGTTTGGAAAATCTTTTAAGCGTCAAAGCCGTCTAGCCCCAAACTAAACAAAACTTATACTATGATCTACTGATCTAGATTGATGATATGATGATTTATAATATTTTTTTTGTAAATACAAGTATGTATGTATAAAGAAGGAAGTGTCCATCACTCAAATGTTTGTTCTTGACGAGTATCCAACTTAATCAGTCGCAGGAAATCATCTAAACGTAACGTCAAATGAAACGTCTTTTTGTATAAAACTAGACTACATAACACTCACCATACAAGACTGGTTGTCCACCTTCTTGATCTTCGGCGGTTGTTTGACGACGAGTGTCATGACGGTGGAGTCCTCGCCGAGGTCGTTGGTGGCGGTCACGTGGTACTCGCCCGCGTCCGCCGCGCTCACGTTCTTTATCACGAGGGACATGCTTTCTTCGTCCTCGTATAGGAATCTATACAAAACATTCAATATCAGTGATTTTGAACAATTGATTCCCTGTTTTGCTGTTGTTTATTTAATTGGAAATAAGTGTTGAAATATGCATATGGCTATATATGATTAGTTCTTTGCCTGATGCATGCCCGTGCCCGTGAACCATAAAACAACGTCAACTTTTCTGGACTTTGATTTAACGGTATCAAGGTTTATGTGTCTGTAATTACACTGACAATAATACTTTTCAAATTAAAAACCAATAACATTATAGGTACTTCCTCAGACAACAAACATAATTAGGCTATGAAGGTATTATTCTTTACAAGACACAAATAATCTAAACGAGAAAACCTAGCTAGTTTTTCTCCTAGCGAGTTAGGTGTAATAAGCGGCGGCTTATATTCCACCTAACATTACAACATAGATCCTGATCTACCACTACAGGGTATCGTGGACGTAAATATAGCGGTATAAATAGGGTGTGTTGCAGGGTATCCTAGACCGGTTTAGTAAACAAGGTGTAGTTACTTGTGCCTGGCGTCGGGCTCGAGCAGCTTGCCGTCGTGTTTGAAGACGACGCTGGGCTTGGGGAAGCCCTTGCACTGCAGCTCCAGCATGGCGGACGCGCCGCACGACACCACGGCCGAGCGGTGCTCGATCACTAGGGTGGGCTTCTCCGGCTCGCGGTGCAACTCGTTTATTGCTCCTAAGTACACAACACAGTTAAAACATTCAAAAGTTTATTCAAACACGTTTTACATCATCATCTTCCTACCCTTGTCCCACATTATGTGGGGTCGGTACAACACGTCCTCTTCTTCCACTCTCCTCTGTCAGAAGTCACACCTTTCTTACACATGTCATCATTCACATAGTCCATCCATCTTTTCAAACACGTTTTACAATAGAGTACAATATACACAAAATACATTCACAAAAAACATTCTGTGTCTCAGCTTTACTGAAGAGTCACATAAACGAGCTGAAAAATAAATAAATAAATATTCTTGGATTCACACATCACACTCTAGTCCCAAACGAAACAAAGCTTGTAATATGGGAACTAGATTGCTTATAAAATACTTATATATTTTTTAAATACCTAAATACAATAGATACAATGATTAATAGTAACACCAAAACACAGAATAAACATCAGTGTTGTTAATTTTAAATACTCGATCGAAAGCGCTATTTGGATGTAAATAGCAGCATATGAAACGCGTAGAATTTCATTTATACTGTAAATAGTTTAAATCATTGTGAAGAATGCACCAATAGGTATCTACCTACTAACGTCCCTAAACCAATATACCAAAGTGCCAAGAAATAGTGCCGATGTTTATCTAACCTTCAGCGGATTGGGATAACCTAGATGTCCGTCCAAATATTTTAATGTGAATTCACTTTAAGTAGTTGTTTGTCCTTTCAATGAAAAATAATATTAATTGTTTTTTTTTAACGCAGAAATCGTAAAAACAAATTTATTAAAATTCCTTGATAATCTCTTTGGCGTTTTCATAATGGCTAAGTAGCAATTAAATAAATACTTACACGAAAATAAAAACAATTAACGTAAATTTAAGAAAATAAAATGTTATTGTGATCATATATGATTTTGTTGAACTGTTTGTGTAAAAATCATTATTATTGAAGTCAATACACTTTATATACATAATATTCTACAGCATTATATGCAATGAACTTTGCATTAGCGTTCCGAAAGTGGAACAGCACAATGGAATGCGCAGATGAGCACCGTACATTACCGTTTGCTCTACAATCATTTTGAAGGCTATAAAAATGCAATGTATGACAAATTCACTATTAACAAGCATAGTAACATGACATTTTGAAATCCTTAATTATGCCGTTGACATTTGGCCACTTTATTTTATACTTAGAAAATACCACTGTAGGAATCAGCATGCTATGTCTAAATTGAGGCATAATTAATCTATAACTAAATAAATTACCCCTATCAAGGTGAAGATCGCGGGTTCGAATTTACCTCGACTTATATTATAACTTTTTGATATCCCAAAAGTAGTATAAAAATGCAGGATGAACCTACATATAAAAAAAAAAATCGCACTTACCCTGAACAGTAAGCTCAGCAGAGCAGGATATATTCCCCGTGCTGGTCTTAGCCACACAGGTGTAGAGCCCCGCGTCCTCCGGCTTCACATGCTGGAACACCAGCGCCAGCGAGTCCTCGTCGTCTCCCAGCAGCACCTTGAACCGCTCCTCCGGGTCGAAGGCCTGACCGTCGCGCTTCCACGAGAAGGTCGGCTTCTCTCCCTTGGCTAGAAGCCCTTCCCCGCCCGGAGGGAGCTCGAAGAATATGTTCTTGTCGTCTGGAGATAAATAATCTTTTACTATCTAAAATTACTGAATATATTATAAGCAAAATTCATTGGCCTTATTTTTTTTGAGTACCAGTTGATGAGACCAATCAGCACCGACAAGTCAACAGTTCAGGTCCTGTCCGAAATTTTAACAATCTCAAAAACATTCAAGGCCACTCAGTTTTCAACCAAACCTCGAGACACAGGAAAAGTTCACTGAGCCTTTTTAGCAAAAAGTATTTATAAAACATTTGGTAAACCTTGGAGACTTTAAAACAGAATATATTCGTAGCAGGATCAAAGTAAAGAAAGCATCTTCGAAGTATGACACGGTGACATGGTATGATGACTATAAACAAGAATTTACGACTTGCAGACAAGTGCAACTATTTTATGAAGTAGTTATTGATATTACCTCCGTAAAACTTCATCAAAGCGATACTCAATACTTAATGGACATTTAAAAATAAAATCAATGTCGCATCATGTAACCTAATTGTGCAATAAACAAGTCTAAATCCAGAGTATTATTAATAGCATGGCAACGACTCGTGAGCCCCGTAAACAAACGCTGGAGGATGTCCAAACATATTTGTACAATTATCGTTTTAGACTCTGTTATATATTCCAAGAGTTCACCTATAGTATACTTGAAAGGGGTTTTGTAAAGAAAAATTCTCGTGTCTTATCTAAGGAACTTGTGTTTGAAATTTATGTTATATATCAAGTCTGGAACACATTAAAATACGATATTTATGCTTTTACTGGTAAATTTGATTAAAGAACTCTTCAGTCCTCTTCTAATTCTGTGTTAATAAAAATGGACAGGAGAATAGCGTGAAGGACTTGTGTGAGACGGTCATTGAAGAACTTACCAACAACAGTGACCTTGGCCTCGGTGGTGACTTCGCCGTAGATATTGATGGCTTTGCAGGAGTAGTGGCCGGCGTCAGCGGGCGTCACGTCGGGGATCACCAGCTCGTAGCAACCCTTGTCAGCGCGAGTGCGGATTATAGAGATGCGATCCGATTCCGACGTGGAAACGATCTCTGTGCCATCGCGGTAGCTAGCAGGAAAAACAAAATTGACTACTTGGATCCGTGCATTGAATTTATGGATATTTTGCTATCATGGTAGCTACGAAATATATCAAATTGACTACTCGGATCTGCATTGAATTTGTGAATCTGGGTATTTTGGAATTATGGCGTGTTGATATCAAAAGATGAGTAAATGCAATCAGTTATTTGTTTTGACGATAATTAGGAGACTTTTTTTGTTAAACAATAAAAGCGAATCTATATCCCATTACTGAAATTGGATTCGCAAATATAAACCTCATAAAAGTTTTTATCCTTTTTTTACTGAAGTTTAATAATACTATTATGCATCTAATAATTTAAATAGGCAGCTTTTTATACATGCTCCAATAGCGAAACGTTTTAACGCCTAGGACATAATCTACAAGTTTTGCCAGCACATAAACATTATTCTCAACTTAGTCTTAATTAGAGGTAAATAACGTACAAGGTGACATCAGGGTTAGGCTCGCCCTTGACCCTGATCATGAAGCGGAGGTAGGTGTTCTCCATGATCTCGGTGTCCTTGAGAGCCACCAAGAAGTACGGGGCATTCAGATCGTTACGTTTCTTCCGTTCTTCAGAAGTCACTATAATATCGACAACTAATGTAAGACTTTTGATAAAGGGTGTCTTATTCTCATCACTTTTACATCCATTCATCTTTAATAATCCAATTTCTTGATTTACGTTGAATTTCTCAGTTATGACAATATTCAAGCTAAAATAATACTAAAGTGGATGAGAATAAGATTCGAACAAATAAAGAACATGCAACTTTATTAACGTGACATCAGAATTTGTTCGTCAGTGCCAAATACAGGAAAATTAAGATAGTTACACTGATAGAACCAAACTACGGGTTACAGCTTTACAATGTCTTAATCGGTGATGACGCGATGAATCATGCGCTTTCAGGTACTTAGTGATATAAACTTAAATACTTAATACTAAGATAAACCTAAAAATAAAAGAATAAGTGATTAGTATTAGGAAGTAAGAAAGCTGATTTTTATTTCTTTGTGACAGTATTACAGAAAAATCACAAACCAATATCTAAAACGAAACAAAACCAGTTTTCCTACTAACTTTAAAATGGTATACATAAAAGAACTCACACTCATAAACGACCAACTGAGCCGTGCAATGGGCATTTCCTTTGACGTTTTCAGCAACTGCAGTGTACACTCCAGTGTCGTCCTCGCGGCAATGCATCAGCTGGAGCTGATGGTCGCTGTCGGTGCCCGAGATGGAACAGCGGTCCATCAGCCGGTCGGTCAGAGGCTTGTTGTCCTTCAGCCAAGTCACCTTCACGGCTTCCGAAGATTCCTTCAGCTTGCATTGGAAGATAGCGTTCTCACCGGCTGAGGAGTCAAACATCGGTTACGAGAGCTCGGACGGGTGTGTTCTTATTTCTGTGTTTTGAATGTAACTTTTAAAGTGTGCCAATTGCAATATCAAATTGGGTCATAAATGTGACTTTGCTTATGTGTTTATTTTAAAGATACTTTGTACCGTACGAGCCCTTGATACATTCTGCAGTGGGACTAAGCGTTAGTTTAATGTAGTGTGTAATTTAGTTTCTAAAAGCGTATGTACAAGCTCTAGGGTGTGTCTAGTTCTATAGTACCGCTACGTTCTACCTGCGTGGGTACTTACGCTCGATGGTAGCTCCTTCGAGAGTGGTCGTGAAGATTGGCCTTCCATCGTTGGAAGCCGACTTGGAGAGGGATTTCATATCTCCGGTGCTGACGGTTCCGTTGGCGATTGCTGTTTTGGATGTGGTGCTTTCGTAGGTCGAACCATTCTTGGAGCTGGCGTAGCTGCTTTGGGTGATGGACGAAGCGCCCTCGACCTTGCTGCCTTCGAGGGAGGACTCGATGCTGATCTTGGAGGACCGTCCTTCTACGCTTTCGCTATCGTACGAGCCTTTTCCGTACTTGGAAGCGATGCTTTCGATTTTGCTGGCGGAGGTCGGGTCATACTCTGCGGTGTAGCCCGACTCGGTCTTTTTGGAGTCGAGGCCGTACTTCGCGGCGATACTATCGAGCTTGCTAGTGGTGTCGGATTCGATTGCGTATCCGGTGCCTTCGGTTTTACTTTCGTAGCTCGATTCTATTCCATATTTGGATCCACCTTCGATTTTGGAGCTGGAGCTATATTTGGACTCGTAACGAGAGGAGGCGGTTCCTTCGATGGACCCTCCGGATTCGTACCGTCCGCTCTCGATGCGCGATCCGCTTTCTCTGCGCGAGGAGTAGGAGGACAGGCCGGTGCTGTCTTGCGTAGTTGATGATTCGTAGCGACCGCCGCTTGAAAGTTTGCGACTGCTACTAGAGTACTCTACGAAAATAATATCACATCAAAATACTGTAGGCACCTGAAAATAAATACTGGCTATAAAGTAAAATATTTACCTCCAGATAACCGCGAACTGCGGTTATACCTCGACATCTCTTCGGCTTCTTCTGCGGTTACAGTTTGACTGCTGTCTACCACCTGCTCGGAAATTTGAGCTCCACTACGTTCTTCTTTAACGTTTTCTGATGTTTTTTCAACCACCTTTTCTGATTCTTCTTTGGCCGAAGTAGCAACTTTAGCCGACTTAACGGCACTCGATGTTGTACTTTCAACCGTTGAAGTCTTGGCAGCTTTGACTGTCTCTTCACTTGTTGACTGCGATGTCACGGATTGACTTTCAACTTTAGAGGTTAGTGACACAGATGATTTAGTTGCTAAATCGGCTGTGACTTCTGAACTCTTCACACTGACAGCGCTCGACTCTTGAGTTTCTGATATTGATGAAATCTCAACAACTTCAGATTTAGAAACTTTGCTGGCAGCACTAGCTTCAATGGAAGCTTTTCTTTTTGTCTTTAGTTGTTGGAGAGATTCCTCTCGAGTCAAAACAATTTCTTCAACTTCGTCAACTCGGGACCGTTTTTCTTTGACTTCTTCTTGCACTTCAATCTGAGTGGCTTCTGTATGCTCTCTCTTTTTTGATTCAGCTGCCTTCTCAGTAGCCTCAGCGGCCTTCTCTTGAGGGACGGCAGTTGTACTCTGAGCTTCGGTAGTTGCTGTTGTTTGAGGTGCTGGTGTTGGCTGAGATTCAGCAGCAGCTTTTTTTGCAGGTGCTTGTTGTTCCGGCTCAGCTTCGGCTTTCCGTTTTTGCTCAGCCGCCTTCTCCTTAGGCTCCGCAGCTTGTTCTTTAGGCTCAGCGGCAACTTTAGGTTCAACAATTTTAGCTTCGTTGGCTTGTTCTTCTAGCTCGGCTTCAACTTGAAGATCGTCAGCCGCGTGCTCAGCTAGAGCAACTATTAAAACAAACAATTGATTACGGAAGGATTCAACTGGAACTTTTTACCTATTATTCTCAAATTAATAATTTCTTACCAACGTCGCTGACGTATTTCCTGATCTCTGTCACCCAATTGGTTTTGACTGTTTCCTTGTGAGCAGCCAATGATATGACAGATGATGTACTTTTCAAATGAAGTTCAAATTTGAGCGGTTCGCCCGTATCTTTGATTTCAACCTCTGGAAGCTAAAAAAATATAAAAGTAATTTATCGATGTGATTAATTATACTGAAATTGCTTTATTTCAAAGTAAGCAAAATAGAACAGTATATGACCTCATTATGAAAGGTAATTAAAATTATAGTCCTCCTTAGATTAAAAGTACCTATTATATATAAACAACGTAGGTATTTAAAAAGCAATTTGTATTACTATTACCGTACAAACATCCTATTACAAAACAAATCAGTAACCGAGAGGCGCTTGGAGTATGTCCAAAAACAAATGGATGGTTTTTTGAATTGATCTATTTTTAGAGCAAGAACTTCGTGACGCGCTATTTAATGGAGAAACGCGTAGGAGAGGTTTCCGGAAACCATTACGTAAAGATGCAATGACGTTGTGTATTACTGCTCACCTACACTATTCAGACAATTTATATAAAATAAGCTCTATGCAACTTTTCGTTTTTACAGTCAACAAATGAATGATGTCCCAGTAGCGACCCTTGAAGTATTCCAACACCTTTTTGCATTTATTACTGATAAATTTAGGTTCAAACCAATAAGATTATAGAAAGTATATCAATGTAATAATATCTTGTATAATAAAATAATTTAGTAGGTAGGTAATTGCTTACAAATTACAACATGTTATGCGAGAACACTTATCGAAAACACATGTGAAGTATGTAAATATTGCACAAACTTACTTTGATAATATCCTTAAGAACGAAGACACTCCGATCGTCGGAGACTCGCTTGACCTTGCTGACAAGGATTCTAGCTTTGAAGAGAAATAGGTATCTCTCCCTAGCCTTGCCTTCGACGTCAGTGACCGTGAACCAGTCGTGGGTTAGAAGTCTCCCAAGCTTGTGGATGTTTCCTCGGTATCCTTCGATGGACGATATGAACTTGTTGTCTGTATCGCGATTCGGTACGCCGAGGAATAGCTCTAAGGCTTTTTGGATGTCGGTGCAGTCTTCGTTGAGACGATTTGAATATTTTACCAACTCCTACAAAAATATTAATATTTGTATATTATCCAAATGAAACAATGTAACACAGATGTGAGGATCCATAACAAACCTTTAGCAGAAGTTGGTAGTCGTTGATCCGCTGTATTGGAAGTTTCAGATGCTCTGTTATTCCTTTATCGTCACCGAGCTTATCTGCTAAAGCCTGGAATATTACGCGGATGTTGTAGTATTCAAGTCTTAACGTGTTTCTACCACAATGGTCTCCTACCTTTTCGAAATAGCTTTTATTTCTAAAACGATTCAATTATTTATTTAACCCGACGTCATGGGGGCTGGGTCAAAATTACCCGCACTTTTGTAGTTCGCTTATAATTCTTCAACGACGCGCGCGACGTTGCCGCTCTTCGCAGTAGCTGGAGTCATTGAGTCCCTCTACACGTTTATCCCGCGAAATCAGTTTGGCGAGAGCCGCGTTGAGAGTAACAAGTGTTGTCACGGGAAAAAGGTAATTATGACCCATGCCTGTATTCAGTGTAACTGTTTCATGCCATTTTAATAAATTACTGTTTAAATAATTTATTGTTGTTTATGATGCTTTGTATTAGTGTTACTACATTGTTTTGAGGTTTTGATGTTTTTTTTATTTTTTCCGTAGGTAGATATCACCTATCAGAGAAACACCTATTACAACATAACAAAATGTGGAGTTGATGTTGCAGATGAGTTGTGCGCTTCGTATGACGTGTGTCGTAACTCAAAGAAGTGGCCGCTGACAATATTTTATGCCATATTAAACATGTCGGCAATTAACGGACTTATAATACATCGTATAAATAATGAGTCAAACATAAAAAGACGCCGTTATTTGAAAAATCTAGGCCTTGCTCTTGTTATTGAGCACTTGAAAGTCCGCGGGAATGTTCAAAGTCTGCCACGAGAACTTCGCAAAAAAATTATCCAATTTACAGGGGAATCTACAGAGGAGCCCCCAGCAAAAAAAACAAATGCTCGTAAGAGGTGTCAGGTGTGTCCTGCAAGCAAAGATCGCAAAACTACACACGTATGTGAAGGATGCAACAAGCATATTTGCCCTCAACATATAGTGCCTTTCTGCGCTAATTGTATTGATAAAAATGAGTCTGAGTAACTAATTTTGATTATTTTATATAAGAAGATAATATAAGAGTTCGATTAGAAAACCAAAGACTGGTATATATTTTTTTATGTTAAGTTTTGCTAAGGAAAGCCAAATTTGTTGATATTTAGTGAATAGTTTTCAAAACCTTGTTCCTATTAATAAAAGTTTCTATTTTCATTATGTTTATGGTTTTGTATTATCCTTATAAAGTAAATTATTGCATGTTACAAAAAAATATCGTTTTTCTCAAATACATACAGAAATATTCACATTCCTTATCTGGGTAATGATGACCCAGCCCCCACGTCCGTGTAACATTTTTCCACCCCCATGACGCCGGGTTAATGAATTTGTACGCTGCTGCTACTTGAGTTCTGAAGAAGCAGATGTTTTACAATATCATGCTGACTGGGCTCTTTGGTTTTTGGCCTAGTTTAATTTCTATTTATGAAGAGTAATAACCACAGAAAGAAAACTAAGCTTTAAACTAAACTTCCAGTTCATGTTATTGCATTAGACCACCAGTCAGTAAGGATTCAATTAGAATCGTCTGACAGGCGGCGTCGTTGCTATCGTACGCGACACTAATTGCTAAGCCCTGGCAGAATACCAACGTTGATTCGATCGGCTGTTGACACGATTAAAACATCGAGGGAGATCGGTGCGGAATTCGAACTTGATTGACAATACTCGCACAAACTAAACTGAGAGTTATCGTAGTGCGAGTAGTGTTCGTTAATATTGTTCGTTTGTTTTACTCTTACTTTTATTGCTGTAAAGTGTATTGTTTTTTTCATATAGCTAATTTGAAATCTGTCTAGTTGTTTGTGTAGTGTTTGAAGTTGGTCCAAATAAATTCTTTCATTCTTTAATGCGATTGTTCCAGAATAACAAGAAGACTAATAAATTGATACAGGTATGTAAAAGTGTATAGTAAAAATCAGTACAAATAATAGACAACTAAATAAATAATAGTAGCGGTATGAACATCAATTCAAATTATAGTTAGTCAAGAACATATTAATGTGAAGGAGCCCTCCAGAATATTGTTAGGAAGAGTATGTTTGAGAAGCATAGAATATCGACGCTCTACAAACATAAGTACCTAACGCTTTCAATACAGACAGAGCTAAACAATAGCATAACAAACAAGAGATTAAAAACTCGCGAAATCTGTAAGTAAAATACTGGCACAAACATGAATAACTGGCGATGGGATCGCGTGATCGAATATAGACCACCTTGACACATCGAGTTGAAAGCTTCGGTTTGCTCCGCTAAACTGTGGGGAGAAGCGCAATAAATATTTACAGCCGTGGAAATGACTGTAATTTCGAGAGGTACATCGAGACAATGCTTGTGACGTCAGTTGTGCAAGTAAACAAGTTTACAGCAGCGGTAAAACTCAGGTGGGTATAGTTAATATCTTTGGTTTTTGACGTGACAACGTCTTATAATTCGATAGAGCCAGCTGCACGCACGAAAAAACATGACTCATGCGGACCTCGCTCTGAGACTCATGCGGCGTTACCTCGCTCTGAGGCGTTCCATGAGGTGCAAGCGAGAGCGCGGAACGAGCGACAAAGAAGCACAATCGGCCTTTGCGTTCGTTGTCACGTAATCACGTTCAACTATCGTCAGTAAACCGACTTTACAGACAACCATTTTTTTAGATGGTCTTGTTTCTGTTTGGTGATGCAAACAGAAAAGACATAGGTGTATATACTTTGTAATATATAATGATTTACAAGATTACAATAATAGTCTAGTAAGAGAACTTTAAAACATAGAAGCTTAGCTCTAAATGCTGATAGCAGTAGCAGTCCAATAGATGACCACTAGGATTTCCCTTACATGCTTCTGAATGATAAGGTTTTAAATCTAACTTAATCATTCATCAGAATAATGTGAGCATACCAGATGAGTAAAACCAAGTTAATGAACATACTTGTGTAAAATACACACGAATAAAGATCCACTATAATTAGTACAAGTATGTAAACTACGTACGAGCAACTCCAATTATTTTTCGTAGCAACGACATTGCGTTGTAGACACGATTGAAATGTCAGAATGCGAACATTGTTTGTGTCATGTTATTATCTAATAAACCATAAATTACTTGAGTAATGTAAAGCCGTGGAAAGAGATTGAGATTTTTTATAAAAATCATTGTTTTTCCAGACGCATTCCTTAGAACAACGTAACATTTTGGTATTATTGGACAGTTGTCAAGATGTTATGATAGAAACTGGTAGAATTTATTCAATAAGATCAAGGAGATTCCAGAATGTCTGAATTGTGACGTAATAAGCAGACTGCAGCAGGTGTTTCTGTTTACTTTAAAGTTGAGTTCAAACAGGTAAACAAACACACGAGTGAACAAATTTTTGAGATTATTTTTGATATTTCTTTGTTGGATCTGATTGACGAAACAAACAAAAACAAAACTGGGTTAGCGTTAAAAAACGACATTTGATTTCTGGTAAATTTAGCTGGCCTAATCCACCAGAACATGTGCAGTATTTGGGTCAAGGTCATCCAGCTGAGCTTTAAAGACGGTCCGCGCGGACCGCGATCTCACGGACGCAGATCCTCGCGCGGCATCAGCTGAAAAACATAACATATCGCGGAGCTCATCCGCCCACGCAAACTAGAAATAAACCAGACGCGATGCTGGTAACACTACACCCGTAACATTGAAAAGGGGGAAAAATCACAGTAGTTTCGCAGCCACCGAGCCGGTCTAATAATACCGGCATAGAAGTACGCCGTACCTGAGCGCGGAGTAGGCAATGCAATCACGAGAACACAATCACAGTCACACACTTCACTCGGACGAGTGGTCGAAGGTCGATGCGCTGGAGCGAGCGAGGTGGTCGCGGCCACGGCTTCCGAGCGACTGGTGTGCGCGAGGCTGCCCACTGCGCCGCTAAACATAGCACGCTCGGCTCCGCTTCTAGAGGATAGCGCCATTTCACCGACGCGAGGGAAAGTCGCCTCAGGGTCGGCCCTGCACGCCAAGGTCGACAACACTGCTTGCCTTGTCCTTCAGTCTTGCAGCTTGACATCTCAGAGAGCCGACCTATGCCAAAAACCGCTCCATATCTTAGGGGAATGCGAGATGCTGGTTCAATTTGCCACGTGTAGCGAATAACGATATTGCATTTTATTCTTGACGAAATTGTTTAGTGGAATAAGACAAATTACATAAAGATTCATACAAGATGAGGTTAAGATAATGAAGGCTGCCTTTAACTCATTGCCAAAATGTCAGTACCCTAATAATGTCAGAGTTATGAACAATTGGCTCTACATTGGTAGCATATGCAGTTCCGTAGTTCAACATTTATGACAGAACATCATGAAACAAATGTAGGTGTCTATTGTAGGTATTTGCTGATGTATCATTATTTCTGGAATTGAGTCAGTTGTGACGGGACTGTGCGATGCGTAGGCTTGGTTATTCTCGAACCCGCCTATCATCAGCGTTGTTCGGTAAATACTCATCATTGAAAGCGTTCAGATGTTTTAGAGAATTTAAGATATTACATTGTTTTGTTTCGCTGGTGCAGTGAGATGCAACATCTATTGCGTGATGTAAGCTGTGCATTGTCTCACAGGACACTAAAAGGATTTTCTATGGATATGTATTCGTATGGTGCGGAATGGAAAGAGCAGAGAGAGACCTATATCCACAAGTGAGTCAAGTCAGGCTGCGGATGATGATGATGCATTGATATAAGTAGATGTATTAGAAAATACAAACAGAAAGTGAAATTGAAGGTTCTTTATTAACCTGTGCTTGATAAAAAACAGGGTTCATCGGCTGTGTAAAGCTTTTACTGGATACTCAGGAAAGCTGTACTTCCGTGCTAATGGGATAGCCTTATCAATACTATCAATATTTAATCAAAATGTTTCCTTCAAAGTTAGATCAGTAAGCTTGTTGTGCGCAAACGTTAGCAGTTAGGCAATGCGCCAATAACTAAAATAGTTCGCATGCCGCGTATGAGAGCTGTCAATTGCACTCATCGGGGGCAACCGCCCCATTACATATCTACGGGATTCACATATCACTTTGAGACTCTACATTCTTGCTGAACATAAGAACTGCTAGTTTGCTATGTAGATACGGTGTAGCAAGCGACTTTTTGAAACTTCGATTCAGTTATGTGTTGTTTGTGTCAATAAACGTATTCTGTAGTACAAACTCTGCCGCCGTTTTTAATTACGTAATGCTAATGTATTTTTGATTATTGATTGTGCGCCACAAATATCAACATTCACCCAGAAAAATGACAGAAAAAAAAAATCCTCGAAATAAGAACCTCATTTTTAAACACAAGTCCAAAAACTTGCTTCGTTCTTTCGTTTTATTTTTGAGTTAATATGAAAAAGAAATGAATATTTTAGTTGTAGGCTATCAGGTATGGAAAAGACTAGCTGATACGAATTTAAATCTTGTAACCACACAACTTGTCTCGAAAGTTCGAAGTAATCTTCGAATTCGTGAAGTAGATCAATGCTGGTAGCGCCATCTATACGAGCTTGTTATTTACTTTTTATTAGCTGTGGAAGGTATATAAGTTCAATACAGAGTTTCAGACTCAAACCAAAACAACTTCAGAAAAGCAAAATAGATGGAGCTTTTCACTAAAAAGTTCAGTCAAAAGCTTCTAGATGTCGCTAGTAGCGTGTACACGCATTTTACAGTTCACGTATATTTAGTTCACGCTAGTTCAACTAGATGGCGTTTAAAAGCTTTTTACTTTTAAGCTACTTTCTTGTTCTTTTCTAACAGATGGCACTGGCAAATCCAGAATCGCGCAAACGAAGTTGTCACGGAGTTTGAACATAAGTATTACAACCGAGTATTATCCACTGGTCCTCGGTATACGTGAACTACACCACACACAACTTAATATAATGATGATTTCGTCCAGCAGTTTCGCCACGGCGACTTTTGATCTATTACAATTTTTGAATCTGTCACAACGAAGAGCTTCGTTGGTGCGCTCTTATATGACTCACATACCCTATTTTGGCTGTAAATGTGCGTTTACAGAGGTTGCACGTTAGTAGTAGTCCAATGTAGTATCAAAGACTAGTATAAACAAGAAGACTGCCAACCTCATACAAAAAAACGTGACTCGGAAAAAGGTGAAATTCCAAGAGTTATACCTGGCTTATTTCTAGATGGCGCTGTATTCCGATCAAACCTATATTAGAAATCATTGTTTACGATGACATTTTTCACACCTAAACATAAAATAAAAATTTAGGTGTGCACTAACACAGAAATAATACAGATTTCTTGGCTTTTAGTGCTGTTAGGATAATTTTACGGCTATCTAGGAATAATCTGGGTATAACCCGCGGAATTTCACCTTTTTCCGAGTCACGTTTTTTTGTATGAGATTGGCAGTGTATTGTTTATACTAGTCTCTGGTAGTATTATGTGGTCGAGTGTACCTGGAAGTATTTCTGCACGACTGGCTCCCTCAGTAGCTGCTGTGCGCGCGGCTCGTCGCGACAGTACGCCACGTGCTTGTCGAACTCTCTCTCCATGCGCAGCAGCGCTCGCCCGAGCATCTTCGGCTCGCCGGCGTAGTACTTTATACCTTCGAGGAGGACCCTGGAATATGTTATGAGCATTAAGGGTTGAACTAACACGAGGAAATATCGATACATAACAATTTTATTTTATGCTATCATTCCACCCTTACAATAGTCTATGAATTTAAATTGTTGTGTATCAATATTTCTTCATGTGGGTAGACATGTACTTCCTCTTAGTACCTACATTTCACATAGTTCACAAGTTAATGAGAATACATCACATTTAAAAAAGTTCATAATATTTTAGGTAAACATTAGAATTATTTTATTGACAATAGTATTAGTTTATTACTGTATTTAATGTGAGTGTTTTTTTTAATTTAACATAACTTTTACTGTTACATACAGCTCTTTACTACTTTAGTCAAAAATGGTTCATAAAATGTTGTCATAAGATTGAAACTCACGTGTTATGGAACTCGCAGATCTGCTTGAAGTTAGAGAACAGCAGTTCCCGGTTGTCGAACACAGGTTTGGGGGTGGTGGTCTTGTCCATGGGCTTCATGTAGCGGGATACTACTTGCTGCATATCCTTTCCGAACTCTTCTTCGGTCTCGACGAGCTCTCTTACTACGGCTCTGGAAATATATTCATAAAATAAACTTTCGTGAACATTAACTTATAAACTTTTTAGTAGTTCCAATATAAAGGCTCAGTGGAAGCTGGAGTCACTAGGACTTGCTATTTATATATCAACTTACTAGGAATTGTTGCGTCCATATCTTGTATTTTGAAAAATATATATACGTATTTTAAAACATTAGTTGATTATTTTTATAACTTTTTTTATTGCCTGATATTAAACGACCAACTACCTTACAGGGCAAGCCTAATATACTATACGAAGCTAAGCACTATCCCAAAAAAAAACTTTACTGTAGATTAAAAATATGATTGTAATCGACACTACAATTTTCGCAATATCTCTATCATGTTACCATCTCCAGTTTTGTCCTAGCAATGACAAGGACGGGACGATTCATTCTAACAAATTACGTTTGAGTCAGAGGGCGTGGTGGTGCCAACAAGTGTGGGAGACCTTTGTGAGCTTATTGCACAAACTGTTGAATGATTTACGTATGTTATTTGTTATAATTTATTATATTATATTCTCACAAATCATTCTTACAAGTTACTTAAAGTGGGACTTTTGTATACTGTGAGAACTAAGCAAAGCTTTTACAGCAAGGCAGCAGCTTTTATAGTAGGTATAGGTACGTGTAGTGAGAATATAAAGGAGTACTTTTATTTATAAATTTGTTGTGTAACGTTTTTCATTATCTGTATAAACGTCGAATTCTAAAACATTTAAAAAATCCAAAGTTATTGCGTCGCACAGGATTTGAACCTGCAATCTTCCCTTTGATACGAGAGTGCAGGAACCGGAAATACTTTAAATAATATTAATTTATATTATATATATTAATATATATTATTCAAATACTTGTCATAATTTTCCATGTCCAGGTCCAACTTGGCATTTATCACGCCGAAGGTGCCACAACAGACAGCTGGCAAACAGCGGAGGTAACGAGACAAGCGTCCGAGTAATTGGCCACGAATGTTATTTATTTGCTGCATTTGCAGCTGGTTCGGTGCTAAGGACTTGAATAATGATGCTACGTTAGAAACAAGAATAAGGAGGGTTGTTGTAAATCTTAGCCGATTTAAAACTTCCGTGTAAAAATGCTATAGTTCTATGTAAACTAACTTGTCTGCGATTTTCGCATCCGTTCGTATCTTTTATTTTGTATACCTACAGGGTGGTTTTTTGAGGGCGGTGATGACCAATAGGCGAATGTTGGATAAAAGCCGTGAAAGGAGCAATGCTCTCGATTCATATAATAACAATATCAATCGGGACGTATTTCTCCCAAAATAAAAGATTTATAAAAAAGTATGTATTCATACGATAAGGGAATAAAAATTCAAGATTAGGTTTGAATAATTAGTACTTTGATGTAAAAGGTTGCCTTCCCAAAACAACACTAATTACCAAATATTTTGGGAAGGCAACCTTTTACATCAAAGTACTAATTATTCAAACCTAATCTTGAATCTTTATTCCCTTATCATATGCATTATGCTTTATGATGTTTCTTATAATATTTAGTGTAAACAAACTGCGCACCGGCGTCCATCAGTCTGAAAGTCAACGGGTTTGGTAGCGTTTTGCTCTGTCATCTATTTCTGGAGCGATGCATCATGTTACACTTGGAACGGGCACAAATCAAGATATTGAAATATACTGGTACCCACAGAGTGTTGTAGAGTATAGAAGGGAAACTCAAAACATTTAAATTAGCTTTTAATTTATTTTAAATACACGAGTTCCATGTAGTGGTAAAGCAAGTGTTTAAACAACCTGCGGAAAATCTTAGTATCGATTTGGGCAAATCGGTGTTGTATATTTATGTTTTTAATTCCGTGTGTAGTTGTAGTTGGTGTAGTGCAGCTCGAAAGCTTGATAAAATAAGAAAAATCTGATGAGATTTCTCAAAATAAAGAAGAGATAAAAAAGTTTACATCAAAAAGGATTGTAAAGTTATAAGCGTCTAGAAGAAATAATCTCTGGGCGAACTACTACTAGATCAAATTAAATGCTATTATATCTATCTACAACTTTTAGATACAAATAGATGATAGTAAATATCAGAAAACGAATCCATTACAGTAACGTACAACGAACACCCGCGACTGGCTCGCACAGATGTATTTATCACTCTAATATGTACTTCAGGCTTATGTACCGGCGCTGTACACATTAGTCAGTGATAGCGTGAGTGACGAGATTGCAATACATGGGCAGTGGGCCAAACTGAGACAAATTGACCAAAATAATTTATATTTGAACATACTCTTATAATGATTCAGATAGTTACAAAATATGGTTAGATATAATAGCAGAAACTGTCAATAGTTACTTACTTCATTAACCTGCAACGAGTAATGTACATAAAATCAACATGTCAGAGTATTTTTTGAGGTTGCGGGTTCGCTCCCCGCCTTGGGATAAATGTTTGAAAGATCTGCAAATATATATTCCGGGTGTTCTGGGTATTTTATATGTATAATAAAAAATATCTATCTATGTAATGTATTGTATTAAGTATGTCGGTCTTCTAGTACCCATAACACAAGCTCTGCTTAGATTGGGGCTAGATGATGTTGTGTGGATTGTCCAGCATTAATTATTTTATTTATTAGAAAAACATAACGCCAAACCCTCGATAAATTTACTCAAATAAAACTTTATTTCGTTCTTTCTTCATCACAGTGATGCCAAACGCACAATCAATTAGAAAAAAAAACTGTTGATCGAACTGCCAGTCAATCCTAAATCATCAAGATAAAAGCTCAGATAAAACCTACAACGCCTACGCATCTACGATTCTCAGAACTCGCATTTCGGAAACCCCAAGAACAAGGAAAGACATCAATCACAGTTCGTCAAAGAGACAATGAGACAAAGAACTAATTACTAACAATAATAAACTTGATGACAACACAAAGTGTGGATAACAAAGGCATCTCGTGAGAGGTTAATGATACCGCTGAAAACTTGATTAAGTATATATGTACTAATATTATAAAGAAGAAAGATTTGTATTTTAGTGCGAGTGTATGTTTGTAATGAACAAAATTATTTAACCATTAGAAAGCTACGTTTACCCTGAGTAACATAGACATATATTTATTGCTAAAAAAGATGAGGGATCCTAACTATAACCTTAGAATGGTGTAAAAAAAATTGTGCACCAGGGTAAATGTTTGTGTGATAAACATAAATATTTATTCCGTGTCTGGGTGTTACTATGTATTATATGTGTAATTAAAAAAAACTGATTACTATATCAGCAGTCTAGTCTAGCTTTGCTTAGTTTGGGACTAAAGTGTGATGTGTGTGAATTATCCATAATATGTAAAGCATTAAAACAATAGACAACTTGAAATTACCAAAACAAAGTTCTATATGATTAAATATCATACTTTCCCTTTAAAGTAGAGCATAAAAATATGACAGTTTTGTGAATGAATGGCCTTGGTGACTTTTAAATGCGTTCTGTATATTATGTCAAAAGAAAATTCCTTACGAATTAGCAGTTAATTTGTCAACAGCGGAAATCTGATGAGGCGCCGCGATATTTTGAGAGGAATGCTTAATTGAAAAATATATTTTAATTTTGGAAGAAACGCTGGAATTTTTATTTAATTAACTAATTTATTGTCTTTCAGTGTCAAGGTATTTTTGAATAAGTTTTGAATAAAAACGTTTTGTGAATAAAACTTAACAATAAAAATGTAGGCTAGGTTGTATTTTTCTTTACCACTCTCTTTTATGAATTTTAGTCACTATAATTTGTTTTTAAATGTATGTTCTATGAGTAAATAAACGTTTTCTATTTTATATCGACTTATGTCTTATTTAACCACAGTCCATACATCTCGTCTAAGTTTGGCAAAGTGCGCATAAAGCGAACAGACAGTATGTTTGAGTACCTCGTTAACACTTATGCCAAGAACAGACAAAGGTAAAAGCATGTATTTTAGAATTTAATATCCAGAAAACTTATGAGTCAATATTATAACTTTTGCGGATATGTGATTTTCCTAAATGTAGACGAGAGAGGAGATTAAAAAAAATATTTTGTAACGTTTTACTAAGTATTTTTTTAGAATCCTATGTTTCGTACCTGTCTGTGCTGTCAAAATAAATATATTTTATTTAATTTCATTTAGAATAGAGGCCTTGAATTTTAAGTATTTTAAATACTTACTACCTACGAATACAATCCCTTTGAAACAATAAAGTTATGGAGTAGAGTAAGCTACGCCGTAGAGGTCCTACGGTCTACGACGTAGCGCTATCGTAGCATCGAAGCAGCCATATAATACGTACTGCTGATTTACCAAGGCAAACTAAATTGTATTACTTTGGCTGATAGTGTGACGTCACACACGCTACATCAACATGTAGCAACATGAAACTGCGTTAATATTTGTGCAATTTTGAATCCCTTTTTCTTTTTTCTTTTTTTGCCAAAATGAGTTTATTTAACACTAGGTCACAACTACACGTTACACTAAAAAGTTTTCAATAAAGATTAGTTGATCCGATGCCAAGCGTGAGTAATGCAGATTAACGACAGTGTACCTACTACCTAGTTAGATGATTTTACGATTTTAATGTGTATGTTACGAGAAGTGTGTTTTGGCAATGGGAAAGGGCCTGTATTTATTGGTGTAATTTTGTAGAAGTAGCAGTAAAATGAACAATTACATTGAATGCAATGTACGCATTAAAACTATGTTAATAAATTATAACTGTGATATTGTGCTTAGTTTAGTAAAACATATTTTAATGATCATTGAGGGGCTACTGAACAGACAACATACACGATTGACAAGAGTAAAAAGTGATAATTTGCCGTTTTTTGTTAGAAAATGATAGCTCTTCTGTTTTTTGTAGTTCAATGGTCACCATTCGATATCATTTAGCGCTCGTTAGGTGACATTTTAAGGTATGATAAGCTTTGATTAATTATATTAATTTAATGATTTACCTTGATAAATTAAAGCAAACTAAAATCTAACAACGTAAAATTTCACTAAATTATAATCAGTTTTTTACATCCTTTAGCAGCTACTAACGAATATCGCACATACTAACATTACCTATACTATGTACTTAAATTCTTAAACTAATCTTACTAATAAATAGTAGGTACTTTGCTTAGTTTGCTTAGTATGATGTCCATGAAAAAAAAACACTTTATTCACGTAAGCAGTTCAAAAGTAGTATTTTTAATCTGAAAACCTAAGAGATCTGAATATATCATGATGAGTACTAAACATTACGAACTCAATCGCTCTTGTGGTGTTACAAATAGCATTAGCCGTCAAGATTTGTTGGAACACTTCACTTATTGACTGTAATGCGTTCAGAGAAATATACGATTATTTTTTAATATATTTTTCCTGTTGAGTTTATAGATTTTTCTTTTGATATTTTTTTTCTTATCATTGTTTACTGTAAGTGAAAATCACTAAAACTATAAAAAACAGTGTTCTAAGGTTATATAAAAAGATCATATAAAATGTAACAGTAGCATTGTAAAAGGTCTGAAAAAGTGGGTTATTTGTAAAAATCCTCAGAGTGTGAATCGAAATCCTAACTACGATATTTTAAACTGATTATTAATTTAGACGTCAATAGGTATCTTATGAAAAAGGACACGAAGACGGTTTTAAATTCCCACAGTGGAGTTGTCCTAAGAGTTTCAAGACTAATTAACTAACTTGTACGTGTTTGGTCAACAAAGGAAAATCTGGATGCAAAAAGCCTAAAGTAGAAAATAGTGACGTTTGAGGGAGAAGGCTTATCAGCAGTGGGATAATACCGGCTACCTATGACGTTGATGTCCAGACATCAACGTCGCAACAACAAAAGAGATCGCTTTTAGCGATAAGGCCGCCTATTGTACTTATAAGTTCTGTGTAAAATTTTTGTTTTCTGCATTGTATTTTTCTAATTTGTGTGTACAATAAAGTTGTTATCTATCTATCTTGATGATAAGACTTACTGGCGCCTAGCAGCCAGCGAGGTCTGGTCCCGCTCGAGCGACTGCTTCTCGTGCAGCACGGCGGCCGGCACCCAGCCCTGCCGCGTCTGCAGCTCGCCGCCCTGCACGTCGTCGATCACGCGCACCAGCCATCTGCAACACAACACACATACACATCAATTATACTATAGTCACTGATATCACGAGCTTGAGAGAGAGAGTAAAGAAAGTGTAGAATCGTCTTATATACTTTCGGTCTATCTTATAAAAAGTTGGCGCAGACTTGAAGTACTGATTAACATACGTAATCATGACCTAAAGTTAACGCTAACTTTTTATAAGATAGGGGGTATCAATCTATCTTAGAATTGTCAAGTTCGTTTTGTTCATTGTTCGTTCGATCGAGGTTCATTTTTCTTAGAATCTCGCTGTGAATCGTACTGTGAAAGTCCGGATCTACTTCTAGTAGCTAAATTGATGTTTAAGTAAGGGAAACCTAAATACAGCGTAAAATAAGACAATTGATATGGTATATGATATATATAAACATACATAGACACCATTGAAGTTTTTTTATTTTATATCGAGTTTTTTTAGTTAGGAAAACATTTTTTTGATCGACGAGAAATGTTCATAAATGAGCCGTCTAATATCCTAAGTGTACCTACTCCTGAGTAGTCAGAGAGCATGAACACATCACAATACCCTCCGAAAATAGCACGTGTCTACCGTGATCTTAATTTCTCCATCCCGGACTGACGGTTTGGTGCCAAGTATGATTACTTTATTATTAGAGTTCAGACTCGGTTCAGACGGTCTAATTCGCTCTTTCGGAAGCTTTTACGGCCTGTCAATCTTGTGACGTCATGGATCAACGTCCACAGGTCAACGCTCTGGGTATATACTGCCTAGGTATTATTTGAATTAGGAGCTTGGGGCTTTCATAAAACAAACAGGTAATAAAACAAGAAATAATAAAAGGAAACATATGACCTACATATTTAAAAATTACAATATTTTTCTAAATCTCAAAAATTCAGGTGACCGCTTTGCAAAATAGGAGTAGGGAAAGTATTAAATAATTTGTTTATAACATTTTCAAAAGAATGCATGATTCATTTTATGAGGGAGTTGAGAGGGACCGATAAATTGTGCAAACAACCCACACTTATTTCCAAGTAATTTTCCGAAAGCTGAATCTTGTGAAAATATGAACAGCATAAAACCGCATACACAATGTTTATTTGTCATACAGATTATTTTTAAGTAAACAAAGCGAAACGAAATATAATGTTTTAAACAAACTAAAACTATAACTGCTACCAAAACTTTGCTCAGGTTGGCTAAGCACTTGCAAATGACTAGGAAACAAAAGATGTGTAAAATTTTAGTTATTGTAGTTATCAACAAATTACGATAAGTGTTAATGGATGTATTCTATACATCTATGAATTTAGAATTTAATTGTACGTAAATATTTTATCAAAAATCCCATAGTACACACTTTGTTTGGTTTAGGATAAGATCGAGTCATACTATTCAAAGTCAAAAAAGTCAAAGTCAAAAATTACTTTATTCAGTAAAATCACAAGGATCATTTAGAATCGTCTTACATACTAGAAACGTCTTACATATTATAAATTGTTCATGAATATTTTTTTATTACTTAAATTTGCACTAAAAATTATAATAGAAATTACAAGTATACACCTAACTGTATTTTTTTCGAAGCACATTACAAATGACCGACTTATTCCAGAATATAAAAGCGTTCGAGCGAGTAATAAAGAGCGCATAATCAATTATTTTCTAGCATTTTTCGGAAATGGAGCCATCCATCCAAAATGTCTTTAATGTCAAGACCACATGGAATATGGAATATAGCCAACTGCCGTGCTTCGTGCGTTGCACGAGAGATTAGAGAATACGATTTATATTCTTAATGGTTATTTTTACGGGTTTTGAATGGGCAACACCGTAGGACTGGCAAAGGTTACGAGATGACAGTGAGGTTATTTGTTATGGAACTTTACGGGTCTTCGGCCAGATCTAATAAACACGAAGGTGATACAAATTTATTTAAACTTCAGTATTTTTTAAACTTATGAAATGAACTCACAATAGGGAGATGTATAACGTGTACTTAGTTGTTGTTTCAAAAATAAGGCACTAGCCGTTTTTCCGTGTAGATTAAATCTCTTTACTATTTTTATTTTAATCTCGTCCTACAAGTAAGAAGCCTAATTTTTATCAAAATTACTTAAAATCTCGAAGCCAGTAGTTGCTAAACTCATTACGCAACTTTTGCATAAGGTTGGCTAACCCAGAGCTATTCCGAGCTTTGTTGATGTTTGAGATTATGAAAGAAATGCTTGTATTTGCCTGAAGATATGTAAAATCATAATAACATAATACCCTGAGCAGTAATGCAATGGTATGCTACTACACAGATACACTATAAAACTTGTTTGTTGTACCCTGTTCACCTAAATGACTATTTTGTCGAGCTTGTATCATCCGATATGGTCTAGTGGCTAGGATACCTGGCTCTCACCCAGGAGGCTCGGGTTCGATTCCCGGTATCGGAATATCTTTTTGCTTGTACATTTACTATTATTTTTTTGTCACTGAGATGAAACCGACTATAGTTAGCTTCTAAGTTTAATACTAAATTATTTCCAGTACTTTGAAAGAAATAGTTTTTGTGTTTTTTAAAGAACTAAGTTTCTTTGGAAATTATAGAATATTATTTTGGTTAGTTTGTTACTTGAAACACGCAGTTTCACTGTTTTTGGCTTGTAAACAATTAAATAAATTCCACCAGGAAATGTTTAAAATCTCAACCCCTTTCGGTGACACGTAGACTTGTGACAGTCGCTATAATTCGGCCGTTTTTAGAATGCGTTCCTGACACATCGCGATTGAACTGACGACGTAACTTTGTAATGGCGTTGCAGTTACGATAAAAATATTTTTGCTGGTTGTTTACCGTTTTAACAATTGATGAGCATTAAAACAACGTTATTTTATCAATAATCAATGAATGTTATAATTTTGTGCCAAACTGAGAGTCAAATGACTTTGTAAACAATATTTTTCTAAATATATACTGCGTTATTACAAGGTTATGTCAGCGCTTGATATTTGTAGTGCTGTGCTAAAAATAAAACCCAATAATAGTATCTTAATCCGTTCTTATACAGTTACGGTCTATCTTATAAAAAGTTAGCGCAGACTTGAAGAATTTATTACCATTAAGTAATGATGACATAAAGTCAACGCTAACTTTTTATAAGATAGGGGGTTATACTTTATAAAATAATACGTTTTGTTTTTCTTTTTAAGAATTTGAAAATATCTAATGGACTATAAGATAACTTTTATGATTTATAAAAATAAAACTACGTACGCACATTCAATTAAATGTACTTTATTGCATAGAAATACAGATTGTAACTTTGTAACAAAGAATTACATTTATATTACCTTTTTTTGGTTTCCACTTAAATAACTAAAACATAAATTTTCAATGATTCCGCCAATTTAAAACGAAAATAATCCTAAAAATAATCCGGCGATTCACTTTGGAGGAACGGTAACGAGCTCAGTGTTATGTTGTGCCCATCACTAGACGTGACTAATTGACATGTGTCAGGAACGCATTCTCTGAGCGGCTAGATTATAGTGTTTATGACAATAACTATGATTTATTGCAGTGCAAAATATTAAAGTTACAATATTTACGTCAATCAAAATTGTAGTAAAATTTGGCAGTCATTGCGCAGTAGGTATTTCCGTCATTAGAGGTATACCTATGACAGTATCGACAATGCCTCCAAGGCACGTCCTCAATAGACATGCTCGGTGAGGTATTGTACTGCATTATAAAAAACGCAAAATATTGCAATCTATAATCATCGCATGAACATTACTAAGCTAGTTAAGCAAAGAAAGTGGCAAACAAAGTGTAGTATGTATTTAAAATACCTCACCCCTAAGAAAATCCTTCGGTTTTTAACAGCTGCAGGGTTTAGTGGTGAACTATGAACGCCCCTACTGGGGTGTTTTACACATAACTGGCGATCACAATAGGCCATCAAGGCCGCAGTGATACCAAAGCCGCAAAAAAGCAAATTAAAAAATGTATTTAAAATCATACATGTGAAAGCATATAATTGGTGTTTAGTTTTTTAAGTTGTTTTTTAATATAGTTTGTACACTGTTTGTTTTCCGAATAAAATAAACAAACTATTTTTAAAGTGCACGCGCGTTCGCCCTTCATTGCAAAAGTTGATTGAGATCTAACCATTGTTAATGCCAAGACGGTGTCAACAACCAATAACAAAAACCAAAATTTGTCTTGTAACCGAGTGTGACTGAGAGTAACCACGAGGCACATGCATTTTTTTAAAATGCGAATAAATAGGTTCCTATTTACATTTAAAAGCTCAAGATCTAAAAAAACTAGTTCTACTGATACTTGTTTAATTAATACTATAGCAACACAGCATCATTTTGAAAGCTGTCCATCACGCGTCCGTAAATAAATGAGATCGGACGCGCGTCCCCGATCTCCCATCCCAGATAGAGTTCATGGCACAGGGTTACAAAAATTAGCTTCTAACATATAAAACATTCGAAAAAACGGACGCATTTGACGTGTTCATTTTTTTTTTTTTTTTATTCTATCCTACTTTGTCCCACTGTTTTTTATACGTTATATGTGTATGTGTTCATGTCGAATAGAAACATGTTTAAACAAGTTGTGCTAGTTCAGTTCAGGCTCCTGCGCGAAACCTATTGTTTAATTCAATTTTTTTTTCAAAAATTAGGCATTATTATGTATTTATTACATACAACGGTTTTGCCCTCACGGAGGCGTGCTCTTTGATGCACTAAACCACGCTTTGAGACATTAAACTGAATTTATTTTAGTTTTCTTTTAATTTTCACAAGTATCTCAATATTGCCGATATATTGTTAATCCACTAAAATATATGAGACACTTGCAGTGACTATGAGATTTCCAGGCAATGGTTTTAGGTTGTTTGTACATAAATAGGGTAACGACATCAAAATTATGTTTATAGACACCATCAAAGTTATTTCCGCAGACGGGTTAATAGATCCGATTGTGTTATTTTCGTAATTTTATGACATGTCTGCAATACTGTTAAATAGACCGTGTTTATGTTTACTTTTTGAACGAAACATACACGAGTTTGCATTGTCGTATAACTTCAAATATATCATCTTATTAGAAGCTAATTAAAGTCGTGGAACTTTTTGATATCTCTGAGTAACGCTTATTAAAGAGTTGAGTTCAGACATAAACTATGCTGACGTATCTCACGGACTTTTGAAATCACATAAAAAGTTATAGTTTATTTAGTGGTCTATCATCCATGTTAATTGTTACAGTTGGCTGTTGGAACAAACGATAAAGATTTCGCTATCCCATTCTAGAAGCGATGGGCTCATTTAAAACAGATTTATTATTAAAAAAAATAAAGAACGTTATATTTATAACCGTCTACCTGTCGAGCTACATGAACAACATAAACAAACTGTTGAAAAATAGGGCGCGCATGGCTATAAAAATAAACTAACGGTAGAACTGTCAGTTAACTGACATTCAAGATGTGAAAGCGACCAAAGGAAAACTAGTTCCAAAGATCTCAAATTAGCTGATAGGTGAACAAAACTAGGACAATCCGAAAAGGCAAGTTTCTAGTGAAATCGACTCCGCAAGACGAGTGGGACGTACGAAAGCAAAGTCAACAATGTACCTACTACATTATTTAAAGAACAGTACCCACGCCAAAATAACGAACCAGTTACAAAGACCTCCCAATAATACTAAAGTACGAAAAAAAATCGGTTTCAAAGGGCCGCACGCAACTGGTCACATGAACGTATTGAAGAGATTATGTCGTTGTCATTTTTCCTCTGAATCGGGGACGTTGACCCATTATAAACATGAAAATAATAGGGCAATTACCTGTAAAACTCTGTCATAAAATTTTAGAACAGATGTTAATCATACTTGAAAGAAAAATGTAGGGGAAGCACCACATAAATTAACGGCATGCGGGACGATGTTTCCAGTGACACGATTTCCTGATATTTTAATGCTCTTTATACATGTGGGATTACACCTACCTAGACTACAGACTTCAGAGGACTACAGTTTATTCATTTACAATAGCGTCATACGTTTGTCAGCCACATGTTTGTAAGAAAAGTTGCACGGTACCATGATTACAAACCTTTCAGCTCACAGCACAATTTATATCTACTGATCATACATGTTTGTGTAGGTAGCGGGTGCTTACTCGTACCTACATATTTATATTTCTTAGTGTGCGATAAACAGACAAGTAATATTATTTAATTTTTAAATCACCAATAAAATTTAAACAGGCAATTTATAATAACTATGGTATATCTTGTAATTATTTCTATCGTTTATCTGATTTCTAGCGCGTACTTGACCGATATAATGGCGGGCTGTCTCCTGACGATCTACAATAAATTACACACACAACAGATGGTCGGCTTACACGATGAAGACACACTATGAATTGCTCGATTTCAGTTTTACAAATTAAACCAATGATCCGATATTTTTTGAGCAATAAAATTTTAATTAGCAGTAGGTGGATAAAGAGATTAGGACAGTAAATTAATAGACGGATTATCTGTTTGTTGCAACTGTACAATTCGGTACAGTACAGCAGTATAGGTTGATGAACTAGATTGAAAAATAGTGTATTTTTATAAACTTAAGTTAAAAAAAAATACTTTCAATCTAGTCCAGTTTTGTTAAATTCAGACACGTAATCTAGAATTATACTAGTAATTTGCTTGGCACCTGTCTCATAACAGTATGGATACATAAAATTATGTTATTTGATATTTCAGAACTCGATGAGGAAAATAATTATATAAAAGTTTTTTCAAAAAGCTACCGGACGTCGCGTCGGCTTTACTCTTGACCAACTTTCTCTGAGTTGTATTTCATGTTATAATATTTTTACGTTCAATGTTTACGAAGAAAACCATTAAATGTTGTTGTCACTATCAAAGCAAAAATATTAAAATTAAATTACAAAATAGCACACTCTTTTCAGACAGGTAAAATATTTAGTCACTCAACTAAACTTTTAAATTATAAGCTTGTGATAGTTTTTGTTTGATTGTAATTAGCAATCATTTTTCTAATCAATTAATTAAAAGATCAAAAAACGTTATAAGTAATCATTCTTGTATCATCAAAGCTGAAAATCAAAATAAACTATAATTTTATGTTATTTGTGAAATAAAATAAAAACGAACGGCGAGTTTTTAGATTCGCAATTTAGGTCACCTTTCACTCGTTGCTAATCCATCTTTGTTATATAATGGCTTCAGAAATAACTTTTCAATTATAAAGAAATTCTAGTACATGGTTAGAGTAATTTATTTTGATTTTTTCGGTTGTTTCATGCGAATAGCGTAATGACTTGACATAATCAGTTGACCTTCGAAATTCCTATTCCATTGAACTAGTTTTCCACTGATATGTAGAGTTCGATTTAGATGGTACTTACTATGTAAGGTGCCAATGATATGTAGGTCGTCTACTTGTTCATGTCTACACTCACTTATTCACTGACCTAAACAGCGTAAGCGTCAAAAGATCTTCCCAAAAAACAAACGACGAACGAACGTGGAAAAGGCATCTTACTCCGGATGTTATCGTTAATTCAGACTACTTTAAACTTTATACATGTACCTGTAACGAGTATGTTGTATACCACCTACCTCTCCCCATTCTTCTTTCCCTTTCCTTTGGGATGCTTCTTCTTCGGTCGACAAGCTAGCTTGTGCTTCGCTGCTGATGTGTCCAGGAGCTGTGCGTCCACGTCGAGCGAGGAGTCGGTGGCCGGCCTGGAGGGAGGGAGTGTTATTGGATGAGACCGTTAGAATGTAGACTAAGGGACTGTTCCTGCTTGTTTTTGGACCTTCCTATTGAGAAACAATGTATATTTTTAGTTTATGACAAAGGATGGTCCAAAACAAGCTTATTTAATTGTCGAAATTAGAGTAGGTCGTAGAGTGTTTACTCACGTAAGATGGATTCGAGATTTTGACTAAAGATTTGACTACAGTTTTAACTACCATGTCTAGTTTACCTAGTTTGATTATATTATCAAGCCTCAGGGTATATTTGCAATAAACGTATTAAAAAGAAAATTATAGAGTGCGTGATTCATGTCTCGCTGCTTTGTTTTTGAACCAGAAAAAAATATTACTACATACTCTTAGCGTTTGTGAAATTGAGACTCATTATCAAATCATTAATCTGACAGCAATTGATCCTCTGCCAAAAATGCGGCAAGAATAGTTGCATCAAAATGATGATTGCAAAGAATTTGTAATGGCAAACAAGCCAATTCGAGTCAATGAGTGCAACGAATCCTAGGGAATTTCAGATATGCAACTGTAGATTGAGGGGGTGACCACTCACCACACGTATATAACTTTACGGTGTTTAGATCAACTTTATGGTGCAAATAAAAGTGACAGCGATGCTCAATGGTTTTTTCTGTTTTTTTTGTTATCTATCTCAGTGTGAGTGATACGTAGAGTCTCTAATAACTAATGTACAGCATTAGTAAAATACCTCCCGCTGGTTTATTTGTCGATACGGAAGACGGACAGACGCTTTATTCTTTGACAGCGCTTTGTAGTTGTAAAGATTTCGTGTGAAACTTGTTACAGGCACTCTACGAGCCCGCACCGCATCAATCAAATGTCACCACACTTTGCCAGGGCCGGACATCTATGACGGCCACTCAGTGTCATGGCTTGACGAGGTGTAGTATTCCATCTTGAGCTTCTAGCTATTTCAGGCAAAGGTCATTGAGATCAAGACCAACTTATGTAATATTGTATGTAAAATTGCTTGTGCATATATAAGGACTAACCAAACTCATCTATGGTAAAAACATGATGAGATAATGCATTCGATTCATCATCTGCGTTTGTTTTTGATGTTTCTAAGGAGAAATTAGTGGGAGCGCGCACACAAACCAAAAACTTTAATGGCCGGTTTCTCGAACGATGATCAACGAAAAAATCAAATAATTACTATGTGTCAAACTCGGATCAATCGTGATTAGGGTTTCCAGAAACCGGCTGTAAGTGAGAGAGTCTTCTCTTCGTCACTTACTAGCGGATACGTACAGCCAGACGTCAAGTCTGTGTGCGCTCTCGCCAATAGCTTTTGTTCGAGAACTTTGAATTTTAAAACAAAAACTTTTTGTTTAAAAAATTGATTTTATATAAAAACTGTTTTGCATCTCAAAGAAACTAAAATTTCCAATAACATTTGCCAATAGTCTCGAGCATTCACTGTAAACCGGTACCGTTAACTATCGATATTATCAAACTCGTATATTTCCCTTGCAGCATAGGTAGAGTAATCAGTGCTATACTCTTGCGATATTCCATCAAGTCGTTGCAACACCGGCCACCTTGGGTTTCCCCATACCGGACCACTATCCATTTCAGTTGAGCAGCGCATGCACCGCGCTATTTCAGGCGGCCCAGAAACACAGTGACGTCAATGGTGGCACCGTTACAGGACACAGGCCGCGCCTTGCAATGGGTGACTTACTCAATGTTTCCAATGGGAGAGGATATTGAAACTAAACTGTTTATTGTTATAGCAGTTGCAATGAACACAACTTTGTGTGACTACCGTAACTACGAGTATGTGTTACGCTAGTGTTGCAGTTTAATGCTAATGCTAAACGAAAATACTTATTCGTTGATGCCTCTTGTTTCTTAACTCTCAGTTTTCTGACGAAGACTTTGTAGTGATAATTCTTAAAATCTATTATAGCCCGCTGTGAATCCTTTGCTCTATTTAGTATACTCTACATCAATATACCGCTTTAGCTCGACAGTGGGTTTTATACTCTCGCGTAGCTCATCCTGCATCAGACATTGGTCTTCGATTTATCTATACTAGGTATAGTTTGCGTTTTAGTCGGTTGGTGGCAGGCAACCCGACTTCAATACTCTGTAAGTAGGTTATATAGGTAGCCAATTGTATTTAATATTATAAAAAAAATGTAGTGATTTCAATAATATGAAAAAATTAAAACGCAGACTATGTGTTGGTTACCTTTTCCTCTATATAATAACCTCATAATTGTGTATCCTATTTAGTTCATATGCGTGTTACATTAAGATTTATTTCAAGCACATTCATATATCTTTCCTACACTTTTGTAGTGAGTGGCATTACTATACATGACCATTTTACCCAGGGCTTAGACTGTCTTGTTCCTGATGATTTTAAAAATGTATTTAATTAACCTATATACTTATTATGTTTTTATTTCAGCGACTGTTAGTTTAAGTCTCTATAGGTCCTAATGTATAAAGCGTTTTATCAATTTATTTCTTAATCTGACCAGTATAACTATACTACTATATGACTAATTCTATTCAGAGGCCCGAAAACTTTTGAACCGTTAATCCGATCTGGGTAGTGAGCACGAACAAATGTGATAATCTTAAACGTAACGTATTTAAAACACATTGCGCGCTACCGCAGCCACATTCGACAGTAAAGCTGACGTCGACGCGCAGTGTATCTCAAATACGTCACCGTTTCGATACGTTTACGATTGTCACATTTGTTCGTGCTCACTACCCAGATCGGATTAACGGTTCAAAAGTTATGCTTTAACAAATATAAAGCTCCATTTTGCTCGAGTGCTCGATCTACTAGATTTATTCTAATGAAACTCTTGCCAAGGCGATTATTCATATAATTATTTCTTGTTACATTCATAAATGTTGACTACCCAGAAGTAAATACTTCTTATGGTGTCTAATATAACACTATAATATGTAGTGGCATCGTCTACTTTACCTGTATGATTGGTTTTGGCGGGTTGCCAGTCGAAAATTGGCACCTAGATTTCAGGTTACTAGTGTAAACTGACGACTCTGTCTGGACCTTTTATTTCTGTACCGATTGTTTAAATATACAGGGAATATTTCATTATTTTCTAGGTTAGTCGAAATAGGTGGACAGGTATTTAAGAACTCGACTGAGGTAAATAACGTTGACTATTTTAATTTATAATTTTTTTTTTACATCTGTTTTAAAGTGTCAAATGAAATCTTATTTTAATGTACAAATGAATAGCAACAATTGATCTTGCAAACTCAATGAACTCATTGCAAACAAACAAAACTAAGAATCTCAATAACATAGTTCTAGTATGTTTAAAGATTCGATAATGGTTCAAAATGATATTGCTGAAAGCAGCTCGCATGAATCACACTGAGTCATCCTTATAGAATGACATTTTTATCCTATCAATGTCGGGTATAAATATTTGAATACTTAGCGTTATATTTTTTATAGAGCGTAAATTTAGAAATGCCTCAGGGTGGTGACTGTTGTCATTTGGAAAAATCCAAGAGTAGCCTACCTAGATAATATAAATTGTTATTTTCTAAAGAATTTATTAGAATATCACTAAAAGAAACGACAAAAATGTAGTGCCTTTATTGCATACCTCTACGGTCGATATAACACATTAAACAAACAGCTTATATACGAATGGTAACTAACTGCCAATAGTTATCACAATAGTTATAATTTTGATCACAACATATAAATGAATAGGTACATACAATGTCCACTAAGCTAATGGCTATATTTACAATGGCGTGATGGCTGCAACTCCCGATGTCTCAGTAATAATACATTTTGTAAGTGGGAACGCTAAATACGTAGTCTAGAGATGGACCGCGGGTATTGAAGAAATGGTTCTCGTAACAATAGACACGTCCTCTGTACCTGCATCAACAAGTATCTCATTACGTCATCAGGTGATGAACTGTGATCATTGTGGGTGCGTGCTTATGAGGTATGTTAGAGGATGATCTGTGATGATCTGTGATGCTTGTTATGGTGAACTGAATTTATGATAATGATTCGAATCTTTCGTAAGGCTAGAATGAAGGTGAGCGCGTGATAGCGTAATGTTATCGTTTGAAAATCAGCGTGGAAATGGCGTTACGTAAGCTCAGTGCAATGAACTCCAGCTTAAAATAATCCTGGAGTCCCATGCGGAATGTTCGCCGCATCTATTAAAATGCACTCGGAGCATTTCCTGTATGTATCTCGGTTCTCAGTTTACGAGTACCTATGTGATGGCGAAAGGTTAAGACGAAAATATTTCATTTTAGCAGATGATCTTTTGAACATTGTTCATTTTTTTAGGCTGATATAATATTTTGTAGACGGGTTAGGTTTAATTTTAATAATTTGCATGTTCTGTAGTAAAGTGTCTGATGTAGTTATTTTATGTGGATTTGAGGCATGTTTAGTATCAACATTGAATGTTAGTCAAGACTAACGATCTATTTAAACTGGGAGTAATAACTGCAGTTACACAAGCTGATGTCGGTAGTTATTTATGTATATTTACGATATACTCAACGGGGGCACAGTTGTGCAAAGCTCATGCTATTAATAATGAAATGGACACTCACTTGGATCCAAGACCGGCCTTCGTATCGAGAACCTCGACAATATCGCCAGACTTCAGCGAGACTTCGTCGTCGGCAGCGGCAGTGTAGTCTGCCGATGCCACCACCACATCTTCTACCTGGAACAAATAAAAGTACAATTGAGTACCTGAACATGGAGAAATCATTATTTGTCGATGCCGTAGTAGCTTAAGAATGTTAGATGTTATTACCTTCGGAGGACTTCCGAGACTAGACCTAGATCTTGAAGTAGACAAAGATCTCGAAGCGTATCGTTTGTAGCTCGGTGTGTGATCCAAACTACTTATTCTGCTTCTAGTGTTTTCTCTGTCAAGTACACCGCTGTATCTTCGAGACCAGCCGCCAAACTTTGTTATTCTCTGATTGTTACTTATATTGCAGTAACCAGTGAATGTTTGTATATCTTCTTCTTTTTCATCGGCTACTGGGCAACTGTACATGGAGAACCGATGAGCCGTGGGCTGACTGAGGTTGAGCGCAGAGAATACATGCATCGGTTCAAAATGGCTTATTCCACTTTCGTCGAGCACGGTGTAGGCGATCTGTCCAGTGAGCACGGCCCGACTCGCTTCACGCGGCACAACGGCTTGCAGGCCTTTCTTCATAATAAGAAGAGCTCCTCTATGTTTCTTACGTTGGAATAAGAAATCTTCCATAGCAAGACTGTTTTCAGGCTGAAGTAAGCTCAGTGGAACATCTTCGGAAGTCATTAGAGGAGTTTCTTCTGGGACTATCATCAGCGCCGCACTTTCTCGTACCAAATCCCTTAGATTAGGATCTGTGCGAGCTAGTGTCGGATCTGTCTCGAGCTTACGTAAAGCTGAACGTAGATTTGGTGTGTTATCAGCCAATTTTCGCATGACTGTTAGTCTTTTTAGAATGTTTAGACTTGTGGTATCTTCTGCTATTTTGGTCATGCAATTTTCATCGTTGACGAGTAGCAGAAGGTTAGAAGCGACATCTCTCATACCTAGAATTTTAGCCAGCCCCACAGACTGAACTATCAATTCCTTTATGTTTTCTTTGTTATTTTCGGTAAGAATAGTTTCTAGTTCTTTAGCACTAGCTTCTTGCACGGCGTTAACAATTGCTTTTTGCAAAGTTTTTGTCGCTTCGTTGTCAGTTTTGATGAACGAGATCGAGTCCGATATGCTGCCAAGGACGTTGTATAAAAGACTGGTGTCACATTTAGAAATGTTTTTAAAAGCTGGACCCAGCACTTCATTTTCAGAGCTCAAAAAGTCAGCAAACTTTTCGATTATATCACCTTCAGGGAACGATACTTTATGAAGAGCTCTGTTAAGGGCAATCTTAATCAACTCCACTTTCGGTTCAGACGAATACTCTAAAATTTCATCGCATAGGTTTTCTTTATCATCCTCTTTTTGAAGAATGTTAAACATGGCCGCCACTAAATCTTCGTCAATAGATTTGCCTAAGATTGTGTCGATAGATTTAAGAATAAGTTGATACTTTTCTTTACTAATATTATTGTTGACTTCCTCAAATTGTTCAGCAGTGACCAGAGCTGCAAGCACAGCGGCAGCGATAGAATTTTTAACGTGTTCTTGCTGGGCAGTTTGACCATTTCCACCAGCATATCCATTTTTTTGTGTTTCCATTTTTGTTTTGCTGTTTCGTGATTTCTTTGATTCGCTAGAGTGTTCTTCACTCGTACCATTTTCTTGTAATTCCGTTTTTAAGTGAGCACTCATTTCTATTATAGACGCAATAACCTCCATCAATTGGTTAGCAACCTCATCTTTTAATCCGAAATCAGACACAAAGGCTTTCAAAACCTCAGCATTTCTTGTTTGGTTTAGAAGAACACTAATGGCTGGAAGTTCTGCAGGAACTTGCCGTCCAATGGACATTCCCGCTTCGGAAAGCTGTCTTAGCATATTAGTATCGATAGTCAACTCTCCTTTAGTTGATGTTGTATCATTAGGATTTGTTTTAACTTTTAAGAGTTTTAGTTCTTCAGGAGTAACCACGAAACTTTGTACAGAAAACTCAAGACCTTCTTCTCCTTCAGTTAAATCAGGAGCTACAAATTTTAAGCCTTCGGGTGTTTGTACTATTTGTCCAGGGACAAAAGTAACTCCATGGTCATCGGACTCTATCACTCTGCCAGGCACAAACCTTGGTCCTTCTTCAGTGTCAACGACTTGTCCAGGAACAAATCTTGAACCTTCATCTTCAGTAGATATAACTTGGCCAGGTATAAACGTAGGTCCAGCCTTAGTCTCAATTATTTGACCAGGCACAAATCTAGGACCATCTATGGTATGTATTGTTTGTCCAGGAACAAACTTAGGTCCAGATTTAGTATTAACTACCTGACCAGGTACAAATTTGGGTCCATCTGCTGTGTCAACTACTTGACCAGGTACAAACTGTTCCCCATTTTCTGTAAACACGATTTGTCCAGGTACGAAAATACCTTCCACCATTGTTCCAGGAACAAAACGTGATTCGTTAGCATCATTTTTAACAAGTCGACCGGGAACGACTTTACCACCCAAACTAGGAACCCTTGTTCCAGGATAAAATTCAATTCCTTTAGATGTCTGTACCATATGGCCGAAAACATATAGCGATTCCTCAGACAGAGAACAAGTTTTGATATCAATTGGCAAGCCAACAGGTGCGCTTTCACTAAATGTTATGTCTTCTACTGACTTTGCGACCGAGAATTCAACATGGCCGTCCGCTTGAACTATGGTTTTTCCAGGCATAAACTTTTCTCCTACATCGGTGTGAACTATCTGTCCTTCGATAAATTTAGGTCCATCGATAGTTTCAACTGTAGTTCCAGGAACAAACTCTAATCCGTTGCTAGTTGATTTTGTAATGCCAGGCACAAAACACGTTTCACCATCGACGGCTACGGTTTGCCCAGGTACAAATTTAAGGCCATTTGGAGTAGCTATAGTGGCTCCGGGTACGAAGTGCAGCTCATCGTCTTGGTGCACCACTTGGCCAGGGACAAACTGCCACTCGTTGTTAATTTTAGCATTTTGTCCAGGTGTGAAAATAACACTATTCGTTTCTGTATTTGTTTGTCCAGGAATAAATTGAATTCCATCAGGGGTCATTATATTTTGCCCAGGTACAAACACATTTTCAGAACCTGTTTGAATTATCTTTCCAGGTACAAATTTAAAACCTTCTTCTGACAGCACTGTTTGACCTTCAACAAAACGATAAGAGTCATCCTTATTTTTGACTGTTTGTCCGCAAACAAATTCTTCTCCGTCTTTTGTACTCATAACTTGACCAGCCAAGAAAAATGGTTCGTTTGTGTTTTCGTTAGTAACAATATGACCTGGGATCAGCGTAGGTCCTGTAGGTGTGTTGACACTTAAACCCGGAACAAAAACAGGTCCAACAGGGGTCTCCACAGTTTGACCTGGCACAAATAGTGGACCTTGAGGTGTGTTGACTATTTGACCGGGAATGAATTTTTTGGCTTTGTTTATGTCGATTGTCAACCCAGATATTTTGCCTACTTTTTCTCTTTTGCCTTTCTTTATATTTTTTACAATGTCAGGCAAAACATCGAAAGTTGGAAGCATATCCACTTTATCACTATTTATTAACTTTTCTGTAATATCAGATGTTTCAAGTAAACGTTCAACGGGTATGTCTTTCACGGCACTTAAAACTGTTTCAGTTGGACGTGCTTTAATTGGTTTCAGTGGATTAACACAAGGTACACATTCTAAGGAGCTAGACACGTCGCCGATATTGCGATCCACTTCATAAGTTTCCGCCTCACAGTGATATGGAGTGATTTGGACAGGTTCAGGTAAAGTAGTGGCTTTCGGTACGAATTGTTCATCTGTAACTTCTTTTTCAAAACCTTCCCAATCCCAGGATTCGATGAGAGGATGTAATTGGTCCCTCCATTCGCCACTGCACATCACTATACTAGACTTTGAACGCATGTGATGTGCATCAAAGTTGTTGTATTTAAACGTTTTGGTATCGTGTTTTTCAAGTTTATTTTCTTCCATTTTTGCTTTTTTAGCTGTACGCACTTTGCGGACTTTCTCTTCTTCGAGCTCTTGCACTTCCGCCAATTTTTCTTTATTTTCGAATATTTTTTTCATTGACGACAATCCAGCTGCTCGTTTCCTCTTCTTCTTTTTTTCTTCAAGTTCTTCCATTTCTCTTTGTTTTAAAACTTCAGCGTTAGGCCCTTCACCTTCAAACATTTCTATATCTTCCGTAAAATCCTTAAAGTCCATAGAAACGCTGCGTCCCTGTTTCGTTTTGATCAGAACCGTGTCAGAGTCCTTGGCAAGCATGACATCCCTGACATCGCCGTCACGGACGGCTGCTTCCATTTGTGCGGAAAAAACTAAGCTACATTTTCTCTCTTGCACCGTGTATACGTATCGTTTATCCTCCGTCACAAGCTTTCCCAATAACATTTCCATTAAACATTTCTGCGCGTCCGTAGATCCATCCAACACCGGGAATATGTATCTAAAGTCCGATATAATTTCATGTTTTCTGTTACCGTAATTAATTTCAGGTGAATAATGATGAGGTCCGATTTCTCCGGAAACGTTGGTTATCCTGCATTTGGTCTTGGATGAGCGAGCTGCGAGTAGTACTGGAATGTAGTGATGCGTAGGCAGGCCGTACGACTTGCCGGTGATCCTGCAGCAGCGCTTGGCGTCGGCCGGCGAGATCGGCGCCAGCAGCGGGAAGTAGTTGGGCTTGGGCAGGCCCCGGCTGCGCCCTGTGATTCTGCAGAACGACATTGTTGCTTGTTTTCAGACCGGCATTATTGTTTATACACTTCGAATAGTAAATAAAGAGTTTGTTTGGGTATCGCGATCGATGTATGTTTCGTGTTTCCGAGTGCGAGTGTGCGCGGCTTCTCTGAGCGGAGGGTGCAGAGCGACTGAAGCTTCGAGCTTTGGACTACAGCTTCACTGAGCGCGGCCGCTTTCGCACCTTACTCTCGAACGGTGTGCCGTGTAGGGGAGAGTGGGGGAATCACGGACGGTGGGTAATGGCGAACACTAAGGTATTCGCATGTTAGAAAGAAATAGTAGATATTTCGAGTATCGTAATCGTGAGTCGGACCCAAACTTAGTGCCGAACAGTAACTGGTGAGGTGAAGCCGCGCTCGATGTTTAAGGTAAGTTAATCCTTATTTCTTCTTGTAATTCCATCTAATTTTTTATATAAATTGTATACATGTATAAATACTCTATGCAAAAAATAGTAATCTGATATTTTTGCTGTGAAGTAACGACTAAATATATAACTTATTTAAATAATCACCACGAGAATTGCATGTTTCTAACCACAAAAAATTAAATAGTTTTAGGTTTCTGTGTGTATCGGGTATTGGCGGACGAATTGAGTGGGGCAATCTCGGACGTCCAAAAAAAGCGGAAAAAGAGGAAAATAAGACTGATAGTACCAATAAAAGAAAGAAAGGTGTGAAGAATTTAAAAGGCTTTGAATATCACCAGGCTTTATGCAAGAAAAATAAGTCCACTAAGAGAAGTACGGAAAATGAAGAATTATATTATGGTTTGATTTGTAATAATAAGTATGAACCTCCAATAATCGAAGACTGGATAATATGCTATAAATATAAACTCTGGGCCCACGAAAATTGTACCAGTGGTAAAAGTACGTCGCCATACGCGTCCCATTCGCCCATCCGCGATTACCCCACATGCTGCGGGTAATTCCGGACACCAAGTGTTTTGTTTTTTCCTCAAAACTTGATTAAATACTAAATATTTATCAAAGTTGATTATGAGAGTACAAAAACGATTAGTTAAAGTTAACATTTATCAATAAAAGACTTTTATAACTTTATTTATTTTTGTTTTGTTACAGTTCTCCCTTAGGTGTTCGCAATTACCCCACCTTCCCCTACATTGTTCCGGTTACGAGTTATTTATAAACAAAAAGAAAGATGAATTTATTCATCACGTTTACACATATGACACAGTTCCACAATGAAAACAAGAGAATTCTGATTTCATAGTTTCATGACAGACGTTTATAGCGGCCGAAACTGGGGTAATTTAATTGAGTTATTTGACAGTTACTGAAAACTCGTCCTACCTAAAAAAACATAATCGTTATTCGTAACATGTTTGCTACTGATGATGTAAAAAATACCAAAACATCTGCCCACACCAAAAGTCAAGAACCGTACGCAAATAAATTGAAAATTTGTGAATTATTTTACCTGTCCCTGTACAAGCTTAAAAGTATTTTAATCTCGACATTTCAAAAGACATACAAATTATTAAAGTCTGTTCAAAACAGTGTGTTGAAAGTCCAATTATAATGTTGTCTAGTTGTCATCAACCTTAACGGTTAGCCTCGGTTTGAGACAACCCACAAACGTATTTTTTTTAGTTGTTACATTTTAAATAATTCGTTTAAATCCGCAGACCTTCGGACTGAGCCGACGAGGATGAACCTGTTTATTTTCGCTTTGTAAAGTTATATTAAAAGTGACAGACAAAGGTAAACTGTGTTGATATACCGCGAGAGTGCGAGACCAAACATTTGCGAACGATGCATCTCTCGAAACGAATGTATTGACGCGGGGAAATAATCAGCTGAAAATACACCTGTTGATTGGTCGAGTTCCAGATACATTTCGACGTCTGGTAATGGGGTATTTACTTTTAGAAAAAATATTACTGAAGCGAAAAGTTATTTGTTAGAGTACAGAGCCACGTATTGATCTACGTCCGAGACTGAGTCTTCTTTGCTCTACATTTTATAGCTTATACATTATGTTGGAATAACGAAGACATGACCAATCCCTCGTTCATACTTGATTTGGAATAAGTGGCTAATGTACTTAACTGAAGCACTAGAGTATTCAAAGTACTAACTGACACCTATTTATTACAAAACCTCCGAAAATTTAGAGTAGGTTTAAAGGTTTAATAATAATAAAGGTTATTTCAAAACTGTATTGGTTATTTTTACTAGACCAATGGTTTTAACCTTGAAATTAGTTTATTTTCAGATAAAAGGGATCAGTAAAATTAATGAGACGGTAGATCGTTTATTATTGATGCGGCCTGCTCATCATTGCGACATCAAGCATCTTTGAAGTTCAGTGTTTTGTTATTTCTTCATCTGTGTTAGAATGGAGAAACCCACCGCTGACCACGAATAACCGATTCTAAACTTTATAGTTATCCATCGTCGACAATATCGGATTAAAAGAGGATTCACGTAAATATGTAAAAAAAATCTTAGTGATAAACTTTTCAAAGAGTCTAAAATGTATGTACCACTTTGTTTTGCTTCAGTGATCGATATAATCTTGTTTATTTTTACATACTCTCAGCTAGGTCAAGAGTTATTCTCTGAAAGTGTACTCAAACATACACATTCGCAAGGGCACGCTAACACATTCACTCAGATTTAAAAGAAAAAGATGTAATTATTTTATCATTTTTAATTTTATAATATTTTATCAAACTGTATGAACTAATATATCTAAAAAAGTTAAACTCAGAAGCACGCCTGCTCTAAGTGAAACTTTTAATACAAAAAAAGATAACGGGTGTAAGACAAAGGGTAGGTTAGGGAAATGGCTCAAATTGTATCAGTCCGAAACTAAAAAAATATCTCTAAACCTACTTAATATTCAAGACAGGTTGCATTGAATGCTCAACCAACAACAAACGCGAACGCACATAGGTATATACCTCACGATCAATTCAACCAACAAAACGCAAAGGTTCAAACATCAAACGGAAACCGATCAGCCGCCAATGGGCGCGATAGATACAGGCTGTGAAGCATTGCAAGCTGCTCTTTGATCTATTGTTTGCATTTCCATTCTCAGTATTGCAGTAATAGCTGGAGAGCTAGTGAACCCTGTGAGTAACGGTCTTCCTGTAAGGCTAGAAATTTGTACACTTACGATTTATAGCATGCTAAGAGCACTAGCCATGATCTGGCAGGCTTCAGCCCTGTACTTCATCAGCTACTTAATTTTTTAATTGTAAAATAATTTTAATTTCAAAACTTGTTTCTGTAAGCTTAAGAATTTAATAGGATGGAGTTTATTTATTGAGAACCTTGAAAAAAAAGTTACAGACGATTACAATCAGCAATAGTATATGCCAGATCAATTAGAAAATGCACAGTTGATGAGGTAAAATAAACTTTATCCTGTATACTTAAAATTTTTATATGTTTTCAAGTAAACGTCTCAGAGTAAATATGTACAATGCCAGACGGTTTTGAACAGCATAAGACCTTGCCAGGCGAGGGGACAGCTGCTAAAGGCGTGCGAGTCAGAGGTGTTGCGTGAATGCCTATCTTTCAGTTTTACTTCAATTTTCAGTGATTTTACTTATTTTTTATGACATATCTGGCAAGCTAGCTTGCGGGCCACCTGATGAGAAGTGGTCACCGCCGTCCATGGACACTTGCGAACACCAGAGGCGTTGTCGGTGCACTACCGGCCTTTGAGATAAAGATATATCCTTCTTTTGAAGGCTCCCATGTCGAAGCTCCAAATGTATGGTTTGAAATGTTCAAAATTAAATAATGCACGTTATGAAAAGTTCCTTACTACGTACAACTACGTACAAAAATAAATTAAGTGGTGTGCAATAAAGTGTTTTCTATCTATCTATCTATCTACAACACAAATAATCCTAAAGTGCTTATGAAAAAGTAGTAAGCTATGATTCATCGAATTCACCACCCTGCCAACGTGAACTACATCAACAATTATTAAGAACTGCCTACATTACCTACAAATATATGGCGAAATTGTAATTTTAAAGAACCATTCTTATTCCTGAAAATAACGGTTGGAACTTAATTGATAGTTCTTACGATTTTAATTGGTTTGAGAGGAATAAAGTTCCATCTTCTATACCTATACGACATACTTTTACAAGGACCTGCTGATACTGCCACAGCACAATCGCCTGAAACTGAGGAATACATTTCAGGTAACATACAACTATTTTATCCGTAACATTTAATATGCAGTCCTATGTAATAGAGCTTGATATTTAATTCTTAACAACCTTATTCTATAAATACTAAAAATTATTACGGTAGGTACCTACATTAAAATATTTTTTCACTATTTTCAGATGAGGAAAACATTGTTAAAGAATCAGATGATGATGCAAACAGTAGTGCAATCTCGGATGATGCTGAAGAAAATGAATGTTAAAAATAATGTATATTGCATAAAACCCAATAAAATACAGTGCATTTACTGTATGCTAATAAATATGTTCATAAAATTGAAACATTAACATTTCTTATTTGCACTCCCTTAGCAGCTGTCCCCTCGCCTGGCAAGGTCTTATGCTGTTCAAAACCGTCTGGCATTGTACATATTTACTCTGAGACGTTTACTTGAAAACATATAAAAATTTTAAGTATACAGGATAAAGTTTATTTTACCTCATCAACTGTGCATTTTCTAATTGATCTGGCATATACTATTGCTGATTGTAATCGTCTGTAACTTTTTTTTCAAGATTTACAATAAATAAACTCCATCCTATTGAATTTTTAAGCTTACAGAAACAAGTTTTGAAACTCAAATTATTTTACAATTAAAAAATTAAGTGGCTGATGAAGTACAGGGCTGAAGCCTGCCAGATCATGGCTAGTGCTCTTAGCATGCTATAAATCGTAAGTGTATAAATTTCTAGCCTTACAGGAAGACCGTTACTCGCAGGGTTCACTAGCTCTTGGACTATAAAGGAAACGTGGCTGACTGATAGAGGTTATTTTAAAACAGAGAGGTAAGCACCATCCGAACAAAACAAAACAAATTGCAATATAAGTCTTTGAATCTAACTGAAATGGCAAAACGTATAAACAACTATACACAGACTGCTCAGACAGTTTAAGGACTACGAAGAACAAAACACTACGAAAATATGGTAAATATACCATGTTTTCGTAGTGTTTTTGTGTCCATTGATATTTTAAACGAGAAATTGCTAAAAATAACATTGAACTATGAATGCTACACCTGCGCCCGCGCAGCTATATTTCTATGTGACACTTCCGCCGGACGGCAGGTGTGGGGCACAGAAATAGGCACGCTACGAAGAACAATATACCTAAACTATTGAGTTAATATGGAAACATAGTAGTAGACACGTCAGAAAGGTCAGGTAGGTTATGATTGATTTAAATTAAATTAATTATCTTATCTGAAATAAATGACCTTATCTCATTTAGATAGATAAGTACTTGCGAATGATTATTTCAGTATTTAGAAAGGAAAATCTATTAAAAAAAATATTTTTGAAATGTATAAATAGGTAATGATTTAAAAATAGATATTTCGGAAGAGATTTGATAATCAAAAGTTTATCGCAGACAGTAAAGTGAGGTGATTCACAAATTCAGCGGAATCATTACGCGGCATCACAAACCACGAACAGTTGTCAACAACTTTGGAAACTTCCTTGAAGCGTTTCATGACTTCGCTTTCAGGAAAATAACCCCAAAAAAATCATTTGGGCTAAATTATGAGTGTCTCAAACAAGGAATGATCGCATAAACAAACGGGTTGCGTTGATACTTGGACTTTGCGGAAGAGTTCTCAGACGAGTTGGCGGGAAAATGATTTGACAGCTGTCACGACTTCATTAAAAACTGGAGGGAAACGAACTTTGCAACAAGTGAACGCCCTGCGTGAGACTGCATTTTGTTCCACAACACTTGATCTTCATTATTATTTTAATTTTGTAGTAAATATTGAGTTTTAGTAATTTTATTGTCCTTTTTCCGCCTTGTATTTGTATTTGTTTCTAATCACCTATAACTTACGTGCGTAAACTTTTTTCTATTAATTCTTTACCTTATAAATAAGTTACCCCGAGTGGTAATCCATTCGTATTTATAGTTCTTAGTGCTACGAAGAACTACAAATCAATTTCAAATACTACCTAATAATATAGACATATCAGCACCCGAATGTTGGCCAAAACAAATTAATATCAAAGCTGCTATAAAAGAGCTCGTAAATAAAGTAAGACTTTGTGTCTGGTTCTTATTAGACAAGATTGCAGCGCGTCCATCATATTGGAACCGACTCAAAGAGAGCGGTCTTAAATCTAGATCTAATTCAAATCTAGCACGTATTCAAACTGTTCTGAGAAATCATAAAAATCCAACCAAAAAATTCAAAGGGGTTAAGCAGGAATAAATCTACCTAACTAATTGAGATACGGAACCTAAATTCATATTAGGTCTTTACCTATGAAATTGCCGTTCTGCAGTACTGGCCATTTCAAATCAAAATATTTTTTGTTTGGCTAAGAATTATAATTTCTAATTAATTTCATTTTAAAAACATGGTTTTTTTTTTCCAAAAGTAGTCATTTGTTTATTGATTAGTGTTACATTTTCATCGCATTTCAATCTTTTTCGTCATCATGGATACGTTAAAAATTCGAGTAATTATGGAATATGAGTACCGTCGTGGCAGCAACGCGGCACAAGCGGCACGCAACATCAACGACGTTTACGGAGCTAACACTACAAACCAACGCACCACCTGTTATTGGTTTGCTCGCTGCCGGTTTGGAAATTTCGACCTGAAAAATGACCTCGCGGTCGTCCGAAGACTTTGGTCGACAATGACGAATTAAAGGCGATTGTGGAAGCTGATGATACACAATCTACGGCTAAATTAGCAGCAGCTTTCGACGTTAGCCTCAAAACAATATTGGTCCATTTGCGTCAAATTGGCAAGGTAAAAAAGCCTTACGAATGGGTGCCCCACGAACACAATGATCGCTAGCGCGAAGTACGCGTCGAGACGTGCCTTGCACTGCTCAACAGACACACAAACGAAGGAATTTTAAACCGATTGTTACCTGCGATGAAAAATGAATTCTGTTTGATAACCGCAAGCGCTCAGCAAGTTGGTTGGATCCTGGTTCAGCACCTAAACAATGCCCTAAACGAAAACTTACCCCTAGAAAAGTGATGGTCACTGTTTGGTGGTCTAGCGCCGGTGTGATTCATCACAGCTCTTTCCAAACGGGGTGAGCATTACTGCAGATGTGTACTGTGAAGAACTGAACACAATGATGGAGAAGCTGGCACACCTCCAACCAGCATTGGTCAATCGCTCGTCTCCGATGCTCCTGCACGACAACGCGCGACCTCATACTGCACAGCAGGCGGTCTCCAAGTTGCAAGAACTGGGGTTGGAAGCTCTCCGTCATCCGCCCTACTCACCAGACCTTGCGCCTACAGACTACTACTTTTTCCAGAATTTGGATAACTTCTTGGCGGGAAAAAAATTCAATACCCGAGAGGCAGTACAAAATGCCTTTGAAGAATTTGTTGCCTCCCGTCCAGCTGATTTCTTTAAGAAGGGCATCAATAACCTGCCACTGTGTTGGCAAAGATGCATTGATTGCATGGGTAATTACTTCGATTAATACAAATAAAAAATACATGAAAAAAATTCGTTTCAATTTTTTCATACAAAACGGCAATTTCATAGGTAAAGACCTATTATTATAATGCGCGTCAACATCAGCTAGAATGAAACGCTTTGCATTAACACTGCGCAATGTATCTCGAATACGCTATTTACGTGTTTGTTACATTAATTCGTGCTGATCGCTCTGCACCTCTCTGATAAATTGATGGCTCGATAAATGGCTTCAATATACTTGTCTTTACGGATTTCAGAGAGGTTTTGTCAAATAGATAAATCTGTAAGTACACGACTAATATCGATCTTTCAGGTATCTCATAAAGTGGCGTTGCAAATGGGTATTAGTGCCAGTTGACGTCGGTGCGTCGCCAGTCACTTCAATGAATTGACGATGGAAGCGAAGTTAACATTGCAAGGATTTGTACCTACTACTGAACAAAACTACGAACAGTATTATACAAATATTTATAGATACTTCATTTAATATTACGTGTAAAATCATCTATTTCCCTAATGGGTAAGCAAAAATCACAGTTTCGACACAGAATGGGAAAGTTAAAAAAATAAGTAAGAAGTGTTCTAAAGCGAAAGCGAAGCGTGTTTTGATTTGAGATTATATTAAAATTTATAAAACTTGAACATAAGTCAATTACTCGATCTATTTACCAAAACATGTGTCTACTTAATTGGTAACAATAATCATGACGGTAAGACAGTCGACTCACTCGGATCACTACCATTCATGGTGTCTCAGACATTACGGTTACCGACCAGACATGCTGATACACGCATGCCCAGCCATAGAATCAAGAACAGTACAGCACGGTTCAAAAGACGATAATAGTATCTGAAGCACTTGGCTTTTGTCCCAGTCGTGAATGATAGGAGCCAAAAATTCTGTCTAACTAATCGAATTCTAAAAGCTGTGACAGGAATTCAATACTAAGAGAATTACATTGTATCAAGCGAACAAAGTTTCAGGTATTCATAGAAATTCAAACTATGAAGAGATGAAAATTGACATCAAGCATTTCCATTCAAATTGTTGAAATAAAAGGTAGTAGGCATCAAATACAAGCTGGAAATATCCGATGCATACACAAATGCTATAGCTCAGAATTGGGTCGCACCCAAACTAATTATAAGCCCGTAAATCCCGACAGACAGCCATAAGTTATTAGCGGCCCTTGCAAATGCACTCCATATTTCACAGTTCGGACGCGGCAAGGAAAGCCGGGTGACAGTCGCGACGGATTGTTGTTAATGCGACCGCGTCTGCCTGTGGCGACTTGAACAAGAGTAATGTGGATCTCAGATCTGGTTAGAATAAGGACTTGTCCAGTGGAAAATCAAGAGTTGACCATGATTCACAGAAGTGGAAATTTTGGCACGAAAACTTAGTTATTCCGAGCGAAGTTACTTTGGTTATTATATGACAGAGAGAACAACATCTATAGATAAATAATTCATTTTTAATGGTGAAATTTTGGATAACAAAATGGAACAGTCTAACTGCTGTAAATTGTGGTAATAAACATCAAAAACATTTTATTCCCAAAAAAACGTGTTCTCCAATTACCACAGATCACAAATAAATATCAAGGAAGGAATAAATCATGCAGAAGAAAATTCTGTGATAAATATAGTTTCCTGTGATACATATATTAATGTGGTTGTACAATGTCAGGGGTTCAAGATTCGCGTAAGGTTGTTTGGATTAACCGCGCGTCGTAAACCGCTTAGGGCTCTTTGCTTTAACGAGCAATAAAAGTTTTATTGAAAGAGCGTGCAACTTGGTGCAAAGTTCCTTGAATATTATTAGATACTGTTGGAGTGAAGATGCTATGCAGATTCTATCGGTCAATGTTACCTCTGTATCTGTACTTATTGAATCTAAAAATACAGTATGTAAAGTCGGCATCAGAAATAAATGCTATAGAACTTATTAAAGCAGTATTTTGACGTTTTTGAGATTATAATTGTATTACATAAACGAGTTATAAAACTTTGTCATGTTACTTAAAGTAAGCTTTTTTTTTACTTTTATACTCAGATTTAGTCAAAGATTAGTAAAGTATATTCATAGTGATCCTTTTAACATAATACATCAGTTAACTTTTAACATACAAGTCTTTATTTTTACGAATTTTCTTTAAAAGGTTTTTTGGATGCCACTTAAGCAAATAAAAGTGGTGCAGCCAAAAGCATCCGCATAATTTCTTTAATTCGGCTGATAATTTACGACTTTCTTTAAATCTGTGGTCGTTTATCGTGACAGTTCAAATACGTGTAAAATATGGAACTTTATTGTGGAGCAAGTATTTTAATAGAAGGAGAATAGATATTTATTAATTATTAGTTGTATTAAATTTGCAATATATAACTTTTACGGCCGGTTTCTCGAATGATGGTCAACGAAAAAATCAAATAATTACTATGTATCGAACTGATTTGGGTTTCCAGAAACCGGCCGTTAGTTTACCAAACTAGATGAACACGGTTATAAACGTCACATATTGTTTCATCAAATGTTTTACAGGAACTTGACCGTGGCAGTATGACGAAACTGTACCTACTAATATTACAGCAAATATAAAAAAAAACAATAAACATTCACCCACATGTATACGACACAAATAATTTCTATAGTCCATTAGCTATTTTGTTTATTTTAATATTTAATCTAATCCGACCAATGAAAAGTGAATTACGTCAGCAAGATGTCGAGGTTTGTATAATTATTATCTTTAACTAATGGTGATCCCTTCGCAGAATTAGAAATCAACTCAAGGTTGGGCATAGAGCTCACATCAAAAAAAATGTATTGACGACCACAGCAGAAATTTCAAGGAACGAAACTCGACAAGCCCAAAGTCATAATAATTTCTTATCAAGGAAAACTGCGACAAGACCATATAGACTTTGAAAGGAAATATCAAATAATGTTTTTTGCATAATTTACCATCGTGCCCTTCGTATTTACGTGCTATATTGAGTACTTACTTATAAATTAGAAAACATAAAAATTAATCAAACGCAATAGTAGTTTCAGAGTAAAATACATGTTATAAATATCCTGTTTTAAAACACGTATAAAGGAAGGAAACGACAAGTTTAACCCAAGGTCATAATTAACCAAACCGAGCCAGCGCACGGATCACAGTAACCTTCCGAGTTTGCATTAGCTGACGTAACAATCCACTTAAATATATAATTAGTTAACTGGTTCAGGGCCGCGGGTTCACTCGGGCCGCGAGCACTTCTCGGAAAATCGTCTATGTATTATTGTGGGCCGGCTTGTCTTGATGACAACTTGGCGCTTGACTGTTCTGGAAAGCTTTGCGGGAGCACCGAGTTTTCTTTAGATTCGTTTTATTTTTATGCATAGAGGAAAACTTAGAGAAGAGCCACTGCGCCGCAGTAAAGTGACTTTTTTTCCCAAATCTATGTCTTGAAACCGTTAGTTTTCTTTAGGTTTTTTGGGAACTGCGTTTCATTACAAATAAAAAACACAGTAGAACTTTTTCAATATTGCATCAGGTTTGATAGGATTAAATGTATCCTGTTGTTAAAAGATTAATTACTCGACACACCAAAAATGTATATTTAATTATACATTGGCATATCTAAATTCAATTCAAACTATTGCATTTTCACTTCACGGCAAATACTCGAACCAAAGTTTTAATAACCGCTAAATTAATTAAATACACGCATTGGAATGCGATATTTCTGTAAATAATTTAGTTGTTGGGCTCGCAAATAGTTTGATCCCGCCCACGCGGTATGGGCTGCATACCGGTTTTTTATTTTGAAGTAATTTTAACTTGTTTTGTATTAGAAATATCATTTTTGTAACGCTCTAATGTAAATATAACTCTACAAAATGTAAAAATAGATTTATTAGAAGAATACCTTGCTTGAAAATCTGCAGTAGGATAGAAAAATGTTATAGAAGGAAATACTATTTAAATCCCCATAAGTTTACCTACATAAAAATATGGTTAAATCAAGACTTTTTAGGCAGCTTATCATAAATTGAGCTCGAATTCGAATTGTAAACTGAACCAAAACGCTTAGAAATGCGATCAAAATAATTATTGAAACTGATTGTAAAACAATCGGAAATATTCAGTAGGTTCACGAAAGAAAACTCCAGAGCGCAGAAACATTTAGAAACACTAAAATATCGTTGGTTTAAAACGTCCACCTGTGTGCAATTATGTGGCCATCCGTCAAACATCCACAATACTCATGTCAAAACAACACAAAGCTCTCTCAGACACATTAAGAAACCTTGGGTAAGTTCAGTAAACACTCATACCGGGTAAACAATTACAGGAACAATTTATAAGTAAACTTTCTATGAGAGTATAGGGAAAATAGAAATCATTTATTTATAGCTGATATTTTTTTTAAATTGAACTAGTTATAAACAAAAACGATATGTGTATGATAATAATCAAAACTGTGTGTCTACGAAAAATCTACGAGAGGTCTATGGCGTAGCAGTTTGGTGTCAAAAGTTTTTGTAGAGCAAGAATCATGTAGCTTATATGTCAGAGCGCCATCTCTGAATGTATTCGTAAACTAAACTATTTCGTACGATATTACGAATCGAGTGAGCGACGCGAACTAAGGTTTGAGTATTGGTTTATTCTGAGCTAGGAAGCTCGGTGACACGGTCTTTCACTGGCAGATGGCGCTGTAATGTAAAGATTAGCGTTATATTTAGAGTATAAAATAAACAAACAGGATCAAAATATTTAAGCTTTATTTTGGCACTCCGTATGGACTTATCTATATTTAAACTTAATCCATCTTTAACCAATTTATTTCCGTTTATATTTTAGCCAGTTTAACACCTCGAATATGTATAAAGTTATTTTCAGCTGAAGCTAAAGTCATGACAATATCGTCGCTCGATTTTCGGTCAAACGTTGTTTAGGTTTAAATCTTCGCGCGCAATGCATTTAAACTGCTGCACCGACCTATGCTGTTTTCGTTACTGTCATAGTATACCCCATTTTAATTGACAAGTCATTTTCTAGAATGTTACAAATCTATCTGGCCCAGCATCAAGGGGTTAGCACCAACGCTGTAATGCATGGTCAAATCATATTTCATTTATTTGATTAATGCCATTTCTGGTTCCTGGTTGTCGTTCCAAAAACCGATAGGCTTAGAAAATAAACAAGCTCAATACTCAACCCTCGGTATAAATATGCTCTTAGGTTGCATGCGCTTTTTAACAATATATCAGAAATTTTGTTTAGTAGCTAAGTTATATTAAATACTTCAAATCGAAAGTCAATTCAACACGACAATGCTTTTAAAAACTTCGAAAAAATCTAACAGAAATAATATAACAACAAAACCTTGAAAACTCTAGCGACTCTGCGTGGCCAAGGTAACGATAGACACATCGTTATTATACTAGAGTTATTTTTAAAACTATCACGGTATTAAACCGCAGAACGATTTTCTTAACAGTGAAGTCGATGAACTGAGTAGAAACTGGACGTTAAAAGCACTTCAAAGAAAGCCCCAGGAAGCTATTTAAACGCCTTTTAGAGATCATAAAGCGTTTCTGAATTTTACGATACAGTTGAATGCGATGGTTTGAACTACCTGAGACGCATGTGTTATTCAATGAGGATTTACTAAACTTAAGTAGGTATTGATAACAATTTTATTAACGTGTGCAAATTTATAACGTTGTTAGCTGTTATTTGGGTTGTAAATTTGGCTTGTAACTTTGGTATAAGCTCAGCATTAGAGTCAGATAATACTAACGTACATCATTTGATAGATCATATTCATAATGAAATTATATTAATTGATGATTTTGCAAAAGGAAATATATATATTGTATGATTATTTTGCAGTTAGGGCAGATGCTTGGGTAGATTTTTTATTTATTGCAATTTCTGCATTTATTACGAAACAGATTGATTCAGTAACGTACGCACCAACGTGCAGTGCAGCACGAATAAATGTGACAATCTTACGGCCGGTTTCTGAAACGTTGATCAACCAAAAAATAAAATTACAATGTGTCAAAACTCGGATCAATCGTGATCCGCTCAAACGCTTGTCATCTGATCTGTTGTTAAATATTTCGCAGATGACAAGCGTTTAAGCATTTTTTGGTGGATCAACGTTTCAGAAACCGGCCGTTAATGTAAACTTTCACCAGCGTATTTGATCCACATTGTTACGTTTACTTAACGAATGTCACATTTATTCGTGCTTACCCCTCAGTTCTTTCCCCACCGTGAGTCTTCCTCTGAGCTATGAGGCTGTCAAAGTAAGATAAAGATATACTCACATCCATGATGAGACGCAGAGTAGCGGCGCGCGCGCGGCGCTCGCTGTCGGCGCGGCTCGCTCGCAGCAAGGCGGGCACGCACACGCGGCTCAGCCACTCCCCGAACGCTGCACACACGAGCCACTCGCGAATCTAACGCAACACCCACTGCACTACTTATCACCACTCTCAAGCCTTTAATCAATATTAGTTTCGAGGATATATGTGAGGAGTTATCGATTTTAATGGCGGTGGCTAGCGGTTTGGGTAGAGAGTGGAACCTATCGTAGCCTTTCAAACCCAGGTTTTGAATCACGGTCAGTTTCTATAGTAGCACATCGGTATTCTGCGGCATTTCGTGTGTCTGTGATATTATTATTGATAGAATTGAATGCAGCTTAGTCACATCATTCCATCAGAAAAGCCACAGAATACTGATGAGCTACAAAAACTGAACGTGATTTAAAACCTGGCAGGTTTTGAGAGGATAGGATAGCTTCACTCAATGCTACACATAAATCGCTTGTAGGCGTATTATGTTAGGATTTGTTTGATGGATGATATGTATGAAATGAAAGAATATACAATGAATGGATTGCTAGCAGTTACATTGGACATTTAAATATAAAAAGATGACTACAGAATGGCTGATGCGATGATGAAATAGGACAGTGTAGCAAAATGATATTTGTAATGCTACTACGTACAGTACACTGGCAATTGCTCGTATGCTGGATTATTATGTTTTGTTTGAGAATATATTGTTTTTTATGTAACTACTATAAAACCTTGGAACTGATTCTACATAAACATTGAATTTAGTCGTACGATTCACACAAACGATGTTGTAAAATTTAACTAAAATTAATGTCCAATTAAAATGTAGGAATCGATGCCAAATTAATAATATATTTGATGATGATAAATTTAGTGGGAGGGTTTTAAGTATAATGAGAGTTCTTCGTAATAAAAGCTTTGAAAATACATGAAAGGAATAATGTAAAGAATGAAAGGTATGGACGATTTGACAATAAGCAGCATTGTGTCAAATCGTTCAACGCATTATGGACGAAAATAACGTTTTATAGTCCAGTCAAAATAGACTAAAATTATGACTTCAGTTTGCATTAATTCCCAACAAGCTGGATTTTTGTGCAGGCCTTGAATACGTCATTACAAATGATATGTCAAAAGTCCCCATCGATCCCGCTTGTGCGTTGTTTTTTATTCGAGGTCAAAGGTCATAAATTTGCATTTTTTGCGTATATCTCTGAAACAACGAGAGCTATTGAAAAGTGGTTCAGGCAAAGTTTGTACATCGTAAAATTGTCTACAAAAATACTTCAACACTTTTCTTCTACAAAGCATCGTTTTCGAGATATAGTGACTTTAGACCGCAGGAAAATCGTCGAAGATGCTGCGTTTTTTTCATTTCAGCCGTTTTATTTGCTTCATTGCCACAGAACAAACAGTATTTCTTAAAATTTACTGAAAGGGGTGATGGGTTCGATGGGTTAGTCCTCCTCCGAGGTAATGAATCGTCTTTTTGTTTCAAGAAATACTGTTCTTTCTATGGCAATGTAGCAGATAAAACGCCTGAAATGAAAAAAACGCAGCATTTTAGTCGATTTTCCTGCGGTCTAAAGTCACTATATCTCGAAAGCAATGCTTTTTAGAAGAAAAGTATTGAGATATTTTTGTAGACAATTTTACGATCTACAAACTTTGTTGGAACTATTTTTCAATAGCTCTCGTTTATGACTTTTAAACGCAAATTTATGACTTTAACCTGGGTATTTGCGTTTTTCGCGTATATCTCTGAAACAACGAGAGCTATCGAAAAATGGTTCAGACAAAGTTTGTAGATCGTAAAATTGTCTACAAAAATATCTCAATATTTTTCTTCTAAAAAGCATCGCTTTTGAGATATAGTGACTTTAGACCGCAGGAAAATCGACTAAAATGCTGCGTTTTTTTTCATTTCAGCCGTTTCATCTGCTTCGTTGCCATAGAACGAACAGTATTTCTTGAAACAAAAAGACGATTCATTACCTCGGAGGTGGACTAACCCATCGAACCCATCACCCCTTTCAGTAAATTTTAAGAAATACTGTTTGTTCTGTGGCAATGAAGCAAATAAAACGGCTGAAATGAAAAAAACGCAGCATCTTCGACGATTTTCCTGCGGTCTAAAGTCACTATATCTCGAAAACGATGCTTTGTAGAAGAAAAGTGTTGAAGTATTTTTGTAGACAATTTTACGATGTACAAACTTTGCCTGAACCACTTTTCAATAGCTCTCGTTGTTTCAGAGATATACGCAAAAAATGCAAATTTATGACCTTTGACCTCGAATAAAAAACAACGCACAAGCGGGATCGATAGGGACTTTTGGCATATCATTTGTAATGACGTATTAAAGGCCTGTACAAAAATCCAGCTTGTTGGGAATTAATGCAAACTGGAATGTCTATTTTGACTGGACTATTATTTCAAGGCGTAACTTGCGAATCGGGATAGCGTACTAACTACTTTGCATCTACGAGTCTACTTCAAACTTTTGTTACTCTACTTTTAAGCTAATGCTTATAAATTGCCGTTAGAAGAGGAATTATGAGAGCCAGTGGCAGAACTCAATGGTTATTGCTTGGTGTGTTTCAATATCTACAATCTACAACTACGAAAGCTTTAAAGTATCTACTACGGTGTCTGTAAAGCGGTTGGATGGGTTTTATAAGAATTTTTAAATTTATTAATTGTTTAAAGATTTTTGTAATAGAATTTTAGTTTGCTTACTATCGATTTAGATATCTAGTTTAAATACAGGATATTTTAGTGTGTTTGTCTACTGTAGAGTCTTGTATTGGTGACCCTTGTAAGTGTAAATAGTTTGTTAAACAGTGTAATGTACGGTCAGCGTCGTTCTGTGGTAGAACTTGTTATAATTTAGTGTTTTATCCAATTTAGTACATGCTTATCGTGTTATACGAACTTTGTGGCGAAAATCTAGTTTTATCTGTTACAATTTTCTCAAATATACTTTTTGTAGCTGTAATCCAAGACCAGTGCTTTAATGCTGTTTGAATCTTAACACGAAGCTGATTAACCCAGCAGCCATACCATGTTTTTTTATGGTTTTATGCATGCTGGTATAGGCGACAAGGAAAGTGGTTTACCACTTTTGATGACATCTCCCAGGAACATAATTATTCGCTAAGGATTACAGATTGACAGATTCTGAGGTAGCAGTTATTAATCTGTCAAGCGAAAATAGCCCTTGATGTTTTGTACGTGCAAATGATATTCAGTCTTAGAGTGGTAAACCAATTTCATTGTCGCCTATACATTTTCGTTATACATATATCCAAAATTAGGGTTTGTCTGAAGATGTTGTAACTAAGTTTAATATAAATAGATTTTCGTCACAATTCATATATTTAATGTAACTGACCTATGGCGTCCGCGGTGAACATGTCTGTGTTGTGTGTAGCCATTGTGTTTGTTTGTTTGTGTGTTTATGTGTAAATCACAGCACGAGCACTTCAATCACTGTTCACTTGGTTATGCTGATTTAAGTATCACTTTTGGCAACTTGTTCATAAAGTATTGAATTTTATTTTGTTAGACAATTAGGTTGACTTTTTTCTGTAAGATATACTTTGAGTCACCGAAATTGTGTAGTTTAACTATCATTGTAAACAATAAGATAAGAGTTAGTCTGAGTGTGAATGTTTTGAGAGGGTGTGTGATCAAGTTCATGGACGTATTATGTGTATAGTACACACAAAAAAACATATTTACACTATACACAAATTACACGACAAGTTATACATCGATGTGAAAGGTCTACCACCGCTCAGTGTAAGTCATAGGAGTCAGTGGTTTTTATAGCAATGTGTTTCATGTAAGGAGTATCCTCTTTAGCCTACTGTATTTACGTAAATATTGAAACTTAAAAAAATATTTATGTCACATTTTCAGCTTTTTAAATAATATTTTGTCAGCATATCTTTCTCACTCATTACACCAGTTATTATCGTATGAGTATATAAATTCTCGATGACGTAAGTAAAAGTCTCATTTAAACTCACTGAAATAATAAGAATGTTTAAACGAATGGGATTATTGAACTCGATTTTATTTGGAGCACTTGTAAATACGTGTGCTGATGTAATCAGTCTGTAATAGTATCTTCCGTAATATATCAATCAGCTATTGCAAAATATTTAACTAAAAGCTAATTAATTTAGCACTCGAATAGTGTAATTAAAAATTATATTATTTACTTCAAGATACATACAACAAATATCATTAGTTCAACGTCATTATTAGTTAAATACATCATAAAAAAGGCTCAAATTGCAATATGTATTTGCAAAGATAAAAATGGCTTAGCTATATCTCAGCAATGAAACTTAGTTAAGTTATAAAACTTGTAGAAGTAAAATAATGAAACTGGGTCTTGTTTAGATAACTACGATACTTAGAAGCTGGGAAACCTGTACATAAGTTACGAAACTAAGTTCAGCTCAGCTACGAAGCATCGAGGAGCTGTGCTACGAAACTTGTAGCACGTAAGCTACGAAACTAAGCTCAGCTACGATGTCACCGTAGAATTTAAGAGTCACGGTAGAATTTGTCACTCTGTCAAACAACAAAGTGGCTGAAACTTCATGTCCTCTTAGGGCCCCCGCAAACTGCAGACTTTTTATCGGCCGATAGTTTGGTCGGCTTCTTAATCAGTATGAAGATGTATTCAGATGCGCACATTACAGTGATTCAGTCTTCATACTGATTAAGAAGCCGACAAAACTATCGGACGATAAAAAGTCTGCAGTCTCTTAAACTCCTCGAGTGTGAGGCATTTATTAGCATTTTCCCTGCTAAACTGTAACACTGCGTAAAAATCATATCTAAACTATGCTGCGAAACTTATAGCACGAAAAGTTCCGAATGTTGGTTTGAGTCAGCTACGTAACTTGTAGCACTTTAGTAACAAACTTGCGAGTAGTTAGGCATGTATTTGCAACGAAATTATAATATAGATGTAGCTACACGTATAAACCACAATATGAACTCAATTATAGCATCAAACTTTGTAAACAACACATGATCAATCTGATCATAAATAAGTCTCCTCATTTCCTGAATGGAATGTACATAAATAGAAATAGCATTTCATATTCCAAGGCTGTCTGATTCACGGGATAATATTAATACAATTTGGCATACACATGCGCGACTATGCAATTATAATTTAGTGTACAACCTAGGTATCTCATGTAATAAATAATTAACAGTGTTGGTACTCATTGTACTTACGTGCTAGTGATAAGTGTTTGAGCTTTATAAGACTGCAATAAAATATATCAATAGCGAATATTTAGTGTTCAATTCACTGTTAATATGATTTTCATATCAATTGTTCTTTGATAGAAACCGAATGTAGGAATATCTAGGCATGTTTGCCGTCAGCGAACCAATTTTTAGAAAGCATTATTAAGTTTTGTATTTGAGCAGGTATTCAAACCTCGAAATGACAAATAAACATGAAAACCGGTATTTACGAAAAATTCACGTTCAGCAAAATATCTAACCTGTCAAGTAGCCAACTCTAGTTGCCAAATTGCAATACCTGCAGTTATAAATCTGCAGAGATTGGTGATAAAACGGTGCACATAACGGCCTTTGGACGTGACCGTCGAGATAATGGCTTAGATGAATAATGAGACACTTCTCAGGATTACAAATTATCTGGTAATCTGTCGGGCTGTCATCGGTCAAGATAAATATATTTTACTGTAGATACTGTACATACATTTGGTTACCTAAGTAACGTGTGCTTTTTATACAACAACGGCCTTAGACCAACTCTTATATAAAAATTCTGTATAGAAGAAGCGCTATTACATAGCACATCTTAAAAACCAAAAGACTTAAGAAGCAATCTTATTGCCAAGGATCTTTTTTGATTAAAATCAGCAGTGTGTCTATGATTCCCATAGAGATGTTTGTCTATTTGTTTATTAATTAACTTCAAACATAAGTGCGTCAAGCGCATTCTAGAACGGATGTGCCGGCGACATTCCGGACGTAAGCCGTAAAGCCAACGCGTCGATGCAACCTTGAGGTTATTTCAGAAGGATTCTTATCATACCGGATTATATGAAAATCTTCTATCGAACAACTCAATTACAAGGAAGTTTGTACTCATTGTGATTTTAGGAATACACTACAATCATTAATCAATACCGAGGAAGCGAAACTAAACGAGCGAAGATGAAAAGCTCTCTCAAACCTCATAGTGACGATTCTAACCAAACACAAATTGGACCACAAATATTTACGCTTAGAGTACGTTTTATCAATGTGAACTTGAAATAGTTGCTATAATTAGCGACGCCTACGACTTGCGTCGCGTTTCACTAAATACGAGTTCTGTATGGCATTAGTCACCAACGATACAATCTATCGGATTCCTGCCTTCTAATCCTAGGAGATAAACGGAACAGATGGTACGACCTTACTCTCAATTTTTCGTTGTTAAGGCGAAGGTTTAGTGGCTTAATTTACGTATAATCTATCTTTAAAATACTTAAAAAAGAACGCAAGAATTTAAAAAACAGATGAACTGCTGTTGATAGCGATACATCAAGATCTTTTAACAGATCGCACGGAAATGTCAACTAGCAGTGCATTACAGGAGATAAATAGAAAGTGAATCATTGCTGTCACAGCGACAGGGTAAACGTACAACACGAATATCTCATCTATTAATAAAAACATAGATATTAAGTACACCAGTTCATAAAAGACGAATTATGGGGGCTCCGAATAAAATGCCTAATTGTTTACACACAGGAAACTACGATAACAATATCAAACTAAATAGTACCATTTGTATAAGAAAATGTAAAAAAAAAGTACGCAGAAAAAAAGTAAGGAGAAAAGTATTATTTCACAACTGCATCAATCCCTCGATGATGCCAATCCCGTGACAGTTGAAAAAGCTACACGAAAGAACTACCGTCCAAATGTCACTGCACGCCAAGAGTCCGCGTTCCTTCCACTTTTACAAACACACCAACACTCTTAACTCAACGCACTAAGATTCACAATGCTCATGTTTTGCGCTAAGACTTGTAGTAAGATAAAAGGATGGCAGATTGATTAGTATTCTTATCGGTAGGTAGTAAGGTTTGTAATTGATTGATAGGTGACGAAGAAAGTTCAGTACAGCTCGCTAGGCCGGCTAAATGCGTCTGCGAGTTGGCACGTCAGTGGGGCAAGGACGCTTAGCGCCGATGCAGTGGACCGATTGACCGATTAATCTTTAACTAGACAAGAGTTTATGCAATAACTATTCGCAGGACATTAGTTCGATGATTATTAGACAGATATTGGAACGACTTCAATGAGAAGTCGATTGATTTGAAATCGAAATTAGTTATCATTGCCAGCACCATCCTTGAGGACGATACACTAAAGCTCTTCAAAGAATAATTAAACCTACAGTCCCCCGATGTTACTCATTACCCTTCGAGCTTTTCAAATAAACAATATCTAAACATCTGTACGTTGAAACATAACCGTATAATCGAATGTGTCAACAAGTGTTTCGTGTAAATGTCTAATAATTGTATGAAATGTTGTAAAGTTGTAGCAAACTTTTTATATCTTTATAGAAATAGTTTTTAAAATAATGTTTTTATGTGGATGCGCGTTATAATTATGTTTTAAGATCCGTTTCACATCACAAACACTGGTTTGATGGCGCGTGAGGGGATGTTATGTACACATGGGGGTGTGGGCACTTTTACCGATCGACTTCGGGGATCGGAGGTTACGAAATCGATCGCGGATATTTCGGGCGGGCGTGCGACGCCCGACGCCGTCGGTTCAGTACTATCGCCTGCTAGGAATGCAACTACCACGCTTGGCTACGGGACTATTCGGGATTGCGGTTTCGGCTGCCATTTCGGCCAATCTTTTATTGACTTTGGAACTGTTACATTTCTTCGATTCAGTTACTCTCCTTCAAAGACGTTTTATTAGTTACCAATTTTACAGAGACAGAATGAGTGACCACTAAACTTTCGAAAGGTTTTTACGGTGCTATGTAATGTATTAGCGAGGTTACTACATTGTGAGAACTGGATCTTATCTTGTAAGTATGTCCAGTTTCGAAATGGTCAGAGGCATGCAATCATGTTTTATTTCGAGTACAGTTCTGGTTCAGTCTAAAGTGATTTATCGGCTCGATCGAGCTCGTAACAGTAATTGCATCGATATTATCTGTAGATAACTGAAGTAAACTTTATTGAAATGAAAACAGAAGATAACTTCCGGCTTGTTTTTATTATTGATAAACAAATAATTTATATCCAAAACTAAGACAATTGGTATAAAAAGATAGTGTCGCAAAGGATTTTCATTCAATCTGGAACAAGAGATGATCAAGTGAATCAAGGAGCATATCTAACCTAATCCTATCATCAAGAGTAAGACATTTTCTATAGTATGTTCCCCTCCCCCCTTTTCCACATTGAATCTAATACGTAATACGCTGACTTTTTAACAGACAAACGCATAATATACACCCAATTTAGGAGTGCAGTAATTAAGAAAGCAGATAGTGCAAAATAATAGACAGCTGATCAATAGCAGTACAATATTTTAAACAAGGGCAAGAGAAGGGTCACTTAGCAGGTTTCTGTGCGAGTGAGACAGACAGTTCTGACAGCTAACAGCAGGATACCACATACGTGGGCAGTCTCTGTTGAAGGGTAATTGCGCAAGGTCTCTGTGCGAGTGCGAGAGGGACAGCAGGATACCTCATAGGTGGGCAGACTCTGCGCAGTAGAGGGATCGTCCCTTAGGTCCCTGTGCGAGTGCGAGAGGGACAGACAGCGGCGCAGCACGGGCAGCTGGTCGACGCGCACGGCCAGCACGCCGCACACGCCGCCGCGCACGCCGCGCACGCCCAGCACCTCCGTGTAGCCGCCGCTGCCGCCGCTGTACGCCACCACGTCGCCCAGGTACAGGTACGCATACCTGGCACAACATTAAGAATTCTGTTATGCTGCCATATTTAATAAATAATAAATAAATAACAACACACACAGTCAGCATGTCGGAACATGTCAGCACACAGCACGCTCATTTATACAAGAAGAGTCAGTATGACTAAGTCTGCCCATCACTATGGTAGCGGTAGCGATTGATACGCGGTGACTCTGAGCTTCGATACTCTTCGCTGCCGTCCAAGTAAGTGGTTCATTGTCGATTGAACTCTCAATAACTGCTATAAAACATCTGACCATTTTACAAAGTTTCACGATTGGTTTTTGTACATTTAGTCAATCACAAAAAATGTCATAATCAATTTAAATGTGCCAAATCTATCAGTCAATGATAGTCATGACAAGTGGAACCCAATTTAATATCATAATTTAAATTTAAAGTTTAACGGCCTATCTTATAAAAAGTTAGCGCAGGCTTGAAGTATTAATTACCATACGTAATGATGACATAAAGTAAACGCTAACTTTTTATAAGATAGGGGGTAAGGTATCTTTAGTCTAAGAATGCTATAAAAACTAAAAACATTGCATTAAAATGGTGAACAAGACGCGCGTACCCGACATCTTCGCAAGAGGAGAGTCCGAGCGGATCCTCTGGCGGTTCGCTGACGAGCGTGAAGACGATGCAGTCGCGCGGGTCGGTGGAGGCGCCGCCGCCCGCGCGGCACCGCGACATGTGTCCCAGCAGCGGCAGGTCGCACTCGTGCAGGTGGAACGCTGCGCCGAACAACCAGCTCTTTACCTCCAGATAAAGTCGTCCGAGGAAGAGACATCACGAGACCTTGGGGCTCAAGAGTAAGTGCATAAGGCTTGACCTCATCAACGCCACAAACGAGGGAAAAGAAGTTTCCAAGTTCTATTCGAACTTGGTTTGAAGTTGTTATCGTGTACCAATTGACACGCAAGAAGAAGAAGAGTAAGTCTCAGTTTATGTCTCGTCTGAGACTTAGGCTACTGCTGTAATGGCAGATGCAGTTCTTGGAAAGAGCGAAGGTCAAATAAAATTGTTCGCACAGCCGTTTAGTTGACAATTTTTTTACTTAGTCCTACTTTCCTGGTACTTTGATCCATCTAAAATCTGGTGACCTCGATTTAACAGATCATGGCGCATGCAACTGTGCCGAAATATCGGGAAATAATCAAACTCACAAATCATGGTAAATATCCCGTTTATAATGAAAACGTTGTTCAAAACCATGATAGTTTCAAATATTATATCGATTTAACAGAGCCTAGAAAAGGCCAACACTACAGATTTATTGTTAAAAGAACAAGACTTCTGCGCCGATAACGCAAAATGTTAAAAACCTCGGTTCTACCGCCCAGGAGCCCAAGTACACAAAAGTTTCTGTCTCCCCTAAGAGAGCGAATAGGATACCCAAGAGACCAAAGATAAAAAAAAAATCTTACTCTTTTTAAAATTGAAGTAGCACTTATCAGCGTAATGTTTCGGCTTGGGCAGACTGAAGGGGGTCTCTAGATCGGCGCCTCGCCTGCCGAGGAAGCTATACGCGACGTAGAGCCGCTGTATCCTGGGGTTGACCATCGCCTCGCACTCCTCGTTGAGCGCCAGCCAGAGGATCGTAATGTCGATGCTTTGAACGTTGTTTTCGTCCGAGTCTGCGCTGTTTTCCTGCAAGTTTTACTGCTATAGCAATCCAGCTTTTATTACTATTGCTTTTACGGTTCTGTACATAAACGGAAGCGTGAAACGAGCGTTTAAATAGATTGATCTATTTAAACGCCCGTTCTAGGTTTAGTTCCGCGTAAGATTACTTTCGGTTTAGCTTTATTTTTAATTTTTGAAGAAATCGCTTTTACGGTACGCATTTAATGAGCTTTAAGTAGAGTTTTAGACTTTATAAGAGAGTGTAGGCTCATTTCTTTAAACCAATTAAATAGATAAGAGAGGTTTAAGGCAACTACTGTACATAATTGGTCGTTTACACCATTTTGATTAAAACCATAAATAAATAAATCTTGTTTAAAACATACCTTCTGTGGTTCTTCTGGGGGTGGGTCCGTATATTTGACAGATTTCTTTGACGCCTCGACGAGCTTGTTTATGCCTGGAATCCCTATTATTAATGTTTTAGTTAGAAAGGTACGAAGTGAGTCAAACCCGAGGGCCCATCTGATGTTAAGAGGTAACAATTCCATCACATTGAGGGCGTGTCTTGTAATGCTTTACACTATGTTAATCACTCAGAGACATACGGCCGGTTTCTCGAACGATGATCAACGAAAAAATCAAAAAATTACTATGTGTCAAACTCGGATCAATCGTGATTTGGGTTTCCAGAAACCGGCCGATATTGTTGGATGTTAACTACACCGGCATCTTTACTTTTTAAACCGAAATAAAAGCATCACTTGGCAGCACAAATAGGTACGGCGGTAGTACTCTTCTAACGAGCTCTTTCAAAGTTCTACAACTACTACAAAGTCTAAGTAAAATGTACTCGCCAATATATCTGCTAATATTATTTATCTTCGACAGATTCCTGTCACGATCTTCATCTTTGACATATCCTTCCAAACTGACGGCCCGTGGTCCTGAAGAAACCACTAACAAATACAAAAAAGAAATTTGAACATTTTCTTACTTTATTACATTTTTTTACTAACATTTTTGTACTACTTGAGACCTTATCGGGTAACTATTTCATTATTAAAAAGCTGTTTGTTTTCAATGCAAATAAAAAAGTATTTGTACGCGTCGAAAACACAATATTGAATAGTACAAAAATAATACAAAAATGCCTCCATTACATGAAAAAAATATTAATAAAATTAATCTTACTCGAAGATCCTTTTTCTTTTTTCAGTAACTCTTGTAAGCTGTCGACGCGTTCTCTGCTCTATCAAATGAAAAAAGAAAAAATAAATAAAGTAAGTATAAATAAAAAAAATATCTTGAAACCTAGTAATAGGTAATGATACCTTGTGTATGTCTTTGAGCCAGAGGCACGTTCAAACATTACATTTGGCTACTGTCTACGTCATACATTAAGTAAAATATAATATAGCATTACATAATAAAAATTAAACATGTAAGGCAATACAAAATATGTTACATATTTCTATAAAATAAAATGTAATTACCGTTTTATTTTTGGACCATCGCAGTTTTGATAACTGATGTCGTGCCGCTAAGCTTTTCTGGAAAAAAAAAACAATTTTATATAAGTACACATAAATCATAAACAGAGCACAAAAGATTCTAAGCATCACTGCAAAACATTCATAAAATTTAAAAAAATGCTTTATACAACTTTCAGTTACTTCCTATTTGTGTTCGTCGAGTTTTGTCACTATTGAAGGTATTTTTTGTTTATCACTGTAGAATGTGATTTATGGAACAGTTTGTGCTTACATTTTTGGACACATCACAGAAAATAATATCCTATATTTTTTTAATCAAACTAGCATTTAGAAAAAAATGGCGCATGCGATTTGAAATTGTAAAAATAAACTCACCACAGATCCAATGCTTGAGTGTAAATGACAGGCATCCTGCAACATATCTGATTGACCCTATTTACAAAAAAACATAATACCTAAATCTAACATTACAAAAAATAATTGAAAAATGTAAGGCATTCCAGCGAGGTATGCAGTTAAGTCACACGTCTTGTAAGTACATGTTTAATTTCATAGCAATCCTTGAAATAATTTAGTATGAACTTAAATTAGTAAAAATATTTCTCACATCATCCATTTTCGGTAAAGTGGTTACATAATTTTGTTGCACGTTTCTCTGAAATATCAAACAAACAAACAAATATTAGCGAGAACTATCGTCGTCTTCCTAAACTTATCTTAAAGTTACGAATCTTATCTTAAAGACTTGTATTTAGGTTTTATAAATAAGATTATCGTCTGAACATAATTAAATACTTAATACATAATTATAATAGGATTATCGTCTGAGTATATTGTAACGGATCGTGAGATCGGATGCCACAGCTTTACGTGATCAGATAAATTGTGATCAATATAGTAAAACAGAATGCAATTACTTTGAACTTAACAATACTACTTACTTCCAATGCTTGCTTCATATCGTTTGTGGATCTGATAGTAGCCGGCTGAAAATGAATACGAAAATTTAGAAAATTATTTGTTACACAACAGAATCCCTGTCAGTTCAACACAAATATCATTAAATTCATGTAATGTTTATACAATCATCATCGACATCAGCCTAACTAACGGCCGAACCTAATATTTATTTCTGTGAATGTCAACTAATCTACCTATGGCAAGCAATACACTATTCGAATAGCAAGGATGGATGGATGAAAGTAGTCCAGAACCGCGTGGAATAGAAAGAGCAGGGGAGACCTATACCTAGTAGTAACAAGTCAGGCAGTGTATGATGAAAAAGTATAATACTATCAGTGTTCGTACTAACCACCTCGTTGATTATAAGCCCCGACTCCTCCCGCAACTGCCCCTAGAAGAAGACTTTAGTGCGCGTGATTTGAAGCTTGATAAATAGATAAGTTATATTAAAAGTGGGATTACTGAATAAAATTAAACTAAGCTTTGTACCTTCTAAACAGATCTCAAAACATATGTTCAACAGTTGATGTTTAGACAATGCAAAATTATAAAATGTGGATTCAAAATAGGTATAAAATAGCCTACAATTAATTATAAATAAACTGTGAATCTTAGATTAAATAAACAAATAAATAATAGTGTTTTCTTGTTTTACTACAAATAATATCAATATTGATCGATAACTTTAGAAAAGGCTTTTATTAAAGTACATACTTTTATTTATCAATAAACAATAATGACTTACAGAGGGCCAGTCGCATTCAAATCCAACTTGTCCTCTATGACCGAGGTCCTGAAAAACACTACAAAAGTTTAACCAATCTATACGATTGTTTATTTAAATTAACGTCTATTAAGACTTCTCCCCGTTAGTGTAAATACCAACCCCCTATCTTATAAAAAGTTAGCGTTGACTTCATGTCATCATTAAGTATGGTAATCAATACATCAAGTCTGCGCTAACTTTTTATAAGATAGTCCGTTACGGTCTATCTTATCAAAAGTAAGCGCAGACTTGATATATTGAAAAAATGAATATACCGAATCAGGGTTTGACTTCTGTGCTTGCGAACTGCGTCGGTAAGGTCTCGAAGAGCGATACTGAAGAACCTATAACAATACAGATTATTTAGGTCTTTTAGGTTAAACATGTAACTATTTTTATCATTAAACGTGGCGCAATCTACGTTGATTTATCTATTTTTTAGGCTTTTTTGCTAAAACTGTCGGTTCATTGTGATATCTAAAATAGCATTCGTTTAAGTTGGTCAAAGTACCACTAGTTAAAATATTTGCTCAAGACCGTCCAACATCAAGCCTCTAAAAAAGGCGTGTAAATTATTTTTTAGCATAAAAGGTGTTGAAATAGCTTCATTAGTTTTTTGTCATAAAGTGCTTTCCAATAATAAAAATGTGTTGAAACTGCTTCATTACATAGTTAGTGTTCGTTAGTGGTTTCCAATGAGTAGGTAGGTACTTTCCCAGTGTACCGTGTACGTTCCCGCCTACACGTGACACGACGCCGAGTGTTGGCACCGCCCCGCATTCAATCTCCGATCGCGCGGATATTTCGATACCGGTGGGTGACCGATGGCGTGACATCCGACTGATTAGTACAGACACTAAGGTACACTTCTTTTTTACTACATTTACTGTGTACGGTTTTTACAAATAACGTATTTTAGCTGGAATTTTTTTCCAAGCTTTGTTTAGTTTGGTATAAGATTGCTATGTCCTGTTTTTTATTGGTTCCGATATTCAATCCCTAGTTTGGTATTTAAATAAATATTGTCATACTATTGCTTATTTGTCTAAATTATGAGTTTATGTAAGTTATGTATGTTTATATAAGTTATATGTGTTCTGTGTATTCACCATGTTTTGCATTTATATTTACAAAATCGCATTAAATAAGGAGGTCGTGCCTCGTAATATTTGAATAATCTTTAAAAACACGATTTTATACTAATAAAGATTTTATTTTTATTTATAACCAACCAAATTTTACAAACTTAATTAAGTACTTATTTACTATAGTTAGGTAGATAAGGGTGTTGGTAGGTACAAATTGGACACGTAATTATCTTAAACTAGATAGTAGGTATGTAAATAATAAGTACCTACACCAACAATTAACCAAACAACGCAAGTGCTGAGTAACCTAACAGATTTTATTAAAAAGTTCTAAAGTTCTGGAGTTTGTAAACAAAGTCATTGATTTGGTTAAGTGACGACTACCCTCCGTACTAGTTTTCACTGTATGACGGACGGGCGCCATTGCTCTTCCAATTTGAGCTTTGTACCATCGTGTTACGGTGTACTGTGAAATAACATGAAATTATTGGCTGTAGGCATAAGCGGACGACATTCCTTTGCTAATGTTTAGAATAGTGATGTACACTAACATACAATTTTAACAATTGAGTTTCGATAAAATTTTAGTGATTTGTTATTCTAATCTTAAAGTTATTTAATTCTAATACTATAATAAACTATGGTTTATGTAAGTAAAGATAATAATATTAATAGTAGTTTAATAATAATATATATTTTGTAAACAATAGATATGGATGATGTTGTAACTAAATTTATATGTAAGTATATAAATTATTTGCATGTACGCAGTAGGAATGGATACTAATTTGAGTTTGATGAAAAGCATTAATCACTCTTAGCTTAAATCTAATCTTAATACTAGAATATAATTATGGTTCATCTATAGTTTATGTAAGGAGAAGTAGGAGTATCAATAAACTATAAACTTAGGCTTAGCAATAAAGTATGAGTAATGTTGTAAATAAAAATATACAAATTAATTAAGTAGTTCTATATAATATGCAATAGGTAAGGGTTATAGGGTCATAGGTAATGGTTTTTATTTTAATTTGATTAAGTTACTTTGATATATTTATGTAAGGAGAATTAAGAATATCAATAAATTATAAAATTAGGCAATAAAGTATGAGTACTTAGTGTAAATATAATTTAGATAGTTGTATATATGCAGTAGGTAGGTAAGGGTTATAGGGTAATAGGTAATGGTTTTTATTTTAAATTGTATAAATTACTTTTGATTAGTTTATTTAGGGAGAATTAAGAGTATCAATGAATTATAAACTTAAGCAATAAAGTATGAGTAATGTTGTAAATACGATTTAGATAGTTGTATAATGCGGTAAGTAAGTGTAATAGGGTAATAGCATAAATAAGTGTAAATGTAAGTAATGGTTTTAAATTACTTTGATAGGTGTATAATAAATAACACATACATGTTTATGATACAATCGTCAAAAGTTTTTCAGTTTCATCGTAGTTGAGGAGCTTAAGGTAGTTGTCTACTTTACGCTTGCACGAGTATTTGGTTGTATTTGCGATATCTATGTATTTATTTATTTTATTGTAAACAAATGGTCCTAGACATAGGAAGAATCTATGCGTGAACATAGTTCTGCACTTAGGCGTATTGTATATAATATCCGCACGTCGTTTTAGGGTTCTCATAGAATTACTTGGTTGTTTGTGTTGGTTTAAGATGATGGTTCGGATGAATAACTGGCGGACTGTTAGAATTTTGGAGTTTTTGTACAACTCCGCTGTAGGGTAAAGATAGGGCTTAAAAAGCATAACTTTTATGACGGCTCTTTGGGCTCTTTCCAGTTCTAGCATTCGAGATTTACCAGCTCCACCCCATGCAATTACCCCATAGCTTACTATAGACTGACATAACGAATAGTATACGCTCTTAATAACCTCATCATCACCTACATGTCGCAAATTTTTGAAAACATATATGAGTTTTCGAACACGTCCTGTTAATGTTTTGATTTGTTCATCCCAATTAAGATTCTGATCAATTGTTAGTCCCAAGTATTTCAGATTGTGACATCTACTTATGGTTTGGCAGTTACAGTTTGTGATATTGTGTTTACAGTAATGAACTTTAATGGAAGAATTCGACGGGTTTGGCTGGTCACTATTTCTCATACTAAATGTAACATACTTAGTTTTATTCAAGTTTAAAGTGAGAAGGTTATTGTTAAGCCATTCCACAATCTTTGACAATCCGTCTTCAGCAATCTTATGTGTTTCGTTCCATGACCTACCACTAAATATCACTGCAGTGTCATCAGCAAAGGTTACTATTTTTGCGTTTTTTAGTTCCATTCTGCAAAGGCTGTCTATATAAATAAGGAATAATGTAGGACCTAGCACGCTGCCCTGTGGCACACCATATGTGACAGATTCATCTGAACTAACGGCAGATTCTATTCTTACTGATTGTGATCTACATTGTAAGTAGCTTTTGATAAGCTCAAACGGACTGCCCCTTATTCCAATGCACTCTGCCTTTTTTAGCAGCAGAGGAACAGAGACAGTATCAAAAGCTTTTGCCAAGTCCAAGAATACCCCGACACATTTTTCCTTTCTATCCATACTGCTAACGATATGTGTTACAAGTTTATCCATAGCTTCCGAGGTAGATTTGTTTGACCTGAATCCGAATTGGTTATCTGAAATTAGGTTATATTTTTCAAGAAATGGTAATATCCTCATGTTTATGACTTTTTCAAGAATCTTTGATAGTGTCGGTAGGAGAGCAATTGGTCTATAGTTATCTATACTGTCTCTGTTCCCTGTTTTATGAATAGGAATAATAATGGATTTTTTAAGTACAGCCGGAAATATTCCGCTTGACATGGAAGTGTTACACAGGTAAGCTATAGGTTTCGAAACAATGTCAACGGCTTTCTTGTATAGAATCGATGGCAAACCATCCCATCCACAAGATGCAGAGTTACGCAAGGACAAAATTATCTTTCTGATTTCGTTAGTATCGGTGGGTAAAAGTACTAAAGAATTTGCGGGTTCATTACTTTGTGACTTGTAGGATTTCACTAAGTCAACTTCGCTTATTTGAACTTGGTCAAGAATAGTATTAGCAAGATTTTGACCAACGCTAGCAAAATGTTTATTTATATTTGTCATTGAGTTTGCATCTTTAAGTAATTCAGTTGGTGATTGTGACTTCTTATCTAGGTTACAGATTTTCTTTATTGCTCGCCATGTTTTTTTAGTACTGTTTTTATTATCCTGTATAAGTTTTCTTTCATATTTTTTCTTTAGGTCTTTCAATATTCTATTGCAGTGGTTTCTGTAACGAATATACGATTTCCTTAGAACTTCATTACTTGGAGCCTTTTTAGTCTTTTGATGAAGTTTATCACGGAACTTAATGCATCGTAAAAGACCATTTGTGACCCATGGCTTTAGGCTGCGTTTCCTGTTAGATACAAATTTTATTTGAGAGTGTTTCTGGTATATTTCAGATAAAATTTCTAGAAATTTTGTAGTTGCTACACTTACGTCTTTACAGTTCATTATTATATTTTCCCAATCGATATCGTTAAGTTCCATTAATAGCGTTTCATAGTTTGTTTTTAGTACTTTAGTTAGGCTTGCCTGTTTATTTATTGAATTATTAGTAGTATTTGTGATGACAGTGTAGTGATCTGTCACCGTTGACTCGCACACTATCGTTAGAGTTTTATTTTTAGTTTTGACAAAACAATGATCTATACAATTAGCGAGTCTCGTTGGAAGTAGATGAGTTGGTAGCATTGCATGTGAAGCTAATAAGCTTAGGTACTCGGAAGATCTACTATCAACGTTTTCATCCTTGATGTCCACGTTAATATCTCCAACCAGTATAATGTTTTGCGTTTGTTTAAGGTCTCTCAAAACTTTATCCAGCGATGCATGGAATCTTTCTAAAGTGTAACAACATGGTGGCCTGTAAATACAAATGACAGCGGTATGATTTCCTATTTCTAGAAGCAAGCAATTAGCATCATCGATGTGAGGCTCACTAACTTTAATTTGTTTTAAGCTATCTTTTATATATAGTGTTACACCACTATTTTGATTTATGTGTTTAGATGTGCTAAATGAAGTATATTCAGGGATCGATGGTAGTGAGTGATTACATGACAGCCAACACTCGGTGAGTACAATAACTTCCACTTCTACACCAAGTTGTGTTAGGAGTATTTCAAAATCATGAAAGTTATGACTTAAGCTTCTTATATTTTGAGATAGAATCGTAAGTGATTTTCTGTCATTCTTAATAAGTGTTTTACATTGGTCTGGATTTTTTATCAAAATTGAATTATCTGAACGACAAACGTTTGTATCGATATCAGGGAGTAAGTCTATAATGTCATTCATTTTTGGGTGGACACAATGGAGTTATAGTATGAGATATGATATAAAATGATAATAGAATATAATATACGAACAGATATAGGTTTTAAAGCGTTAAATTAGTTAAATAATTAGGACTGAAGTTTATATAGATGTTATTAGAGATAGATTTTAGTTGTAATTTAGTACTAAGAAGTTTGTTGATATAAAATTAAATTGATTTGATATAAGAAAGCTTATATAAGATATCTACCTAGAAGCTAACTCATTTGCAATTCTTCAATTTTTCAAGGTCGCTTTCATTGGTAATGCGAATTGGCGGGGAACCTTCAGATTTTCGGATAAATATCCTTCCAAACGAGAGCCAGCAGTAGGAATATTCGCTGTCTTTAATCAGCTCACGAGCTAGGTAGTACAGTTTTCTATCCTTTTGCGTAAGGTTTGAAGAGATATAAACCAGCTTGGAAGTACCTTTTATCCCAAGGTTTTCAGTATTCAGTTTTTCCGACTGATGATCTTTGTTATACTTCTTGAAGGAACTCAGAAATTTGTCCCTAGAGAAGACAGTAGTGAAATCGGCAATAATGGGTTTTATAGAAGCTTTGTTGTTAATGCGATAAACATCCTTTATTTCAGAGCTTTCAATAAGTATATCGAGAGATTTCGCAGTTTTTTGAACTATGGATCTTAGATCTTCCTTTGTCTCTTTGTCTGCCTGCGGGATGTTTCTTAGTTCAATGCTAGTCACTCTTGAATTTCGCTCCAAGTATTCAACTTTATCTTCTAATGCTTTTATAGTAGTATTGTAGTTTTTTCTTTCTTCCTCTAGGACGTCAAGTCTCTCTAGTACTTCATCATATTTAAAGGACATACAGTCCATCGACACTTTTAAGTCATTAATAGAACTTAAAATGGATGAGAACTTCGCATCCTGGCCTTCTTTTAGCGACGTGAATAGATCTAGAATTTCTGCTTTACTAAATTCGTCAGTGTCCCCACGTTTGCGTTTAGTATTACGGTTGCGATTCGCAATGTTCGTAAATGATAAAGCCGTATCCAACTCTGATTCTTGAAGTGGTGTTTGTCTTATATTGGGGTCAGAGGCATAGTGTTGTAAAGGCGTTTTAAAAACAGCCGACTGCGGTGACTCAGATTTAGGTGGTGTACGATTAAGTGGCATAACTCAAAAATGCCAATGCTGTCACAACACTAGTGTAAATAGCAAGTTTCAAACAGCAACCAGTAAGCGGCGGCGTAATTCTTTTGGTACCAGGCGGGCAGTAAGCGTTAGGAAGTCCAACAGGTAACACAATGCGGATAGTGTGCGCGGGGGCGGGAGCAAAAGATAATTCAAGCCAATCGGTGTATGTGGTGGATCTCGATGATTGTGTGGGTACCTGCCGTTGTATGTGTGTAGCGTTCCGCGTCACTCGAACGAAGCACTTGACCTCCTAAGGCCTCCTGTTCTCCTATTATTTTGTTGAATATTTATTCCACGATATTATAATATTACTTTATTTTGAAGCACTTTACAAACGTAGACACGTTCACTCAGTAGCGAGGTCCGGAGGGAAGGGACTTATAACTTGTTGATGACGATTGAAGTCGGTTTAGATTTTTTTATATCATATTTAAAATGTTCAGTAATATGTAACATCACTAGTGCACACAGTTTACGACAGAGTAAGTACTTCAGTACTGTATCTAAGCAGTGAACTAATAAACAAGTATATTTAGATTAGCATTATAAAAATAGGGTGTGATACGATGTTAAATGTCTTCAATAAATGTCTAGTGGCTATTCCTAGTACAGTGTTCTAGCCAAGTAAGCCATTGTGTCTTGTACATGTGTCTAGTTTATTGAAAACTAAAAAGAAATAAAAAGTTTCTTGAATATAATCATGGCAGATATTGTACCATGTAGTATTTATCTAACATACAAATAACATAAAACCCACAGAAAACGAAATTATATGCAATAAATCGATTATTTTGTTCGAATAAGTACGTTTTGAGACAAGTTTTTGGGTGCAAAAATGAAGATTTACTTATACAAGTTTGTAGTCGGGATTCCGAGATTCTTGCCTTTATTTGACTAATTTGCATGGATTATTTATATGTATTGTGATTTATTTTATTTATTTTACAACAAAATACAGTTGTAGCATCGACACGATAAGAAGAAGAAGAAGTATTGTGATTTTTTTATGTCTAAAAATAGTCAAAGGCAAATCTGAACATTAACATTTGGCACATTTGTGTTTGATTTACTCGTAAACTGTTAATATGTTATAGCCATTTTTACCTCCAATCATGGATAGATCTCCACCAAGGACAATGTACCTACTTATTTAATGCTACTTGCATAAATTTATAGAAAATAATATCGTAACGTTAAAATTACAAACTAGTTTCTATAGTCTGAACCATGCTTAAAGCACTGATTGATACATTTTGGACAATGTACCTACTTATTTAATGCTACTTGCATAAATTTATAGAACATAATATCCTAACGTTAAAATTACAAACTAGTTTCTATAGTCTGAACCATGCTTAAAGCACTGATTAAAAATATATATATATAAACTGACGTGACCTCATCATCATAGCGGCTGGAAGGATCCCGAGCGATGCTAGCTTGGTACTCGTTATCGGTCGTCGGGTCGAAGTTACTTGCTACTGTCTCCGATGACAACTGAAATTATTACACTTATTATTTTGTGAATTTTGGGAACCAATAAACATTTATCTTATCTTATCTCATTAAGAATCATATAAAATCAGTTTAATTTGCCTAACTGTATTACTCTTATATTTATAAAATAATCCAATTGCAGCAACAAAATCCATCCAAAATACAGCATATTTTTTTTAATCTTTCGTGTTTTGTCCAAAGCAAAAGATGAAAAAATAAGTATGCAGTGTTGTTATTTTATAATTTTTTATTAATATATTTTATAACTTTGTCGGCCGCCCCTAAAAAGCCAGCCACCAGTAGCTCTACTATGAGTTTTTACAATCTATACTCGCTAGCGTCTGTAGTAAAAAAAATGTACGAAGATTTGTACAGCGCCTCTAGCGGATAGTTGGGTACTAAAATTCGTAATACTAATATTTTTGGAACTACTGTGACAACTCATGGTAGAGGTACAGTACTATTTAATATAATATCCTACTGCTCTTGTAAAATAATGTTGCCGTATTATATAGACGTATTATTAAATAAGATGGAACCTGTGTGTGCGCGGTGGGATCTCGTTTGGAGCCGTGAATGTCGAGGTCCCGCGAGATCCGTTCGCTGGAGCCCTCGTCGTCGCGCCGCGCCGCCGCCATCTTGGAGTCGCTGCGCAGGGGATTCACGTTGCTCCAGTGCGGGGGAGACGGCTGAACATATATTTACGGTCTATCTTATAAAAAGTTTACGCAGACTATCAAGTCTACGTATTAAGTATTGATTACCAAACGTAATGATGACATTGATGATAAAGTCAACGCTAACTTTTATTATAGGGGTTACTGTTTAGCTAATAAATAAATATTCATGGACATTTCACACATCACTCTCGCAAACTAAGCAAAACATGTATTATGGGAACTAGATTGCTGATACTATACTTTTTTTTTTGTAAATGTTTACATAGAATACATAGTAACACCCAGACACAGAACAAATATTTGTATTCGTCACACAAACATTTGCTCTGGGTCAGAATCGAACCCCCAGCATGGAAAGCAAAGCTACTACCAACTGTAACGCCTGTATATAGGTTTTTTTTTTTGTAAATACATACATAGAATACACTACCAAAAGAAGCAGGAGATACTAGTATAATGAAAACGATAATCGAGAGAAGTTCAGATAATTTTTTTTGCTATCATTTGTCCATCCCTGTAATGTATTTTACAAGTTGCCACGGGTACACGGATTCTAAGAGTATTGTACTATGTTACTTACCGTGTGCATGGCGCGATGTATGGTCGGCAAAACAGAAACGTCGACCCTCAAACTGCACCACAAGTCCAGAACTCCTATCTCCTCCCCCACGTTGCCTCGATCGTGTGGCGATGAGGGAATCTACCAAATTAAGCTTTTTAAAATCCATAAAAGTCGAATAAAAAAAGGAGTAGGTACTTAAGTATAAATAATTTTATAATAGTTAAAGTGTAGACACAAAATGTGCGGGAACTAAAAATCTGGGTGTGTCAGTGATATTATGCAGTGTTATGGAAAAACAGAGAAAAGATTTGTTTTTGACTGAAATATCATCCTGCTGGCCAGCTGGATGGCCTGGTTCAACTGGTCTAATGGTGCTGAGCAAGTTTGCCCGTTCTTCTAGGCTCTGTACCTCTACCATGAGTTGTCACAGTAAAATCGCCTGACTTTACTACAGTAGTTACGTAAATATAAGTACATATTACGAATTTTAGTACCCAACTATCCGCTAGAGGCGCTGTACAAATCTTCATACATTTTTTTAACTACAGACGCTAGCGAGTACCTATAATAAATTAGTATAGTAAAAACTCATGGTAGAGCTACTGGTCGCGTGAAACTAGCACCGTGGCACCTAGTACCTTTATGAGACGATTTTACTGTTAAAATATATTGATTTTGATTTTTGAGTGTTTATTTACCAGTGCTAATGACATGTCAGCCCGTCGGTTCGCGTGCAGCAATGCTTCTCGCAGCGGTAAAGAACACATCGCGAACGGCTCGTCTTGCTTGTCCAGTTCACAGAGCACTATGGCCATATTTGACTATTTTTAAAACAAAAGAGAGTTTAGTTAGATATTTATAAGGTTAAAGTAATATTGTGATGAAGCCTAAACAAAATACGGGTCGAATTTGGGTTTAAAATTTTAAATCATTGCAATGAAGCAACTTTCTTGGACGGAATAGATCGCTTTAGAATTTTCAAAATATTATTGACTTTATGTACTTAATGTAAATAATAATATTTAACTTTAAATTTGTAATGTAAGATCTGATTTGACCAATATTTGACAAGTGTTATTAGCGTCCAATGACGATTTCATCCATTTTATAAGTATGATAAAAATGAGTCTCAAGTGTTTAAATGATCCTTGTTATTCTACGAAATAAAGTTCAAATTACCATGACTATAAACTCACGTGCTTCATATAATCAAGGAAGCTCTCGTCGAAAGTCAAGTCATACTCTGTCACGAAGTCGAATTGCACGACTCTGCCAGCGTTGACGCGTGTCATCGACGCGTTTTGTGAATAGAACTTCCACATCAGCACTAGCGCCTTGTCACGAGTGTACAGCACAGACTGGAGATCATATTTATTCGAGTCACACTGCGCGTCAACGCTAGATCTACCGCAGAATGTTGCGTTATCGCGCAGCGTATTTCGTATACGCTACTGTTACAATACATTTACGTTTGTCGCATAGGTAGAGGAGGAGGTGGTATCGTGGCCCCCCATTTTGTTTTAGGGATCTAAATTTATTTCATCACCCTTTGGAATCATGTACAGGCTATCAGAGGGCTCTAAATTTAATAGGTAATGATTAAAAAAATTATCATGAATGGAAAGTCTTTTAGTTTTAGAGAAAAAATATTTATTTTGAAATGATGTATAAATGGCAGGCCGTGGTTGCTTGAGGGTAATTTGGCCCCCAGTTAAAAGTATGAAACCAGAAATAATTATGCCTGTAGATAACGTTCTCTAAAAGTTAATTTAACGACAGAAATCACAAATGTAGTATTCTCCTTCAGGACCGGCACAATCCTGATGAGCCCAGAGCCCACATGCCTGGCACTGGATTCTTGTTTCTCCTCGTTTATCGTTAGAATAAGAGGTGTCACAAAAGATGCAATTTGCGTCCATGTCTTCGGCTGGCCTCCTATTCATATCATGCTCAGTGTCATCATGGTATCTTACACCAGTTTTCATAATACATAAAAAGTTTTAGCTGCCTTTTTGTATCCCATCGATTTTTTCCTAACAGCTTCAACGGCTTTTTTCAATTTGTTCTGGACCCCACGTTCTTCTTTTACGTCCAGGTGACATGGTAGTAGTGCCAGGCATCTAAAACCATTAAAAACAATTAAGAATATTTTTTGGAACACCAGCAACAGGACTTACTTTTAATATGGCCCCGGGAGCCATATTACAAACAGGGACGGGGGGCCGCATTGTAAACATCACATTTTTAAGAAAAATAAGCACGAATTCGAATGAATGAGAAAAATCAATGTCTTACCTTCAATTATGAACCACAGAGATGATGTTGGTGATGTTGTGTAGGCTTCTGTTCACAAAACACCTGTTTTTAATTATTTTTTTGTACAAAAGCTTAACGGCTCGAAAATTTTACAAGTGATACGCAGCAACTAGTTTGTACCAATCGGAGGACATAAACATTTCGCGCCAATCAGTTGACGTAAAAGTGCGTCAATGTAATGACAGACGTAGTGCAAAAAAAATAATGAAGATAATGTTAATGGTTATATTTATTAGAGCAGGGGTCCAATTTAAAAGCAGTGGCCACGATACCACCTTCTCCTCTACTCTATTGATTGACAGCTTTACACTTCTCATCTGCATTCCATAGATCGTGGTTTTGATCCCCATAATTTGCGTGATGTCAAAAACTGATATTCTATTAATATAGATATAAGTACAAACTTAATGTGATACAGAAAGGAGCCTCAGCAGGACGCATCCTGCTAAGGCTAATTTCTGTACTACGCAAATCAAAAGCTTTTCTGTACTCGATAGCTTTATTTCTGGTATGTTTTATAGTAATAAAAAGTACCAGAAATAAAACTATCGAGTGATATTGGCGACACCGTACACAATACTTATGTACACATCAACCTTATTTACCTGCCAGTGTAAACCTACAACAATGTAGCTACATGTACTCACCTCTACTTATGTACAAGACAATCTTATTTACCTAGTTGTATAAAGCTACTAAAGTCCGGTCGCGGAGCAGAAAGAAATTCGTACATTAACCTGTTATTACCTGTCTCTGTCACTATCGCGTAAATATGATGCGTCTCGCTCGCTGAGTGCCGCGGTCATTGGATCTGTGCGAGCGAGACGCATCATATTTACGCGAAAGTGACAGAGACAGGTAATAACAGGTTAATGTACGAATTTCTTCCTGCTCCGCGACCGGACTTTAGCTACATGTACTTGAGCTCACCTCATCCGAAAGCACCAGTGTGCCGATATGCAGTATAAAGACGCAGGAGGGGGCGCGTGCGTCCGCGATGCGCCTGTCCGCGGCGCTGTGACGCAGCGCGTGCACCGCCAGCTCGGGAGACGGAGACTCCGGCTGTTGGGGCGAGTCTTGCTGAAAGGAAACTCTATCGATGTCCTTTATCATCTCATTGTTATTATTATTTCTCATCTCATTATTTTAATCTGACAGTCTGAAATATAGTCCTAAGGGCTATATTTCAACGGGACGTAACCAGTCGCCGCTACCAACAAAATGTAATTGTACGTTTGGTTGCGCGACCAAACGGACACCCGGTGAGTAACTCTCTATAGAGCTGTATACATTTTGTTGGTGGCGGCGACGGCTTGCGCCGCCATGGCGTCCCGGTGAAATATAGCCCATTGTTACCTTTTATGGTTACCAGTCAAGATATAGGTTTAAGTTAGGAAAAATACATTGTCACATGCGAATAGTCATTTATATTATTATATGTGTTCATATTTAACGATTTGAGCAATAACAGTCTTAAAGTAATAAAGAATGTAGGGTTGATTTTGTTGGATTTGTAGTTTATGCAGATATACAAACTACTGAGAAATATCTAAATGCTAGACGTGCCTCTTGACTATATTTCTGTAGTGTAGGCAAGTCAAGCTTTGCTTAGTTTGAGACTAGATGGCGTTATGCGCCTTATTTTAATTGAGAAACTTACCGTAACCTACAGAGCAAAAAGTTATTATAATGCATAATAGACTAAAGAACATACCTATATTTTTATCTATCATCATCATAAACCGCTTATTGTGATCCCACTGCTGGGCATGAGCCTTTTCTATCCCGAACGCCATTGGTGTCTTTAAGACATTTGATTTGCATTAGTGTTCTGAAAACAGAACGATAAAACTGTGCTCAGACGACGGTGTGAACACATTTTAGTCACTTAACTGCATAGAGCTCTATGATCAAATGGAAACTAAATTTACTCAAAATATGTTTATTTTGTCCTTAAATATACTTTTACTAATACTATGAACTTACAATAAGATCATAATAACTATAACTACTATACAAACGCGCCAAGAAAAGTAAATTAATAAAAATTATATAAGGGAATTGCTCCCTTTTTCACATTTTATTTTTAATTTTTATTTTTAAATTTTATTTTCTTGACACGGAATGTTAAAACTAATTCTACTAAATAACGGTTCCTAATTTTCACAAGTAACTGATTGTACTTAGTCCAAGTTAATTTAGATTTTTAGATTTTTTTGATAAATTAGATTGATCTATTCGAATCCAGGAAGATCCGAAGTTTTTCCACCTTAGCAGTAGAACAAATAATTGCAATAATAAAATATGTAATACTAGTTGAATATAGGAACCGGTTTTTTCAAGTATACAGTTAGGAACTATAGAATTTAGATACATAGTAAATACTGGATATCTTATACAGTTTACAATCTACAATACACATATAATAGATTTAAAACTAAAACCCGACTACGCAAAAAATCAGCAAAAATTACACATGTACAATGTCCCTCTCAAGCCCTTTAATTTGATAACACAATATTTTTAACTTGAAATAATAACTTATTATAAATCTATTAGTTTTCCATCGTGTCAAAAAACATCCTCAATTAACCTATGCCATCCAGACGAGAAATAAAAATTCATTATAAATGTTTTTTTGAGATCTATACAATAACTTTTTTAACTAAGGTTTGGCTAATAATTTTAATCCGGACTGAATATTTGTATTTTATATTACCTCTTGTCAAAATCTTTCTGGTTTTCGAGATACGATGGAACAGTACCTCTACCATGAGTTATCACAGTAAAATCGCCTGACTTTACTACAGTAGTTACGTAAATATTAGTATTACGAATTTTAGTGAAGATTTGTACAGCGCCTTTAGCGGATAGTACCCAACTATCCGCTAGAGGCGCTGTACAAATCTTCATACATTTTTTTAACTACAGCCGCTCGCGAGTATTAATTGTAAAAACTCATGGTAGAGCTACAGATGAAATACTCTTGAACTTTTGCTTTGCGTAATCGGGTGATAAAGTCTAGTCTACAATACAGAAGAGTATATTCTCATAGAAGAGTAATTAACCTCTTGTGTCCTCTGAGTGAGCAGCAGTTGTCTGCAGCGCGATAACTCCTGGCTGATGGATTGCAGGGCCGCCTCCATCCGCTCTGAAGACGTGGCTACTGGCCTGGAAGTACATGAAAATACATCAGCACATTGGTACAATATCAAAGTCAAATATTTCTTTATTCAATAAAATCACAAGAATCATTTAGAACATACATATACAAGCAATCATACAAATACACTACCACCCAGATCAAATTATTGTGTGATGAACATAAATATTAGTTCTGTGTACATAGAATACATAATAACACCCAGATGTTATTATGTATTCTATGTATGTATTTACAAAAAAAAAATATCTAAGCATTCTCTCAGCAACCTAGTTCCCATAGTACAATCTTCGCTTAGTTTAGGACTAGAGTGTGATGTGTGAAATGTCCATGAATATTTATTATTTACTACCTCTTATTTACTTTACTGTAAAAATCTTTTGTTTGTCATTGTATTAGCAAATGCTTGACTTGATTATAATCTAGACTAAATGACTCGGATTCATTTATTGTTTTATGTGGGTTACACTGAATTTGAAATTGTACTTACACTGAAATACGTGTTAAAGCAGAATGCGTCTCGCCAATTGAAAATTTTCGATCTGGAAAATAATACATATAGCTAATTATTTACCTACTACAGGATTAACATAATTTAAAAATTTCTTGATAAAAACCTAAAAAGCTTATGAGATCAATTTACGTCCGACAGATAGAAAGATTTTTTTTTAATATTTCAGCCGCTGGTAAACCATTAAGTGGGATACATTGTTTACATTGTTTTGATATACATTGTTTAATTAGCAATATTTGCTGCTAGTCTAGTCGCAGTACCTAGTATAAAATATTAATAGTAATAACTAACCTCTCCTCCCGGCGGGCATTTCTCCCTCACTGAGCGAGCCGTAATCTGTGGGCATCGTTTCCGTTTCTGTGTCCGTGTACGTCATCGTTGCTTTCTCTTCGCCCGGCGATAGCACAGCGCGAGGCTACTTTGCTGAAATACATAAATAAATAAATATTTACATAAACCATCTAAAACCGGCCCCCAAAAAAATAGCGTAAATAGCGTTAAAAAATTTAAATATCTCTGGTGTTGCAAGTGTCCATGGGCGGCGGTGACTACTTCCCATCAGGTGGCCCGCAAGCTAGTCAGCCAGCTATGGCATAAAAAAAATACCCCTGTCTTAGAATTTTATCATAGTGCTTAACATTCTACAAGTGAAGCCCTTCCATTTGGTACCCATATCCAGAAATCATTTATATTATCATTCAGCCGTTATCGTCCCACTGTAGGGCGGCATCCCTCCCATCCCTCCGTCTACTGTTCGCGATTGAACGCTGTGGCAGGCCACTAACAAAATGTAATCCGCCAATAGATGAATATCAACTCTGAGTCAACGATAAAAGATTTGTATTAGTTTACCATCTTTCTCCGAAGGTAGATCAGTTAGCGATGATATCTCGTGTTCCGTATTATCAGGGGAAGTGGCGCGCGATCGTTTCTCCACTTCCACGGTGTAAGTGTTGGGCGCGTCGGCTGTGTAGGTGGCTGAATCGCGTTGGTTTGGTGCTGCGGGCTCCACTTGAATACCTGGGACCAAGTCATGTATTTTAATCTGACTCGGAAAGTCTAAAGCGTCATAACTTAGCTCTGAACAAACAGTGGGGTTTGAATTGGTACTGACTAAAAACCAATAGCGTGTGGTATAACAAAAATTACTTGATTTTTTAATTATTACAAGGTACTGTTACTATAATCAGCAATCTGATTTCCATACCCAGCCAAGCTTTGCTTAGTAAGGCACTTGATATTCGCACTTAGGAATATCCATTGTTTGATAGGGATAGTCAATTAATTTCAGAAAAAAATATCTTGAACTCATCCTTATCATCCTTACAATACTGTTGTAATATAGTAAAGTTCCTTTCTTGTGTGACTGTTTTCCAACGGTAATTAATAATTCTACTTCTTCTTCTTCTTATCGTGTCGATGCTACAACTGTACTTTGTTGTAGCATCGTGTAGGAAAGATTAGCCAGACTAGACACTGCTTTGCCGTGCCTAGCTGTTACCGGTGTACGCCACGAGGAGGCTCTTTCCATGCACCCCTAATTACAACAATAATTCTACTAGCGAGTCTACATAGTACAAAGCAATAAGATACCACAGTTTCCATTCTGCAAGCCACAGGCACATCGCCTCAGCTTGTCGCTAGTAGCGGTGGTTTTGAACCGGAGGGTACCACTACACGATCTGAACACGGCCACGTCGCGCCGCTCCAGAATAGGACAACGGCATATAGTGGCGCGGGACTCGCATAGGGCTAGGAGAAGGGGGATGATGGGTTACAGTGTATTTAGGATGGACTTTATGGGGGCCGCATTAAATACTTCTGTGGGCCGGAGTTGGCCGTACTTAGCCCATCACTGGGTTACACGGAAGTAGGGTATGCGTTAACTCGGATTGGGTTGGTAGACGTAAAAAATAGTAGAAGTAAGATAGGATTTGTAAATTAGGTTAGGGGTGATGATTGATGATGAGAGAGGCGTAAAAATTTGCGTTTTTATTTTTATACATTTATAATCAATAGCAATTTTTTATCAGTCCCTCTATAAACAAGACGCTGTAGTGTAGTGCCCATTATATAGATGGAGGCTAGTTTTAAGAGAGTGCTCCGCTGCCTATTATTCTTTTTGATGAGATAATCGCTGAAAAACTATTAGGACCAGACCACAGGATATTATGCATAAAGGGATAAGCCTTTTTTACTGGACTGTAAAAAAGTACAACTTACCAAAATCATCAATATTTTCTACATTTACTAGAGCCTGCGTCGCTACGTCTTCTCTGCTCTCCAATGGCATGGCCGAATTCTGTGGCGGAGTGCAGACACTATCGAAGTAAAAGCTCGTCATCGACTCCTTTTTAACTTCGGCCATAGTCGCATTATCGCTCTGGCAAGCTAACTTCTTCCGGTTAACGAAGATGGAGTCTCTTGTGGGAGTTCTATCGGCGAGTTTTGCTTCTACGTCGGTGATGCTGACGTTCTTCTGCTTCTTTTCTGTTGCTGAGTCCTTGCTTCTCCGTTCAGATACGACGTCTCTCGCGTACTCCTTGAGGTTGGCGACGACGGTGGGCTCTTTGGGTTTCCCCACTTTGGTGATGGAACCGTTCTGTTTCTCGCTGTTGAAGTAGCTGTCTTTACTGTTCTCGAAGATTTTCACTGTTTTTTCTTCGGAGTTAGCTTTCTTGTTGCGCAGGCGTTCGTTGTAGGAATCCTTGAATCAATAAAATGGCATTCAATTTGACAGGCGTTACAGCTCAGTTGGTAGTAGCTTTGCCTTCCATGCTGTCTTGGGTTCGATTCTGACCTAGAGCAAATGTTTGTGTGACGAATATAAATATTTGTTCTGTGTCTGGGTGATACTATGTATAAAAAAAATATTTATTCTATCAGCAATCTAATTCCCATAGTACAAGCTTTGCTTAGTTTTGAACTAGAGTGTGATGTGTGAAAATGTCCGTGATTATTTATTTATTTCATTGGGCTTTCTTCTTATCTTTTACAACTTTTTGCCGCTTCATCATCATCATCATCAACAATATGCTGGACGTAGGTCTCTCCCAAGACGCGCCACTGAGCCCGGTCTTCGGCTCTTCTCATCCAGTGTTTGCCAGCTACACTCCGCAGATCGTCGCTCCATCTCGCCGGGTGCGTCCTACACTACACAATGCCTAAACGCGGTCTCCACTCCAGTATCCGTTTGCTCCAACGGTTGTCGGTTTTTTTGCCGCTTAGTGTAAGATAACCCATACCTTGCTATTTTGCCTACTTCTGTAGCCCTTCTTTCTTTCCTTGGAGGAGCTTTGCGAGGGGTACACGACGGGTATCGGTCCAGGTATTTGGAGGCTGTTGTGCTCATCATCTCTGTTAACTCTCATTTCCGACTTGTATTTTATTGTGCTTTCGACAGGTTGCTCCAAGTTATAGCTGAAAACAAAAGTTTATTACATAAAATATACACCAATTTAAAAGTAATAGAGTTTATAATAATAATAAAATTCTTTATTGAGGACTAATAAATTGAGTTACAATTGTTAAAATTAGCCCTACAATAGGCGGTCTTATCGCATGAAGCGATCTCTTCCAGACGACCTTTTATCTAACTTAATTAACTTACGGCTAGTCGACCTGTGCAGCCAGAGCGCCGCCACATACGACAGCGCTAAGTGATCTGGATATTCCCTAACCCTGAACTAGTGTGGAACTGTATCTCAGAAGTTAGTTCCATCCAAATCACCAACAGCAACCGTCACAAAGAGGCAGAGCTCTGCCTGCACAGATACGAGATTATTTAAAATCTATAAACAAGATTTGGACGTGCATGTTTAATTCAAGAGGGAAAGCTGAATTTGGGTACAGAGGCAGAGGCAAGTTAGTTCTTATCTAAACAACATTTGTTCACAATTTTACACTGTAGGAATATAAGGTATGCCAACACATAAACAAATGAATTTAACACTGGCAGTTACACTAAGACTAAATAATAGACTAACTTAATATCTAGAGAAACAAAAATAAGACGATTTAGGTTTTAAATGGAGGGAAGGGAGAGGGCGTGTTACGTGTGAGGGTGTGTTTGTTGTTTTCGTGTTTAGTGTCTTGATGTGTGTTATAGATATGTGTGAATGTGTTGTAAATGTTAATATCTAAGGTTTTTTTTTTTTTTTAATACTATACTATTTTATAAGTGATAATCAATTTTCAAACGTTTAGTTTCAGAAGTTCTTCGGTACTGCAGTATTGTAAATTAAGCAGGTATTCAGTAAGTTTTCGTTTTAATTTATATTTAGTAAGATGGTATATATCCAATTGTTTGTTAATACGGTTGTATAAGTGTGGCCCGATTATGGCATGAAATCGACTGTGAAATTGGGTTCTGTGTTTGAGAACTTTACAAACTCGCCCAGATCTACGTCTTTTTTTGTATAGGTTTGCGTCGAATGGTATGGAAGAATGGACTCTCATTAGGGTTTGGAATACAAACATTTGTCTTACTGTAAGCACTTTGGCCTCGCTATATAATGTGGCCGTAGGGTATCTATAAGGTTTTTTTAACATGACCTTAAGTACAGCTCGTTGCGCTCTCTCTAGCTGAAGCATCTTGGTCTTACCAACTCCACCCCAGATTGAGATGCAGTATCTTACGATGGATTCACCAAGTGCAGAGTATACGAGTTTTAAGGTTGATTTATTTGCAGATGATCTAAGATTTTTAAAGACGTAAATCAGTTTTCTTAGACGTGATGTTAATTTGTCAATATGAGTATGCCATGATAGTAACTGATCAATATGAATTCCCAAGTATTTTATTTCATTGGTTCTAGTGATATCTTGGCAGGTGCAGTTATTGTTAGATGAGTTTATAGGGTTGTGACATCTATGACCTTTAATATTGAACGAGATGGGAGGTTGAGTGGATGAGGTGAGTGTTAAGGCTATGTACTTAGTTTTATTGACATTCAATGTTAAAAGGCTTTTATCGAGCCATTTCATCACGGTAGAGATGGCATGTTCCGCGAGCTGCTTCGTTTCTTCCCAATCTTTTCCATGAACAAGTAGGGCTGTGTCATCTGCATAACAAATTATATGACAATTTGGAATAGAGATGTTGCATAGATCGTTAAGGTAGATTTGAAAAAGTGTAGGGCCCAATATACTGCCTTGTGGCACGCCGTATTCAATTGTAGACTCTTGGCTTGTGAATCCACACAGTTTAACTACTTGTTTCCGGTTGCTAAGATAACTAGAGAAAATATCTAATGCCAGTCCTCTTACTCCTATATATTCCAATCTATCAAGCAAAAGTGGGACAGAGACAGTGTCGAATGCTTTTGATAGATCAAGGAACAAAGCTAAGCATTTATTTTTGGCATCTAGGTTCGCAACAGCTTTATTTATTAAACTCTCTATAGCATCTTCCGTCGATCTGCCCTTCCTAAATCCGAATTGGTTATTAGAAATTATTTTATTACATTCCAGATATTTCGTGAGTCGTTTGTTTAGTAGTTTTTCCAGTATCTTAGATAAGGAAGGCAAAACAGAAATAGGTCTATAGTTATTGACGCTGTCTCTGTCCCCAGATTTATATATAGGATGCACAACAGCTTTTTTAAAACAGTCCGGGAAAACACCAGTTGATATGGCAATATTACAAATGTGGGTAATTATTGGCACCAAGACATATCGTGTATGCTTTAAAATGTTCGCTGATATGCCATCCCAACCTACAGCACTGTTATTTCGAAGATTTAGAATTATATTTTCTATTTCGTGTTCGTCAGTCGAATAGTTAACAAATGAGTGCACTGGAGTTTCTAGATGAAAAGGTTGAGGTGGAGATTGACATTGAGAAGGAGCGCTGTTGCTTACTATTTTACTAGCGAGTGTTCGACCTATATCTGAGAAGTAGTCATTGATTGTATTTGCGGAAACTAGTGGATCTGGTGTTAAGTTCAATAATTCGTGTAGGGTGGAATTAGGTTGTTGTAGGTGAGTTATAGTTTTAATTACATTCCAAGTCTTCTTTGGATCATTTTTCGCCTGTTGAAATTCATTTTGTTCGTATTCTCGTTTAAGTCTCTTTAAGAGGTTGTTAAGGTAGTTACGATATCGAGTGTAAGTTGTCTTTGTTAACAGATTATCAGGCGATTTACGACATTTTTGATGGAGTTTATCACGATGGCGTATGCATCGCAGCAAGCCTGAGGTTATCCAGGGCTTGAAAACTTTTTTATTCCTGGACTCTGAGATAGGTTTTGTATTTTTACCAATAATATGCATTATCTGAGAAACAAGTTGGTTTGAAGCTTCATTGGCGTTTGTCAAAAATAAAATATGTGAAAAGTCGGTCGAATTGATTTGTGTGATAATGGATTCATAATCAACTTTATTGCGGGAAAGTGTTGGGAGGTTTTTGTTCATTGCTTTATTAAGACAGAGTAGAATAGGGTAGTGGTCAGTGATATGGGTTTTCAAAATGAGTGTTAAAGACTCGCGCGTGCTTTTTAGGAAAAAATGATCTATACACGTTTTATCTAATCGGGTTGGGATAAGATGCAGATGATATAATTTTAACAATTGTAACTCAATTTATTAGTCCTCAATAAAGAATTTTATTATTATTATAATAGAGTTTGTTCAGGAACTCCCCCGGGAAGCACTATCACGTTATGCGAGCGCCAAGAATTGTTTTGTTACAGTTATAGAGAACACTTACTACTTACTACTTTTTTACTACTTTAAATAAAGTTTCAGTCTGGATAATGTCTGCATCATCAAATAAATTTGCATGCATTTTCGTCTACATTCTTTATGAGGGAAAACAGATGTTATATGCAAGAGACCGCTCTATACTAGCTGACCCAATTACTTATGACCATGTATTTTGTAGACACATAATATATAGGGGAACTAAGACTTGGAACTTCCCTTGCTCTGGTTGATTCCCAGTAACGTACTCAATCGACAATTTATATCCAATTTTTTGAAACAAGTGCCTGATAACTTGAATACTTACTTATCAATTTCCTCCACATTAGCATGGCGACCGGTGATGAGGTAGTCTTCCCACGGTTTGGTCGTAGAAGCGGTATCTTCGTTCTCAGGCGAAGTACATTTGTCTCCCTCTAACTCAGGCTGCGGCTCATCTAAGATGCTTTTCTACAACGTGATAGAGCGAGATGAATATATAGATTTTCATCTTTCATCACGAGATTTTACATTTTTCACAAATTTCATTAAGTAACAGAAGTATTTATTATGTATAAAGATTCTTTGTGTTTACCTCAGTCATTAGATCCACATTTACCAATGTATATTCTGGTTCATAATTTTCAGTTTGTTTCTCATTAGTATCTTTTATTCCAAGGTTATTAGATTCCGAATTCTTTGTCTTACTTAAATTTTCAACTTCGCCAGCCTAGAATAAGAAGTAATTAATAAACATGATACATTCTCTGAACCATTAATTTATTAAATTACGAAAAGAATCTTCCATGTCATGCACGGGTTTTGAGGCTCAATAAATTTTATGCAGTAGTAGTACTTGTTTAAACTCTGTAATAACTTCGCTTGCGCAATCTAGAATATGTCAGCGCCATCTGGTGAGCGCAGTTTTTATGTAACCCACTAGATAGATACTAGATAGCGCTATAAAAAAAGAAAGAAAAAAAGAATGCACTTACAGCAGATACGCGGAGGATATCAAGTTGAGTTTGAAGATCTGCTATCTTTTGCAGCAGTTCCTGATTAATCTTTACCATGGCCTGAAAGAACTAGTATTTAGTTCAAATGTAAAAATCATCAATCTTTAATAGCGCATTTTTAAAAAGCTTTACCTGATCACCGTCCGTTTCACAGCTTTTGTTCAGCTCCGTATAACCTGAGTCTTCTGATACAGAGAGCTTGACATCCTCCTTTATTTTAGAGGTTGATGGTAATTCCAAATGATCCTGTAATATTTATTGAATTGTTTTAGATTCATTTCAAACTCAGCTACTAAAAGAACGTTCAGCCTGATTTGATGATATCATTTGATTTGACTATTATTAAATAATGCTGGACAATCCACACAACATCATCTAGCCCCAAGCTAAGCTGAGCTTGTGTTATGGGTACTAGAAGACTGACATACTTAATACAATACGTTACATAGATAGATATTTTTTATTATACATATAAAATACCCAGAACACCCGGAATAAATATTTGCAGATCGTACAAACATTTATCCCAAGGCGGGAATCGAAGCCGCAACCTTCCGCGCCGCAGGTGAACCATCGTCCACCGCGCCACATCGGTCGTCAATAATTAAAGAGCTGTAGTTGACTGCAAAGCATCTTGATTTGATGAATTGGCAATCTATGATTTAACCTTTTCAGCTGTTAACTGCTCAATGGTTTCAACCACATGCTTCGACATGTTGGCCAGTTTCAAACCAGTCTCCAGCTCTGTGACCTTCCTCTTTTCTATACTCAGTTCCATGTTTAGCTCATCTACAACCAAATTATTAAATATTTATTTAAATAATAATTAGTTTAACAACACAGTGCATGTTTTAACATAGCATTTTAAAAACTTTCTGTCTATCAAAACCTAAGTGATCAAATCGAATAAAAATCAGGTTGAAACGCTAAAAACTAAGCAAATTTAGGTCCAACCTGTTCTAAATATATTTTACACAATATTGCAAACACAAGTTTGAAACTAATGTTACGTTTAACTTACTGCACTTAGCGTCAGCATTCCTCAGTTTGTCCTGCAAGAGATCTGCTTTCTTCACCCGTTCCTGCAAGGCATGCTCGCTGGCCACCTGATCGCTGCGAACTCGCAAGTTTTCTTCGTTGAGCTGACACACTTGTGACTCGAGCTTCGCCATACGTTCTGAGTATTCATTGTGAGATGTCGCCAGCTCCTGCGATTTCCCGAAAAGTATTACTCTGTTATTGTAAACTATCTATTGCCGTTCGTTCCCTGCTGATTATTCGGTAAAATTCGGTAGTCATTCGGTAAAAATCGGTAACTATTGGTATCGGACGTTATGGAATGACAAACATCAAAAAAATATTTGTTTATAGTATTTGTAGGACAGGCAGGCCATTACAGCTCACCATAGCAGCACCTAAGGTAATAAGGGAATAATAATAAGGTAATAAGCATTTATTGGTAACTAAAATATATTTCATGTACAGAATTGACCTCTCTACAGATTTATTATAAGTATAGAAGATAGATATTACAGGTCCAAGTCTCCTGCACGGGAGAGTAAAGACAATTCGAAGTATAATTTATTCAATCACAAGTATAATTTAGAACCGTCCATTACTACATGATTTTAATTATACTTCAAAGACTTGACTGATAGTGCCAGTGATAATACTAAATACATCAAGTTTGTGCAATATCAATTGTGTAGGTAAAATACCTCTTGCAAGTTGACGATTTTTTCTTTCAACTCATCCATCATAGTTCTGCATTTATTCTCATTGCATGGTCCTAAGTCTTCTCTAGAATCGATAATTATTTAATTAGATTTAGTTGGTGAGAAGCACAATAGATATTATTACTTTTATGCAATTGCTTGCAATAACTTCAACGAATAGGTAATCATGATAATTGAAGATTTTTCAAAACACTTCAGGTTGCTCCTTCTTACTTTCATTGTAGTAATTAACATGTTATTGTATTTAATGATTTAGTTAAATAATCATAGCTGCCAAAAATGATCCAAAAATAATGAATTCACTAATTTATACACCCTTATTAGAGTTATAGGAAATAAAATAAAGTCGTGTTAGTCACACTATTTATAAATCAAGATCGGCTGTACCGATATGGCTGAAAATTGGTGGGTACGTAGCTTAGATCCAGGAGACGGACATACAATAATATATAATAAGTAAAAAAGTGTATAAAAACTTAATAAATTCAAAAATCTGCTTATTTATTACCTCTTAGGCGGAACAGAGTTCGCCGGGACAGCTAGTTATCAATATATAAGAGTGCCTAGCCTTTGCAAAAGCGTATGGGTACTAGTTTTAAACTTACTTTTCAGACTTTTCTGTTTCAGTCTCTACTGTTCTCGTTGGATTTACAGGAACGTCACTGTCAAAAAAAAGTACAAGTAAGATTAAATGCACTTTAGTAAATCACAAAGAAAATGAAACTAAAGTACTGTACATAAAACAATAGCGTAAATCTTATTTTCCATTGACTGATGATTATTGTATAACTTTAATCTTGTACAAAAGTTTCTGTTATATGCAGGTAGAGAAATATTGCATTTTCTTGTCTTTCTTAAGAGGGTGATAGACGTACGAGCAAGTACGCGTACTTATCGCTCGCCGACCTTTTTCGCTTGTGTCAGTACGCATACTTACGGTGACACACAAGCGAAAAAGGTCAGCGAGCCATAAGTACGCGTACTTGCTCGTACATCTATCACCCACTTTAAGGTATAGTTTTATTACTCACTTGTCTAAAGATTGACAGGATACTGCTGTTGTCCTAATATTTGAATCACTCCGTTTGGCATTCAAGGCACTCAGCGAGGAATTTCTGTAATGTTTAATTTAAGTTTTAAATAGACTGCTGTTATTTTAAAATCAATATTTTGATATAATTATTTGTAATGAGAATTACTTAAATGAGCATCTTGTGCATATTCTATTAGAGGTGGACTGCAAGGGACTTCGTTTCAAGAACTGCTTTGCAGAGCACAGTCTCATATTTAGCAGCCGAATCCTCTCTGCCATGCGCTCATTGGTTTTTTTCAAGTCTGTTAACCTGAAATAGCATCGAATTTTTTATTTAATAAACTACAAAAATGTGTTAGACAAAAAATATTGATAAGTAACTTCATGCATGTTTAGATTTATGATAGATGTAGTTCAACAAGTGTAAGCTAGAAATAATATTCTTACGATTCTTTCTGCTCACTAACAACGGCTTTGCTGGCACAGCAGTCTTTCTCCTTTCCACTTCCATTTTTCTGCACCACAGCCATTCTTTGCACCCTTGTGGAGAGCACCTTGATCTTATCCTGCTGCACATTGATGGTCTTCTTCAGTTCTAGATTGTTCTCTAGCAGAGCAAAGTAGAGATCTTCTAGCTCACGCTTACTTAGTTTTGAGGGGCATATGCGGTACAAATCTGTAAGGGATTGGCACACGCCATAAGTATTTTTTTTTGTTTTTATCACCCTAAGACTAGATATATGAGGGGTTCCTACTTAAAAAATAGAAAATCATTCATATTACCTCGCTCAGTTCTAGCTGAATGGCTTTTACATATTACATCACATCCAATTTGTTCTTTTTTTGAATTATTCATCTTCCACTCTTTTTGGACACAAAAAAACTAAAATAATTTTATTGAAAGTATAGACATCTCCAATTTTTAGATCGATTGCTGAGATATATATTTTCCTCACAATGGGATAATTAGCAATATCATAATTGCAACGATTCAGTTATTTATTTTTGCCCTGAAGAGTATGAAATATTTTAAAATCGTTGATGGGTCGAATAAAATATTTTTATGTTTTGGTCCTTCCTTTGTCCTTTCATAATTTGTTAAGCAATCAGTCAATGTCAATGTCAACCTTCATGTCATGAGAGCTTGCGGCACAGTCTAAACTGCTTGAACACACACAACTATTTAAGACAAGCCCGAATGATCGTTTGTACCAACCCCAACCCAGTAATTATCGTGGTTTACGGTCTCCGATTGGTTGAACTTCGAGATGTATGGATACATTATTTGAGTTCTGTTAGGTGCTTTTGCTATCAATTTTATTATAACAAAATATATATCTCTATCAATGGAAGTATTTTCAATTCTGTTCTACTTAGGCATATTATAACTTTTTTACATAGATTTTGAAATAATATTTATGTGAATAAGAAAAATAGGTAAGTAGATACCTATTGAAAAAAATACCTTTTGTAATAGATTTTGACCAAAACAGGAGCAAGCAGGTACAATAAAAATAAATTTAAACACACCATCAATATTTTAATAATTCACTTATTCTAACTAACATAATTAGGTAGTCTAAATAAATAAACACAATTATAAAATTAATGGTAGGAAGGTATATAGTTAGATTTATTACTTAGCTTTTTAACATCACAGACATATAAATAACTTAAATGTGATTATTTGCTATTTTTGTTCTACATAGTTAGGATACCTATCAATCAAGAACAAGTGCCTTTGGTTGGCTAAAACGTTTTTTATCACCCATAAGAAAGTGTTCAGATAATTATGCAGTGGGTGACTTTATGAAGCTTTTCTAACAGACGCGAAATAATGTTATAGATATAAGTAAGAAAATAAATAAATAAATGATTCAGTAAAATATAGTTAATGCTATGGGTAAATTGATGTAAGTAGCTACTCCGAATCATCAGTTAGGTATAGGTATATTATAGCCAACGAGTACCTTCGTTTTAAATTAAGTTAAAACTAGATTATTCAAGAGGTTTATAAAATTATAGACTACCAAGAAGTTTGGAACAGTGCACAAATACAAAAAATAAGCAATAAATTAAAAAGATAGTAGGTAGGCACGTTTCTATCTAAAAATATATAATACTGCTTATATCACACAATTCACACAATAAAGCTATTTTAGGTATCTATAATCATCCAGGCCTAAAATTATCCTGTTGTATTTAGATTATAAACTTTATAAACTGCTCAAGTTTCGTCCAAATATAACTAGTAGCTACATACAACATGATTTAGGAACAAACATCCAAACGTCTCAACTGTCACATTTAATATTACATAATACACTTAAATTATTAGTAGATCAATTATTATAGAATATTAATGTTAAAAAGAAGCAAAGTACTTACTGAAGATAGGGTATAAATAATTTCTCATATTCGACTGATTTAATATAAAACTAACTAGGTGGATGACATAGGCCTAGGAAAATTTCAGAACCAAAACTTTTACACTTTCTCTCAATTATATTAAGTGTACCTACCGAGAAACAAATAAGTATATTGGTTTTATTACTGATTTTGATATTTTTTTAAACCAATAGTACTCAGTCACATTATTTGCAGACAGAATATTATTTTAAATACAGATTGATGAAGATTCTTTATATCTATAAATCCATTTTTAATATTTTTATAGTACTAACATGTTTATATGCTTTGATTTGAACATAGGGGAAGGTTGCGATCATTGGACCAGTGCTTTCATTGGACCACTAAGGTATTTCCAAAACTGTGTAAGCTAGCAACAACTAAACATGTCGAAACAGATCCTTGGTGACTCAGTTGCACCCCCCTCTTACCTCAGTTACGCTGCGATACGCGTCGAGGAGTTACCTGTGTTAGTGTGTTTGCGGCAGTCAAAATCTAATAATTTGACTCTGAACAACTTCATGTAAGTATCATTGTATTCATATTTATCTGCGTGCACTATTAGGAGATATTCGGTAATATAGTTGTGATTCCATGTGTGTTATTCAATTTTGCCCAGTGATGTCCATGTATTGTTTGGATTTATTTTTCTTAATAAGTACCTTGTTGCCATCAATGGACCTTAAGAGAGTTCTACCGTTGGACCGGTCCAATCATAGCAACTTTTTATTGTAACTTTTTTAAGAGAAAAAACTATAGATAATCACTTTTTTAAATTGTTTTTATGTAAAATTTCAGAATGTCGCCAAAAAAACGACGATTAACATGGAATTAAACAAGTATGAACTTTGCTATAGAATTAGTAAAAAAAACGTTGGTTTAAATGAGGCAAGCAGAATATATGCCAGAGTCCCGAAAGCAACACTGAAACGGAGATTAGATGGAGTAAACCAAAAAGTCAAAGAACACATCCAAATACTAGGATCCGAAAGTGACCTTCCTCCAGAATTTGAAAATGAGCTGTGTAAGCATGTTCTTGGGATGGAAGGTTGTTTGTACGACATTACTCCTGCGGGCATGAGACGACTGACATTTGAGTTGAAGAGAAAAATAATATTAAACATCATTTGAATTCGTGTATCTGATAAAATGAAAGTGTATGAGTACAGTTTGTCTCTGTAATTATTTATCTCTAATTATCTCTATAATTAGTTGCCATGATTGGACCTCTAGAACAAATTTCTCGAAGTCCATTGATGGCAACCTAGTGGTTCAATGAAGGTGCCCATGGTCCAAAGAAGGCAACAGCCAAAGATTTAGTTTTCTTCGTATATATCGGAAAGTGTTAGCCCGAATTGTTTGTGCGTTTGATTATAATACATAAAGGTCCTAACAAATATAAATACTAAACTGGTTTAATTTAATCACATATACTTTTTAAGATATAAGGTCGTAAAGTTAAGTGGTCCATTCATAGCAACCTTCCCCTACTACTACCTACTTAGAAAGATGTATATCAATACATTGCTACAATATTATCAATTTCTTTGTCAATAAAATACATAAATATTCTTAAAATTTGGCAAAATACCTAATTTCTTTCTACGCACAATTATTGTCACGATTTCCATTTTAGTACCTATATTATTACATCATCATAATCTACCCATGATTAACCGTCCAAATGGAATGACCACTAATTCTTGAAACCGTATTGGTAATCAAAATTTATGAAATACATTCGTTTGTCATCAATATTTGTATTATGGTTCATTAAGATGGATAGAAAGTCATAAATTTTTACATCCATATTTGCAAGATATCTAGTTTAGATCAACGACACAGAAAACCTAACCGGAAACCGGTGTTCTCATCACAATCTCTAATAAGATCAAGCTTGCTTGAACCATACAGAGACTAGCTTAATTATCTCACTACACAGCCACACTACGTGAAATTAATAATAAATGCTCTTAGTGCAGTTTAACCCTTATTCTGCGCAGCTTGGCGACGCAGGTCAGAGCCGATGCCGAAAGTGATGACGGCGCCCAACGCGAGGAGAGCACACAGCGTCAAGTTGGACCAGCGATCACCGACGGTGCTCAGCATCCATTCATACATAAGTGTGGTGAGAATCCCGAAAACCTGGAAATTGAGACTCTTTAATCAACTGTCTTTATCTTTGTCTGCGAAAATGTCTGTTAATCTAATGATTGAGCACAACTTGTTCTTCAAAGTAAATTCATGTGAAAAATGAAATTTTCAATTAATTACCTGAACTACAGCATTCAGAATTCCAGATGTGGTTCCTTCTGGCTCTGGGTACGTGACCTCTGATGCAAACTCGAATCCAACGGGCAGATAACCGGTCATGAAGAAGCTGAAAAGAAAAAATATACACAATTCAAGACATGAACAAAAAAGATGGACAAGACAAAGCAATGCAAATAGGAACATGTTTGGTAAATTTACAAAAAAACATATTAGGTATGCCTAGTTTAATATAATAAGGCTTACCCAAGTAAAATGCTGCTCAGGTACACAACGCCAATGATGCCACAGTCAAGAGTGAAGGTAAATATCAGCATTCCCACCACAGAGGCAGTGTAAACCGCTAGGGTGGTCTCCTTGAACTTATGCGTTTTGTCCAGCACTAGGCCACATAGCACGGAGCCTGCCATACCGGCGACCACAATCACTAGACCGATGCGACCAGCATCAGCATTTGCTCCCTAAAGATATGAACATTAATCAGTAAAAAGTTCACAGCTGAATTCAAATTGACGAATGATATGCAAACTATAAATTTACCGGATAGTAAGTTAGTATAACTTGATTCAGCAGCGTAGAGATCGCATAGAAAGTTCCAACATTAAGTCCGTAAGAAATGAGAAGCAGGATGTAGTTCCGGTTTGTGAGAAGTTTCTTAATGGACTGCAGAAAGTTGGAGTCGAGGCTCGAGCCGAGGTCAGCGGCGGCCGAAGGAGGAGTGGCTGGCGCTTTCTTGAAGACTGAAATAATATCAAAACTTATTTATTTTCCATACACTTGGGCATAGCCATTATCTTGAAATAAATGAATTTAATTAAAGCTTATATATAATAGATTTATTGAAAAATAAATTATAACTAATTAATATTGATACTTCTGAATTATTTACTCAAACGTAATCTAATCCATATAAATAATCAACATACACAGCAAAATGAAGACAAAGAGAACGCTAGTGAAGCCTGCCACTAGATAGAACATCAGCCGGAAGTCAGCTGCCATTTCGTCCACAGTGCCGTTTGCATCCACTAACATCGGCGGCAAAACGAAGCCAAGTGCGACACCAAGCTGAAACAAACACAAATAAAATCAATACTTTATAAAATAATAATAATTAATAAAATTAAGTGGCATTAAAAGAAGATGAGGAATTAATAAGTTTTTCACCAAAAAATAATTTAATTACTGTCAGTGAGTATTCTTTTATATTCGAAAGACGTTTTTTTTTGTATTGGGTGGAGTGAGCCATGAGCCTGTTTGATAAACCAGTAGTCTTGAAAACCATATAAGTACTAAAAAGTGTAATGAAAACAGAAATATCGACATTGCGAATTCGGTTGTATATACGTCATACGAGGCAGACGCACGCACGGCCTGACCGTTTACAATGCCCTTACGTTAATGCCGCGGGCCCGCGGGTCGCTTTATATTTTAAAAAGTCGCTATAAAATTTATAGCATCGGATGCGGATGCTCTTGCAACATAAACTCTCCGGAATCGACCAAAACCAAGCCGGAATTTTATAACGCAAAATATTTCATAAGCCTACGTAGGTACTTTATCTTCCATGTAAATCCCTTTTAATCAAACTTTTTCGTAAAAGCTTGCCCGGCTGTCAGGCGAGCCATACTTCGGCTATTAATCTCTGCATTCAATGTTTTGAATTTTGATAGCCTTTTGAACTCTGACAAAAGGTCGTTATTGGATTTATTGGCGTCGTTACCAGCGAGAGGTGAAACCAATATTGAAACATTGAACAAAAAACAAGGATCCGTAACAAAGTTCGAACAAAATCAATAAGTACCTACGTAACCCATTAGCCGAAACCGTGCTACCCATTATTAAGACATGATTTGTTTATAAATAAGTAGGTACCTACTAAGTGCTATTCAAAACACTTTTGTATACTTTTTCTTGTTAGGGACCTAGACTAAGTAGATACTCTAGCTAACCTTCTGCATTGCATCAAACACATCACAATTCTATTGTCTAACTACCCATAATACGTAGGTAGGTACACCTACCTAACTATCATTGCAATCACAGTCCCCTATGTCTCCTCTGTCTCTGTACAATTGAATAAACGCTTCCGAGAGTGGATCACGTTTCGTGTTGTTACAAATTGTTGCTGGATTTATATTCAGTTAGTACCTACCAGAAGCTTTTAGCTGAAACTTATGCAATATTTTTTTATAATATGGTTTGATCACACTCTTTACTTAGTAAGTATTGGTTTAATAAATAAAAAACAGGCCTTCTTGTTCTACTACATAGATAGAAATGATAGACTTACTTAGAAATGTTAGTCAGTTTATCAATAATCGTTTAAGTAAATAAAAAATGCAAATTTAGTAGGGATCATATAGTCCCATGCTTTTCAAAATTTGCGCTCCCACAAATATGTACTTACAACTCGATAAAGTACCTAAACGTTTCGCTCCTCGACTCTCGGCAGTTTCAGTTCCTTCCATCCCTAATGAAATATTGAGTACCTTTCCTTGAGTATCATATCACCGCTTATCGGAGTTTCCAGGCTTTGAATTTGAAACTAAAACTGTATAATTTGAAGGTTGATGATTGGTATATTCTTATCAGAGACTTGCAGTCACTGTCTGGACTGACCCTTGGATAAATTAATTACCTACCAACTTGCTATAAAGATGTCCACTTTTAATAACTATACTCTAGGTATAAGTAAGTACATAAGGTACCTACAATAGTGTAAGCGCACACGGTAGAAACGAAATAAAGCAAAAATATATTTCCAATTATAGCTCAGTGTTTGAGTTCTTCTTCTTAATAATTCCCGATAAATGTTCAAATTATTTCGATGAATTTAATTTTGAGTTCATAAATCAGAGCACCTCTGCCGCGAGCAACAATAGCCTGAACAATCGCGGGTGATCCTTTGTTTTAAAAGACATTGAAAAATGTATTCAAGATCGGTCTATTATCTCTCGATTAGCCTCTCTAAAAAGCTTTTTGGGTACTGAAGCATCATCGATAAACGCCATAGAATATCGAATCGTTGCATCTATAGATGAATAAAATGTGCTAAGACAATATATTTTATACTTCAGCATGATGTGGCATGCAACATGCAACGGATTACAGTAGAAACAGGGCAAACCTGCTTTGTCAAAATAATATGAATACTTACCTACCCCTGATTATATTAATTAGCAAGGTATATTGTGAGATTGTTTATTCGTGACTCTTTACTAAAGCTACTAAGGTAGAGCAACTTACCTGGTTCCCAAATACGCCGATACTGCAGGCCGATGACACCTGATCAGCACCGAACCACACCGCAGCCAGCCTCGGAGGCACGTTCAGGATGAACACCTGGCTGATCGCCACCACGGTCTGTCCCAGGAAGCCCAGCCAGAACATGTCTTGAGGCACGGAGAAGACCTTGAGCCACGCACCGAGGCATGTTCCGAACGCGCCGATGATTGTCGTCACTCGGAGGCCCTGGAAAAATAAGACAACACGTTTTGTTGGGTGGTGTCTGCTGATGACTACTAGATAGAGATCGGTATTGGTATTGCAAAAATATGTTCTTCTTCTTCTTCAAGAAAGATCACGCTAATCTTATGAAAAAATAACTTTGTCGATTATTCGTAATGAAATCATAATTTTTAAAATATTTAATCCGTGTCAGAAGAATGCTGGGGAAATATTTCCCGAGATAAATTCTGCTCGTTTCATCACGCGGAGAGATTCTCACTAAGCGCGGAAATATGTCGGCTTGTTAAGAAGATATATTATTATATTCGGGCGTGGAGAAGCTTCTCTTCTTTGAAATGTGAACCTTTTTGGTTTATCTAGTAATTTATCTAATACCTAACACCAACCGTTTGCCCATACTTGATAAACTACATGTAAATTGTTATTATTCATGTAGATTTACGTACCTAATTGTTTTTATAAATAGGTACTTACGAATTATAATCTTGAGGATATTTTATTTATTAAATTAGATATACTTAATTAATTTTTGAAAAGAATCATGCCCAAACCCTGTACCAGATTGCATCAAAAGCTAATTATCATCAAAATTAATATTTTATTTATACGTGTACTTTGTTAATTTTTAACCGTCTTTTTTAACCGGGTTTAGAAAATTAAAATTAATTATATATAACATGATTATCAATTTCCTACTTCCGAGTGCTTAGTCCGAGCTTGCATTTTAAAACTCCCTACTCTCGAGTCGAGAGTCGTTTTTCGGATATCCATACAAACATACAAGGACATCCGAGAGACGACTGTCGGCTCGAGAGTAGGGAGTTTTAAAATGCAAGCTCGGACTAAGCCTTTCGCACGTCAACTATTTTGTTCCGATCCCAGCTGTCACCTATTTTCGTGAGTGGACATTGAGCATAAAAATTTTGTTTGCCAAGTAAGCTTTAGCTGAGAAGGCAAACATGATATAAAATAAAATACATTTTTAAATATTTTGAAATGCGGTTAAACATTGAAAAAAATATTGTTGGTAGCGAAAAGGTAAATAAAAATTAGGGCTTTGAGAGTAAATTCAAACTGATGCAAGGTGGTACAGATTCCCATAGCCCATTGGGCATTGTCCTTTAATATGTTATTTTTATGAAAACGTTAAAAAACTGGTACTTAGTTAATTTTGCTACCAGAAGGTAACTTACGACCTTGAGAATAACATTACATTCAACTTATCATAACAATACAACGATTAGGTACGTATACTTACTTGTATACCTACAGCAATAGTTTGCTGAAAATTACGGCAATCATAATTTGACTCGCACACGGAAATGTAAACATTGAAATCTATGTGACTATAAACTCTTCGACGTATTTAATTACTACGAATATACTTACTATACCTACCTATTATTCTACCTAAAAATACTTTAGTTAAACACCTATTTACTAGTAAATAGGTGTTTAACTAAAGTATTTTTTTTCTAAAGAATTAGATCTAAATTTAATGAGAATTAGTCTAGTTAGTCCACAAGACGATACTGTGCAGCGTGATTATTATGACTTAGAACGTAAGTAACTCTAGGTACGTACTTATCAAGGAACGGTAAGCATAGTCCCGGGCGTTGTATAGGCTCATATCAATCATATTTATTGTAGGATTTATCAAATATATAAAATAATATAAGTGTGCAATTGCTCCACTCTAAAAATGGATGTATTTTCATATATAAGAATATCAATAATATTGTTTGAATTTGCTAATGCAAAATTATGTTTCTAGTTAATAAAAAAAACCTAACTCAAGTGTGTCATTTTAAACAAATGCGAGTCATTTATCGTTTACCACTTCTTGAGAAAACCTTGAATTCAGAGATTATTTGGGCTAGCAATTTTAGCCTTTTACAACCTAGATTAGCGCAAACCATCTATATTAACAAACATATACTTACTTAGGATTTGCGATGTAAAATACGTAATTTATTTATCTATACAATCTACAAGTCTATATAATCTACAAGATTTATGAAAATTCGCAAGGCAAGGATATAAGTATAAGTAAATAAATCATCCTATAAACTTGCAATGGTGAATTACTTATAGTAAAGCGCAGCTTGGTATTGGTTATGTACCTAAACATTTGGTAATAAGTACTTACATTATTTACATAATAATACCTACTTATGTAAAATATCTCTATAGACCCGGAGGGAAAACTGCTAACAGATCATGGCTACGCGCTACGTTTTCAATTCATGAAATGCCTCACAAACTAACCTCAAAATGGCTAGGTGCTACATAAATATTAGCAACAATATTATGTGGTAACACAAATCATCCAGTGAGACAGTTCCATGAAAACAACTATAACTCTACTTTAGTTATTTCCGAGTTCATCAAGTTATTTTATCCCACACAAACATAGTAAAGTGAAGTTTAATTAAATAGCGCATCGCTGATGTTACCATCAGAGGGCTAAGCACGAATAAATGTGACAACCGTAAACGTATTGAAACAGTGACGAAATTGACATACACTGCGCGTCAACATCAGCTATACTGTCGAGCGTAGCAAAACTAGCAAAGCTACCGCGCAGTGTATTTTGAATACGCTACGTTTAAGATTGTCACATTTATTCGTGCTCACCCCTAGAGTCCATGCAAGCTTTTAGAGCGAGTGTTTCGACGTGTAATGAGATTTGTTTGAGAGCTCACTGTGGGTTATAAAGTTGAGTGTTGTAGGTGGGGTACACCTTGGGAATTGAATTGAAACACTAGGGGCACAGCTTACCTTTGTAACAGGTCAAAAAATAAAAAAAACATAAATCTTGTTAGGTTTTTTGTATAGGCTCAAAACAAAATGCATTTTTGTTTTGAAGTGCCACAGAATCTGGTCTCATAATACCTGCAATACATGTCATAATAAATCTCAAACTTTCGAGTAGTAAAGTAACTTTCGTTCATTTTTTAATACGAGTAATATTAAAAAAAGCTTAAAGTTAGGGTATGTTTAAGTACACATAGGCTCTGTATTTACAAGGTCATTTTCATAATCAGAAATATATATTTTTTCACTGGATTAAGAAAGCTTTCATGTGAGTGAACTTGCAAAATCGATTAATATATTATTATTACAAAACATATTTTTTTATTACTTTACCGTTTCGTCCGTACAAAGGATCGTACTCTATTGTAGTAGAGTACGTACTCACGTTGTTGCTTCAACATTTTGAAGTGAGACCAACCTACATGCCAAATATGAATGAATATTTTGTATGGCGGCACTGGGATTTACCGGTTGAAACTGGTTGAAACGCTTGCGAAATATACCGTATAGGTTTATTTCGAAATAATACCTCTACGTCGATGTTTCGCATTCAACCACCGAAAAGGATTTAATCCGAATTGAGTTTGTATTTTGCGTAGCTTTCATTTACTCGTAAGTATATCTGTTTTCGCGAATTGAATGGACCCTGTTACCTTTTTGAAGTGAAAACTTCTTTAGCGGCGCTGGGTGGGTAAAAACTTTCAAACTCGCTTCAGGGTCACGTGACGTCGAAAAAGCGTAAGATCTTATTTAATTTTTATACATTGCTCGTAAAACAAGAGACGACAAAAGAACACACTTGCGGTCACGCGACGTATGACTCAAACAATTAAATAGTGTTGTGGCGACATGACGTGACGATGACGTGGCGACATGACGTGACGTGACGATGACGACGAAGCCAACGAAGACACAGACACATTCGCGCTTGCGCGATGACGTGACGATGACGTGGCGACATGACGTGACGTGACGATGACGACGAAGCCAACGAAGACACAGACACATTCGCGCTTGCGCGAATGTGTCTGTGTCTTCGTTGGCTTCGTCGTTGTGTCACATTCGCGCTTGCGCGAATGTGTCTGTGTCTGTGTCTGTGTCTTTCGCTTATTCGTCACGTGACGATGACGTGGCGACATGACGTGACGTGACGATGACGACGAAGCCAACGAAGACACAGACACATTCGCGCTTGCGCGAATGTGTCTGTGTCTTCGTTGGCTTCGTCGTTGTGTCACATTCGCGCTTGCGCGAATGTGACACAATGACATGACACAATCACGACTGTGGTTATATTTTTGAAGTGAAAACTTAAAAGTGAAAACACAACGTTAATATTGAAGTTTTCACTTCTGCCGGCACTCCCGGAGTGCTAGCTTTTTTTTTATTATATTTGTAAGGACAGTAAATCTAATCACATAGACATTAAGGACAGTAAATGTAATCACGTCGATAAAATGTTCATAAAACTCATTCCATAGACAAGATATCGTCAACTCGCATTATAACTGCAAATTATTAAAAAAATGTTACCAACTCATGTTTTAAAATGGTTCGTGCACTGGGTGCAATCTTGGTACTGTAAATACTTTAATGTTCTAACTTGCTACTTAAAACGAATTATTTAACGTGATTGAAAACCTTTATTAGAGTCATAAATAAGAAAGGAATAATGTAGCAAACGATAAAATACTTTGTGTCCGTAAAGGCACAGTTTTGCACAAAAAGCAAGCTGTTGTTCTTACTTTTGCACACTGAACAAAAGCGCTACAACAGTTGTACAGTACGTCCATAGAGTTCAAATTCATTTCAGCAGATTCAGAATTTATGGCTCGCATCGCGCGTTGTGCTGGCGTTTTTATGTCCTCACCAGTTGCAAACTCACGCAAATCCATTTTGCGACTGTCACGTAAACCTTTTCGCTACAACTCCTAACTACTAAAAAAAGATTAGAACTTTTTAATTTAATTTGAGGTCTTTGATGCCTATGTATGATCTATTTACATTGAGAGGTAGCTATTCTGGTATATTCTCATTATTAAAAGTAAATTTCCGACACTCATAACCTCATTCGGTCGATAGTTTCAAACATCTGTCAACAACGGCGGGAAATCTGTGTGGTGGGAAATGAATAATTGAATTCGACTTAACTGAATTTATCATACCTACCTAGTAAGTCTCCCTATTCGCATGTTATTTTTTTTAATCTCTGTCAAGCAAGTTATACTTATTTTGAGACAGAGCCAAAGCATTCAAAGCATGGTGTCCATACTCCACCGTAAAAGATTGGATCATATCGAGTCAACTAGCTAATTAAATATAGCTTTCCGAGCTTTGCTGCAAAAGTGTCAGGATTTAAATGCAAAGCTTTGCACGTTTGGAAGTTCCTGCATATATCAGACCTAGAACTTAATGTAGGCGCCATTTGGAAGTTTGTGTTGATTTAATTGTTATAATTAATGCGACTTACATGAAATGATTATGATGCTAAGCAGTCCGATATTGTCTCTAAATGCTAAAATTTACTACTATATTAACAAACTGTTGACGTAGGCACTTCTATTATAAACCCTTTAATTGTTTAACAACCCTGAAATCTCTATAAATAAATTGGAAACATTGCTTTGTGGCTAAGTTTTAGTTTTGGAATTTCCATAATTTAACTGAATTTCGTGTTAAAGGAAGAGACACGGTCCCGAGAGGTCTTGTTGACTTAATTATCTAAGTGGAGGCTTTGTCGAGACGGAACTCAATCAAATGGGAATTAACTTCTAGGCTGCAGTCTCACTTTCGCGGCTGTCTATTAGCCTACCATCTGCGACATTGTTCCCAGTCTTCTTTTTTACTGCTCTTGAATATAGTAGCGATTCGCGAGTAATTATTCAGTTTACTTATACGGGCCAGTAATCCAAAAGTCATTGAAAGAAATTCACTTTAGTTAGCTGCCAATCTGCATATTCGCAGTTGATATTTTTTGTTTACTTATAGCAACATTACGAAAACCCCGCATGCATGACTCCATTTTGTGGCCCAGAGATGAGCAACTTGACATTCAGTCACAAACTAGTTGTTAAAGCTAAATTGGGTTTCATTGCGTCAAAGTTCTTAAGTACAATAGTGAGTCCATGGATCATTTAATGTCAGTTCAAATGAGGTTTATGATTAAATTGTAAACTACGTGGTCCCATCTCAGCTCCTTCCGGTTGCAACTTAAACCTTTCCTAAAACCAGCTAAATTGTTAACACATTATTATGTTTGTAAGTAAGGTACCTGGGTCGAATATGGCCACCTTAAGGTTTGTTATCCTTTTTTAATAATAATAACGCAAAAAAAAACAAGTTTTAGCACTCTTTCTTAAAGAGTGGCTATTTATCTTTAAAACAAAGGCAAAAAAATATAAAGACTTTAAACGGTAAAAAAGTATTACCAACATTTATAAAAAAATAGAAATTGGCCATATTTACGAGGGGGGAGGTAAATATGCCCATACATGTGGCCATATTTATTGTATGAATTTACTTGTTTAAAAATATCCAAAATAAAATGAAAGAAAAATAAATATTATGTTTTAATAGAGTATTTATTTAAAAGATATTCTTTGGGCTACATTCAGTACAAATTAAGAACTATCTTAACAAGAAATATAAATTGAATGATATAAAAATCAACAATGAGATTCAACAAGTTTTTCTTAATTTTAAACTTAAAATGCTACGCATAGTTATACCTTTTTATAATCAACAACAAAATTACCTCGAATCCCTTCAGTTTTATAGCGTGCCATGGTCTAAAACAAACAAAAAAGTTTATAATTTCCTACCGGAAATATGGCCAATCGGTGGCCATATTTGCAGTCATGGATTTTTTAAGTTTTTATATTTACGAAAGAAATACACACTATTACTTTGATAATTAGACAAAGAAATATCAAATTAAAATCGTCACACAACACCGTAATGTGATTTACAAAGATTCTTATTTAAAAAATAACAAAATATAGGACAATACTTACCAAATGTTTTTATAACCTCAACAGCGTGTTTCACTTTAATTGACACTGGGCGACTAGCGGGTGCGCAGGAAGGGTGACAGGTACGCCGTTCGGATACATGCGACACTAGCGACAATATATGGTCGCATTCAGGTTATTACAATATTTCGTCTTTGGAATAATGGTATGTGGCCATATTTTTCGGCTAGCCATATTCGACCCAGGTACCTTAGATGTTATAAACTATACGACCAATTCGTAAAAATGTAAAAGCAAAAACCCAAAAGTCAAAACCCATTTTTTTTTGTATAACCTATCAAATCTCTTTTCAGTGTTACCCTCTATCTTAGAAAAAGTTGTTGTGAAAGTGTGCGTTGACTTTAAGTCATCATTACGTATGATAATCAATACTTCAAGTCTGCGCTAACTTTTTTTATGATAGACCGTTAGACAATACAATACGCACTTAATTCGATTTAGGTAAAAATATTTCTTAACTGTCAAAACAATAATGATGATTCAATACTAGACGGTGCAAGATAATAAGAATGACGTTATTACCAACTAATAAGTTGTATTTATCAATGACACGTGCTCGAGTGTCCTCAGGTATATCTTACGTAGGTTGGAAACACACTGATACAAACAATACCTACTAACTACTTTAGATATTATTTTGCAAACATATCAATACCTACGTAAATATACTATTGGTAAGTGATACCTGAGTGAGTATCTATTAGTTAGGCTATTTCAATTGAGGTACCATTGAATATAGCCTAGAAAATCTGTTGTCATCTGATTCACTTCTTCTTTATAAATAGTTTGCTCCGGCCTTAAGTAGGTACTGTACCTACTATACTGGTTAAAAATCACAACAACATGATTAAATTTGTGATAACTATAAAAGTCCTTATAAAACAAAATATTATCACTTAGATAGACAAACAGAAAATTATGATCAACAAGGAATATCATTATTAAGTACTTTGTGGAAAATATATTGCAGTGAAGAGTCACTGTGTCAATAGCATTCAACAAAGGGGTCCAGTCAGAAGATCAGTGTACGATATCTAATCTATTCTATGAAATAAATGTTGGTAAGCATTATTCAGATTGATGTTAATCTGCACTTAATTACAGATAGGTACCTACTTAGTACGTTTATAAGATTTTTACTCAATAGGAGTTAAAAAAAAGTAAGCAAAATATAGAAAAAAAAATATTTGGTTAAAATACTAACCAAATATTTTGTTTCTGTATATCTTGGTTACCTCCTAATTTTTACTTCTGTTAAGCCGATGATGGCCTACGATGGGTCAGTATGAAGCAAAATGGCCAAATTTGGGAACGCATTATATAGAATCATCGAATCGACACGAAGAAAAATAACAATGGTAAACAATTCTTAAATATAATGACACTATTTTAAAAGGAGGTCTATCAGCTCGGCTAGAGGATGACACACTAACTGACATTGTGAAGCTACAAAGAAGCGGATGTCCGGGTACCAACTGCTACCGGTCGCTTATATGGATATGCTATATCTAGAGCCTGGTGTTTTAGCGAGTCAATGAGAAAAAAACATCTTAAGGCGAGGTTTCCCAAGAACTTTAGGCATTTCGCGCTACCTCAGCCCCCCCATGTTAGCGCGCATCGTATTTATTTACGCGCCCGAGGCAGGTACCGCATACGATATCTTAGTGCCACAGTATAGAAAATCAAGCAGTAGGTAAATAGGTACGTATGTTATGGACTTACAAACTTCAGGTATAATATTGATAACATTATTACGAGTATTTTTATTACCTACTTATTATGTGTAGATCTAGGTACAGTCACAAAGCTAGATCATAAAAAATAAATTTAGTCCAGCCAGCCTAAAAATATATATATGGGTATTTTATATGTATAATAATAAATATCTATCCATTATTATGTATTGCATTAGTATATCAGTCTTCTTTCTAGTACACATAACACAAGCTCTCTGCTCAGCTTGGGGTTAGATGATGTTTTGTGAATTTTCCAGCATTATTTATTTAATTAAAACATTTTATATTATACAGTGTTGCTCTATAAAAAAAAACAGTTTTTTTTATTTACAATTATTTTATTCTAGGGCAGCACATTTTTTTGGGGGTTGTAGCACGTCGCATGATGTATTATTATCTTATCACTTTCAGGCCAGTACAGTACATTTATAATTAAAGCTATTACGGTGTAAATGGGCCTCAATGGGGATTATGGTACTTTGAGTCCCATGATCCCCATGATTTTGAAAACATCGAACAATTAAAGTACCACAATCCCCATGATGGGGATCGTTCAATGGGGATTATGAAACTAACACGATTATTGGGTTAGTTTCATAATCCCCATGATTTTGAAATTTCTAAATCATGGGGATCATGAGACTTAAAGTACCATAATCCCCATTGAGGCCCATTTACACCGTAATAGCTATAATTATAAATGTACTATACTGGCCTGAAAGTGATAAGATAATACATCATGCGACGTGCTACAACCCCCAAAAAATTGTGTTGCCTTAGAATAAAATAAATGTAAGATAAAAATCAATCAATCAATCATTTTATTTGTAAACACAGGTGAAATAGTAATGGTCAATAACAGGTATGTGCACTGTGATTTGCGCTAGGGCGTACAACGTTCCTACAAATTAAAACAATATTAATAAAATTAAAATGTTATAGTAAATATCTTATCCCTAAAAATAAAATAAAATTGCAAAATTAAAATAATGTTAATGGTAAAATATTAGTTCTTAAGTTAAATTGTCATTGTAAGTTTAGTTACTTTGGTCAAGGAAGTCCAAAGTGGAATAAAATGTCATTTCAATTCAATTCAATTCAATTAAAATAAATTGTTATTTTTTTTATAGAGCGAACCTGTATAATTTTAAATGTTTTATTTAAATACTTAAGTAAACAAATAATGCTGGAAAATCCACAAAACATCATCTAACCCCAAGCTGAGCAGAAAGCTTGTGTTATGGGTACTAGAAAGAAGACTGTTAACTGAATGCAATACATAACATGGATAGATATTTTTTTTATTATACATATAAAATACCCAGAACACCCGGAATAAATATTTGCAGATCGTACAAACATTTATCCTAAGACGGAAATCAAACCCGCAACCTCCGCGTCGCAGGCAGACTTTCTCCTACCGCGCCACATATGTCGTCATGTAGATAATTCTTTTTGAACAAACATAAAAATAAGTTAGGTTTTTTTATGTTTACATTGTATACTCTACCTTTCTTGGTAGAATATGGTAGGAATGTCGTCAAATGAAACCGATTAATAAGAAGTGATCGTTATTTACTAAGCATTTTCAATAAATTTATCAAGTATAAAACTGCACTACTTTTATACTTAATTTTGCGGGCGTATCGAAAAGTATTGTTGCAGTTAGTTTCTTAATAAATTCAAATCTACTATCTAGTCCAGTCAAAATAGACATTCCAGTTTGCATTAATTCCCAACAAGCTGGATTTTTGTGCAGGCCTTGAATACGTCATTACAAATGATATGTCAAAAGTCCCCATCGATTCCGCTTGTGCGTTGTTTTTTATTCGAGGTCAAAGGTCATAAATTTGTATTTTTTGCGTATATCTCTGAAACAACGAAAGCTATCGAAAAGTGGTTCAGGCAAAGTTTGTACATCGTAAAATTGTCTACAAAAATACTTCAACACTTTTCTTCTACAAAGCATCGTTTTCGAGATACAGTGACTTTAGTCCGCAGGAAAATCGTCGAAGATGCTGCGTTTTTTTCATTTCAGCCGTTTTATCTGCTTCATTGCCACAGAACAAATAGTATTTCTTGAAATTTACTGAAAGGGGTGATGGGTTCGATGGGTTAGTTCTCCTCCGAGGTAATGAATCGTCTTTTTGTTTCAAGAAATACTGTTCGTTCTATGGCAATGAAGCAGATAAAACGGCTGAATTGAAAAAAACGCAGCATTTTAGATTTTCCTGCGGTCTAAAGTCACTATATCTCGAAAGCGATGCTTTGTAGAAGAAAAGTGTTGAAATATTTTTGTAGACAATTTTACGATCTACAAACTTTGTCGGAACTATTTTTCGATAGCTCTCGTTTATGACTTTTAAACGCAAATTTATGACTTTAACCTGGGTATTTGCGTTTTTCGCGTATATCTCTGAAACAACGAGAGCTATCGAAAAATGGTTCAGGCAAATTTTGTAGATCGTAAAATTGTCTACAAAAATATCTCAACACTTTTCTTCTACAAAGCATCGCTTTCGAGATATAGTGACTTTAGACCGCAGGAAAATCTAAAATGCTGTGTTTTTTTCAATTCAGCCGTTTTATCTGCTTCATTGCCATAGAACGAACAGTATTTCTTGAAACAAAAAGACGATTCATTACCTCGGAGGAGAACTAACCCATCGAACCCATCACCCCTTTCAGTAAATTTCAAGAAATACTATTTGTTCTGTGGCAATGAAGCAGATAAAACGGCTGAAATGAAAAAAACGCAGCATCTTCGACGATTTTCCTGCGGACTAAAGTCACTGTATCTCGAAAACGATGCTTTGTAGAAGAAAAGTGTTGAAGTATTTTTGTAGACAATTTTACGATGTACAAACTTTGCCTGAACCACTTTTCGATAGCTTTCGTTGTTTCAGAGATATACGCAAAAAATACAAATTTATGACCTTTGACCTCGAATAAAAAACAACGCACAAGCGGAATCGATGGGGACTTTTGACATATCATTTGTAATGACGTATTCAAGGCCTGCACAAAAATCCAGCTTGTTGGGAATTAATGCAAGCTGAAGTCATAATTTTAGTCTATTTTGACTGGACTATATCATCAGAAATTCCGGCCATTTTAAACGAATTGAATTTTTTTTTCGCCATTAAATTATATCACACATGTTTAGATTCAATGTAGACAAAAAAAACCTAATTTATTTTTATGTGTGTTCAAAAAGAATTATCAACATGACGATCTATGTGGCGTGGTAAAAGAAGGTCCGCCTGCGACGCAGAGGTTGCGGGTTTGATTTCAGCATAAGGAAAAATGTTTGTACGATCTGCAAATATTTATTCCGGGTGTTCTGGGTATTTTATATGTATAATAATAAATATCTATCCATATTATGTATTGCATTAAGTATATCAGTCTTCTTTCTAGTACACATAACACAAGCTCTCTGCTCAGCTTGGGGTTAGATGATGTTTTGTGAATTTTCCAGCATTATATATTTAATTAAAACATTTTATATTATACAGTGTTGCTCTATAAAAAAACAGTTTTTTTTATTTACAATTATTTTATTCTAGGGCAGCACATTTTTTTGGGGTTTGTAGCACGTCGCATGATGTATTATTATCTTATCACTTTCAGGCCAGTACAGTACATTTATAATTAAAGCTATTACGGTGTAAATGGGCCTCAATGGGGATTATGGTACTTTGAGTCTCATGATCCCCATGATTTAGAAATTTCAAAATCATGGGGATCGTTCGATGGGGATTATGAAACTAACCCAAATAATCAGAGTTGCGTATGGCCTGAGTACCAATGGATTTGTTATTTGTCATCGAAGCGCTGCAAAATAAAATGTAGATAGGTACCTTGGTATTTTACGTTTACTCTTCGCATCGTTGATAATGAGTGTGTAGGAAAGAAATGACTTCGATTTTGCATTGAAGCTATTTGAAATAGTACCTACCTTAGTCATTTATTTACACTTAGGTAGGTACACCCTAAAGATATACCTACCTACTATAATAAATCATCTACCATACCTACCTACTATATTTTTTATACTGTGGCGCGTCAACTATTTTATTTGTGTACCTAGGTATCTACAAAATATAACTTTATTACTTACTCAGGTAGGTATCTACATGCCAACAATCTGATAAAATATCGAGAAGATACTTACCATTTTTCGAGTAACAATTGTTTACGTTGTGTCTTAGTTTTCAACTTTATCCTATTACGTTTATTACCCATTTTATTTATCTGCACCAATATGAAATGCGGGGGGATCTTTTGGGAGACAAACGGCGTGCGTCCGACCTCGAAGACGTCTCGACGGGTACTGACCGCCCAGCGCGAGCTCCTGAACCGTTAGATTTTGATAGTTTTCTTTCAAAGAGATTAATAATAACTAAATTATACATATTTTTTTCTACAGGATTTTAGTAAATAATAAGCTCTATCTTTTGATATAACTTTGACATGATTTCATGAAGAAACCTCTTTGTATGAGCCATTTGAAATATCGATTTAGTGTCATCTTTATGATTTTTTTTTTATCGAGAAAATTTATATTATTCACGTTTCTAATTCTACAAAGTCCTAGAGTATATGTTCAATTTTATTACAAACAAATAAAATCAAGTAACTTTTTCATTTCAGTAGAGATACAGTTATTCAAAAAACCTAAAAATCCAGACCACCCAAACCACCCCGCCTTAATACGTCCATGTAGAAAAATAAATAGATTTGTAAGTATGTATCTATTTGACCTGCATTACAGCTTTACAGCTGTCTTTCGGGCTCGTTGTTGGTTCAATTTCCACCAAAAACAAGCATTTAAGTGATTCCAAATATCGCTACTTGTTCTGTGTTTGGGTTACTTTAAATCTATTTTTATTTTTATGTTCGATGCGTGAAATATCCGTGAATATTCACATATTTATCGGTGTTTTAAGTTTTTTATTCTTATCCTCATTAAAGTCAATTGAAATTAATGAAGTAAAATAAAAAACACCCCAGCAGCTACTTTTTATCATTGCATTAATATTAGCCATGCATTTAAATATACTTCCGAACAGAATAAACTAAAAGATACATGTCTTTCTAAGGCCTGAGGCCTTAAAAAAACTAAAAAAAGAAAGAAAAATAGCTCGTATTAATCGTGTAAAGGAACCTTCTTTCTTCCGTTTGGCAGAATCTTCCTTGTATCACATATTTTTACGACTGGCAATAAAATCTGAAAGATAGTGGCTCGACAAGGATAAGTGGATACGAGTGCTTCAATACTTGTATATATTCTGGTCAATTGTGTTGCGAATATCTGCTGGTCGCTGCTGTTTTTTTGAGGATATGTTACGCATTATTTGTTTGGTAGTTACTTATCATTTACATCTCTTAAGTATGTTGAAAGGTCGCAGATTTGGGCTATTTCGCGGGGCCTTCTAGTGGGCTCATCATCGTCACTACATAAAAATTAATATGTAGTTTAGTTGTATGTAGTCGTTTTGTTAGACCAAGAGGAAAAACCTTAGGAAACTTTACTGTTGCTGTTGAATAATGCAAATCGCATGGTTGGACGCATTGGTGAAATCACCAGATTCCGAACGGGTTTTGCAAAATTTTGGTACAAAACTTGTTTTAATAACAGTCTAGTTTGATTATGCTTGTATCAAAACCGTCACGTGCGTCATTTTGAGTTAAAACCACTGTAGTTATTTTTTTCGTCTTCTACGAAACCCTAAGTGAAATAATATGAGATACTGCGCTGAAAAGGTTAAGGCTCTCCGCACCTCCATTAATAATTCAACTCATCCAAAACCAGATGGTAGATAGCTAGGTAGGTCTACTTAATAAACGATTCACACCACATTCGTTCTGAATGGTAGATTGCCCTCCACATTAGTGCCTGGATGGAGGCGTGGAAGTAATGTCCCAGGGCCGGATTATGTAGGCCTGGGGGAAATCAAATAGCGGAAAACTCATTATGAGCTGTGCATTTACGTCACGAATGAATAAAACCTAACCCCCTATCTTATAAAAAGTTAGCGTTGACCTTATGTCATCATTACGTATGGTAATCAACACTTCAAGTCTGCGCTAACTTTTCATAAGATAGACCGTACCTAAGTATATAAGTATATCTACTTACCTGATTTAAATAATAAAACCATTTTTCTTGTTTTTTTTTTAAATGTGACGTATTTGTAAATTATCTGATTAGACCCTTAACCCTATCCTACTGCTCTAATAAGCAGTATTCATGATGGATTTCCTCACGTAAAAAAAACTATTTAGCAACACAGAGGCAGTTCGTTTATCAAAGTAGATAGAATAAAAAGAGGAAAAAGATAGTCGGTATATAATAGATACTCATCGCACCAACGTATCTGAAAGTGTCACAAAATGTTTATCTCAAAATCCATGTCTGGAACGTAAGGTACTAATGGAAACACCTAGCAGCAGAGTTGTGTGTTTACGTAGTTATATATTAAGGGTACCTGTCAGTGTCACACTCACGCACAGAGAGATTTACTCAACGATCTTACACACGATGTTGTGTGCGGCTTAATTTTGAACCCAATGCACAAAAGGTAGAGCAAAGTTACGCTTTACCATCACGCACGTCACCACTTTACGTTACCATTTTCGATTTATTTTCTAAAGGGTCTAATACCGAGCGTATTTTTTAAATATATTTTTTAATGTCACTTATTTTATCACATTAGTGAGTTCATGAGCATAGCTTATTTGCAAACATAATACCAACACAGCACTTCTTAAGTTAGAATAAGGACTATTGTAATTTGACATGCCAATGGTATGTATACTTAATGTAACTTAGTAACTTAATAAATAAATAAATAATGCTGGACAATCCACACAACATCATCTAGCCCACAAGCTAAGCAGAGCTTGTGTTATGGGTACTAGAAGACTGACATACTTAATACTATACATTACATAGATAGATATGTTTTATTATACATATAAAATACCCAGAACACCCGGAATAAATATTTGCAGATCGTACAAACATTTATCCCAAGGCGGGAATCGAACCCGCAACCTCTGCGTCGCAGAGGTTGCAGGCCTCACCTTCGCCCGCCGCGCCACATTGGTCGTCATTTCTGTATTTATTTAATGGTTTAAACAAATACAGATCTATCTATAAATGAATGTAATGCGACAGCAGCATGTCGCACACCTCACGACGTTGTGTGTAAAACAGCTTTTCTGTTTTCAGCAGAACTTAACGCACGAGTAGTCGTGAGTGAAGTGAATTCCAAGTGTTTTGCGAACACTTTTGAATAGTTTGGGGGTGGATTTCTGCTGAATATAGTCAAAAGTAGAAGTGATTACTAATTATTATGATTCTGAAGTACAAAATAGGAAGATATGTGTATTTTCAATCACATATTCTAACTCTGTAAAGTTTCACACTAAGAAAAGCTTGTAGATATAGGAACTAGATTGTAGATATTGCAAGGCAAATAATAAAAAAAATCTAGGCGTAGAATTGCTACGAAATTCTACAGCGCGCGTTAAAGTCTTTTGTATGTAAACGTGTAATAAACTTTCGAAGCATTAAGTAATCGAATTAATTTTACGGAAGAAACTTGCGGCGCGGCGCGAGCCCCAACCATTCAAAGCTCAGTGGACCGTTCGTTTCGTTAATTAAAATAAAATGCCTTCGTAAGCTTTAAGAGTTAGCTAACGTGAGGTAGCTACCACGCAATAGAGCTTTGCAAAAAAAAAATTAGTTGAAAGAGTTGCATTTTTCTAGCTTCCTTATTTCAATGCTAAGACTAGGATTTATCTTGATTACCGCTTTATTATCTCGCACATTCTTGGCGAGTAGTTTCCTATTTTCTGCGTTATTATTTTATTACAAATATGATTGTAGTTGAAAAAAATGCTATGCGATCAGCAAAAATAAACTGTTATTGTATTTCCCTGGATATGCTACAGAAAATCCTACTTTTTATTTTGAATTATCCACAAATACATTACTATGGACATCTTAACTACTCTATTTAGTATTTAGTAACTTATTTATTAATTTCCTGCACAGAATCGTACAAGAAAACAGTCATATTGCAACACTTCTTACACTTCGATCTATTGTAAAAAAAACCTGTGACACATTGATACACTAGTATAACCCAGAAAACCCTTTTTCATTTACCGGAAAACGGTTGATATTGGTCATAGTCCGAAGCCTGCGTCAGCAAACCACATATTATACTGAGCGTAACATTTTACGAACAGGTGTTACTGACAGATCATGTGGCTCATGGAATACAATAATTTTGACCACGTGTATGAAATTCGACCGAATAAATAGAAGAGAGAATTTATAATAATTAACAAAAATGTATATAACCATTAATGACCAGTAATTTATTCTCAAACATACTTACAACTATTACAGTATTTACAAAATATACATAAGAAACAGTTGCAAACGATCTATAGATAGTTCAACTGATCCAAATCAGTATCAATCGGAAGCGTACCCAAGATACTGGCTGAATTATTGATAACCTGCCTTGTAATTGCAGAGTTAATTTTTAGTACATTTTCGTGTTGTTCGATGTGATATTTTACAAGAAACGAGGAGAAACGTGGTGAGTTAGAATTTTTTCGATTTTTGAAGGGGAATCAAGCATTTAAAATTATTCCATATCCTTTCTTGTACTTCTGATAGCTATGTATATGTAGTTTTTGTTTACGATCATTACATTAGAATAACCCTGCTAAAATAGATGTAAGTAAATTAAATAAATAAATAAAACATAGTTACCTAACTTCCCTACTTAGTAACAGATAACTGTTTGTGGTGGTTCTTGTCAATTATACTTATCAGAGGACTAAGAAATTGCTTAGATACATCAACTTAGCATATATATAACCTTATCAGAGGTCAGTTACACTTGCAGTGTGTTGTTGATCAACATCTTGCGATTTCTGCAGCTCTGGAGCCAAGCGAGTCACGTTCGGAATGCTGATTCAACTCCCATTACGATTTCAAAAGTAGTATCATTGTGATGCTATGCCTCTGAGTAGGTGTGTTTTTTTGGAGTACCTATTTTATTTCTATTCTATATAATAGTAGAAATAATAAAATAATGTAGCTAAACGAGCAACTTTTCTTTTTTCTTAATTATGTTCCGAACATACTTTTGAGCAGAATAACTTAAATATACCCACTGGACATAATAACTATGCAGTAATAAACTAAGTTATTTAATTTAGTCCATCTCCTCAAATTAATGTAGATTTTTGCAACCTTTCAAAATCTTAGCTTGAAAACCGGTTGGCCACAGAATAAACGATACTGTTTATTCGTATTTTTCCTTATCGTCTGCGATTTGAATAAAACTTGTTGACAAGCAATCCTACGCGAAGCATTTTGCAAAATTTCTAATTAAAACTCAGAAATCCAATTTGGAAGTCTTCAAGGAAAATACTGACACTTTGAGACTTTTCAATCATTAAGAAACAGTTGGTTATTGGAATTTGGAGTACTTGGATACCTTGTTCTACATTCAGATGTAGGTCAATTATTACGTTTCTGTACTGAAACAGGCTTAAAAACACATCGAAGTTGTATACTCTAAAACATTACGTTTTTCTGTGATTCTTTGTACTTTATTCACAGTTACATTATACAGAGTGTAGACGATTACATAACCGTTATAATTTTACTAAGTAAATTTTATGTCTTTCATGGCTTTGAAGGAAACTTCATAATGATAATAAAAATTTTAAAACTTGTGATTCTGAAATAATCAAAAGTACCTATAACTAATCAAAATGCATACCTACATGTCATACCTACGTACCATTAATTAGGTAGGTATGACATTTAAATTTAGGAAAAAAATAATGGCTATCCTGGTATTTTTATGGCTTTAAAAATACCAGGATAGCCATTAATTTTTTTTATATAAGTAATTGATATTTCCTACCGATTTAATTTAAAAAAGCCAGACAGTTTTGTGTAACAAAGGTTTCAAGAAATTCGTTAATTTCGAATTTCTTGAAACCGTAGTTGTTCGTAGTTAATCGTTTTGTACTGTCATTTAAGGATGTGGCATATCTGATGTATAAACAATAATTTATCATGTTTACATTGTTAACTATGATTCTTTAAAACTGATAAAAGAAACGACTCATTAATGGAGTAGTACGATCTTTATCTGTTTGGGTTTACAAGAACTAAGAGAACACGTGTTTATTGTTATGAAATTGAAAACAACGAATTATTCCGCTTTTTATCTTTTTTTAACATATTAGTATGTATGTCACAGGTAGGCTAGTTGATTGTTAGTTTTCTCAAGACTTTTCCTCTTCTGTGTGAACGATCAAAGTAATTTTACGTAGGTACACTTACCACTTTATCCAGGAGCCAGCTAGCCGGAAAGATGAGCGGTATGTAAGTTATCATGTAGATCATGGAAGTCCAGTACACCATGATGCTCGATATCCCGTAGTATTTCACGACGGCGTCCTGAATAATGCTGTACTGCACCCATTGCATGCTGTTCGAGGCCGAGTTGAAAACAAACACGAACAGAACCAGCCAACGTATTGGGTACACCGTGTATTCCGTCGGGACCTTTTTAGAGGGTGATTCTATCATCCCCTTTTCAGCGACCCCGTCCATAACGCTCCCGCTAACTTCTATGTTTTTCTCCGTCATTGTAAATTATTGTCGCTAATACTAATTTGGCAATATTATGGCGATTGCTTTTAAAGCTAAAGTTCCTAAGTCTAAGTTATTATTGTCGGTTTTCCCGCGCGCGGTTTGTTTTACTCGAGGTCTGGCATATGTGTGGTCGGCGCGGCTGCCATGCCACGACTGTTTTCCATTTTCCTCCGGCCGCGAGCGGGGCGGCGCGGCGGCCCTCTGAATAGATGGCTTCCGGAGAACCCTCGCACTGATTGCAGTGACACCAACCAGTCTAATAGTACTATTTATTTATTAACGGTGCTAGTTGGATGTCAACAGCGTAATCAAATTATTGTTGAGGATGAAAAGATTACGGTTTAGTCATGAATCGGCTTGAGTCGTCAAACGAATAATAGCAAGCGTAATTCAAACGGCCTTATCTCCTATAGTTGCTAGTAGTTCATTGTTGCACTAATTAGAATTGTGTAAGCAGAACACTATTAGGTTTTTAATTCTGATTTGCAGTTTAGCGAGTGAGGTAGGTAGGTACCTACGTCATAGTTATAAAGAACAATGATATTTTAGAATGATTCGTTTACTATTGTAATAAAAGACGTCTATCTAATCAACTGTTACGTGCGGAGCTGACTAAGCCGCGGATTACCTAACGATTTTCCTATTTAATAAATAAATAAAACAAAAGAAGTTTTCCTTCACCTTAAGAGAGTATGGGTTTTGCATATTATTTTTCATATTACAAACCAATAGAGACTGATATGCTTCGTAGCCTAATCTGTAACCTAGTTCTATACTTAGTAGGTATACTAATTATAGAACTTAGTTACAGACCATAAGTTCCATAACAAAATTGAATCGGTACCTAAGTACACCAAAATATTTCAGTTTCTATAATAACTGTCTGATTATAAACATCGAGTGCCAAACCGATGATATCCTCTCTATTGTGATTCAAAACAGTCACTTTATTCGGTCACAGTCGAAATCAAATGTATTGAACTGAAATTTTGCATGCTTTGACGAGGTAGAATGAACACAATTTGACTTGGCTCTTATACATACCTTGGAAGTTGTATAAACATATTTATTGTGCTTACTTGCATCAACTATACCTTCTAACTTTATATACTTACTATCTGATTGACCACATAATGTAGGTAAGTATTAATTGTTTTTGTCCCAAATAAACAAAATAAAATCAAATAGACTCGTGTAACGCGGGAAATAACGAATAGGTACGCAGTAGGGAATCGTCGCGCTCGGGGTAGCTCATACGTTTTGTGGCGCCATTAGTTGCCGGCTGTATTGCGCAAACGGCGACCAATGAGAGCGCGGCATGTATCGCGTGATCTCAGCGCGCCACTCGTGCTTTGGTCACGTAGGCCACTGAGCCGGCAAGCCCGCGGCTTGCATGACGCGATACGGTCAGTCGGTCCGGGGAACGCACGTAATACAGACGTCACGCTGATGTTGCACTCCGCGATCCGTCCGCCACTATAAATGTCCTACGTTTGAACTGTTCCTAAATATAAATCTTGTTTAGTACTAAGTTTAGTGTGTCCCCTTTTGTGATTTTACGTGTTAGACTATATTCCACGTTAAACTCGTACATAAAATATAAACTGAAATATATCTTGCCTTTACTTTTTATTTAAAGAGCTCTATATAACTCAAATTTAACCCAACTGCCAAAAATAGCTAAATTATAATCTCGACTATTCTGCTATCACCAAAATACACGCCATTTATATTTGTGGCGACAGTATTTCAAAGTGGATGCACTTATCTGCTTTTAGCGTGCACTCAATGTTTGCTAAGCCTCGAATTTCAGCAAAACTAGTTTATAAAATGATAGCGCAGATTATAGTGCAGCTTCGTATTTTAGAAATACCCAGAAAGCTCTAGCGTAGTGGGTATCATTCCAGCTGATAAAAACTGTAAGTTAAAGAAGAAGGTTCGCCTTCTAAGTTGTTTAAAGAATTCTGAGTAAAGTTGTCTTCTTCTTATCGTGTCGATGCTACAACTGTATTTTGTTGTAGCATCGTGTTGGAAAGATTAGCCAGACTAGACACTGCTTTACCGTGCCTAGCTGTTACCGGTGTGCGCCACGAGGAGGCTCTTTCCATGCACCTGTGATAATAAAGCGTAATGTGATAGGTGTCACAGCTCAATTTGGTAGTAGTTGTGCCTTTTATGATGTGGGTCGTGGGCTTGATTCCCACCGAGATGTTTGTGTGATGAACACAAATATTGGTTCTGTGTTTGGTTGTTACAATGTGTATGTATGTAATTACAAAAAATGAGAAAAAAAATGTAAGTTTACAAGTATTCTATCAGCGGTCATTATCATTACCACATTTCATCTTAATAAATTAAATGTATAGAATAATCGTAGACTGTATGCTTGATATCTTAAACAAAAGTCTGCTAACTAAATGTGAACTTAAAGCCCCTATCGCCTGAAGATAACGTTGTAGAACTTACGAGAATTTCTACCTCTCTGAATTTGAATGAAGCCGACTTGCATTCAGGTCGCTAGAAAAAGCATCAAACAAGTTCAAACAAGCCTTGCAGGGTAACTAATGCCTTGATCACACGTACCGAGTAAACCGGCGAGACAGTGACGTATTTAAGATACACTGCGCGCTAACGCTGCAACATTCAACAGTAAAACTGATGTCGACGAGCAGTGTATCTCAAATACGTCACTGTCTCGCCGGTTTACTGGGTACGTGTGATCAAGGCATAAGCATACATGAATTTTGTGGTGCTTTGACATAAAATCAACTACGTGAGTAAATAGCTTAAAGGTTCTCGCCACATCTCTGTATCAATTTGTTCCTGTAACCACTTTTCGTTCTCTTTATGACCTACTTTTAATTTAAGGTGGGCATATAAAAGAATTTCCTTCATTCACTCGCTGCGAAAAAAAGTGTCTTAATAAAATTTTGGTATTTTTTTAGTTTGAGTTGTTATCAGTATTACAATCAGTACACTGACTGACTGACTTAATTAAATAAAATCTTCCTACATTTAAATATTTTATTAATTAACTCAACTAAGCTGCAAGTTATCTACTAATAGAGTAATATTGAGCGTTGTTAAATAATTCAACAAGGCAAATAATTGAAATTTAATATTACAGTTTGGTTATTATTGGCCTTTGCTGTTTCCAACTGAGTTAGGCGCCGCCATTAATTACAAACTGTCTGCGTAATTCACCATGTCATCTTAACTTGGACTACATGTATCCGATTTTAATCCAAAATTTCGTACGTCTATTTAATATTTATTTAATTAAGCATTTAACTGTGTAAAAAAAATGGTTGTCTGTAAAGTCGGTTTACTGACGATAGTTGAACGTGACAACGAACGCAAAGGCCGATTGTGCTTCTTTGTCGCTCGTTCCGCGCTCTCGCTTGCACTTCATGGAACGCCTCAGAGCGAGGTAACGCCGCATGAGTCATGTTTTTTCGTGCGTGCAGCCGGCTCTATCGAATTATAAGTCGTTGTCACGTCAAAAATACTTCAAGTTAAATATGAAATTGTACACTACGCTTAGTTTAGGGCTTTTATTAGAAGAAAAGGTAAAGCAAATGGTTTATTTCTTACTGCTATACACTAAGAAAATCTTTAAAATTCACACTATTAAAAATTAATATCAGAAAATAGAAAATGCCCTGCTACTAAAAGATTCCGGCCGCTTGTAGTATTCCTTTATAATTTCAATAGCGGTGGCGCAAACCAACTGCGTGTCTAGAACCCGGCAATTTGCTGAAAGCGTTCCGATTTACTGAATTTTAATGAGGCATTGCCACTGCGTTTTAAGATAACGTATTTATGACGCTATTTTAAGCTAAAATTATTTAGGATCTTGTAAACCCTTTCGCGATACTCGGAAGGGGTGAATAAGTTTTAGAGTGCCTCTTACTTATAAGACCAAGCTTGTAATACTTTTTTAGCAAATAATTACCATGGACCTACTAATCTTGTTTTTTGAAGTGAAAACTTCTTTAGCGGCGCTGGGTGGGTAAAAACTTTCAAACTCGCGTCAGGGTCACGTGACGTCGAAAAAGCGTAAGATCTTATTTAATTTTTATACATTGCTCGTAAAACAAGAGACGACAAAAGAACACACTTGCGGTCACGCGACGTATGACTCAAACAATTAAATAGTGTTGTGGCGACATCTGACACACTGACACAGACACATTCGCGCTTGCGCGAATGTGTCTGTGTGTCTTCGTTGTCTTCGTCGTTCAATCAATCATAATGACACAGACACATTCGCGCTTGCGCGAATGTGTCTGTGTCATTGTGATTGTCATTGTCATTATGACGACTGTGGTTATATTTTTGACAAGACACATTCGCGCTTGCGCGAATGTGTCTGTGTCATTGTGATTGTCATTGTCATTATGACGACTGTGGTTATATTTTTGAAGTGAAAACACATTCGCGCTTGCGCGAATGTGTCTGTGTCATTGTGATTGTCATTGTCATTATGACGACTGTGGTTATATTTTTGAAGTGAAAACTTAAAAGTGAAAACACAACGTTAATATTGAAGTTTTCACTTCTGCCGGCACTCCCGGAGTGCTACCATTTTTTTTTTCCTTACTCTGTTGCTGTCAAAGTATAATTTCGTTCGAAAAACGCTGTTATTTTTGTCTTTTATTTTTTTGTGTGTATTCATGTTTTAAGTTATTTTTTGAAGAGTATACATTAAACTGAAATGAACTGACTGCATTGACTTAACGACCTACGTAAGTTTATCGATAATAAATGAGACCCTTTTCGTACGAAGCATGAAATTTTGCAACATAAAAAACCTCAAATCTTTTCCTGTTCACGCAACATGAAAGAAAAATATAAAGATACAAAGTACAAGACCCCAATTTATATTTTCAATTTGAATAGACCCTTCCTGTTCCCTACGTAACCAGCCGATAAATCAAGGGAGCTAGGGGTTCCTCGGAACCACAGTCGAAGGTCGAAGGGACCTGACCTTGGGAACTGTAAAAGCCTTTCAGCACACGTAGAGAAGGCTATTACAGGAGACAGTACGGCATAGTGGGGTACTGATCAATAGATCAAAGGTTAACCAATCTACCCCTTTAGAAATGTGAAGCCACTGAACACGCTTTCACTTATCTACGTTGTGGCAGGGTGGCAGAGTTATATACGGAGTATCTTGTGTCATTTGATCATTACAAGTTTTGGTATTGATAAGTTTTTCCAAGACACACGACTTTTTTCTATTGACTGTACTTTAATTACACTGAAAACGCCATAGAGGTGGCCAAATTTTGGGAAAACATTGTTTGAGATCAACGACACGAAGAAGAAGAATTACAGCAATATGAAAAAGGGGTTAGTTAGTCAAATATAAATAGCCACAAACTAAGTAAAGTTAGTTATTTAAGAACTAAAATAAATTAAGAATTAATTAACATAATCCGAGATACTCTTTTGAATTATTTCGAGCAAGTGTCCCGCTATGGGACCCCGCACTATCATTATATTTGACGCCGCGTCACGTAGTCCGAAGGTCAAAAGGACTGCGCAGTAGTCCATGTGACCTTGCAAGGGTCCCTGAACGATGAGAAAGCTATTAGTCACAAGTTACGCAGTTAGTGTTAATTGAAAAGTTTGTTAATGGAAGAAAATCGAGAAAATATGCTTCTGCAAACTATGTTCACAGAATTCAAGTTCCTCAAAGTTAGAATAATAAAATTAAAATTAGATACATTCGCTATACTATGTACCTAAAGTTATTATTTCTGTTTTTATTTTTACTTTCTTACTTCAATTAAAAATTTTCATAAGCATCTTATTATTTTCATAGCTGGAAATATATAATAATATATAATAAGCTGAAAATAAAGCGGTTCTCTCTAAACTGTGATCATAAAACGCCATGGGTAGTTGGTCCCATTCTGCCCTAATCATATTTGTAAAGGATGATGATGACCTTTTATGAAGTGTGCGATCCGTAATTTGGGTACTTTGCAAATATTTGTGTTATCTCGACCCGAATTAGGATTATCTCGTAAAAGGAAGAGGCAAATATTGATCGCCGCGTACGTTAAATACATCTACTGTTTCAAAATAAAGGTAAATTATTCGATTGTAGTTCTGCACAGTAGATATTCCCTTAGATCTTTCAGCAAAATTCTCATATGGAAAAAATTGTTCAAGAATTTCTTATGTGGTTTTTTTTATGAGAAAATTGGTTGAACGATATAGCTCACTTGATGTTAAGCGGTTACCGATAACAATGCATTAGAGAGCAATTCTTTGAGAACATGAGATTATACAATAAGTAAAGGGAAGAGTAGGCAGTTGAAATAGGTAGTTACGGGCAAACTTCAATCATATCGTAAAAAAGAAGCATTGGCAACTGCGAGTCTGCGGAGAACACCGACGGCTGAACGCCATGACGACCCCAGACAGCCCCTTACCGAGAATTCAGGATTTCACGATCAAATTACTATATATGACTGTTTTCAAATAAACTTAGTATAAATCCAGTCGTCTTTGAATCATCATCTCCAAGAAGCTCTAGTAAAATCCCAATACAAACTTTAATAAAAATAATTCCTTATGAAAAGCAGTATAAAAACCATCCTAATTTTTCATGTTTTATAACCAGGTAAATAATTTCAGTCATTTGTCTTGCTAAGAGATACAAACCGATGACGTCCGAAAACCGGTAAAACGGACGAATCACTCTCTCTTTTGTCCCAAACTCAGTCTGTCAAATACAACAAAAGAGAGGGATGTTGACATTAGGACTAAAGTCCACTAATACACCTCTATTAAAACTAATATACATAGATAATATGATTTATTACGCACAGTTTAGGCTAACTATTATGCGAGCTAAATTATATGAGCTCCATTCAAATAAACTGGTTTCATTTACTAAAATATAAATGCTAATCTTCAGAAATTGGCATGTAGGTAAGTGAATCGCGCCATGACAGCTTGACTAAATGCATTCAAACTTGGAACCAAAATAAAATAATCCTTAAACTTGATCTACATTAGCTACTTTTTAGGGAATTGTAAAAGTTGAGTCGGCGTTAGAAACTAAGTTATTTTCTTTCCGCTTTACGAGGTTTTTTTTGGTAAAAGGTAAATGATAGTACATTATTATAAGTTTTGTTTTTTCAGCCTATTCCACAAAATGCCTGTGTAGTGCCTCACTTTAGTGGATAATGGCCTTATAATGTGCTTAAATATTTATATACGTCGACCGAATTTCGTTGTCTCTTTTGTGCCAAAATTAATGAGCGAAGTTAGATATTGATTTTTGTGAACTTTCGGAACGGAACGAGGGAAAATATATGATTTAGATTGAATGAACCAGGTTACGTTTTTGTTTCTAGCTACAACATCTAATTTTTGTACAACTCTTGTAAAAATAAATCTATATAAGTAGTATATAAATACTTACTTATTATTAGATCCAATAAATACACAGAGTAAAAACAAAATACCTAACAAATCATCAGGATCATCTGGCCTAGCCGTGAAACACGAGTTTCATACCTCTACTTTGAGTCACATTGCAGTTCAACACGGAACTGCTACACAGTCGAAGAAACACAACCACGCAAGGGAACTCAAAAATTCAATACAAACTCTTTATCGTCTTATGTAGTAGGTACTAGAACTCCAAAGAAGGAGTACAAAGGAGTATTTATATCGAAGCAATATTGATAGCGGACGAACAGAGGTCCGTTATAATCGTTTATTTATTGCCTGCTTTGTTGATACAGTATTTGCATACAAAATTGCGATGGGCTGTTATGAAATGCCTATAACAATAAATATACAAAAATACTACTCTCTTGTGATGCATTGCACTTTGCTCATCACTATGAAAGTGTCATGTGCTGGAGATTGAACCCACACCCATTCCCTTACCGCAATACAACAAACTATTTATTTATTTATATTGGGGCCGAAATATGTGGTACGTTCCTAGACGATTTCTTTTCAAAACAGCATAACTATTGTCTCGAGATGCTTTGCACGTCGATGTTACCTCGTTTGCAAAGCGTTGCACCGTCTCCGCGCAGTGTAACTTATTTAACGTTACGTAACGATTGACAGGATAATAATTCTAGTCATCCGTCGCAGTATTACAAATCGGCACTTTATCCTCTGTATCGGACGATCTCCGCCGGCGAAACCATTAATCTTCACGGCTCATTTCACAGACTACCGAGAGCGACTATTAGAAAATACAATAGCTACAATTGAACAACTTTGAGGGAACTTCAGGAGTTTCATTTAATTCAGATTATGAAAATGAGTAATAGTAAGAAGTAGTCGTCATCAAGTGAACCGTCAGTTGGTTCCAATACTTTTTCTCGTAAAAATTTTAGGTAAGTACTTAAACTACCTACTTACCTACTAAGTAAACGACAATTTTACTTGTAGGTGGATTTCTGAACCTGACACATTAACTGGTCTGAATCTAACTTATTTCAAAAGTGTATCTATCGTAAAATATATTTTGGCATTGTCGTGTTGAAATGTTTTTTCTTCCAAAAATCATAAGCAAACTTATTTTTGAAGTGAAAACTTCTTTAGCGGCGCTGGGTGGGTAAAAACTTTCAAACTCGCGTCAGGGTCACGTGACGTCGAAAAAGCGTAAGATCTTATTGAATTTTTATACATTGCTCGTAAAACAAGAGACGACAAAAGAACACACTTGCGGTCACGCGACGTATGACTCAAACAATTAAATAGTGTTGTGGCGACATCGTACAAGGCGAGTACAAGGCGCTGCCAACACGCGGTGCGGTGCGGAGCGCGGGGGCGGAGGACCGAGTAGCGGCACTCGCGCGCCGGCAGCCGACAGACGCTCTGAGCACCTTCGTACGGGAAACACGTATCGCTCGCCGCGCGCGCATAACCAGATAGACGCTATTATATCGTACGAATCGTTTCGCCTAACTTGTATTTAACTGTATCGCTTCCATCTTATTGAAGTGAAAACTCAGTCAGGGTCACGTGACTCGTGACGTTCATCGAACGTGACGTTCATCATTCGTTGTCTTCGTCGTTGTGTCAATGTCAATGACATGACACAATCACAATGACACAGACACATTCGCGCTTGCGCGAATGTGTCTGTGTCAGTGTGTCTTCGTTGTCTTCGTCGTTGTGTCACATTCGCGCTTGCGCGAATGTGACACAATCACAATGACACAGACACATTCGCGCTTGCGCGAATGTGTCTGTGTCATTGTCATTGTCATTGTCATTGTCGTTGTGTCGACATGACACAATCACACTGACACAGACACATTCGCGCTTGCGCGAATGTGTCTGTGTCAGTGTGTCTTCGTTGTCTTCGTCGTTGTGTCACATTCGCGCTTGCGCGAATGTGACACAATGACATGACACAATCGTCATTGTCATTATGACGACTGTGGTTATATTTTTGAAGTGAAAACTTAAAAGTGAAAACACAGACACATTCGCGCTTGCGCGAATGTGTCATTGTCATTGTCATTGTCGTTGTGTCGACATGACACAATCACACTGACACAGACACATTCGCGCTTGCGCGAATGTGTCTGTGTCAGTGTGTCTTCGTTGTCTTCGTCGTTGTGTCACATTCGCGCTTGCGCGAATGTTACACAATGACATGACACAATCACAATGACACAGACACATTCGCGCTTGCGCGAATGTGTCTGTGTCATTGTGATTGTCATTGTCATTATGACGACTGTGGTTATATTTTTGAAGTGAAAACTTAAAAGTGAAAACACAAACACAATGACAATGACAATGATTCGCGCTTGCGCGAATGTGTCTGTGTCATTGTGATTGTCATTGTCATTATGACGACTGTGGTTATATTTTTGAAGTGAAAACTTAAAAGTGAAAACACAACGTTAATATTGAAGTTTTCACTTCTGCCGGCACTCCCGGAGTGCTACCATTTTTTTTTTTTTTGGGTGGATAAACAAAAACAGCATTTTCGCATAAACGACGCAATATAAGAAGAAACATTCACTTTTACGAGAATTGAATCGAGCCTGCAAAAATGGACCACGCAATTGCTTCCATGGGGCTATCAGAAGATTTCGGTAATCGACTATGAAATATCACTGTCATTGGAAGAACTGGGTCACTGGAGTTATCTATCATGAACGAATAAACTCTTTTTTTATGTTGATTAACGTTTCATGATAGCTCTATCCATCTGCCTAGATTGCTACGTCAATCACTTCGCAGAGTGGGATATTATAAATGAACGTATGAAATTATATAAAATATATTTTTATGGTCTAATACTAAGACGATTACGTATAGTTTTAGATTATTAGAAAGCAATGAAATAACCTAACTCATAATTTTTCGTGAACCAAACTCACAGTGGTTTATTTGAAGACTTGTAAACGATGTGAAATGGACAATTCCTAGAAGTTTTTGCGTTGAACCAGTTCACCATTTTTTCTTAGCCTTCGTAAAATCCTGAACATTTAATTAACAGACTTGCATCAGATATCTTATCCAGATTAATGTGAGCCGTGGAGTAGGTCACTCTTCTTTGTAAGCTTTTCATTAGGGAGGACCACACTAAGCCGTCAGGGGTCAGATAACGATGGGGTGCTTGTAGTTTAGGATGAATGAGTGTGTTCAACAAAAGGCTTTGAGCTAACTTAACTGTTATATAATACTTTAGTACCTAAATATGTATCTATATATTTTTCGTTTTGCAAAAAGCAAGTAATATTTGATTTTCGTATGGTGGAATAAGAGACTTTATAAACAACTAATTTATAAGTAATTTATACGACATGTTCACCGAGGACGTGCCCCGTCGCATTGCACCGCGTCCATCACACAAAGACAAGGTGTTAAGTCTTAAGTGCTTGTGATTACTCTAGCACCAATATACCTTCAAACTGGTACAAAGAACCTAATACGAGCAGCATTGCTTGGCAAATAGTGAGTAGGAGTAAAGTAGGTACGTCTCGGTTAACCAAAGTAACAGTAGGTATTTTTAAGTTTTAACGATTTGCAGCTCACTGTAGAAAATATATATAATAGCAAGTCTGAATATAGTCGACAAGACAGGTGTTCGAAGTGACTGTTAACACGTAAATTCATTCTCCCATTATTATTCGAGTTTTTGCGGTAAGTGTTCAAGGTCATTGTCAAATATGATTTTATACGGTCTATTGTTATCTGTGCACGTTAAAAAGTCTTTACTAGTAAAGTAGGTATATATATCATAACAATAATAAACAGAAGTGGCTGACAAGCACAAAAAAATACGATTTTATAAATAAACTCTGTTTTTGTCGTAAGAATATGGTGACTTAAAAATATCAGCTACGAAGTAGCACACGGAAGTAAAGACTAGATACGAGTTGTTCAAACTGGAGTCTGGGATCCTTTTTTTTGTTGTTGTCACCATCCCGATTTTTGAGGGAACACGGAAAGGTAGTGTGAGAATGGTGACCGACTCACTAAAAACATCCGCACTGGGGACGAGTCTGGGGTCCTATGGTAACAAGCAAATCTGTCTATAGACTACACAGTTTGTAGAAATTTATATTGTGTACAATTCCAAGCTCATCGCCGCATATTATATTTACACGTGGTATTTTTAGGTGTACATAAATATGGTATAACATAAAGAACTCACGGTTTTATCCAGCAACCAGCTCGCAGGAAATATGAGCGGCACATACGAGATCATATACACCATAGACGTCCACGAAACCAGTGTGCTGTCCACGCCGTAGTAAGCCACAACTATATCGTTGATGATGGTGTACTGAGTCCACTGCATGGAGTTGGAAGCTGAGTACACCACGAAGAGGGCGAGTATCACCCATCGTCGTCTAGTCACCACATAGTTCACTTTGTGCGACCCCACGGTCAGTCCGTCCATCACACTTCCACTAATGGAGTTCCTCGAGCTACCTGATTTCAGGTTGGGCTCCGATGGGAACAGATCGTAGTTACTCTCTAATGTCATTTTTACAAACGCACTGTAGTTCCGACTAAGTTGAACACTCAAGTTTTATTTTAGGCACTAAAGTTCATGTCAAGTTTTATGCACTTTTTAGTTTTTCCACGTTTGAGTCGTGGGCAATAAAGTTTCACGAAAGTTTTTAGCAACCACTGAAGTTTTATAAGGCCACGAAAGTTTTAATGTTATTAGTATTTAGTGAGACGCAAGGGTTTTAATCACTGTTTATATCACAGATGTAGCCTTTCTTCAACTGACGTTATCTTCTATAAATATTGTGTGATATTGTATCAGCCTCTGAAATACCGAAAGCCTATTTTATCATTCATCGAATCATCGTACGATGAAGTTATTGAATTATCAGCGATTTATTAGGGATTTACTCAATCAAATAGTGTATTAGATAAGAATCGCGATAAACTCTTTGCTACGAGACAAATGATAAGGAAATTAAAGCTATTGCTTTGTTCCTAGAATCTTCGCCTTAGTTTTTTTTATAAATATTGTCTCCACATAGTAAAGAATAATTCAACTTATTCACGTTGTACAAAGGAATAAAATACATGTATGTACTACAAAATTACTTAGTAAACACATAAAACACAAAACAAACCCACCTATATTATGAACCACTAAAGGTTTAACTGAACTAATCAATATTCGAATCACAATAAAAAAGTAATAACTTTAATCTAGAACCCGACTTTCTGCAACGTGCATCAATAAAAGTATCAACATAATTATTAAACACGTAAATCCAACCAACAACTGACTACATTTGAGATTCATGACCGCATAGATGTTCGCAATTTTTTGCTGAGATAGAAAATATATTGAGTTCAAAATACTATAAGAAAAAAGCATTTACAGGTGGAGTGAGTGTTGCTGTCTTTTTCTCACTTTAATAAACTACTTTGTTGAGGCTTTGATGTACGGTAACACAGCAGTAAACGTCAAGTCTGAGTCATTTTAAATGAACGACACGTGGTTCAAATATACTAATTACAGCGTTAAATAGCCGATAGGTCATATTTTAGGAAACTGTGTGAGCAGTGTTCTGTTGATCAACAGTTGATCAGGCCAAACGGCCCGACAGCTGTAAAAATCTAGGACAGTTGACAGTAGAAAAATTTACCTTATTATCGTTCAAGTTTGAGAGACTCTTGCCCTTTGCCCTACAGTAGGACGCGCACGAATAAAAAAGACCAACATCAGTCGGTTTTCTTGCAAAATTCAATACACTTAGGGAAAGTTAAGATATAACACAATGTTCACATTATCCCTTATCAGATTATAAACAGAACACAACACGACCCTTCAGCTCCTGTCAAGGGACCCGTCACTACTGACCGGTTACTACACTATGCACTAAAAGCCAGTAACTTAATTAATTGAGAAGTAATTGGTTACTGAATTGTGGTATCTCACGTCAGCAACAGCTGATAACGTCAATGTCATTGGATTATGTTAATATTGACAACGCCCAAACACAGGTGCATTAATAATTTTGTAAAAAAAAATATTCGGACTAAGCACGTTTGCAAAATTAAGTAGGTACATGTTGTAAAATAGTGATTAAATTATGCCAAAAAGGAATTTGCAAAAAAGTTTTAAAAAATCAAGAAGATACTACGTAAAAATACTTCGGTGGATATTTTATAAAAAAAATAAAGTTAATTTTGTAAGTATTCAATTATAATCGACAAAATAAAAAATAATCACAAAAATCTGTTCATAATAGCCAAAAAATATGTACCTACATACAAAAACACAACCAGTCGTAAGAACCTCCTTTTTAAAGTCGGTTAAAGAATATTCTTCAGGAAGTTTCTTAGACGTAGTTAATGACGCGAAATTAATCGTTTAATCTTTCCATGTCTTGGTGGAATAATCCCTGAATATTCCTTGCTCATTTCATCATGTTCACTGAAGGGTTACTTCAAGGTCACCTTATAAAGTACCCAAGGGACGCAGCAAGGTCGTATTGGTTTGTCAATAAATTACTATGTGTACATCTATTTACGTATTAAAATTTTAGTAAAATCTATTATTATCAAATACCTACGTATAGGTAAGTACCTAAACCTGAGTAGTTTTTACGTACCTATCTTACTTTCGACACGATACATTTTAAGACACAATACTAGGAAATATGAATTTTAGATCGGTTACCCAATAAAGATTAGGTAGGTACCTACCTACCTATTTAGCAGTAGGTACCTACATACTAGTCTCACTCAGATCAGCATTTTTCATTTTCCACCAGTTTCCGATTCCCACTTATTTGAGACAGTGAAAAATGTATACTATAGTCGAAAGCTGCCCTTAGAATGTGAGAAAGAGACCTCAAACTTTCCGAATCAACATTTTACACTCAATAATAAAAAGTACAACACCTGGTTATATTATACAAGCAATACTATTCAGTATAACAAGACCAATCCTCAATTCTCACTGAAAAGTACTAAAAGTAAGTAATAGTAACACTCACAAAACACAAACACCGACTGAATTCAACTCATTTCACTAATCATATTCAATTGGCGCTCGATGGTTCGATAAATCTACACCAATAGCATGAGAGAACTTTAAAAACTATGATTACACTATTAAACAGTCTTCTTGTTGGTTTTTCCTAGTTTTTATTTAAATATTTGGTCCCGATAATCCGAGAATAGGTTATGTTATGACGTGGTTGTGACTCAGGGGTTGACAGGTGACGTTTGTACGCGCATGCGTGTAAGACTACCCCATTCTTAGGGAGAGTTTCAAGTAGGTACAGAATGACGCAATAAGTTCGAATAGGTATGTAAGTACAGATTGAATAATACGTAACCGGTTTATATGAATAAGTAGGGTTGAATGAATGGATACTACTACTATAATGTATATACATACATTATATCTACTGTACAACATATCAAAGTGATCCTTGTGATTTTATTGAATAAAGTTTATGTTGAGTTTGAGTAGTGCTAGGGCTTTTTTGACAAAATTTTCCTGGGACGCAAAACTTAATTAAGACTTAAAAGTGGCTTGTTGCAACGCCTACTACAATCAAACTAGCAATATTATTTATACATATACCTACTCACAAAATTATTTATTAAAGTATTTAATAGACCAATTATTTTTTTACAAAAAAAAAACTGCTGACTATTAATTCTGCTAAATTTAGTATTAACAATTTTTTTTCTAAATTTATAAATAAGCCACTTCCTTTCTGTTTTGGGCCTTTTGCATCCAGATCTTCCCTGCATTGCTGTACTAATTTGAAAGGTATGGATTCCAGTGTGTGTTTACAGATGGGCAATCGAATTATCCATCTTGTTCTTCCAATACCAAATTAACTTAGTTTCTAGTTCATTCAATTCACAAAAATATATGATCTCAGCTCAATGACTGTAACGTAGCTAGCTGGAAATGGAAGTGAATATAAAATGGAACTTCATTGGAGGTTTCCATTTGATAAAAGTGCAAAGTGTTTCACTTCCAATGTCATTTGAAATTCCGCGCAGTAAATCATGGTTTCAATTTAATCTCGCATTGAGCTTCACTTTGCTGTTCGCACACTCGTAGGGCTGACGAGTTTATCGATATCGATAGATATTCCACGATTACATAAAAATACCAGTAGGTATATTTAAAATAAGGAAGATTAATTTAATTTCCGGTAAAGACTCGCCTTTATTTTGTAGGATATGTAAAAAGTTTATGAATAAAATATTTAGGCATTTTGTTTATATTCATAAAATTATATCTGAAAAAGTCAACTCGCAAAAATGTCTAATTAAAATCGTATGCAAAGAAAACAACGCGCCCTCATGCAGCACTAATTAGACAAGAAACAGTTTTTTTAACTCTTTTAGGAACTCTTTGGGTGAACTTATTTAAAGTAAAACAACCTTGAGTATCTGAATACTCATCTCAATACTAGTATTAATAAAAGTATCGATAGGATTAAGTAGGTAAGTATCGATAACGGTTACATCTCTATTGCGACCTATTTGTGGTTAGCATGCATTCAATAAAAATATCTGCCGATTGCTCTCATCACTATGAATAGTAGAAAAAATATAATTGGAAGAAAATATTAACAGGCTCATGAAGTGTTACATTTTTCACAGTGGGCTTCAGTCAGTGGCGGATTTACCAATAGGCTAAGTAGGCTGGAGCCTAGGGCGGCAGATTTAGAGGGGCGGCAAATTTAGCCCAAATTTTTTTTTATCTTACAGATAAAAAAAATTATATGTATACACATTACGACCGTAATCCGTTTATAAAAGATTACTAAACGCACTGTAAAATATAGGAACTTATGCGATCATGAATTTTAAAAATATTCCAATAGCGTGTCAATCTTAATTACTATTTAAATTTAGTAACTTTTACCCTAATTATGAAAATTATATTTAACGTGTAATATGTTTCAACTTTAAATATTTATTTTGTACTTGGTACGTATGTATTTGCGTAGTAGTTTTTGGGTTGAGGCGCGGGAAGAGAACAAATGATTTGACCATTCGCTAAGAGTGTCTGGGCGCGAACGCGTCCTAGACCAGGCTCGATAGCTTTTAAAAACAAAGAAATTAATAGTAGGATGAAACCCATTACAAAAGGAGAGGAATATTATAAAAATGAAAGGAAAAATAATTTACGGGCGATCTGAGCGCATGAAGGGGATGGAGGTGAGCTTTTAAGGGTAAAAAAGGGGGCTGCGCTCCAAAAACTACCCTTAAGCCATTACAAACTGCCCAAAATAAAGTTATTAAAGCCCTATTTCACTTTGATAAACTAACACACACACTTACTCTGTACAAGAAAACTAAGTTGCTCAGCCTCAAACAGATATATACACAAAAAATATGCACTCTAATTAAAAAAATTATGTCTGGAGAGACTCGCACACGGACAACTTTTACTAAAAGAACCTACACACACAAATTACGAAATACGCATAAATTTAAGCTTTACGCACCTAGAACAGAATACGGCAAAAGAAATATACTTTACGATGGGACAAAAATATTTAACAATCTTCCAAATGTAATTAAAGAAATAACAAGCATGTATGTCTTCAAAGCTAAATTAAAGTCATATATCTATGAAAACATAGCAGTAGGTGAATAATAAAAAAAATATATATATACTTACATATATGTATACACACATACATTATATACACACTAAAAAAAATTAATAAATAAAAAAAAAAAAAAGTAACTATGATTTTAATACCGGATTTGGCCAGGATGATAAGATATCTACATTGTTCGTGAATATATATATATATTTTTATGTAAGTATATATGTATACCTAAATCACTTAAACGGCAAGCCTATTGTAATCAAATATTGTTTGTGTCAAATCGCAAAGTTGTAGGTAATTAAAAGATCTATAACTTTTGTATACACACTTTTTTCATATAACCTCAAAATTTATGTGAAAAATTCAAAAAACCAAGTTTTTGGTTTTTAATTAATATCTTTTACAATCATTTTTTTTTTACGAAATTTGGTGAAAACTTACCTCTTTATGTCCCAAATACGATGTAATTTATTTGATTAGAAATATTTATTTGTCGCCTTATTTTGAATAAATATCGAAAAAACATCCTAATTTTCAAGCGAAAATGCATCTGTCAAAACATCAGCTTTTCTTCAAAATGTATATTTTTTTTCATGGGGTTCGATTTATGCATTTTTTGAGAAGATTTACTATAGTAACATATTTTTTTTTTCATTATCGGAAAGTAGAGCTGAAAAAAGCTGATATTTTGACGGATGAATTTTCCCTTGAAAATTAGGATGTTTTTTCGGTATTTATTAAAAATAAGGTGAACAAATAAGTATTTCTAATCAAATAAATTACAGCGTATTTGAGACATAAAGAGGTAAGTTTTCACCAAATTTCGTGAAAAAAAAATGTTTGTAAAAGATATTAATTAAAAACCAAAAACTTGGTTTTTTGAATTTTTCACATAAATTTTGAGTTTATATGAAAAAAGTGTGTATACAAAAGTTATAGATCTTTTAATTACCTCCAACTGTGCCATTTGACTTTTTTCCATAGGACTTTTAGTTTTGCCAGGAATCGAGAAAAAACGTTTTTTACCCTTAAAAGCTCACCCCCATCCCTTTCCCGCGCTCAGATCGCCCGTAAATTATTTTTCCTTTCCTTTTTATAATATTCCCCTCCGTTTCTAATGGGTTTCATCCTACTATTATTTTCTTTGTCTTTTTGTTATTTTTCAAGCTATCTACCCCGGACTATAACGGGAAAAAGCCAATGTAATAAGGACGATAGAACACAAATCATAAAGTTGCAATTTCAGAATAAATGTAATTAAAATGATTGTTTTCTAAACTAACGTATTGAATTTCAAAGGTTAATAGGGGCGGCAAAAATTAAATAGCCTACTAGCGGCAAATTTGTAAATCCGCCACTGGCTTCAGTGCAATGTCTTCCAGGGCACGTCTTCTTTGCACTAATTATTAGATTTTAAATTTTCGCATCTTACACATTGTAATCGTATTTATGATTTCAATTTAGTTAATTGCTCTTATCAAAATATCAAAAACAAATAAGAAAATATAAATGAAAAAGAAGGAATAAAATATAAAATCGGCGATCTCATCGCTAAACGAGTGAATTATTATTTATTACGCGTTGACGCTTTCACAACTGCCGATCGTTGCAGCGTCATCGCGCAGTGTGTCTTGAAAAAGCTTACTTTTACGATTGTCACATTTATTACTCTAACTAGAATCACCTAGTATTCAAGACGATTTTAAATGATCCTTGTGATTTTATTGAATATTTGATTGATTGATTACTCGCCCTTCAGAATTCCCTTACTACATGCAGCAAGTCACATGACCTATCATGTGATATGTAGATATAGTGACAGACGTCGTAAATCCAGCACGACTGCACGAGGCGGACGCTGACGGAAGCTTGTGTCAGCGGAAACTGATGGTGGCCGGAGTCTCCGGAGCAGATCTGTACCTCTACTATGAGTTGTCACAGTAAAATCGCCTGACTTTACTACAGTAGTTACGTAAATATTAGTATTACGAATTTTAGTACCCAACTATCCACTAGAGGCGCTGTACAAATCTTCATACATTTTTTTAACTACAGACGCTAGATTATAGTAAATATAGTAGGTATACTCTAATATTCTGTATTATTTGTGCCTTTATATGTATACTTACTTCGATTGATAATAAGCAACGACATTATTTCCTGTACAATCTGTAAATTGATATCTCCGAGGCAATAAAGTGAGCTCAAATAAGTACATGCATGTGCACCACACCGTGACGGCTGTGGGTAAAGATTTATCGTGACGTCTCTTATATCAGTACGTGTGGAAGTGATAATAGACTACTAGCATAGTTTCTTGTTCCCCTAGGGGAGTGATAGGGGAGTCAAGACTCCTGCGCCGATAACGAAAACTGTAAAAACTTAGGCTCTATTTCTCAGGGGGGCAACGACAATAATAAATGTTAACATGTCCCCGTAAGGGGAGCAAACAGGGGAGTAGTATTTAGGTACCTATACTTATAAGTATTCTATTAGTAATTTAGATTTCATACAAACATTTGTTTAGATTAGAACTAAAATATACGGGTATTCAACGAACTATTTTTTGATGCCGTCATAGCTCAGTAGTGGCTCTGCTATAATACCTACATGCTGCGTGTGATGGGTTCGATCCCACCGAGATAGATCGTTTGTGTCTAGTACCCATAGTACAAGCTTTGCTTAGTTTAAGACTAAAGTGGGGTATTTGAAATGTTCGTGAATATTTATTTGGTTACGGAACGGGAAAACTGATTACAACTAATTTAACATATTTTTTCTGATATTCAAAGCTTTTATTTAATTACTTACCTAGTTTATTACTTCAAATAGACATTACATTAGCAGAACATTCTAAAAAACATAAGACGATTAAATAAAATTTAAGTCACTGTTTGACATTACCAAATAGCATATAAGGTATGTATTTAAATAGTTGATTAACGTTATGCAACACTACAGTGTTTTTTCACAACATAAACCTACTGCAGATATTTATTATTTTGTTAAAAATGTCGTATCACAATAAAAAGATTGCAGTCAGTGCATAATTTTCATACTTTCATTCACATGGTCATGTACTGTGACCATCATTTAGATGTTTCATATAATCCGAAGGTCTTACTTCGTTGTTTTTATTTACATACGCTAAAGTAATACCAATGTAAAGTTATTTTAAATATCACTAGAAAGTTTTTTTTACTTACTTACCTATTTGAATGTAATTTTTGTTGTGAGTAAATAAATATTTCGATAAAATCATGTTCTGTATCATGTTACATTGTACTTATTCAATGTATTTAGAGAAAATACGAAAAGATTACAGATTTTTACCACCTAAGTAAAGTTTTTGTAATATATTTGAAACAATCACTGTTATCTATATTATTATTTCTTATCTATTTCTTTAAAAACTGGATATTTTACCATTTAATATACAAATTCAAACGTCATGGAATATATCCCGGTTCTTAAGAAAACTATATTATCAGCGTTGTAGTAGTACATAGGACTTTATTGTTGTCACAAACATGTATATATAGGGTTTATTTTTTGTTTTTAATTGTGTGTATATGTTTTGATCTCATGTGTGTGACACAAAATAAAGTTTTTTTTTCTTTATTTCTTTCTTTCTATTATCGAGGTTCTTTTTAATAATATCCACAAAAACCACAAGAGCTGGTAACCCCACAGATGGCGGGAGGCTTGCGCTATCAGCCTTCTGCACAAATCGTCTCATGCGCATACCTTGCGCCCGCGTCGCATCTTCTCCAACCCGAAAGACATTCTTAACCTTAAATATAACTGTATAAGGACTAAAATCGTGTGTGCTAGTTGTGGTGAATTAAAAAATATATTGTGAAAACTTGTAGAACCTTATAGACATTGAAATAAGGTCAATAATTGTGATAACGATATTTTCGTGAGTCGATATTGTGTTTGAGTGAGTGTTTTATCATGGTATCGTTCATCTCTAGCGAAATGTCCTTGAGTATAATATTTTCATCTACATTTTCTAGGAAAATAGACTTACTGTATTTTCATAACAAAAAACATTTGTTTCGTCAAAAACGTCATTATACTTATGCATTTTAAGAAGTTAGTATAAATAAGACAAACCTAGTTATAATAGGTACTACGTCTTCTCTTTGAACAACGTCTTAGGGCCCTACAACGTGGATCTCTGATCCTCTACTTCTACATCCGTCCATAAGTTAGTTCCACTACTGTTTCTCATAAAAAAAATAACCAGAATTATGTGGTACAGAGTACTACTTAAAAGTGTGCAAAATGAGTTATTTATAACAATAGCATCAATAATTCACCGATTAATAACAAAATCTTATAAGTCATTCCTACGCTCACTTATTTAACCAGCTTATAAAAGAGTCAATTTAAAATACATTTCCAAAAATAACACTTTTAAAACTAATTTCACGACAATATCAAATAACAATAATGTCATTTTACGTAATAATACATATTATTCCGTGTTATATAATGTTTACTCAACAAAACACATAAAACGAAGACAATTCAGCATTTCACTCATCAAATAAACGTTATGAAAGCACACTACGCTTAATTTGTGATAACGGAGTAGTAACTACCAACGTATAGGCTATATTTTCCTCTACAATAAAATATTGAAAAAAGCAGTATAACAAGCACCATGTATAACATACAATAACCAAACACATCATAAGATAAGTGTTTACATTTTTTTAACAATGATTCTCAGAGTCCATTTATATATCTGACAGATAATCAAAATGATTGATTTAATTCAGTGCATTACAAGCTGAAATAGCAGAGGACGTTTTGCTTATTAACTATTTTCGGTTTATTATCCAAAGAGTTGAGGAACGTTTCTTTACTTTTAGTGTGTTCACACATGACTCAAAGTTCCACCAATCAAAGTCTGTCAAAATCACGATAATTTTTCATGAAGCTCCCTGATTGGCTGATGGATACTTTTATGATATATCGCATAGTTTCACCTAAGTATATAACGTTTTTTTACTTTTAGTGTGTTCACACATGACTCAAAGTTCCTCCAATCAAAGTCTGTCAAAATCACGCTAAATATTCATGAAGCTCCCTGATTGGCTGATGGACACTTTTATGATATATCACATAGTTTTACCTATATCTTGGTCTATTATTCTTAGTAAGAACGTAAGTCGACGAACTAATTTGTGCAAACAATGTCACCCTCATAGAGAGCACTTGTTTTATTTGCTGAAACTTTCCACTCTCTCGGTCAGCGTCTATTCAAATAATCTTATCCGGGATTAGATAATGATCTTTGTACTGTGTATTTAATAATATAAATATTCTGGTTCAGTTTTTGAGTCAACTTACTGCGCTATGTATTGGATATGTTGAAATATTGTGACAGGACAGGCGACACAGTTCAATTGGTATAAGCTCTGCCTTCCGTGCTATGGGTTGTAGGTTCCATTTCCAAGCAAGAACAAACATTTGTATGATGGCAATAATATTTGTTCATTGTATGTGTATTACTATGCTTAGTTTGGAACTAAAGCGGGATGTGTGAAATCCGTGAATATTATTATTTGTTAATAGTATTAATTTTTTTGTTGAAGACTCAGTCAGTCCTAAAAACTCTAAAAATAAGAATTAGGTACTTACATTTTTAAGGCATTTCACATTTATTTACAAAATCAGATTTTAGACTGTTTAAATTAAATTTCAGCAAATTTTGATATTCGCAATAAGTAATGGTACTTATTAATTACAGAGTTGATTTTAACGAAGCACAATTAAATTAATTTCGCTAGTTAAATTCTTTGAGTTCCAGTTATATTTAAGTAAGTGCCTATAAAGATTTTAATTTAAGTATTATCTATAAGAATATGTTAATATTATTTTTTGAGCTCTAAATTTTATCTGTTGGATGAAGTTTAGGCCTGATAACAGGTACAAAAGATTTTACACGATCAGAACTCATAGTAGAGAAATGATACCTATGATACAGCCTGCAACCGTGGCTATTGCAACGTAGCTGAAAAAGAACTAAAAGGTATAGTTTTCATTATAAACGGGATATTTTCACGTTCAGTTCGACCAGTGATCATGGCGCATGCAACTGTGCCTAAATATCGTGAAATAATCAAACTCAAAAATCATGGTAAATATCCCGTTTATAATGAAAACTATGTTCAAAACCATGATAGTTTCAAAAACTATAAGGTAGTAAAAACCCCTACATATCTAATAATCTATAATGTAAGTAGTTTAGTATAAGGTACCTACAAACGACTTTGCTCAGTGTACAAAATGGTGTGTACCATCACATTTACATGATAATGAGTGTGTCGTGTGTCCCGTGTTATCATATCTACACCTTGACGTTTGTTTGCATTGACTAGATACAGCTATAATCTTCTAAGAATAGCACACAAACTGTTACACAAGAGACAATATAAAGCCCTTTTTCTTTGAACGATTTTGTATCACATTAACTACGTAAAAAAAGGGAAAAACGTGTAAAGTTTGCCTAATATCTATAATAAATCTAAAACAAATTTTTGTATGAACGAAGAAGCTGTGTTAGATGTGAAATGAATGATGTGCAGTATTTCTTCCAGATAACCTTAAAGTTTATAATTGGTAGAGCTGCACCTACCTAGCTTTTCAAAACACTAAAATAAGGTAAACAATATTATTACTAACTTTAAATACCTACAACATAATATTATGTATGTTGCTACACTATATGGAAATCTCTCTGAAACTCCCGGGTAAGTGGGGTTGAAGTTTACCAAGAAATAACTCCCAAACTGGTAACTTGCGAGCATTACTTATGATGTTTACATTCCTAAAAGTAAACACACAAGTGTTTGCTTTAAAAAACTATGCACAACATTAACTTTACCTATTTTCAGTCACAAAGAGACGACCTTGAAGCGTGACATTTGTTGAGTAATATTGTTAAGTAGTTATTTTATTTTTATAATAACAATAACAACTGTATCGCATTGGTCAGACAAACAAGTAAAAGCCGACTTGAAGCTATCTTCGAGCTAAGTCGATTATTTTAAACCAACTTCAAAAAAGATCCTTATTTTGTCTGTACGTTTTTTATGGTATATAATGCGAATGTTCCACTAATTATAAATCTATTTTGACAATTATTTGTTAAGACGATCATAGTTCAAAGGTTGGCCCATACTTTAACATATACCTATGTATTACATGTAATGTAATTTCGTTTTATTGTAGGTATAATATTATTCAATCATCATCATCATCATGATTGGAGGCAGCCCATATCATTCTACTGCTGGGTATAAGCCTCCTCAAACGCCACTCTTTTCTTTTTTTATAGAATAGGTTAAAATATAGTTACGTAATACTTAGCGAGTGTATGATTAATTAGCTTTAGATATACTGTTGCAGCATCTGATTGAATTAGATGCGGTCACGAAGCTGTGTGAACTATGAACTTATGCATTCGTGAGAAAAAATAATGAAGATTATTCTAATTAAAACTACCGGTAGATTATATTTTAAAACGATAAAAGAAATAATATTATCTAATGGAAGCCGGATGTCGGAAGGCGACGGTGGCGTCGGCTGAAAAGGCGTTGGAAGGATGACCTGGACGCCCAGGAAAAAGATTGGTGGAATGTCACCAAAGACTGGGATAAGTGGAAGGCTTTGGGGGAGACCTTTGCCTAGCAGTGGGAAAAAAAGGAGTAAACTAGCTGAACTGAATTACTAAGAACTTTTTGTATAAATTATTCTTAATTATATTTCGGTTATAATTTGTATTTAAACCGAAGAAACACACAAACAAACCTTCTTAGAGAAGTGCTCAGCTACTAACGACTAAGATGGTTTATTGTTGAATATAATGCAATTAGCATACATTTCGTTCAAGCTGAGAATTTTATCAAAGCTAAATCAAGAATTGCGTATACTGGGCTGAAATTATTTCTGTATTGTACATGTGAACTCAAGGCCTAAATGTTACTTTCAATTACTTAAAATTTTGGGTGTTTTGTACACCTGTGTAACAAGATATATTTGTTACTCTGTAAACACGAACGTAAACGTGCAAAATGGGTAATCTGAACTTCTATAAACTTTTTCAATTAATACTTTTATCGCTCAACTTTTTACATTTTGAAAACTGGCCGGAGTTTTTTATTATATTGGACTTAATTAAAATTAGATCTATAGTTTCCGATTAAACTCGAAACTGAGTTATGTAGGTCTGTTGTTTTTCATTATCATCGCAGGCAGCTTGTAATATACTGCTGTCGGCCTATCCTAGTCTCTCACAGCCTGCCAGGTTATAAATCACGTTCAGTTTCTATGTTAATTCATCGGTATTCTGTGGCATTTCTTGCGGACTGATGCGACTGTGACGTTATTATTGATAGGATTTCATATAGCCGTTATATCAGTCCACAATAAATGCCACAGAATACGGATGAAAACGACAGAAACTGAACGTGATTTAAATCTTGGCAGGTTTTGAGAAGCTAGGATAGGCTTGCAGGATATAAGTCTCATCTTAACGCCTCTTACCTAAATTGAAGCTTCTGCTGTTAAAACAATTCCAATTAAAACAAATAACAAACTCAAAAATGTATTCCGACTGTAGTCGAGTTTGTGAAATAGTGTCAACGAAATTTCGACCTTGTATTATTGGCACAGCAGCTGACGCCAAACCAAAAACGAAACGCCAAAAAACCCTAATACAACAATAGATAGGTTTAAATAACACAAGCTCTGCTTAGCTTGGTCCTAGATGATGTTGTGCGGATTGTCCAGCATATTACTACTATTCGTGAAAACCTTTAATTGGCTGATCCGGTTCTTAGTTTGTAACTATATTAAGTGTCAAGCTGTCGGTTTTCTTTAAATAAATAAAAAAAAAATACATTTATACCAAAACAGATTATCAGTATATTCGTAGCAAAACCCATAAATATATATCTTAGAGACGAATATTTAGACGTATCACTTGAAGGATTCTGGTGTGATGGGAGGCAGGTCGTGTATGCCGCTCCGGCTGACTGCCTTCACCTTGAAGTTCGGAAGGTTGATGAGGAGCCGCTGGTGGATCTCATGAATGCACATCTTTAGGACCTCATAAGCTTGTTCTTCGGTTAGAGCTGAAACATAACAACAGCTTTATGATAGACGGACGGACAAAGTCGCAACATAAGAGCTCCCAAAATCGATGTTTTGGAATTGATTTCTTTATTAGTACCTAAGAGATCAGCTTGATTATTAAAATATCAACTTGATTAGTAAATGCGATGAAGTACCTACTGCATTACTTTTGGACTACTGCAAACATTTTAAATAAATAGGTTATAAAGGAAAATAGTTATTAGAAAACAGGATTAATAAAAACTTATTGATATAGCACATTGATCCGGTCGTAAGTGATCCGGCACTCCTTTAATTTCTTTTATATTTATAAATACCGCGAAATAAGGACGTATTAGACGAGCAAAATAAAACATTTTAAAGTTTTCTTTCGAGATTAGCTAACAAATATACTTACAACTCTTATAAAACCGGTCTAATATACCCAGGCTGAGAAGACCGCCGAAGCCGTGGGTAGCGAACGGGACCTTGATGCAAGCAGCCAGGATATCCACGGAGTACAACTGGCAACCCTCATTGTCATCGTAGCCAGCGACGAGCATGTTCAATATGGATGGAGACTGTAATAAATATGTCACACTTACGGCCGGTTTCTGGAAACCCAAATTACGATTGATCCGAGTTTGACTCATAGTAATTATTAGATTTTTTCGTTGATCATCGTTCGAGAAACCGGCCGTTAGCGGTCTATCACACTATCATATTGAAGCCGTCTGATGACGTAAGATGGCGTCTTTAGACTAGAAACAGCTCCACAAAATATTTTCCAAAAAAATAGTTTTTGTTTACCATTATAATTATAATACTTCAAATATGAAGTGAGTGTTATTAGTGAAATATTCTTCCAGGATGGGACGTTAAATAATATATGAATACATTTTAGATATTGGTAAATGATCCTGAACTCTGAGAAATATAAATATAATAAGGTATTCATTCCAGTAGTTTTTTTTTAACTCCTTGTAATACGAATAACTTTTAAACAACCCGATACTTAATGCTATTAAACTTTGGTTAAGTTTTATAATGAAAAGTTAAAGAAAGAACACAAAACTTTTCTTAACTGGAAAAATATCTTTGAAAACAAACTTCGCTCAAGTTGCCGTAATAATGGTATTTTCATCGACAAATTTTCCAAGTATCATTTGACGACGCCGCAGCCGAGACAGAAAAAATCTTATTTGCATTCCAATCTCCGGATATCATTTATTAAACGATAAAATATTTAAGGACTTTGTGCCAGTTTTTTCTAACATGAGACTTTGTTACCTTTATATGCATAAAACCTCAGAAATGACGTATAAAAGCGTATGAATTGCAACTGCGTTTAACAATTTCTTCGTACAAAAACCGAATTAGCTGGTAGTTTCATTCAAAAAAAAAACTTAACTACTTAATTGCAACAGCACACTATTTTATACACTATACAACACATTACAATGGGCACACTTATAAACATTGACGAGATTTGCAATTCCATAGATGTAGTATCGTCGGCTACTAGCTATGAATGCAGTCCGGAAAACAGCATCTCCTACTTATCCAAGTCTAAAGCTCAACTTAATATAATAACACAAAATATAAGGAGCATATCTAAAAACTTCTGCAACTTCGTCACTACTCTTCAACGAATAAATATTCCTCAAGATGTTATAGTGCTCACTGAGTGTAGACTTTCGAATAATATTACTTTACCGACACTAAAAGGCTTTGAAAGCACTTGTACAACAAACAACCCTATTCAAAATGACGGGGTAGCTGTTTATATAAGGAATGGCTTGAGCTCACAAACCTATGAGCCACAGTTTACAGGAGCCAATTGCATCGTCAGCATAATAAATAAAATGATTGCCATAATATCTATTTATCGTTCACCATCTTATACCAAAGTAGACTCATTCCTTAACTCTCTCAACACAGTATTATCCTCCGTTTCCTCTTACAAAAACGTAGTTGTCGTTGGAGATATAAATTTGAACATAGTGCCGGAATCACTGGATACAAATTCAGAAATGTATTTAGAACTTACGGCTTTTCATGGCCTTCTTCCGACACATAACTTCCCCACCAGACTATCAAACTGCCTAGATCATTTCCTTTTGAAAACCAAATACGACGCAACAACTCTCGTAATTAAAAGTTCAGTTACAGATCACAACGCGGTTTTGCTTTCAATTGATAAACTCTACGTCACCCCACATACACAACAAACTATGAAAATTAACCATATTGGTGTCGCAAAAGATCTATCTCAGGCGGACTTTTCTTCTATATACAATAGTAAAAACGTTCATACATCGACTGAGGTATTTATTGACATAATCTCTACGATCATTCGAAACAACACCAGTTATATCCATCGCTCATTACGAAATACACCAATGAAACCCTGGATTACTACAGGCCTTTTGCGCTGTATGCGACATCGCGATAATCTCCATACCAAACTTCGTAAAGCTCCACTTAACATAACACTGAATGAAATTTATAAAAAATATAGAAACTTCTGTAATAACCTACTTAAAAAACTAAAACAGACATACGAAAGAGCCCAATTACTTAAAGCTGGAAAAGACATAAAGATGACATGGAAAGCTATAGCAAATATAACTAACTACAAAACCAAAAAAACACTATCTGAAGACCTAATAACCGACGTTGACAATCCAAATGACGCAGCAAATGCCGTAAATGATTTTTTTGTAGGTATTGGCAGATCCATTGCGGAAAAAAACAAATCTTTTTGCCAAGGTAATAGTACCAACAGCGTCAACACAGCCAACTCGTTCGCGCTGTTCGAAACAAATGAAGTGGAGGTGTTATCTGTAATTGACTCTATGAAAGCGACGAATACAGTCGGCTGGGACAATATTTCGACACGTATAATCAAAGATAATAAAAAGCATATTGTTATTCCCTTGACATACATTTGCAACCTTGCCTTTGAAACCGGTACTTTCCCTGATGCATTCAAAAACTCAATAATTTTACCTATACATAAATCTGGAGACAAAAAATCAAAAAACAATTACAGACCTATATCCATACTTCCAAACCTTTCAAAAGTTTTAGAAAAAATTTTAAACAAAAGACTGGTAAACTTTTTTGAAAAATACGCTCTTTTCTCTGACAACCAGTATGGTTTCAGAGTAGGGAAATCGACATCTCAAGCTGTTACAGAACTCAATGACTACGTTGTCCGGGCATTAGATGATGGACAAAAATGCTTGGCAATTTTCTTAGATCTTGCTAAAGCCTTTGATACGGTGTCGATTCCCCTGCTACTAGATAAGATGGAGCGTATGGGTATTCGTGGCAATGAATTGCAATTAATAAAAAGCTACCTTAGCAATAGAACGCAGTCTGTAAAAATTGGTAAATACATTAGCAAGGAGCTTCCTATTAATTATGGTGTACCGCAGGGAAGCATACTCGGTCCTACACTCTTTTTAGTCTATTTTAACGACATATGCAACTTGAAGATCAATAATGGTAAGCTTATTGCTTTTGCTGACGATACAGCTTTGGTGTTTTCGGGTGCAACGTGGAAAAGTGTATTTAGGGTAGCTCAAGATAACTTTAACTTAGTAACTTTAGCATTACAAAATAATCTACTCTCTCTAAACACTGCTAAAACTAATATTATACCATTCTCTTTAAGGAATAAAAACTTACCTGATAAGAACAACGTTATAAAAGCGCACACACCGAAGTGTCTTATTGAACAAGAAACTGCAATAAACTGTACTTGTTTGGCACTAGACTCTTGCAAATCTACTAAATACCTCGGTGTAACTATTGATTCACAATTGAGCTATACCACCCACATTAGTAACTTGACATCTAAGTTAAGAAAACTAATTGCTGTTTTTAAAAATATCCGCCATGCGGCAACAAAATTAATTTTAAAAACTATATACTATGCCTTAGGCCAATCCCTTCTCACATACTGCATTTCAGCTTGGGGAGGGTCCTATAAAACGCATATGATAGCACTGGAACGAGCCCAGAGAGCAATCCTCAAGGTCGCACATTCTCGTCCGTATCGTTACCCGACGCATCAGCTCTACCAGGAATGTGAAATCTTGACAGTGAGGCAACTATTTATAAGACAAGTTCTCTTAGATAGAAAACTTGCCTCTACTTCCAACAATAAGGAACCCATTAAATCGAGGCGTAAAACAAAAGGTATATCTAGCATAGCTTGTAAAACTTCCTTTGCACATAAACACACAAACTTTCTCTGTAACCATCTATGTAAAAAGTTCATCAAATTAATATCTATTGATGAACTAAACAACACAGAATGTAAGGATAAAATTACTCAGTGTCTCCTACAAATGGACTATGACACAACAGAAAAACTACTCTCCGTTGTAAGTTAAAATTCCACCCAATCCTATCCATAACACTCATACATATTAATGTGAATGTAGTACAGATTGCTATCCTGTACTTTACTACCGTTTTTTTATTTTAATTTTTGCTTTTGTAATAGTATAATGTAGTAAGTTATAGCATAATTATATATATAAATAGATAATAGTTAGTTTACTAAGTGTTGGTCTGTATAAAGCTTTGCACACACCATGAATATAACTATGTGACCCCACATGTACGACTGCTGCTGGATGCCACTCGGTATGCTATCTTACAGGCTTTGGCTTAGTTTAGATACCGAGAGGGTAACTAACACGTAGTAATGTCCCTAAGTGTTTGCTATCAGTCCGAAATTATTTTTACATTTTCTTTAACAATTTAAAACATGTATACTTAATATTTAGTGTATCGATGCCGGAAGGTTGACCTGGTGTCCCATCAAACAGGTTTTATTTCTAAACCTTTTTGGGCACCAGCTCTCTTATCTACCATCCTAATCTTTAATTAGATTTAAGGTAAACCACTGTATTAGCTTAACATTAAAATAAGTGAGAGAAATAAATAAATAAATAAAATAAAAATAAATTTAAAAATAAAATTATAATAATTCATACAATTCTGCCATAGACCGAGATTAATTAGATATAAAGAGAGCAATTAGCATAGCACTGGCTGTAATCTAATGCGAATGAAAGTGTTACAAAAAACTTATAAATAAATGAAAATGAGAGCGTTTCGCATACTTACCAACTGCTTACTGCAACAGTAATAAGAATTATTCTTAATTCAGTGATAAATGTTTTGATTGAAAGATATATACATTTTTCATATATTTCTTAGTACGTTTTTGATTAAAATTTCAATTAGCCTCCATATTAATTCATATAATATTTTTTTAATAGCAAAAAGAACATTAAAAACTTGAACTTATCAACGCAAAGTTACGTTATATCTAATTATAACTAATTATATATAAACTAATATTACGTTTCTGCAACCTTAAAATACGCATTAAAAGATTTTGCGTGCGTTATTTTAATAAGATTTATGCAATAGAAAAAGTTTTGACATCTGACTAACCTTTTAAGGCAAACAAGATATTGATTGCAAAATGGTTACTATAATACGATAAATATCCAGCTTAACATCATAAACAAACATTGCGATAAAAAATTAAGTGAAATGCTTGCCAACTTTTCGTTTCGGAACGTTTACGTTTCGAAAGAAAATTAAGCAACAAATATTATCTGTGCATCACAATATTCTTCAAGTATTCTTTTTATTCACTTAACCTGCGACGCGGAGTTCGCGGGTTCGATTCCCGCCTTGGGATAAACGTTTGTACGATCTGCAAATATTTATTCCGGGTGTTCTGGGTATTTTATATGTAGGTATAATAAAAAAATTTTTTTTTTTTTTTTTTTTTTTTTTTTTTTTTTTTTTTTTTTTTTTTTTTTTTTTTTTTTTTTTTTTTTTTTTTTTTTTTTTTTTTTCGGTTACCGGTGTCAACACGACAACATCACTTGTCATTGCTCCATCCAAAATAAATTAAAATCGCTGGGAAATACCTCAAAAACGAAGTGAAATCAGTTAGCAACGTTGAAAGTGAGCGTGTATAAAGTGGAATAAACTATCATCAAGTCGAAACATCCAAAGTTTCTTCGCTTTATTGGAAAAGCATAATCCATTTTGAGGTTATACTAGATGAAAGTGAGTGAAGCTAGCTACAAACCAGTGAGTTATACCAACCTGACAAACAACAAAAGTTTGGGAACTACTGTCAGCGCTGACGTTTATGTCACTTGTCACAACATTTGAGTTGCCAGTTCACAATATCAATACTAGGGTTACCAACAGCAGGAATTTACCCCAAAATTATGGAAAATCAGATGGAAATACTTCTAACAAAAATCAAAGAACAAATGTCGATGCAAACTAAAGAAATAACAGAATCTGTAACTAAAAGCGTTATGGAGAGCATGGATGAAAAATTAGCCGCTGTTTTAGAGGAAAATAAAACCTTAAAAACAAAAGTCGAAACAATGCAAAATAAAATTAGTTTTTTAGAAGATGAAAAAAGAAGAAACAATTTAATCTTTTTTGGAATGAGCGAAGAGGAACAAGGAGGTTCAGTGATAGACTACATAAAACAAGTTATAGAAAAAGAAACAAACATAACTATCGAGCCCTACGAAATAAACAGAGCTCAAAGATTGGGACCGAAGACCAAAAAAGCACGTCCACTTTTGGTAAGTTTCACTTCTTTGTGGAAAAGGAACATAATCCTGAGAAATAAGAAGAAAGTAAGTGGAGGAATCTACATCAAAGAGGATTTCTCAAAGGAAGTGCTGGAGAAAAGGAAGGAATTGATTCCGCAATTGATCGAAGAACGTGAAAAAGGCAAGATTGCTTACATTAAAAAAGACAAACTAATTGTCCTTGACACTAAAGAAAAAACAAATGTAAAAAGGAAAAGAGAGCAAGTGGAATCTCCAAGCAAATCACCTGGCCAAGCTGGTACTTCAGCTCCTATGAAAATAAATAAAACAAATATGTTCAACTACATTACCAGAGGTAGATCGACGTCACTTTCGGAATCAAAAAACTATTAGGCATCGGCAACAGGAAAACAAACAATAAAACAAATCAAAAAGAACAAACCACTAGAACTAAACAAAGCACCCCAAGCCGGCCAGTCACCGTGGGGGAAGAAGACTACTACCTTCCAACTACACAAATAACACAAAACTGTATGGGAACCTTTGAGGAACCAAATAAAACTCTATGCTACATAGCAACGTTTAATACACTCTCTTTGAGAACTGAAGAAAGTTTAAAAGAATTAATGGTTTCACTAGAAAATGTAAAATGGACCATCATTGGTCTTAGCGAGGTGCGAAGACTAGGAGAGAAGATCGAAGAATACGACAACTATATCTTTTACCATAAAGGCGAAACTCCAGGAAAGCACGGTGTCGGGTTCCTTATCAAAAAGGATATACAAGACCATATTGAGGAAATAATAGGCGTATCCGAACGCCTTGCAATACTTAACTTGTCACTGGGTAAGGAAAAATGGTCAGTCGTCCAAATCTACTCGCCTACAGAACAATCAAGTACTGCAGAAATCGATACCTTTTATTCTACACTCAATACCGCTATACAAAACCACGCACATAAAAACCTAATTGTAATGGGAGACTACAATGCGCAAATCGGCGAAAGAAGGAAAGGAGAAGACTTGATATTGGGTCCACACTGCTTCGGGAAACGAACAAGAAACGGTGAAAAACTAATCACACTAGCCTACGAGAACAACTTAAAGATACTTAATACTCAATTCCAAGGACGTAAACAAAATAGATGGACATGGCTATCTCCCGGAGGGCTTTACAAAAACGAAATAGACTACATATTGACAAACAGAAGTAGCTTATTCGAAGACTGCAGAGTAATTAAAAATTTAAATTTTAACAGCAATCATAGAATGGTCAGAGCAAATTTAAAGTTGAACAACATTCTCAAACGCAGACCATTCAAAGCAAAATCCTATGCTACAAAAGAAAGGATGCCGTCCACCGAAGTAATAACACAACTCACAAACTTAACAGATACGGTCAAAGATCATAATACACAAGAAAAATACGACAAATTCTGCCAACTGTTAACCACACCTACCACGATAAAAACGAGAGATTGCAAAGACAACATGTCTATGACAACACTAGAACTATTAGATAAAAGGGCTGAGTTATTAAAGGTAAAAAACAAGACAAAAGCTACCAGAAAAGAAATATCTTACACAAGTAAACAATTAAAAAAACACATGAAGAAAGACAAACAAACACACAGAATGAAAACTTTTGAAAGCCATATAGCCAAAACAGGTGGCATTAAGAAAGCTTTGCGAAACCTAAAAGACAAAAAAGAGTGGATACCAAGACTAAAAAATAGTTCCGGAAAAGAGACGATCAAAAGACCAGACATACTAGCCACAGCAACAAACTTCTACCGAGACTTGTTTTCAAAACAGAATAATATGCAACCTACAATCCTGGAAGGAAACTTAGAAGTGCCAGAAATATTGCAAAGAGAGGTTGAGAAAGCTATTGAAACTCAAAAAAAGGATAAATCTCCTGGCCCAGACAACATTAGCAACGAATATCTTATAGCGTGCAAAGAAGTAGTAGTTCCTGTACTAACGCATATATTCAACGAAGTCGTAACAAGCGAGTATATCCCTAAGCAGTGGTTAACATCGACTATAACACTAATACATAAAAAAGGCGATAAAAACGATGTAAACAACTACAGGCCGATCAGTCTTATGTCGAATATATACAAAATTTTCGCTAAAATAATCCTTAACCGAATAACAAAGAATCTAGACGCGAATCAACCAAAAGAACAAGCTGGGTTTAGAAGTGGCTACTCTACTCTGGATCATATACATGTAGTAAAGCAAGTTATAGAGAAAAGTAAAGAATATAATATACCATTCTACTGTTGTTTCGTGGACTACAGCAAAGCTTTCGACTCCCTAGAACATGAATCCATCTGGCAAGCTCTTAAAAACCAAGGAATTGATATTAAATATATAAGACTCATAAAGAACATCTACCAAAAAAGCACTGCAAAAATAAAACTTGAAAAAGTAGGCAAGGAAATAAAGATAGAAAGAGGAGTTCGTCAGGGAGACCCTCTGTCCCCAAAACTATTTTCGGCTGTTCTAGAAGAAATTTTTCGTCTAATGAATTGGAATAAATATGGTCTGAATATTAGCGGCGAAAAGCTAACCCACTTAAGATTTGCGGATGACTTAATAATATTTTCTTCAAATAGAGTAGAATTAACAAGTATGTTAAATGACATAGATACAGAAAGTCGTAAAGTCGGTTTGGTCATGAATACTTCTAAAACGAAGGCCATGACAAATAGTACAGAAGAACCAATAATAATAAACAATAAAACAATTGAGTATGTCCAACAGTACACTTATCTCGGCCAGGTTATCTCACCAACAGACCAAACTACAAAAGAAATAGAAACAAGAATAGGTAACGCCTGGAATAGATACTGGACTTTCCGAGAAATCATGAAAAATAAGGAAACTAGCTTGTCCATAAAAAGGAAACTTTACAATACGTGTGTGCTTCCAGTACTAACTTATGGATGCCAAACATGGGCCCTCACCAAAGTCCAAACAAAAAAACTAGAAGTCTGCCAGAAATCTATGGAAAGGAGCATGCTGAGTATTAGAAAATCTGATAGAGTAAGAAACCAAGACATAAGCAAACTAACCAAAATAGAAAAAGTGACATACACTATTCGAAAAAATAAATGGAGATGGGCAGGGCACACTCAACGAGGCTCTGAAAAATGGAGCAAAACAATTACGGATTGGTACCCACGTAACAGAAAAAGGAATCGCGGTAGACCATTCATGAGATGGGCGGACGAAATAAAGGCAGTTGCTGGAAACATATGGCCTAGAACAGCTAGAGTAAGAGGAGAGTGGAAAGCGTTGGAAGAGGCCTTTGTCAAATTAGGGCAAACAGATGCAGCGGAAAAACTATTATAAACTTAATATATTGTGTAAACCTATCCTAATGTAATTCTTGTATCTGAATAAAGGCTATTATTATTATTATTATTATATAATAAAAAAATATCTATCTATGTAATGTATTGTTCTAAATGTGTCATTCTTCTAGTACCCATAACACAAGCTCTGCTTAGCTTGTGGTTAGATGATGTTGTGTGGATTGTCCAGCATTATTTATTCATTTTAATCATAGTTAGTTATGAAACATACTATCTTAAGCTTATTCAGGACTTACACCTCCTCTAAAGCTGTCAGCTAGATTTTTCCTCGTAAAATGCACAGCTGATGCTGTGTTCAACCGATACTTGTTCCTCATTTTGTAGAGCTGAACGTTTTTGGACACGAACTGAGAGAACTGGATCGCCTCCCCGGCGTCACCCACCACGCCCATTAGAAGTGTATCGGCGATCTCGTGCAACTTGTTTTCATCTGAAATATATAATACATACCTATATTTATATATCACCAAAATAGCTCTTAAAATCTTAACATTTTTTTTTTTTTTTTTTTTTTTTTTTTTTTTTTTTTTATGCTAAAATGGGTGTGCTCTTGACCTCGAAACTCACACGAGTGCAAGGATGAGGTCTACGATGGAGCGAGCCCACCCAGAAGGTGCCTATTAACTCTTTTTTTGAAAACAGCGGGGTCGTAGTTAAGTGGAAATACAGACGCTGGAAGCTGATTCCAAATTTTTGCAGTGCGCATAATAAAAGAACTTTGAAAGCGCTTAGTTCTAATAAGTGGAATATCAACCAAGTGAGGATGATAGTCAGCTGTGCGTCTGAAGTCCCTGTAAAAGAACGGTGAAGGCGGAATAAGGTCGTGAAGCTCCTGGGCACACTCACCGTGGTACAGTTTGTAGAAGACCGACAAACTCGCTACCTCACGACGATGGCTCAGACTGTCGAGTCTTGCTTTGGCAAGAAAGTCTTCCCCTATGAGCCTCTTGGCTCTGCGCTCCACCGAGTCAAGTGCAGCAAGTTGATACTTAGCTGATCCATCCCAAAGGTGGCTGCAATACTCCATACAGGATCGAACTTGAGCTTTATACAAAGTCAAAAGTTGACCAGGCGTGAAATATCGCTTGACCTTCATTAGGATGCCCAGCTTTTTGGCCGCAGTTTGTGCTTTAGACTCGATGGAGGTGCCAAAGTTGAGGCTAGCCGTCAACTCTATGCCAAGAAGGGTGAGGTGGTCGGTTACTTCAACCGATAAACCTTGGAAGGTGGGTGCCAGGTCAAATCGACGCTTTTTCGCCGAAAAAAGACATGCCTGAGTTTTGTTGGCATTGAAACAGACTCTATTAGCGTCACCCCATTGGGAAACGAGACTAAGAGTCTGATTCGTCCGCTCAACCATGGCCTCTCTTAGGGAACATACCTCCAGATTGGTGGATCGTGCGCTAGATATATATCTCTCAGTGACAGTACTGTCATCTGCATACCCAAAAATGCCCAGCTGAAGCAGGTCATTAATGTGTAGCAGGAATAGAGTCGCAGAGAGAACAGACCCTTGAGGAACACCGGCGTTGATGGCAATATAGTCTGAGGAGCAGCCATCAACTACCACTCTGATGGATCGTTCGCTCAAGAAGTCGGATATCCAGGCACAAAGTTCAGGAGGTAAACCGTACGCAGGAAGCTTATTTAGCAGGCTTGCGTGCCAAACCCGGTCAAAAGCCTTTGAGACGTCAAGAGAAACAGCGATTGCCTCTCCATGTTTCTCAATGGCTTCACCCCACAGATGCGTGACGTACACAAGAAGATCGCCAGTGGACCGACCTCGGCGGAAACCGTATTGATGGTCACTGAGCAGGTCATTAGCTTCAAGGTACGTCAGCAACTTGTTATTAAGTACTCTCTCCATAACCTTGCTGATTATGGAGGTGATGGAGATGGGTCGGTAGTTGGCCGGGTCGGCTCGACTTCCCTTCTTGGGAACTGGCTGCACGTTGGCAATCTTCCAGGACTTTGGTACGGTCTTTTTTTCCAAGGAGAGGCGAAACAGGCATGTCAGCACAGAAGACAACTCAGGAGCACAGCGTTTAAGCACTCGCGCCGGAATACCGTCAGGACCACTGGCTTTATTCACGTCTAGACTAAAAAGTGCTCTACGTACTTCTTTGGCATGTATGCTCAACGACTGCATTGAGGTGCCACAATGAGGGATGGTTGGAGGTTGGGTAGAGCAGGAGTCCAAACGGGAATTGCTCGCAAATAGATCGGCAAATAGATTTGCTTTTTCTATTGCGGTGTGGGCCAGAGATCCGTCCGGCTTCAGAAGCTGAGGTAGTGTGGAACGACAGAAGTTACCTTCGACCGATTTTGCCAGAGACCAGAACTGCTTACTTCCTGGAGGGTGTGTTGCTAGTTTAGCTCCGATGCGTCCAATATGAACGAACCGAGCCCTGCACATAACCCTTTTACAAGCCTTGGCAGCAGTATTGAAGAGACGCTTCTTTTCACGGACCTTCCGAGGTCTTGCTTTGCAGGCGCGGGCTTTCACCCAAGCTTGATAGGCAGCTTGTTTACGCGACTCGGCTCGAGCACAATCAGCGCTGAACCATGGTCTAGCTTTGCCACCAAGTGAGATGTCAGAGAATGGAATAAAATACTCCATTCCCTGGAGAATCACGTCCGCAACCGCATCTGCGCAACTGCTCGGATCTTTGGAAGAGAAGCATACCTGCCGCCAAGGGTAAGATGCAAAGAAGTGCCGCATCTCGTCCCAATTCGCTGACTCGTATCGCCAGACTCTCCTTGTGCCTTTAGGGCTATCATCTGGAGGAGAGTAGATCGATACGGATTTTACCACGCAGTGATCAGACGAACCCAATGGAGCAGAAACCGCAATTGAGTGTCTTGCAGGATCCGTAGTCAGGAAGAGATCCAAGCAGTTTGATCTATGGCCATCTTGGTCTGGTATACGTGTAGCTTGGCTGACCAATTGGGTGAGATCTAGCGATAAAGCAAAGTTACGCGTCTCTCGTCCCGCATGGTCAGTCACCTGGTATGGGAACAACCACTCAGCATGGTGGGCATTAAAGTCCCCCAGGAATACAAGCTCCGCAGTCGGATACCGTTGTTGGGCTAAGTCTGCCATTTCAGTGAGATGTGTGAAGAGCCTGGTTGTCTCCTGGTCACCGTCATGAGACCGGTAGACACAGGTATAGAGAGTCTTCTCAGTGCCAGTATCCACCAGAAGACAGACTGTTGGAAGACCAATAGACCATAGATTTTGCATTGATTCATTGGCCACAGCTCACGCTTTTCCAGGAAACAGGGCCTCACATTTAACTGTGCTACATATAAGTGACAATAAACATATTTCTATTTCTATTTAGATAACCTTAATAAAAATGTAATTAGTATGCCAATGTATAATATGGTGAAATGTGTGTAATCTGTGTTTTTTAAAGACTACTGAAGTAAACCATTTCATTTCAGGTATTTCTATTTTTTTTTTTTTTTTACTTGATTCTCTACATAAACATTTTAGTCTACACTCGAGAGCAATGAATCCGGGTCACTTAAAGAATGTTAAAAATCTCGGAAACTAAAAATGATAGGTTAATGCAATAAATTGTATTTAATAGACAATGTAATACTCCTTAAATGAAAGTAAAAAAAATATGAGTCACCATACATTTTATTAACACAAAATTACATAAAGAAAAAAACTGCTGATCTCTCCTTAAAACAAAAATAGGAAACATGAAATTTTTGAACTTTATTACGATTTTCTTGAATTTTAATACTTCTTTAATACTTAAATAATAATAATAATAGTTGCACAATAACCATAATAATCAAAAATGTTAATATTATATAATGTTTACAAAATAGAAAATATTAAATATGTAGAATAACAGTTTGTAACAAAAATAATATTATATACTAAATAGATAATAATATATATGTAGAATAAATGTAGTATAATGCAAAAGGAAAGTATAATATTCAATGTAAACCTAAATAGAGAATTAAATGAGTACTCCATATCAGGAGCATAGACGTAAACGTAAGAAATGAAATAACAAATGTAATAAATTAAATAAACAAATGGTATAGGCGCATTGGCCTATAGAACATGTAATAGAAAAAAAAAAAAAAAAAAAAAAAAAAAAAAATACTATACTTCGTATTGCCTCCTCGTGCTTCCATTACTGCGTTTACGCGGTTTGGCATGCTGTACACCAAGTTCCTTATACGATTTTGGGGAATATTCTCCCATTCCTCTGTGAGAGCAATTTTGAGCTCACGAAGCGTGATTGGGGGAGGGTTTCGTTGTTTTACGCATCTGCCTAGCTCGTCCCAAGCATGCTCGATCGGGTTGATATCCGGGCTGCGCGCTGGCCACTCCATACGAGTAATGTTCATCTCTTGAAGGTAGTCATTCACAATCCTACCTGTATGAGGTCGGGCATTGTCATGCATAAATATAGCATCCTCACCTAAATTGACCATAAATGGACCAACGTGATCATTGAGGATTTCTTCCACATATCTTACGCTAGTTAAAGAGCCGTTTTCTATGATCACCAGCTCTGTGCGACTTTCAGAAGAAATTCCGGCCCACACAAGTACAGACCCACCACCGTAGGCTACTTTTTCTTCGATGCATGCTTGCTTGAATCTTTCCCCTGGTCTTCGATACACTCTGTGTCTTCCATCGTGCTTGTAGAGCATAAATTTTGATTCGTCGGAGAACATAACTTTTGACCAATCTTCAATACTCCAATTTACGTGGCTCTGGGCATATCTTAGTCTCGAAATACGATGCCCACGCTCCAGTTTAGGGCCGTTTGCAGGTCTAAGGGGTTTTAAGTTAGATTCAGCAAGCCGACGTGTTACTGTCCATGCACTTGGGTTACTTCCTCCGAGGCGTCGAAACTGATTGGTGAGTTCAGTTCCTGTGAGAAAGCGATTTCGAAGCATGGTGTTCACCAAGTATCGGTCTTCTCGTGCTGTGGTACACCTGGTTCTGCCCGTTCCTGGTCTGCGTAGGTTAGAACCAGTTTCTTCGTAACGTCGGAGAACTCTTTGTACTGTTGACAGCGACACACCGACAGTCCTGGCTGTATCGCGCTGACTCCGGCCGGTTTCCAGCATTGTAAGTATTCTGGTGCATTCTTCAGGCGTAAGCGACATAATTTCAGCTTGAATAATTAATATAGAGCACTATCAACATGGTTTATGTACCCACATAAATGACAGATTACAAACAAAAGCAAAACCAAATGCTGTAATTTCGTAGTTCCATCTTCGAAAGTGGCCCTTTTTCAAATTTGATTTTTTTATGATATAACTTTACAATAACTAAGAAGTTTTAATACCTTCATTTAAGGAGTATTACATTGTCTATTAAATACAATTTATTGCATTAACCTAGCATTTTTAGTTTCCGAGATTTTTAGGATTCTTTAAGTGACCCGGATTCATTGCTCTCGAGTGTATTTGAATACAAGTAGGTAGACTAACTCTTACTTTTATCAATAAGGAATGATGCAGTTTTTATATTGTTTATATGACTTTAAAGAAACGTTATTATTTCCTCATTAAAATGTACCAACGTCTTCATTTATTTACAAACATGTGCGATAAAATCAGTAAATGAATAATTGTAATCATCATAATTACCGCCAGTGTATTTGCATTATTTTTTGAATCCCTGGTTGGTTTTTGAAAAGACAACAATAATTTATTTATTAAATATATATATAATAATATTGCTTAGTTTAATAAATAAATCAAGAACGAAGCTACAGTCACTACCTCAGTGAAGACTGATGGTTTTCGCTTCAGAAAATTCGACGTATACCTATCACCGAGAGATATTACGTTATTTCGGCCAAAAACACAAAGTTCCACGCGGTGTTCGTCGTTTATCTTTCCCTACCCTTTTGTAAGGTTTGAAACCACTGATCCAATAGATAACCAAATAAAAATCAACCTTATTTATCTAGAACTAATATAGATAGATAGATAAACTCTTTATTGTACAAAGAACATTACAAAACAGAAAACATTACAACAGATTTGTACAATGTGCGGTCTTATCGCTAATTTAATTGGTCATCTATTTCATTAAAATTATTGTCACTTTTGACAAAAATGTTATTCTGATGCTCTCAAGTAGGTACCTACCTACAAAAATAGTCAACATCTTCAACTTTTAGAATAAAACCTTGCATTTTAATGCTCAGTGATTTTTAATTTAACTTCAACTTTGTTAAAATACAGCAATTTAAAACCTACTTACATCGTACCTACTTAAGCTATGGTAATTTGAAAATGAGGACATGTAATTGTTAAAATGGAGGGAGCCATGCAATTTTAAACAATAGATTTTATCATCAATCTTCAGTGGCCTTTACTAAGTTTGTGGTTTGACATACATTTACTATTTATTTAAATGTACTCATACATAACTAAATAAAATATGTTTCGTGTGTTTACCTATTATTTTTTTGTAGCTAGAATCTAATTTGACTACTTAGTATTGATTTCAGAGTCAGCACTAATTCAAAAGCATTGGAGAACCACACTTTTCAGATTTCCAAGAAAAACAATCTAATACTTAAATTATGAAGACTTGGTCTAAGATAGAGTTCCTAGCTAGTATTCCTACATATATAAATAGATTACAAACTATTTTACTTTACTTTAAAATTAACTAGTCAGGATTTAAATCTTATTCTTTATTCATAAATTAATAATTTGTTTGCAACACGCCTGAAATGCGAAAAAGTCGCACGTTCATAAACATTTTATAAAGAATAGATAGTTCTCAAACTCCATTATCCCTTGCAAGTAAAACAAGGATCATCGCAAGCCGGTTCCGGAACCGCTCCGAAACTGTTCCGAAACTGTCCCGAAACTGTCTCGAGGAAGAGATAAAACTGGAGTTGCGTAACGTTTGAGCTTATAGTATTTGAGATAGATTTACGATCATTGAGGTAGAAGGTAGAGAACGTAAGCTTTATAGTTTCCATGATTTTATATCGGTAGGAACTTGTTATTAAATAGACTGGTAAGATACTGTAGATACAAACTTCTATAGGGTGAAGGGAAAGTTAGATTCAACACAATCGTTGATTAATGTACTTATAGGTATAAGTATGTAGTATGTAAGTAGATAAAGATTTAAACAAATACGGAAAACTCAAGAAGGAAAATTACATTTTTGTAATCAGTGGAGAAAAGAGAAATAATATTAAGGTCACTGTGACCTTAGTTGCTATTCTTCTGTTATCATGTTCTTCTGTATTTATTCCTGGTATTTTTTTTTACAATTAAGTAATTTTTATTAAAGATAAAGATTTATAGAAAGAAAATATTTTCAGTATTGTTAGCTCACGGAAACTTGATAGCAGTGGCGGCCTAGCTTCATATTCACTGTTCAAAATAACAGCGGACATGCCGCTATGTTTTGTCCGCTCGATGTGCACTCACCGTTTTTCATGACTATGATACTGATAGTGTTCGTCTGGTCAGCGGCTATCATCGTGAAGTTATCGCACTGCAAGCCGAGCAAACATTGCATAAAAGTTGCGTTAGTCATTTTGTAAAATGATATCAAAAATAAATAAAAATAATTCAAAAAATATGTGCAAGACGTGCACAAAAAAAGTAAAACTGGTTATTCTTCGTCGTCTTTATTTGTTTTTTGTAGTTTTAAAACTTTGTAAAACTTACTTCTGTCTGTCAAATAGACAGATATGCTTTGATGACATTTGCATAAATTTGTTGTTTTGGAGAAAAAGTTTTACTATGAAATATCGATATTTATAAATTAACAACCAAACGACCAACGATCTGTAGATAGCTAAACTGTTTCTTATGTATTTTATATGCCGATGTACATTTTGTAAATACCTGCTGTACCTAATTAATAGTCGTAAGTTTGTTTCTGAACAACCAAATGACTATCGAAAATCAAAATACATACAAATTACTTATTTCCGAAAACAAATTGTTATTTAAATCGTTCCTCACTTTTACACAAATACAATTTTGTTTATTTTAAATCAAAATTCTGATTTGTACCTAAGAGAAATATAACTGAGGTATACCGGTCAAGCCCTTCACTAAGGAAGAGGACATTTTCTCACACATTACTTACCGATGCAGGCCAAGACGTAACATCAGGAACCTGACGACCAGGAAATAAAGTGGAAACTTCAAATAGGGTAACGATACGTAATGATGGCAGTATGTTGAATATATCGATGTACCTGGTCTATGACTTAAAACGTTTGACTCTCAACAGCCGCTTTCACAAAACCTTCAACATACTTAAGCATATTTATTACCTATTATATTTATTTGCCCATGTCTATCGTGTAATATTAACTCTCAGGGAGACTGAATCAAAACCAAGTTTTGGCAAACAAGAATGTCTCCAAAACTTAGTATCAAACGCGACATCCAACATCACGCTTTTCGATTCACTTTTCACTTTAATTCAAAACATCTATAACTATATATGTATATAGATATCATGATTTAAAACCTGGCAAGGTTCTGAGAGGCTAGGATACGGCCTCAGGTCTATAACAATTAAATAAAAACTCATAAAATAACTATTGATAAGAATCTATGTGCATTTGTGCAAGATTGTATGTAATCTACAAAACCTAGACGCGGGAGTAAGTAAGTCATTGAATTTTCTAGATTTCCAGGCACGAGTGCAGTATGGGAAGTTCCCATGATCCATTGTGCAGTGCCATCCCGTTGGGCTATTGTCTACTTATCTCTGACTATGAGAATATCTTCATTTTAGGTTAAGCAACGGAACAGCGGAGACCTTGTAACCTAAAAGATAACCTGAAAGATATATACATAATTATTTATTGCATACCACAAACACAGGAAACAAAAAAACTTAAAAGAATATCAATAGGCTACACAATGGGCGAGCTTATCGCTGAAAGCGAAGAATAGATTCATAAAAAATTATTTACCGCAAACCATCTTCTTTTTAAATGTTATGTACTTTCATTAAATAGATTAGTTTGTTTCAAAGTCTACTTATAATTTGTAACCTTAGACCAAGTTGTAACTATTATCTTCTTTGCTATATCTATAAAAATCTATGCCACTTGTCGTTGTTATTTTATAACTCAAGAACGGGCTCATCCAAACCGGCTTTATTCGGACTAATTAGCAGAATTCTGATGGTTTATGTGAAGTTTGGTAGCAAATAAAAATATGTATCACCTAAACTACGCCCATTACGCTACAATATTAAGAACATATTTCGGTCAATGTATTTCAGCAATATAATGGTCTGAGATCAATGATCTTTATAAGATCATTGACTGAGACGCAATTGACGAGACCTTGATTAATGAGTAATAATAAACAATTGCGATCTACTCTGGGTCTACCATTATGGTATTACGTAAAAATAGATTTTTAGAAAGCTATTTCATTTTAAAATTAACTAAAATAAGACGTAGGTGCGCTCTCGATTTACACAGTAGCATAATCAAATAAGAAATGATGTCTAAAGTACATAATTTTTAATTTATAGTTCATTGTTTGTCCAATTCGCTACATCTGTTCAAATGTAAAAACCCTGTCGTGTGAAATCAATCAGGTACTTCATTGGCTCGTATACCTATGTTTCTAGCTCATTCACGTTTTCAAATCAATTTGCAAACATACTCTGTAACTACATTTTCAAGGGCAAGAAGTGCAAACCTTACTTGACGTAGACTCAACTACAAAACATAGGGTTTTTTTGCAATTAAATAATGGAACAAATGGCCTACCTGATCACCTAAATGCATAACCACACCGAGCATGATCATTGTGTATGTAAGGATGTTGTCTCGTGCCTATTAATTAAGGACTTTTTTTATTGAGGATTTTTTTATTCAATCTATTGTGTCCCACTATAGGGCAAAGGTCTTCCCCAAACTCTTCCACTCATCTCGATCTGCGGTTATCCACCACTCTCTCGCGTATGAGTCGAGATCGTTTCTCTAACGTCTTCTCGGTCGTCTCATATTCTACTTTACATAATCAAAAAAAATAACGTCAAGTTTAAAAAAACTAACACAAAATGGATAATAATAATTAACAAACTCTTTTACATAGTTATAATACTGAGTAAAATTATAAGGATAATTTTGAATCGTCTTATGTAAGGTTCTTTATATACAACTCTATATACAACCAGACCAGATATAAGTCTCAATATCCTTATCCATCAGCCAGTTTCCACCTAATAATTACAAAGTAGTTACGTAACTAGACAAAAAAACGTCAAAGGTGAGTTCGGAGGTCCCCTAAAAAGCCCGTCACCATCAGAAATGCCTTTGCTAGCGCACAACAATGCTGACAATGTAGGTACATCCGTCCCGCATGTCCCGGGAATTCGGGAATTTCCTACTATTTTCCTGCTTCAGCAATTTGTTGGAGATTCCATCAACCAGGGACTTATAGGGCACGTGTGCTGTCATTTTGTAGCGGAAACTTACAAAATGTCTACATTCAAATTACAAAGAGCTAGAAAAAGCTACATAAAGATAAATAAATATTCATGGACATTTCACACATCACAGCCCCAAGATGAATTTAATTGTGTTTCCAAAAAGTAGTTTGAATCGCTGTTGTAACTTTGTACGAGACACGATCCTTGAAATATGGAATAGGACTGTAGAATATGTCCTTAGTATGTTATCTATATAAGTACTCGATAATGGATGTGAAAGTAATCATGAATCAATTCCCAAAATCCATGATACAATTGGTTTGTTAAAAATAAAACTGACACTCAAATAAACTATTTTTTATTTTGTTGTTGTATGCCAACTAAGAAATGCATATTTTACTTTTAAAAGTCATAAAGAGTTGAAAGTTTTCTACAGACAGAATATTTTAAATCTCTACTATCTCAGAATCATAAACCTATTAGAAGTTTATTAAACTAATTAAACACATTGTTCGTTAGTAGGTATCTAATTAATTCAATTACAAATATTTCAGGCACAACAGTCTTGAATCTACTTAGAGATGAACAATTCCTAGAAAGAAAAAAATCAAATCAGTGCTTAACACATTGTGAAAACAAGAATTAACTCTAAAAGGTTTTTAAAAACAGTGAATTGTGGACAAAATGACTGTGATGATATTGTTGTGAAGATGCCAGATACGCTGTCCTTGACGACGGGCGTGAGCCTCGGTCTGCTGGCCGGGATCGTGTCTGGGGTGTGTTTCCTCGTCGCCAATGGAGTCACCTGGCCTAAGTAAGTAGCTTATATTATGTCATCATCATACAGCCTCACTTGAAATATTAGCTGCTAAGATAATGCTATATTTAAATAAACGATAGGTCGATAGGTCGATGGTTCTCTTTGCTGCTGTCTACGTGGTTTTGTACTATCCTCAGTCATCTGTGAAAAGACGCATAAAGATGGCCCAAACCCAGTACCCCAAGTAGGTACGAGTTTGTGCACACACGGATCGTAGAGACACGATCGCCGAGCGTCACCGATTTTGTATGGAGATCCAAGCTTCTCTAGAAATCCGCTAAGGGCGCTGGTTGGAACTCCATACAAAATCGGTGGCGCTCGGCGATCGCGCCTCTACGATCCGCGTGTGTGCAAACTCGTACTTGGGGTACAGCTCAATATTACTATTGTCTAAACTACTGAATTAAAACTATTCTTAAGAAAACAAACCTTTAAACAATGTTCTTTTTATTTGATTAATGAATATAACTCTAAATTTTAGCCTCTAATTCCATAAACCAATTTTAATAACTAATTCTAATCTAATAAACGCATTTATTATATGTACTGAAAACTGTGTAGACAAATGAAAATAATAGCTCTTGAAAGCGACATCTAGGAAAAAACTGGATATTTATATGTGTTGAGGTTGAGGCAGAACGTTTCACAGGCAAGGTATGGTGAAGCATAATCGCAGCCTTCATTCACACGTAGTTCAAAGCTTTGTCTCTAGATGGCAGTATACTAAGTACAGAAGACGTATCTGCGTTAATAATTTCATAAAACTACCGAAAGTTATTTAAATATTATTTAAGTTATTTGTACATTTGAATGCGCAAAAATATTAATGAATCCTTCACATTGTATGCTTAGATCTTTATTAAATAAAAAAATAAATTAAAGTTATTAAGTTTACATCTTTAAGTTTTTGTGTCGTAGGTAAATAAATGTTTTGATTTTGATTATAAATCACATAAGAAATTGTAAAATATTCTATTTTAATCAATTGATTTATTGTAAAATTACACCAAATGACCAAATTACAGTCTGTTTGATATTTGTGGATACAAAAAAAAACCTGGATCAGATATCCATCGTCCTACTATAGAAGCTCAGTTTCGTCATATCCGTATTTTGCGAGTTTGGAACAAAAGGCAGGTGAACCGGAACGGAACACCATAGCGAGATAGTAATGATCTCATAGATATACAAACGTTCTGGTTCTGGTTACTGGTTCCTTTTTTGTCACTGTGCGTTAGGTCAGTGGCATTTTGACCCTGATTTTTCATTTACTTAATATGGTCTAATATATTAATGTTCCCAAAACTGAAGTCTCGTTTCGCCTACTACGACTCAGGATAAAACATCTTTTCTTTTCTAGTACCTACCGTTGACCATAACCTTGTAAAAACTAAATTAATTTCCAATGAAATAACGTAAGTATTTATTCACAACCTAAATTACGACGATTACCTACATAGTCGTGTATTTACAAAATGTACATAGAATGTATAAAATACATAGGAAAGTTGATTTTATTATTTGATTTAGTTGATTGAAAAGCATAACCTTGAACCGTAAGAAACCGTTGGTCGCCGAGCTGATGTCTGCGGGTTCGAACCGTGGCGGTTGCACTACTTGCACCCAATGGGGTAACATGCCTATTGACCATGTGTTATACGCTACAATGAATGCTAATTAGGTAAACGTTTGTATATTGGGTCATGGGTTCCGTATAACAATATAAACATTTAAATTATTTCAATGGAATGAGTGAGAGTTAAACCATAAATATTTGTTCTGTGTCTGGGTATTCTATGTATTGTATTTACAAAAAAAATATTTAAGTATTAGATCAGCAGTCTAGTTCCCATAGTACCAAAATGCTTTGCTTAGTTTGGACTAGAGTGTGATGTGTGAAATGGTAGGTAGGTATATGGTTTTTCAAAGCTTGAATAAAATTATGCTTGTATCTTGGGGTATCGTGTAATTTTACGAAATAATTGCTGAATTATATTACAATTGTTGTATTATTATACTATAATTAGACATATTTACTAAAACCAAAGCCTCAAACTTAATTACTTTTTAGTAAAGGAGTCAAATTCAAGTCACCAATAAAACCTATCTATCAACCCTCAGCGCACCCACACAGCCATCAACAAACGTGAATTTTAATAAGGAACCCTAAAAACGCCAGCAGGACCAACGGAAGCACAAGCCATGTCGCCGGCAACAGCCAGTCACTACGCGACCGTCAATGCAACTGTACTTCCGATACAGAATCGTTTGAAAAATAAATAAATCGAGCAATTCGTATCGATAGATTGCTGCTAGATAACAGTGAAGTTCCATTGATAAGGGACAATACGCAGTGGTATTATTTTGAGCAATAGGACTGTCCTACATTTTAGTGTAAAAAAGTGTGTTGAAAAGTGTTGTGCTTGGGATTCATCCAAAATTTAAAGGTATGTGAGATAAGTTTATTTTGCTTTAGGTAAATCTAATTTCGACAACGCGCTTTCTCCAGTCATCAAATTCAGTTTGTGAAAGTAATTTTGGAATACGAAAACCAAGCCAGACATAAATGTCTCACTCGTACCAATTAATATATGTATTTTTTGAACAAAGTTTTATATTTTATAATAGGTACGTAGAGTTATAGAGTATTTATAATAGGTACGTAGAGTTATAGAGTATTTATAATAGGTACGTAGAGTTATAGAGTATTTATAATAGGTACGTAGAGTTATAGAGTATTTATAATAGGTACGTAGAGTTATAGAGTATTTATAATAGGTACGTAGAGTTATAGAGTATTTATAATAGGTACGTAGAGTTATAGAGTATTTATAATAGGTACGTAGAGTTATAGAGTATAGACTATTAGAGACGATTCATAGCCTTGGGTTATTTTAATTAATGACAAATCATTACCGAAACTATGAATTTCGTAAGTCATTCAGCTGAAACGAAGTCTTAGTTATTTAATCCACTATAAACAGGTAATACGACTGTCAATTATGAGCATTGTATCCCTAAAGTCAATAGTAATGTCAATATGTGGGCAAGTTCTCTAAAATATATGATTGTAAAACACAAAGCAATGTAAAAGCTCCATCAATAACACAAAGTCCCAACAAAACCTTCGTTTTATATTCTAGATAGAAAATGTGTGAAAGATAAATAAAAATATGAGCACATTTAGAAAAAATAAGATGTTTTGGCCTCGACTAACACAGAGTTGCATATTATATTAGTCATAGTTTCAGATAAATCACAAGGTTCATTTAGAATCTTCTTTTATTCACTGGTTTTGATAACGGCGGTGTGATAAGTACCTACTTTTCACGAGTAATCAAAACATCAGAATAGCCAGTCTATAATTTTGGTACCAAAATTGGAACAGAGCGTGGACGAGCGCACATCGCCCCAGCTGCACCGGACCGTGTCCCGCATTTGGCACAAAACATCCATCGGTCAGTGCTATGAACACAAGCTTGTCTCGCTATCGAGATATATGCGAGTCCAAAATCATAATTCCCCTGCCCTCATCCCACGCAAAGTGGAAACGGCAGAACATGTTTTCTTCTTCCACTCACTCCTATCATGCGTCAACTCTGATTCTACTTATGTTATGTTATATGCGAGTCCAAAAATTGCAGTTGTTTTAATGATAAATATATGATAGGTAGAACAATCCAATTGGCCTAAAAGAAAGCAGTCACCAGTCTTACCACTATCGAACAGAGGTAGAGGTTAGACAAACTTTTCAGAAGTCTATTAAATTTATAGGAAATTATTGTTTATTGATGTATTTTAAGATAACAATTTATCTAAAGATCTGATGATAGCTCAAACTAGTGCTCAAGTATAAAGCTAATTTAAATAGGTAATTGACCGTTCACGTCGTCGAGGAGACAGTTTTTTGGAATAATACTTTAACGCAATGATGCCAAAACATGGCGTGATAGACCACAGACCAGTAAATTTTGAAAATTCTATTTGATGTTTGACTTCTGCTTTATCCGAGAAGAAAGCCTATTTCACTTCTCTTGTTTTTTGTTAAGCTTGCGCTACGATTTTAGTAATCGACTCGACACGGCCACGTACTGATCGATTGAAATCCGAAAACCTGAGGTTTATCCGATTACATAACATGACGTCACTGAGTGATAGTTACTATTCTATCGTAGTACTGGTCCCTTGTGGAAGTGCTACAACTTCCTTCCGGAAGGCGCGTTATGAATGAATTAAAGTAGGTATGAGCAGTTGAGTGTGCTGTTATTAGTAATTTTAGAATTCCGAGGCTCTGAAGCTTTGTAAGTAAATGTTTGTTGCGTTTTTTTATGAAAAAGTTATTAAAAAAAATTTAAGACTACAATTTTATAAGTAATAATAATATATAAGTAGTTATTTTTTTCCATGATATTAGTGACAAAAAGCTTATGAAACTTACAACAAGCAGAGATTTAATTGTGAGCGAACCAATTAGGATGAAACTTGGAATATAATTGAATCCATAACGTAAATTAACACAAAAGAGGAGTGTGTGAACAGTATGTGGTACCCTAAAAAATATCACTATTGAAACCTATAAAGGATTTAATATTGACAGTCATGTCAGGTGCTTCCCAAATATGGTCAGACTAGCACCGCCACAGGAAGGAATTATAAACTGACTTCCTACGATTTGTATATTTATAAGTAGTCAACGACCACGAGACAGACCATCCGCCTGACAGGTAGGGTTGCCAGATGTCCGGTTTTTGACCGGACAGTCCGGTTTTCTATAAACTTGTCCGGTCAAGAATAACTTGGTAAACCGGACAAAGGATTGTCCGAGGACGCACTAAATGTACTGCTATCCTAAACCAGGTTTTATATCCATATTCAATGGAACTTGTGCAGGAGGATTTAAAGAATGAAGTTCCGTTTTCCATCGCAACTGATGCTTCTAATAAAGGAAACAGAAAATTCTTTCCTGTTGCTATTCAATATTTCTCCCCAAAAAACGGAATTTGTCATAAAATTTTGGACTTTTACGAAGACTCATTCGAAGATTCAAGATCAATTAAGGAACAGTTATATCAAGTCTTATATAATTCACAGCTCCCTTGGAGTAGAGTAACAGCATATGGAGCGGACAATGCCTCTGTTAATTTCGGAGTTAATAATTCCGTTTTTCAAAAGTTAAAGGCTGAAGAAAATAATGAAATATTAGCTGCTCACTGTAATGACCACATATTCCATAACTGCGCAAAAAATGCTTTGAAAGTAATGCCTGTTGATGTCGAAAATATAGTGATGAAAGTATTTGCAGAGTTTTCCTGTTACGCAAAGAAACGTGAAGAGTTGAAGGAGTGCTTTAATTTCTTTGAGAGCGAAAACAGAGAAGTTATACGACACGTTCCAACAAGATGGCTCAGTTTGTTTAAAGCTCTTGATAGGATGCTTTCGTCGTGGGGGCCATTGAAAAGGTACTTTTTAGAACAAGGTTCAGATAACTGTCCCAGGGCTCTTTGGGCTATCTTATCAGATCAAGAAGCCGAAATTGCAAGTGAAACAACTCCAACTTACAATGAGTTACATTTGTATTTCACTCATAATTTTATGGCTTCTTTTCAAGAAATTTTGCTGTTGTTAGAGAAACAAACCACAGCAGCATTTAACTTGCATAACATAATGGTGAAATTTCGGGACACTATTACAAAGAAAATAACTGACAAACATTTTGGAATGAAAGTCCACATGGCATTAAGAAAAGGCTATCTTTCAGAAAATCAATCAAAAGAATTTACTGAAAACGCTCTAAATGTTTACCAAAGAGCATTAGCGTATATAGAGAAGTGGTATCCCTTTGAAAATAACAATTATAAGGCTTTTAGTTGTTTAGATCTCGAATGTGGAAGATTGCCTTCGTTAGATCAATTGATTGAGTTATGGTCATTATCTCCGTGGAAGCAGCAAATTCCCCCTGAAAACCTTTATGAAGAACTGTCTGCACTTCAAAGTGTTTTCTCTTCACTTGAAGGGAACTCCCTTAATATGTGGTGCAATTTTTTTAATAATGAAGCAGCTCCATATTTACTGAAAATCGTGCAGTATGTGTGTAGTGTACCCATATCTAATGCTTTTGTTGAAAGAATTTTTAGCGTCATGGGAAATGTATGGACAGACGAAAGAAATCGTCTCGCCGTAAACACAGTAAAAAGTGAATTATGCGTTTTTTTCAATATAACTGCTAGTTGCACTGAATTTAAAGATACCATCTCAGGTAATAAAACATTATTAAAAGCGGTATCATCAAGTACTAAATACAAGAAATAAATATTAAAAAATTGTCCGGTTTTTTATTTCAACACATCTGGTAACCCTACTGACAGGCTATATTGTGGACATTCTGAACAGTTTTGATCTTTAATGCTGGGGCCACACTAGCGGGCTACGGCGAATATTCGTGTTAACGCGATGTATGTGGCCGGGTACATAGTGTCATCGCTTAGTATATCGCCTTTATCCGAACACGATGTTTTTGTCGCGCCAACACGATACGAATATTCACCCGCTAATGTAGCCGAAGCATTACAAACTATGAATGAACGTAAATCTATAAAAGACCCACATTCTTTAAAATACAATCTAAGTTGTATGAATATCGAGAAGGAAATATTCATACTATCAAATGTCAATATATTTTTTGATACCTGTGATTAAAAAAACAGCAATACGCTTTGAGCTTTGCACATCTAGATGCTCAAGGCGGTAGTGTATATAAAAACCGTGTAAATAAATCAAAAATAACTATAACATCAAAATTATATTTTGAGAAACTTAGCATTCAAACAGTGGCATATTATTACATGTTTATAAAAAAACTGCATACCTAAATGCGTAGGGCGATGTTATGGAATATAATTAATCATTAATTCATATGAAACCGTTGATAGGTTAGCTTTATTTACATTTATTTCTTTTTCAAACCACCTTTACTTTGTGGTGGTGGAGTGAGCTTGCCGGGAGGAGTGACCAGCGGTGTGGTCTGAGGACTCAGCTCTCCGGTGAGAAGGAACCGCTTGCATCGGTCTTTCAGGTTCAGGTAGATCCGGTTCTCATGGTTCAGCTGAGGCAGGATTGAGATCCGTTTGTCACTTTCCTACAACAAATTCAGATTTCATCAAAGTTTATTATAATAGGTAATTATTTATATTGTAATATAAGGCGTATATGATAAAAAACCTATTATTAGTAAGCTGATGAACACAGTAAGTAGGTATAGTAATTCGATTGTTGTAGGTTATGCTAGATGGGAAAAGATTGGAACTAAAAAGTATTTTTTTTGTACGTATAGTCACAATATTTTCATTTAATGAACCGTGTGGCGTATATCTCGTAATAATAATCCACAATCTACCGGATATGCTGTCATTTACGTTTAACATTCGTTTTGGTGACCTAGAGGACACAAAAAAGGCCTTGGCTGACCATCAGCTAGATGGATAAATGACATCGTTGCCGTATAGGGGATACCTGGATGCAATAGGCCCAAAACAGGAAAGAGTGGCGTTGATAGAAGAAGGCTTATACCCAGGGCTATTACGAACTGCCTATCATGATAATGAATCGTATTTTAATATCTATTTGCTTACGTGCTTAACCACGATCACATAATAAGTCCTCTTATGATCAAACAAGTCTGTCGCATAAGCATAAGTGGGCAGGCTGAAGAGATTTTTCATGAACCCGCCTTCATCACAAAGATCGAAGGTCGTGAAGATGCCTAGACGGCATTTCTTCCTGATATACTCCAGCATGATCCGGACAGGACAGTTGGGGTTGACGAGGAGCGTCTTCTCAACAGCCAGGTCGGTGTCCGAGGAGCTTCGACGAAGAGTTGTGGAAAGTTCGGGTGCATCTTTGTACGCGACGAAAATAAACATTGCAATAAATTGGCAATAAGCTGGTAGAGCTCTGACATCTAACTGACAGTTTTGGCGAATACTGACGATGAACGCAAACGAATTAAGAAACGGACATTGGATAAATTTTGACAGTTAATCAACCTAAAATCCCTAAAACAGCCATTTATTTTTTTTCACCTGTCTACAAAGGATTCGAACTTTACTGTGATATTTTCCAGTTTCACTTATAAATCAGTAAACTCAATCAGGAAAATTATATTTCATTGTTTATTTACTTAACTACTTACCTACTACATAAACCAAAAAAGTCAATAAACCGGCACTAACGAAAATAACAATTTAAAACAAGATTAATTAAATGCATGATTAACTTCAGCTGGCCAAACAATAGTTCAAGCTCACCTGATTTGAATTGTTCCAAATAGATTGTTCAACATAAAACAATAGGTTCCTGACCTAAAATATAGCAGCTATCGGTCAATGAACCCTACATCAAACATGTTAAACCTTGCTAAACTTCCCATACTCAAAAACATATCAAGATTTGTTACTTATTTAAACTTAGAGGCATTGCGAAGTCAGTCTTTACTTTATCTGTTAAAAACGGAAAGTTTAAAAGCTCTTCCGAAAAATTCCACGCATTGCAATAACGAAGAATAAATCTACACATTGAATTGTTTATCAAAAACAAACAAACACTCACCGAAGCTGTCACTAAGGTCACCGCGTGGCCGTGACCGCGTTGCGCTCACTCGCATTTTCGTTGGGAAATGGCCCAGCGAGATTCTAAACGACTTATATTTCACAAGAGCAGTTGCAACAGATACCCGGTTCACACAAAGCATACCGTTCGGTCCTGCGCCGGCTGCACGCGCACGCGCCAATCCTAGTACGAATCTGATACGCGAGGCACGCACACGTAATTACCTAAATCTTATCATATTGATACAGTGTATTCAAAAACCTAGAAATCAATCGACATTGAATTATACAACTATGTATAACGTGTGAAATGCGATGCAAAGAACTAAATAAACCATTAAGTGATATACCTCCAAACGCTGACGACGTGACTCAGGGAGTTCAATTTAATTTGTTATTCACACTTGGACATACGATTGCAGTAGAAAAAACAAGTAAATACAACTAAAGGGCATACCGAAACTAATTGAAGACTTCACCGAAGCTGTCGGATTTTGCGAGAATTTACAGAAATGAAGACCTAAAGCATGACCATGTCTCTCTCAGGAGTCGCCAGCTTAATGACCTTTGGGATCTCAGCATGGCCGCCCCCTGGACCACTGCCCAGCAGCTTCCAATTTCACCACCAGGGATCAAACTTTGCAATGTTTATAATACTCTTCGCACTTTGTATGATGGAGGTGGTGGTCATCAGGATCGTGACGGAGGAGCAGGCCAGGGAGCAGGGGTCCAGGAGTGTGACTTCCATGTGGTTTGAGGAGGATGAGTGAAGTGATGTGGATTTTAAAGGCAGCGTCAATCGTTGTTATTACTTTAAGTGCAGTGCTGCATAGTTTAGTTGGTCACTGTCAGCCAACAGCCTATTTTTATCTTAAATGATTGTGTTTTGTTTGTTATTCTTTACAATGATGCTAACTGGAATGCTAGATCTTGGAAATATAATCCAGACAAAAACTAAAAAAGGTTCGGTATAATATAAACCTATTAAAACAATTCCAAAATGTGAAAACTAAGAGCCTCTAAGAGTCTAAGACATGACTGCTGAGGAAGTACTTTTTAAAACTTCGTAGGCAACTAAGAACCTGAAAAGCTGGAGTGGTGATTTTGATTTTTTTCTAATTCACTTAGAAGAAGCAATATATTTATTGGTATTTCACATACCACGCGCTCTCGCCCCAATTGTCTCAAGCTAAGCAAAGTTTCAGCAAAAAGTAAATAATGTCGGCTACATCAATCCTTGTACTTATTGAGTTATGTTTTGTTGTAGCCAACTTCAAGTGTGTATTTTAAGAATGAATGTGTCCGTTTACCAAATAACTTAATGTTACGAAAACAGTCTCACACTTTTAGAACCCATTGTCTTATGATATTGTTATTGTAATTTTAATTAGTGAAGTATTGTTGTTCCCGTACCTAATAGGTTACAAAGAGCTACCGTAATCTTTGACAAATCTTTTGAGAAAAATAAAAACTAATACAAAAAAATGCTATTAATATATCATAATCATTAGCACATTCAAAAAACTAAACAAAGAATTCGTGTTTTTTGTTTTTTTTTATCACAGGTTAATGATAGAAAATCGAGGTAAAGATAGGTATGCCATGATAAGGTCAATACTGACGACAATCAGTGATTATTTTGTTTATATATTTACTCGACCTCAAGTGACTGCAATAAATTGTATTCAATAATACGATAACGTGGTTTGATTTGTAAATAACTTCGATAAGAAATATTTTACATTCATTAAAAAAAATATTTAGTTTTTTGAGTTTTTTTTGAGTGAAAGAACTGCAGAAGATGAAATTCAGTAGATTCCTGAATGTTTCAGGCCAGCGAACAATAATTACAGTATATTATGTACACACATTTTGGGAAGGAAAAGAAACAAAAGATTTTATAAGATGTAATTAATATTTTTTTATTTACATCTTATAACATATACCTACCTAAAAAAAAGCTTACCATACGACCAGTTTCCATAAACCATAGAAACCAAAGGTTTCTATAGCGCTAGTTTTCAGTAGGACCGAAATTGCTTCTGCTCCGCTCATTATAGGCTCGATAAGATGAAGCAATATGAAATGGAATATGAAACCCATTCGCTAACCTATAAATAGCACGTTTTTGCAAGAGTTCGAACATATCTCAGCTTCATTTAAGCAGCCTTCACACCACTGTAATTAGACGCCTGGTAATGCAATTTTGCAAGCTCCAAAACATTGCAAACCACCCGGCTTGCATTGCGCACTGAGCACCTTTCACTGGTACTCCGCAATGGATCCGATGGAGAAGCATTTTGGATACTGTATGGAAACAATCTTGCGATTTCTCTTACTATTGAGTTATCAATAAGGTCGAAAATACAATATGCAACCACTATATCGTTCAACCAGACTTAATCCGCTTGAAAGAGATCAACGAAGACAGTTAATTTTGCATGAGTAATATTGAAAATTCAATTTGAATTTTTGCAATTCTTAGTCGAGAACAAATTCGAGGATATGTAATAACTTATTTATATAATATTGTTATGTAGTTCGTTGATATTAGAAAAAAAGAAAAGAAAGTAAAATAGTTATGAGGAAATAGTACACAAGATACTTGTTAAGTTAACTCGAAGGCTGTATTGCGGTGGAGTTAAATACCGCAATACAGCCTTCGAAATCTTCATCGTCGGAAAATTTTCATCATTTCTTCAGAGGCTTTTTCAATATATCCAACCTTTTATTCAAATAATGACATTTTGGTCGTTTTGCATCAGTGCGTTGGGTATAGGACAGTTGCTTCAGATTTGAACATTGCTCACGTTCACCTTGAGTTACACAATGAACGCAGTTTTTTTATGAATGGGAAACAACAACGTAATGTCTTTGTGGAAAACCTACTAAACCTAACCTAAAAGGTAGTCGGAGGAAGTACCTACATACTACTTACTACTGTACCAATGCATAAAAATGCTAATATACTAAAGAATTGCAGCCTGCGGGCCTATTTTTTACAACATGGACTAATTTTGTATCTACTTTTGACTAGTATTGCTTCTCAAATCAATCTGTTAGTTTGTAGGTCTACAACTAACTGGCCATAGTCAATTAACAATTCTTTTCTGGTTCCAGGGATGAGCAGAGCAGTCGCAAACGATGCCTGAGAGCCAAAGACGACGGTGTGTGCACTAGGTGCGGGGGCGACCGGCACGGAGGATACATCCCTTGCATCTGTCAGGAATTTAAGTACGTAACCTTCTGTATCACTGAATAACCAATTCTTTTATATCCATAAGTTAGTTAGTTAAGAGCACCCACTCTCGTAGTACCTTCTGCGTCGTTACTAAAACTTATCGTGTATGACGTCTCCTCTTTCTCGGTGACATTAATTGGTGAGCTCGCGATAAGTTGATGGCTAGAGAAACCCTAAAGTAGTTCTTTCAATCAACGAGAAATGCTTTTGTAGAATAGAATAGAACATTAAGAAATAGCCTAGCTTAATTTTATATGTTTGGTCTGTGTCAAATCAGGCATTCCAACATACTAAAGTAAAGCATTTGTATACATTAAGATTTCGGATGCGGTACAAAAATGCAGAAGATGAAATTCAGTAGATTCCTGAATGTTCCAGGCCAGTGAAGTTCGAGTCTGGCGCGTGGTTCCTGCGCCAGGTGCAACGTGCTGCCACCCTGATGCCCTGGTCCATATCCACCGACAAACTGGAGCAGATTGGTAAGCATATGCGATTTATAAGTACACGGTACTACAGCAGTTTGCTTTTTTAATGTAACAAAATGACGAGAGATTGATGTCACTCTAACTCTGTTCAATTATTTTTAATAATTGTACATCTTTTTAATACAGGACATTCTGTTCCATTCCGTTCCGTTCTCTTTTGTTCAGATCACACTATTTTCAAAGCACATCAATAGAAGATAAACGTATACATTTTGCGGGGTTGCAAGAAAGTTTTGTCTAATTTTAGCAGCTAGATAATTAAATGAGAAAAAAAATATTTTAATATCCCGTTCATCCACTTTCAGACGAAGAGTACGATGGGCGTGAAAGTCCTGGACCAAGCAGACGAGACGCGCAGAACGATGCGACAGTACGAGAGTTCCTGGAGACGCTGGCTGCCAAGCTAACTGGAGGCACCCTGGAGGGGACCCGGGTATCACCTTTGTACGACCATCCCGCTTGTAAGTACTTATTCAGTTGGAATTTTTTGATAAACCAAGTTTCCGAGGACGTAGTGGAACTCTAGTTGGTAAAAGTCTCCGGTCAAAATCCATTTTAATCAAGGACCAGTAGTTACCATAAAAACATAAGTAAAGTTAATTTTGCCGTAGCATAGTTTATAAAGAAATGATTCATCAGCACTAAAATCAGAAAACAACCTTAGCTACAAGACCAGCATCAGTGTCAGTAGGATCATAATCAAGTGCCAACGAAAATAAAGTTTGAGAGCAATGTTGTTGTATCATTGTGTTGAAAGAATTGGCCAGACTAGACCCTGCGTTACCGGATCTAGCTGTTACCAGAATGCACCACGTGGAGGTTTCTTTCGCGCACCATATGAAACAAGGTTTTGAAACCAGCTGACAGTATTGATGTGTGTAGATGAGAGAATGTTGGAGCTATACCACGCCCCGCTGCAGCTCGCGCTCTCCACGCTCGCCACCGCGCTACGCGACGCGCTCACACGTAAGCTGCATAGCATCGCATCGCATGCACTGAGTCACTGGCCTTACCTACATTTTCTGTCCTTTGAAACCTTTATGAACAGAAATAAACACGTAAGCTGCATAGCATCGCATCGCATGCACTGAGTCACTGGCTTTACATCTTCTGTCCTTTGAAACCTTTAATTATGAACAGAAATAAACACGCTACTGTGCAAAAGCCCTAACGGCAATATTGTAATTCTTGTAGCACCTTTTATTTTGCGTGTGATTGATTCGTAGCGTTGAAAGCATGAATCTAAAACCCAAGATGCTTGAGACACACTTGAAAGATCTGTTTAAAGAAAAAAGTTAAAAAATATAATACTTGTTAACTTGAGAACCTCCCTCTTTTTTGTTGGTTAAAAATAGAATCACTATTGGGTCTTTCACATCATTAGATTTCTTGGTACATTTAGCTACTTAATAACTATTGAAGAACAAATAAATATTCATGGACATTTCACACATCACACTCTAGTCCCAAACTAAGCAGAGCTTTTACTAAGAGAATCCAAGCAATAATGGTAATGAAATGCAGTTGTCACGTGTGCACGTGGATTTTTCAGCAGATGCACAAAAGCACGCTTCAATCTTTATATGCATGTGATGGTGGCCTTCCTATTTCATTTTACTGAATTTATGTTGTCTAATGTCAGATGAAGTGTCGCAATTATTGACATAACTTGTAATTTAGTAACGTGCGTCCATGTTGCTAGTTTTACTTCTCTTTTTTAGGCCGTTAATACTACAGACTACTGCTAATGTTATTCTTAAGGAATTCTCCAGTCTTGGTTGATCATCAAGTCGGGTGTCATTTATTTATAATTAAGGGTGTTACGAGCACTGACATTTAAATAAATTAAATTGCAGCAAACAATGCGTTAACGAATAAAGCCTTTTGGGAAAGTCATAGCAATAAGCCATGGTTGCTCAAATAAACTCTCAGGCGATGAGAGCTCTATGAAAACAAGAATGATGTTTTAGTTTCTAATGATTATTATTTAAGTGTACCTATTTATTATCCGAAAAGTATTGAGAGGAATCATATTTAATTATTTGGCAATAGTTGTCAAATAATTTAAGTACATAGTTTATCTAAAATGTAGAATGTAGAAGCACGCTCTTTCTTTATCTATTTACTTATAAAAAAAAGTAAACGCATAATATAAAACATCAGTTCTTTCAGTATTTATGTAATCTCAGTGTCTTACTGTTTATACTAAATGCAAATCAAGAAAGGTTGTTCACACTTACAAAACAAAAAAGCGGCTGGCACCAAAGTCGCAAATTTATCAAAAAATAACGACAACGCTACCTGCGCCCGCGCATCGCTTACGAAGAAAGTCATTCACCCTTGAAATGATCAGTTTATCCTTTTTGTTTGCTTCGCGTTGCAATTTATTTTGGGTGAAAAGAGTATATTTATTTTTCATAATGATTTATTATGTATATGGATTAGCGGATGTAGATAACAACACTGTTATCTACAATCTTTGGCTTTAAAGGATTTATCCTCCGAATTTATTGTGTCGCCATGTATAAATAGATAAATATTCGTGCTTAAGTCCCCAACTAAGCCAAACTTGTGCGACTGAAACGTGACACAATATTATTTGCCTCTTTTCAAAAATCAATCGAAACAACAAGCTTTGAGGAACTTGATAAACACACCCACAAATTCTTAGATACGTCTTAGAGGACGCACTGTGATGATCTTTTAAGAACGTGCTCCGTGTGGCAATGTATTGTTATAGGCAAAGATCACGACTTATATGTGAGCCATCAGTTTTATCACTAACTAAGAAATAATCTAACATTCTCGTAGCCCAAATCCTCCCCTAGCAGCCTTTACCTATTCCATGTAAAGAAAACCTGTTATATGGCAATGAAAATACGCAGATATTTATAAATAGGTTTATAATAGTACCGACACTCCTGACCTAGGTGAACTCGCATTAATTATGGATTCAAACGGTGCGCTGTAATCACAAGGAATGCATGCATTTCCGGGGCTAGTGGCTGGGGGCGATTGAGATTACTCTGAAACTAGAAGATGTTTAATAAAGATTTTAGAAGTGTAGGCAACGGCGGATCCAGGGGGGGTCATGGGGGTCATGAAAAGTCACGCCAGGTCACGCCAAAGCTAGATCCGCCCTTGAGTGTAGTATTGTTAGTTATGGTTAGTGAAGTTACCTAACGAGAATGGTCATTTTGGGCCACGATTAATAGATTTTTCCTCAGGGTTGCCAAATTTAAAAGAGTTTTTACAGGCCAATATTTTAATAAATTCACAGAATAAAATCTGGAAATTTCCCATGGAAAACGAGATATTCCGATCAAATTTTTTATTATTTTAACATCATATTATTCAGAATTTCGAAGGCCTTCAAATATGGTTGTGGTTGCGTTGAAGGCTTCTAGGCTTCGTCTCCAGGCGTCTTCGTTTTCGTCTGTTTCATTTGCAGTTCAACTTTAAGACTTGATGCAGTTCTTGGAGCATTTGTTGCAGTTTTAGATGACACACATATAGCTATAATAGCTACTTCACAATAGTTCTACCCCGAGTAGGTCCGGCTATCCGTACCACGGTCCATCCGCAGTACGATACAACACAAACAATATCAGAAACTATAATCCATAACGGTTCAATGCCTGATTATTCCAAAATAATCTATGATTAATTTACTAAGCTCTAATATTATTAGCCTAAGCAATCTATTAGAGTTTAGCTTGTAATAGATAAATCGACCGTAGTGAGAGAAGATTGTAGTGGGGGGTAATCGCAGGGGGTGAGCACGAATAAAACGTGACTATCGAAAACATATCGAAACAATGACGTAAGTATTTGAGATACACTGCGCGTCGACATCAGCTTTAATGTCGAACGATGCAGCGTTAGCGCGCAGTGTGTTTTAAATACGTTACGTTTTCTATAGTCACATTGATTGTGGTTATTATCACTATTTAGTGTTATTCATGATCTTCGTTGAATGGTTCTTTTATTGTAATCAAACCTAAAGATTTTATGCATCAGCCAATCAGGTCCTTAAGGTGAAACGTCTCGCTCTAGCGGGAAATTCAATTTTTTTAGGGTTTTTTTTACTGTGGCTGAACTGTTATATCTTTAACTAGTTTAAGCTACTTTGCGAACATAAACAATCGTTCAAACTTCATTCAAACTTTATAAAACATGTTTAAAAAAGATATATATATATGAGATTATTCAGTGCCCATACCTACCCCTTAGTTTGGTACATGTACCTACCTACATTAGTTTAATTTTATTATTTTTAAGGTCAATTTTGTTTTCCATGTTTTTTGTATTTTTAAGGCTTTGTGTGTTAGCCAAATAAATAATTATCTATCTATCTATCTATCATATATATAGCAAAATTTGAAATTCATAAAAAATACCAAGTGATACCGCGTGGTGTCGAGTTTTATGCTGATCTTTATTATCTGTGGTTACATAACATTTCCATTTTATTAGTGTTTTATGAATATGTTCTTGTTTTTCAAATTATATATTAAATTTATGTTATACTAGAAAGTGAAATAAACCGCCAAGCTTACGATAGAGAGATTAATGAAATGTTTTTATAATTATATTTAAAGCATTGGTGGGGCACTGCTAAGGATATAGAGAAGTGGAAGGCATTGGGAGAAGCCTTTGTCCAGCAGTGGGACGATTTAGGCAAGAGCAAAAATAATGAAAAGCAATTTTAACCGACGAAAAAAAAAACGGTAGAGTTTCTCAACTCAAAGTGTAGATATATAGTTATTTATAGTGTGCTCATGCATTACTTGTAACAGAGTAATCCGACTTTGATAATTCTTTTGTTAATTATTTTTGTTAATAATTTTATAAAAAAATAAAATGATTGTTTTTTTTTGGCGTAAAGTATTAAAAAAAAATCCGACAGTAGAACTTAGTTGGAGGCTGACTTTAATATAATTAGAATCTTCTAATCGTGTGTTACGCCTCATTGCCTTTCGACGTCCGAATCCTCAGAAATCATTGGATAAAGTACTCGTATTAGGCAATGATTGTTTTGTTCTTGGCCCAAAATAATATCAGCAATAAAATCACGACTTGCATGCAATGAGTTGGTTTTGGAAAAATTAACATTTGCAAGAACGAAGAAAGGGTTTATAAAATAGACGCTCACAGACTACCCGACACCACGACAGGATATTTGTAAATCGGGTGTCATATCGTTGACTGTGAAAATCGGCATTGTTATCATTTGTTGTGTCTATTACTTTTACATTTAGGTACTTATATCATCTTTCTCACAATTCAATCACTTTTATCAATTTTTCGGTTTATTCTACTCTCATACCCAGCCCGAATATTCATTTTTTTTTCAAATATGTTAGGTATATTTATAACTTCGATTTTACTAAGAGATTATCTTTCTTATCAATATACAGTGTGGAAATTAAACTCAGGCCCTGGAGGGAAACTACTTTAAATCCTTAAGCTAGCTCATTTTACTTAAAGGAGACATTCCTTTAAATTTGAAAAGAAACAAATCTGCATTAAAAGTTTTTTTAAAACTCGCTTGCTTCGCCCGGGACTCGAACCAACTAAAATTAAAAAAAATAAACACTCCTTATTTTATTATACTAATCGGTAGTATTAATATTCAGGATAAAGTTGCTCTAAAAAATGTTTGGTTACTGTTCACTTTTAACAAGTAAAAGACACGTAACAGTTCTGTTCTGTGCAAGCGTGTACTTCATACGAAGTCTTTGAGTGTTGGAGAGATAACAGAACTGTTGAACAGGGCCTGAGTTTAATTTCCACACTGTATAAGTACTTAACATATTTCCTACCGTATACCAAATTCTATTCCATCTATACGTTCGAATATAACGTAAACATTCACTAGCCTTTACTTGTATCAGCTTAAAGCTTATTTTAATTATTTGTACATTATAATTATGAATGACCAATAATTTTGTCCTGCAGTATACACTTACGTACACTTACGGCCATAAAAGAAAAAAAAAAAAAGAAAAGATACAAAATTAACATTTCACGAACACATTAGACAGCTGACATCAACCTGCTTTAAAAGACTAGGGTTTATATCTAGAAACTGTAAAAATTTCACAAATGTAAATGCAATTAAATTACTTTATACTTCCTTAATTCGATCAAAATTAGAATCCAGTTCATCCATTTGGAACCCTCACGAGAAAACTTACACCTTAATCATAGAAAAAGTTCAAAAGAGATTCCTAAGGTTTCTATACAAAAAGACAAATGGATATTATCCTTACATGTACCCTACTAAGTTCTTACAGGGTACATTGGGTTTTAACTCTTTGGAGACAAGACGCCTATATTACCAGCTAATAACAGTGTGCCGGTTACTTAGAGGGCAAATTGATTGCCCTACACTCCTGAGTGAAGCTAGTCAGTTGTGTGTTCCGGGGAACCGTGCTAGTTTTCGGCCTGGTAAAGTTCGTTTTTTTGCACCAACGCCTGCCCGTACAGTAGCGCGGCAACAATCTCCTATATGCAGAGTTCAATGTAATCTGAATAATCTACTTACAGATCATCCTCAGGTAGATTTGTTTGTAGATAGCCTAAAGTTAGTACAGAAAATGTGCCTAATTTATTGTGAAAACTTAAATGTATAATATAGTGTTGTAGTAAGTTATTTTTATTATTCTTCAAATTTTTTAATTTTTGTTATTATTATAATAGGAAAAAAAATTATATATACTTAGGTATTTTTTTTTTTTGTATTTTATATATGTACTAGTAGTACGCCCCGGCTTCGCACGGGTAGCCTATATAAAAAAATATCATTATAATATAGCTAATATGTTACTCAGTATAAATGTATTTTCCAAATGATAAAAAATATAGACCCTATAGTATGTAACCCCCCGCATATACTCCCGTGACCGGCAGCGGCGCGGTGCCCGATGACTTTTTTCTAATAAGTACTTACATTTTTGAACTCGTGATATCTTTCGAATGGAATGTTCGAATTCAATAATTTAAAAAGTAATAGAAAGGTATTGAAGCAGTCTTAATTTTAAAGTAATTTATTTAGATAAGGATTAATACCTAAGTACAAATATAGAACGTTTTCTGGCGTCGTCATTTTAATTATATTTTTTTGATATTAAAACACTTATTATGACATATCTATAATAGTTAGACATATGCTGTTGCTGACTTTTTTGTGGATGATGATGTGTTCTACAAAATTGTAGTACATGATTTCTTTCTATCATCAATAGTTTTCGCAGCGCACGCGATGCAAGGAATTTCTTATACACCTTGGGTTACATAATTGAAGTTTTAGTAAGGATCCCTAATTTTTTTGAAAATATAATATAGCCTATGTTCAGCACAGATAATGTAGCTTCACAACAGTGAAAGAATTTTTGAAATCGGTCCAGTAGTTTCGGAGCCTATTCGATGCAAACAAACAAACAAACAAACAAACAAACAATCAAATCTTTCCACTTTATAATATTAGTTTAGATTAGTTTTAACGTATTAGATAAGCTTATCTGTAAAGTTAAACTAAGTGTAATAAATAAATAAATAAATAAATAAAAGTGCAGTCAGAGACCCGAACCAGCGCTAGTAAGCGCAGTACTCTTTTTACGGCGCGCGACCGTGGGATCGCAAATTCAAAAATAAGCTGTCAAACCAGTCGCTTTGTGAGAAAATGTGGACTCATTTTAGGAGCAAAATACTGCTTTTTAATAGGCTCATACGCCTCTGACACAGGGTACCTACACCTAGAGAGGTTATTACTTGAAATAAAAACAAGATGGCGTCTATGTAAGTAGGGCAATAGAATCCAGTATCTTATCAAAAAATTTGAACAACTGCTCAGTTTAAAAAAATATATAAAAACAGTGCGTATACATTAAGAAATATAAAAAACGAAGAGTGTAAGATCACTGATCGATCGTTATTAGTTATTGATCAACTTTCAAATCGATGAGAAAATGATGTCGGTGATGAGAAAATATCACAATACTATGAATTTCTAAATACGTTTTCTTTATCAATACATTGCTAAGGTTTTTATCATATTTAGAAAAAAGGTTTAGATATTATGTAGGTAAGTATATGATTTTGGCTTATAGAATAAAATGCTGTATTACTTTTTTAGTGTGTGTCTAAAATACAAGCTCAATTTTGCTTCGCGTTTTTGGGAAAAAATACAGACGGACATAACAGACAAACTACAAATCATCTTATAAAAAAGTCGGGTTAGTTACACCATTACAATACATAATACAACTAAGGAACGGCTAAACTGATATAAAACATATTTCACCATTATATAGCTACATTATTCCTGAGTAACATAAGCTATTGTTTAATTAATTACAATTATTAGAAAAAAAAAACACCTATACGAAGTCGGAACGACTCGCTAGTACTAGATAAATCAATGTACAAATTACGTTCACAAAACGCCCGAGGCATGATTGCGTGTTGGTTGTACCTCTTAGGGTCATCTTACACCTGTACTGGCCAGTTGGATAATCAAAAGCACATAAACTATGGCGAAACTCGGATGGTAGAAAGGTGCCAACTTATTGCACGTTTTGAAGGTTTCATAAATCGGTGGTGTAATTTAAAATGGTAGGTGTTGAGGTGACTCCGAAGTTGAATGGTGTTTTATAGAACATGAACGTATTAGGTCAAAGAAATGCACATGCCCTTGTTTTCCAAAAAGCTATTAACACCACTGTAAACTAATTCTAACAAATAAATGAAATGAAAAAAAAAATTAAATGAATTTAAAAAAATAACATGGTTTGTATTCTGTAAATTCAATAGTGTGTAATACCTGAAAACCTGTCGCAAACTTTATGCTTGAATTTTAATCATAAAATAGTAAATAGTTTTGATTCCAACTTAAGAAATTGTCAGCATAGCAGTTAAATCAAAAATAAATACTTATAAGATATTTCAGAGTCGCGTATTCACTGTAACTTAAAATAATTACCCTATCTCACGCTATATGGGGTTGATAGCATAAAACCTCATTATAAATCCTCCAAACAAGAAATTTATAGCAAATGCAAACCATCTACGAAGCCAGAATAAAAAATGGATATCAAATCGAAATAAGGTTTCATTCTGTGCGAAGCCAAAAAAAAGGTTTCATATTTCGAACTAGGCATGCATACTCCTTCGTTAGGTCATAAAGCCGACGACGTCGTTTCAACTTCACCTACTTATTGTATGCCACAGCACCGGGGCTAGTCTAGCTACAGACAACCGATTAACTATATGTCTAAAATTGAATAAAAAATCGATTCAGAACAATTAGCAGCTATAGCATTCGTTCCGCTATATGTTTGTAATAACATCTTAAAAACGTTTTCTGATAATTGTCGGGCGTAATATGACAGGCATAATTTATATGGTGTTCTGGTTTCTAAATATTGTTAGCTGGCATCGCTATAAATACTCTGTGCACTATAACTTGTAAAGCATCTAATGAGCAGGATTATCTATTAATCACACTAGGTTGGAATAAAGTTTATTTTTTATCATAGTGGGTACGAAATTATGAATGTAATCTCTGATTAAAACCAAAGTTTGGGAAATGTTTGAAGACGGGTTAGTAGTTGAAAAAGCAGAACAACACAGAGAGAGCTTACAAAAATGAAATAATTGACTCTGACATGCAAGAGTGTCAAAAGTGACTCTTATAAAAATTGGAAACTTGTTTTTAGAGTCTCCCTCCATTACCGGTCATTTTTGAACACTCAGATCTCCGCCTTTTTGTTAAAAGATTAGTAAACATAAATCCCCATAAACTCCGACATTGGCAAAATCGTGGCAACCCTAGCCTGCGAAAAGCCACTAAGAAAAGAAGAAGAAGAAACTTGTTTTGTTTTTTTCTAGCTCGCACATCACGGTAACCGTTTTTTTAAGAACTCTGTTTTCTTTATTCTTATGAATAAACATTTAACTGTTACATTTCACCAACATTCAAAACTTCATGTGGGTCTAGTAACGGGTTCAAATTACCCCTGTTTTTCCATTTATATTCCGATTTTTGTGAAGATAATGTTAGATCGTATAGAACCACAATAATTCACAGTAATTGATTTAGGTTACATGTTACCAAAATTCGGATATTATGTCCTATTGCAAGTACAAACTGCGCACTCTTTATAGATACTTAATATTAGCAAAAAGCATGTGCCTTATACTTTTTTTTTAATATTTGGGAACGACGAATGACTATGATGACGCATTCAAAATGTGATCACACTGAATGTTGTAACGACTATTTGATTTCCATTACTTCTGTAAAGCCAAATATTATTTGAGTCAGTTACGTAAAGTCTCCCTTATAGAATTTCTTCAGCCAAGCTGCAACATCTACATAAGGTACGTGGTAATGTTGAGGCTTTGCTTATCGAAGGGCACACAAGTTTCTTACTACATTTACTCATAGTGTAGGAGAAACACATAGTTTACGCAACCACGAGTTTCCGAGAAACCTCGCAGATTTGATTACACACGATAATTCGATCGATTAGATGCGCGCGCGCTCACGTGGTCCGTACATCGCTTTCCAATCAAACGTCTTAGTATACACCGCTGCCTCGTAATAAACAGATCTAGTGGGATAAACAACAAACGACGCAATGGATGGGCGTTAAAACTGGCATTTTCATCGCTCGGTTTCAGATGCGTCTCTACGTGATCAAATAACGAAATAAATGTTTGTGGCTGGCCATTTGAATGACCGGTAGTTTTATCAACGTAATGTGATAATCAGATATATTATGTCAGTCTTTCCAGCAAACTAAAAACTCTAACATAAAAGCAGACAAATGTGCACTTAGCCTGCTTTTGCCAGACTTTAGGTTTAACAGCCTACTTCTCTATCGCCACCCCTTCTTCTTCTTCGTTTATTAGTGGCTTTTCGGAGGCTGCCACGAATTAACCAATGTCAGAGTTTATGATGTTTTACGTTTACTAATCTTATAGCAAAGAGACCGAGATCTTCGCCATTCCATACATGGCTCCTGTAACGTCAGTTTTTGTCTTTTGGCTCTTTCAAGTCAGTAATCGTTTGTCCCTTGTGCCCTACCACCTGCACAAGGCTTAACCTCATCAACGCCACAACCGAAGGAAAAGAAGTTGCCAAGTTCTATTCGAACTTGGTTTGAAGTTGTTATCGTGTACCAATTGACACGCAAGAAGAAGTCAGTTATTATGACATCCGAGGAATGACGCTCTAGCTCTTATTTCTCTCTGCTCCTTCTTCCTGCTCTTATTTTTACTGTGAATGTCAAAGTATCGAAGATCTGCAAACTTGTCTAGTCATCATACAACTTCATTAACCTGCCGGTCATGCTAATTTGAAGTCGTAAACAATGGAACAATACTAAACGACGTACAATTTGATTTGTGACCTTGTCCAAGTCACACGTGATACACGCGACGAAGAAAATATATTTTCTTTTACTTTATACTATATCTAATTTAAAATGCATCAGGAACTACAATATGGTGGAAAAAAGTTTAATACTCAAGAATATATGCAAGAATTTATATAAAAAACGTTTTTTTTTTAAGATTTTTTCAAGAATACTATGCGTTTTTATTTTATTTTAATTATTTTTTGATCTGTGGCATAATTAAAACTAAAAATATATTTTTTAAATACGTAGATACATTTCCGTGTATATGTCGGAGTAAAAAGTTATCTATGTAGGTATTTTATTGACTTACCTATTAGCTCACAAAAGAAATAACGCTATATAACTATCCAACTGATTATACTTTGATAAAAGATGAAGTAAAATAACAGCTTATTAACGCTTGGTTTACGCTTGAATCGCACGTGAAAACTCGACCCACTTGCACCCACCAATGAGATTAACCTCCGATTAAGGCTAAGATTAACCTATATTATATATAGTATGTATTACGGTTCGAGTTTGTTTTAACAATCGAAATTTTAATTACAATCTTATACATTTTTAGTACTTTTTTTATAGTTATAATTTGGTTTTTGTACATTTCTGCGTTGTTTGTTTCGTAAATAGCTAAATTCTTATCCTACGAGTAGACTTTCATTGTTTGCTAAAGATTGTTGCTATTGTTAGAGACTGACGTCAAGAAACAGGGGCTGAAGACGTCACACTTTGCACTTTGAACGGACAAAATTAGTATTTACAAGTTCCTTGTCTAATAATTCTTGTTTGATATATAAGATGATAAAAGTTTTGCCTAAAATCTCTCTTATTTTCACGGCAACTACATAATTATACTATTATTTTATTTATTATTTTATTTATACAACTACTTTTATATCAACTTATCAAGTAGTTGTATTTCTAATGAATGTAGTTTTAAATTATTATCATTGTATCAGGTAGGTACAGACAATTACTATTATTTTATAACTTTGTTTATAATTTTACTTCTATATACCTTTAAAGAGGTTAAATAAACATCGATCTCTAGTGATATGACACCAGCTCTACCGCTTACACCATAATATTTCCAAACATCCAATTATCACATAAGTAAATCGGATCAAAAATCATGTAATATGTAGTGATTATGTGACAGCTAGTATTTTTGGTTAACAAGTGGTCGGTGGCACCGACCGGTTTCCACTCAGCGCACACATAAACTTGGTCGGTACTACTCGGCACACGCGACGCGCGTCTCTGCGCTCCGATTTTTCACGCGCGAAATCGAATTCTACCTTTTTTCTCAACCTCCTTACATTACATCTTTTTGGAACATAAAAAAAAGTGATTTAGGCTGGAACGTGATAGTGCTGTGAATTATTGGTGTTATTCGCTGTGGTTAGTTATTGTCAAGTGGTATGAGTAGATATTATATTGTTTGAACAGCTGGATTATGACGCAGGACTTATTTTGCGTATATATTAATCATCGTAAACCGTTTTAAGTTGCAATGTAGTGATATATTTTCATATGACTTCCTATAATTTATCTGAAAGATTGATTGATTTTTATAAGTAAATTTTTCCAACTATTATGTTAAAAATACGTGAAACCGATATACAATATCGTAAAAATATATTTAAGCATTTTTTACTATTTTAATTAATTATTATCTTCGTAATGAACACGTCTGAGTAATTTATCTCGACGACATGACTTATCATTAAAATTGTACGCAACAAGACAAATACTTACCTACCAAGTAATTTGATAAAATTAATTATATGAGTACCTAATCATTTTAATTGAGAAAACAGTAATTACCATCTTTGTTTTATGATATGATTCTAATTTATGAATATTAATCAAATAACATATGAAAATTTCGACATCGACTAGTAATTAATACTAAATACGCATTAGGTATATTAAAAGATAACTATTGACAAAATTATGATCTTTAAACTGGACTACAAAAAAATTGTAGGAAACTCTTGAAAAGAACTAAAAATATTGCAGATCAGTATGCGATCTCTTTGCTGCAAATCGTTAATCTTAATGTAGAACACACCATAATGCTTTTAAATTCACGTAACGGATGCTTTAATGCATTTTGATTACAATTTGAGATGTATTTCCGATGTTGCAACTTCCAATTCTTACATCGAAAGTCGGTTTGACGAGAAGATTTCAATTTCAGGACTTTGCGAACTATTTGATATTGAAACTCAATGAAATATCAAACATTATTTTTACAAACGATGACATTTTGACAGCTACTTTTTTTTAATATTTCGACTTTTGTAATCTAAGGTTACTCGTCCATATAGTCATGATTGCCTAACAAAAATACCTAGATTTTCAGATCAGATAAAACAGACGGTACGTTAGCAAAATCTATAGCAAGCGTATGTTTTATTAATTAGTACTTATTTGAGATGAAAAATCACAAGTGTTTTTAGTAAAGGTGTATAGACACAGACAGTTACTAGAATTAGAAGAGTACTTGCACGTTTCGTTTGTTTTGCCGGTATCCTCAGGGCGAGTTATCAGTGAGACATTATCTAAGGCCATGTTTACACTAAAACTACGCGACCAATGACCTTGAGGTGGTATCGTGTGGGATTTAGCTGGTCTAGTATCTCTCCGTTGTATTTTCTGCTGTCTAATGCCATTTCATATACTGCGGAAAACTGAGGGGTGCTCATAAATGTGATAAATGTGAAAACCTATTGTAACAGTAGTGTGACTGAGATACAGTGCGCGGTGACGCTGCAGATTTCCAGTCAAGTTGGCGTCGACGCGTAGTGGAAATTGAATATGCTGCATTTACCATAGGTTTACCATTGCCGCATTATTATTATTTTCATTACATTCACTTAATATGGCCGTACGAGATAATCCAAAATTATCCATGTGATAAAAATTGTTTTTATATTTAACTACCTAACACACAATTCCCATGAGATAATTATATTTGATATAAAATGAGGAAGAAAGGACAAAAACATCAAAAATAATAAAGTTAAATACACTCAAATCTGTAAAATAGGTGGAGATTACTCTTAAGAATTACACCTAAAGCTTTATACACCAACTTATTTTCTGTTATCTAAATTAAATTAATTTAAAAAATGACGTCAACACGATTATACATTCAGGTTTTAATACCAACTACTTATTTTTTTTTTGTTCATTATTCTCGATGAGAATCAGCCGTCTGCGCGCAAAAACTTTAGTTACGAGATGAATAGTTTTTTTCTCCTAACAATTAACTTATAATTTGCCTCACAAAACTGGTTTCTCGGGCGCAAAGTACAAGGTACATAATTTTAAGTACCTGCTCCTTATGTAGTACTTTTGTGTTACTAAAATACGTGTAACATGATCTTTTAGCCGAAAAAGGTTTTATTCCGACTAAACAAACGCTTGTTTAGTTTGATGTATAAAAGAGTTTAAACTTCCATGTAAGAGTTTTTTACAGATAATAATATAAAATGAAATGAACAAACTAAAATGATTTTGTGACTTACGATTTGAAGCTTTTTAATAATCTCCTTTTCAGTATTATTTAGTTAGGGGTATTATTATCTTAACTTTCAGTAATTCTTTAAATTTGAAGATTTATTGATAGTCGTTTTTTACCAGGGTAGTAGTGATTTTAAAATAAATTCAAAAAAAAAATAAGCTTTGTACTCTTGAAGAAGAAAAACATAGTGAGAAAACTATGGTAACTATTTTTGAGAATTATTGCTGATTATTCATTTTAAACTAGTGACTTAATTAAGTAGTAATGTTTACTTATTAAAATATCACATCCTGTTCGTATTCGAAATGAGGAAAACCTTAACAAATACCATATAAATAAAGGTTTTTTACCGATACGGGTATTTTATAAGGTTTAACCTGCATTTTCTTATTTTTCCTTGAAAACAGATATGGAAATAACAATCAAGCAATTCTTTCTCGATTGACTATATATTTTAGCTTATTTAGACTATATATTTAAAAGCACCTAAGTAAATAAGAGATAAATTCTGATGTATTCTGCATAGATAAATATTAGTATGGATATTATACAACAAAAACATAAAACTGCAAACAGTTCTGTAAAGTGAAGTTTATAACCATCTAAGCATGGCCTGTCACAACATTGAAATGCCAAGGAGGGAAGGAAGGCCCTTGCCTTACAATGGGGCGAAAATGGCTAAATAATAACATAAAACTTTTCTTAATTCTTAAATTCTTTATTTTATACAGACAACATACAGACTAGGTATAAGGTACAAAGGCCAGCTTAACCCAGAATTTTCTTCCAGCAAACCTTTGAGGTTAAGGAAAGGTTAAGATAGAGATTAACGGTCTATCTTATTAAAAGTTAGCGCAGACTTGAAGTATTGATTACCATACGAAATGATGACTTAAAGTCAACGCTAACTTTTTTTAAAATAGGGTAAGAAGAAGGTAGTTAGTTTTGTTACAATACAAAAATGTTAAAGTTTGTTCTCAGAACTCAGAGCTGGAACCCTGACTTAGAATTAACTTAGTATTCATGTTTTTTGCGCTTAGTTTGATTACTATAGCGTGATAACACCCATTATCTGTCACTACCACGCTATTGAGCTGATTCTGGGTTATGCAAGGCAAAGGAAAGCCAAGGTCGCTTATCGGAAAGCTGATAGCTTAATGAACGATTGTACTCTTGAAGTTGAAAAATATAGTGATAAAACCATGGCAACTATAGTACAGGGTGTTTTATTTTTTACACCAAGCGTACAAGTGTATTTATTTATTAAGGGTATCCAACAAACCGAACACAAAAAAATCCAAAAAAATAAGTTAACAATGATATTGAAACGCTGCAGTTCTGAGGCTGAGATCAAGAGGCAAGATTAGGCATGATCATACGCTTGAGTTTGACAAACATAACTTGAATTATAGGGGTTTTGAGACAGATTTATGACTCTACATTCATGTTTTTTCAATATTAAGATACTTCTGGAAAATTGTTTTATTTATTAATGTCTTCCGCCAACGACGTTCAGTATCTATGTGACATTGAACTGTTTCCACCAGAGGTTTTAGGTCGAATCATAACATGCTTTTTATTACACTGCCATTTGTTTTAATACTTATTTTTTTGTCTTGTCACTCACACTACTACTTGTCACTTTACTACGGGTCAGGGCGTCAATTATTTGAAGTTTAAAATGGACCGATGACAAGTAACTAAGAAGTAAGGAAGAGAGAAAACCTTGAAACTAAAAATAAAATCCTTAATTAAATAACTAGGAATATTTATCTGTTAGAAGATTGCTTATTTTATTTAAAACGCAGCTTAGTAAAACGGAGATTTATTAATTACCATTTTTTTGTATGATTTTCTTAGAAAGAAATAAAATAACTGTAATTACAGCGCGGTGTCATTTCTACGAAGTAAAGTCTCAAAACATAATAGTTTTAAAAAAAAAATTTCCATTTAGAATCATATTCTAATCTTCCTAATAAACTACAAAAAGCAACATTTAGGTTCTTCGGACTTTTGCGAAAGAATACAAATAAACGATGTGTCCCCTGGCAGAAACGCCCGAAGGACCGTGAGGTTTTAGCCAGTCTAAGTCTGTCATACAAAAGTCGTAACATACAGCTCTAGCAAGCTGGTATCCATGAGAGATTCTTCACGTAAAAAAAGTTCTTAGGACTTCGTTCTGACCACTCAAGGCCACATACCACGTAACAACGGATGATAGAGCGCATTTTTTTAACTTTCTCGCAAGCAGTTCCGTTTTACGAGTAGCTTGCTGGTAATCGAGAGTACCAGCTACGTGCTAATTGTTACTCGCGACTTTATCTACGTGGAAAAGTAGTAGGCATAAGTCATATTTTGATTAGATCCTTTTTTAGATTAGGGTTAACACTTTGCATAGTCTTTGCATAGAGTACTGATACCCACAACACGAGATTTACCCCTAGAGTGGGCAAAGTGTAATACCTATAGGTACCTACCTGCATTAGTTATATTTTTAAAATAAGCACCACTATACACCACATAAATAAGTCTTATGTATAATTATATAGTTCTAAGTGTGTGTTTTATGAAATAAATATGATTATTTATTTATTATTATAGTCGTCTAGCCTGTAATTCTCATTACACTTGGCAGTAAGACCGCTGGTCTGAGCAGTTTATCTGCATAAACAACGAGTTTTTTTTACAATATTAGGTACGTGTTCGGTAATATTTGTAAGACCTTGTATTTCTGGTAAACTTCCGTTTGTAAAGATTTAGCTTTAAAATTACTTCTTAGAATGACTTAGTGACTTTTAAAACAAAAAACACTGTGTTTATTTTTGAGACAAAAAAAGTTGTAAATAGGTATATGTCCATGTAGTTAATTACTATTGTTATGCAAGAGGTTCCAATAATCTTAAAGTGATGAGAGGTGATTTTTATTCATTTTATTTTAAGAAAAGTAACAGTTAGTCAAATTATTAATTTTGTTATAAAAATTTATCGTTATTTCCCAAAATCTTCGATTTTCCAAATAATCCGGGCCAAAGGTTCAAATAATTTTCATTTTTGGTTCACTCACCGTTTCCCTTACCCACTTTCAGACTTCCTCTTGACACTAATAAATAACCATTCTACCAAATAAGTTGTTATTACGTATACCTACCATATCTTATTAACGAACATGACGAAATTCTTATCAAATTGGTTCGTAAGGGATCAACTTTTTAACGCTTACCCAGTTTCATAATCCAAAACAAGTTAAACATTGCCAATTATACGATCACTCAAAACAAACCAACTGGAGAAAAAAAAATCATGTCGAAATCCAAATATTTACACGCACATTGTGACTGACTACTAGCACTTACGACATAGGTATGTCAACTAGGTACTAGATAACTTGGATTAAATATTTACTTGTTGCTAAACGTTTGAGTTCTAGTTGCAAAACCACTCATCATAAGTAGATTAAGTTACGAGTTTTGACTGATAAAAGGGAATCTAACCTACTGACATAATTTCAAAATATAACCTGTACTTTTTGATTAGAATTTTAAATTCAAACTGCGTTATGCATACTTTTTTGCATGTAAGCTTTCTTATTCATATTTGATTTGTTATTATTATGTAATTAGGTTGTGGTCATGTAATCTCATTTTAAAACTTAAAATACTCAGCAGCCACTTCGTAAATAACCAAAAATAATGGTTGAATGCGCATCCTATCGATAGCAAGTTTGTCTGCGCCTTGTTCCTCCTCAGGTGCTGTTGATATACTTATGAAACCTGGTTATATTGATGTTCCTCCAAGAAATCACTCGATGAAGAACACATCATCATCATCATCATCATCAACCTATATCAGTCCACTGCTAGACGTAGGTCTCTCCCAAGACGCGCCACTGAGCCCGGTCTTCGGCTCTTCTTATCCAGTTTTTGCCAGCTACACTCCGTAGATCGTCGCTCCATCTCGCCAGACGATGAAGAACACACAAAAACTTTATTCATAATAATAGTATAAGCAGGAATAAAAGACCTGTAGATTTCACCACAAGTCAAAGACCTCAAGAAAAACTAGCACTTGTGTAGGTACATTTAAGGAATCAAAGTAGATACCTATTAGCCATAAAAGTGTGTTAAACCTCATTTATGATTCAGAGAAAGTGAAAATCTAGAAGTTGAATATCCTTAATAACAGCGCTTAGATTAATCTAGTTTTTTCGATAAACTAGATTACAGTAGAGGAAATGTAACTCTATCCTGATCTGAAATATGTTTACCTGTATAAGATGATCCTTCTAGCGTACAGCTGCATTTGATGAAGAGAGGTCAAGGTCTATCTAAGAACTCAAGTCTTTAATTTCAATAAAACCTAGCCCATGTAGTATTCCAGGAAACAGGCTTCAAATCGGATATAATTTTTTCAATCTGTCCAGTGATTTAGGCTTGATGCTCTAACAAACGAGCAGACAAACAGACAATTTAGATTTTTGGATTCAGAATCGTTTATTTAGTGAATTTACTTAATTACTTTTCCATATCTTTGAATTTTTATACATATTTTGGTTCTTGAAGAGTTTTATAATAGTAGTATAGACTTTAAGGCCGTCGACATTATAGACATAATGCAAACATCCAAGATGAAAGTGGTCAAACGACGTACTTGACAGTACCATGAGGAAGCTCAAGCGCATCAGAAAGTGCTTTGTGAGACCTACGTAATGCAATAACCTCTGGAGGTCGCAAAGCTTCGAGATCGAGAGTTCATCTGATTTTCTTATAATAATTAACAATTTTCTTATTCACTATGACTAAACAAAGTATAAATTGTTTTCAGTGAAATGGTATGCCATGTAGTTTTCAAAATTTTTTGAAAACTTTTTTTGCGGTCTGTAACCAATTATTTACACCATTTGTTTTTTCTTGAACGCAATCAAATAATTATTATTATAATAATAAAAACTACTGGTTTCTATGGTTTATGCCTAAGTATGCTTTTGACATTTTTTATTATAAATGTTTTGTGGAGGAAATAAATATTTTCTATTTATCTCAATAAACCGTGGCCTAAAATTACCAGGTCATTATACTAAAGGTAACCTATATTTCAGGTAAATATTAGTTCAATTCGCACACGTTAAAAACATTCGTTATTTTGTTGTAGGTACACACCTACTAGATAACTTTCCTAGAATATAACGCAGTATGGTACCTACATAGCGTATAACTTGTTCTCGTTAAGACATTTTTGTATGCGCGAAAAGTATGACCCCCTAGCGGCATTGAGGTGGTCCAAATTCTTTGAGACAAGCATTGTACAAAGTTATTTATTTTATTAAACCTAACTTGTTTACTGTAGAGCAATTGTTTGACGTGTAGTGTGTAAGTTAAGCAAGTATTTCATGAATTATATTGATGTTTTCAATACAAGCAGACAACTGTTTAAACATAATGTTTGTTAACAATTTCAGTATGAAAATGAGTAATGCAATCGAAATGTTGCTTATTGAATGATTGAAGAGTTTATTGGAACTCGAATTACTACAAACAATTGAGATCAAATAATAATATTTTAACATCATACATATTTGTATATACTTACATATTTACAAAAATAATATCAGATCTTCTATCAGCTACTCATATTTGCTTAGACGGCGTTGAGCGACTAAGTAGTTTATACATAATTTATTAATCGCTGTTCTAAGAGGAGTGACTACGAATAAATATGACAATCTTAAGCGTATCGTAACGTTAGCACATTCGCAGTTACGCTGAATCGTTCGTCAGTCAAGCTGTAGCTCTACCATGAGTTTTTACTATACTATATTTACTACACTCGCTAGCGTCTGTAGTTAAAAAATGTATGAAGATTTGTACAGCGCCTCTACCGGATAGTTGGGTACTAAAATTCGTAATACTAATATTGACGTAACTACTGTAGTAAAGTCAGGCGATTTTACTGTGACAACTCATGGTAGAGGTACTGAGCTAGCGTACACTCGAATATCTCGAATACCACCGTTTGCGATTGACACATTTATTCGTGCTCGGGCGTCAGTACTGTGTAGGTACTGTACTAGAGTACAAACACGTCATATGAAATACCTTCGTTGAAGACCCATTTACCTACTATTAGGATGTCAGTAGGCATAAAGAAAATAGCCTTCATTATTGGAGAACGTGTTTCGATTAATAAATCACAACAACCAAGGTTTTCTTCTTCGGACAAGAATATAAATTGCCCAATTTTAATCAGTCGTATAGTCAAATGTTAATTTTGCAAGTGTGTAAAGGTCGGTCAAAAGCGCAGTAGGTACCTGGTCAGTTAGGTATTATCGAGCCAATATATTAAAAGTAAAATGCATTTTCTTGACGGTTTTTTATAAAGCGCTAAGCGTTTGTTCGCCGACGGAGAGTGTAGCTGCAAAGTGCTCACTTACTTTTACCTACCCCTAATCCACTTCACTTTAGTTAGACTATATTGATCGGGAGTTACTGACTTTGGCAAAAAGTTCGTCAGTTTTGGAGTACGCAGTAAAAAACTACAAAATACAAAAAATACAAAAACATTTATTTCGGAACAGATTACAGTGTGGCAAGAACAAATGAGGTACGATGATAGCTACAGTAGTTCGTGAAAACTGTGTCGTAGCGACCAACGCCCACCTCCTTAGGCTATATAAATAGTGTTAACTGGTAGTGAAGAGTCGAGTGCATAGATCGTTGATTAAAAATTGACTATTATTTTGAGTAAAACCATTATTTTTCAGAGAAAAACATCGCTAATACCAAACCTCTTGTGACAAGCATTTGAGGATTACTTTTTTAATCGACTATAATTTTTGTGTTTGAATAATCAATATGAAAATTAGTTCTGTGAAGGAGAGCAAGTAATTAACATGATGACCTTTGTAGAAACTGCAATCTCCAAGACTGATTAAATATCAACATTCAAAAAAAACAAAATTCACTTAAATTCCTGTTTGATTTCCTGTTTACAAATCAAAATAGCTTCTTGATTCTTCAAAAAAATTTATTAAAACATATTTTTTTTTTATTGTTGTTTATTATTATTATTAAACATCATTTTCCGCGTTAAGTCTTGATTTAGGACAAAAAAGATGTTGCAAAAAGATTGATCTTTCTTTTGCTAAAACTGTAAACGCTAATTAAAATCAATATTATAAATAGTCTAAAAATACTTTGGTTGCAACCGGCAATTAAAACATGTCAAAATATTTAAATAACATACAAATATATAAACAGTGCAATGTACGAGCTAAGTGCGATTTTTGTCAAATACGTAAATACCGACTAAAACCAGGAAGTTAGGTACATTTTCTGCTTTTTTCAAAAACCCATAACACACTTTATGTAGATTCCCATTTTGCAACATGTTTATCAACTTCAATATAGCTCATGACTTGACTACCTATATTGTAGGTACTTACTTAAATAAACTTGTTTCAATCGATGGCCCTTATGACAGTGAATCCACCAAGACATGATGTCATCCACGGACTGGCACCACCGGTTATCACCTGCTCAGTAAATTATTATTTCCTTACATTATATTAATATTTCCTTTGTGTATAATGAGATAGAATATTTTATTCGTTACGCATTGATTACGACATCGTTTTATAAAACATTAACGGCTTATCTATCACGTAAGCCTAGTATCTAGTCAAACAAATATTAACTTTAGACTAAGTATTCAATAAATCCACAAAGACTACTAAATGAGACCACGTCACCTAGAAGTTTAGTTGAAGAATTATATAAAGAACTTTATTAAGAAAAAAAACAAGTATTATAATAACTAGAGGTTTGAAAAACAAAAAGGTATTTTTGACAATATTTGTACCTATAATGTATACCTACTTAATCTATTTATGTGTAATTGTATTGAAATCACGTCTACTTAAAATAATATGCAACTACTACTTTTGAGACAGTAAAATCTAAAATCACACATAGATACATATACTCTTTAGTGATTTTTAAGTATGATAAGGAATGATACCATCTTCTTGTTCTTGCGTGTCTATAAATTTCAAACATAGTTCACATAGAACTTTGCCACATTTATCCCCTTGTAGCAATTCATATATTATGTAGACTCAGTTTGTTTACTATTTTTCAGGTTGAATTCGAAACCGTGAAATTTTCAAGTTGTTTACAAACTCACGTGGGCAATCGTTATACAACTCATTCAGTTTTTTGTTTTGAAACGATATAACCCTCAATGGCGGATTTCGTAACTATAACAAGGGAAACGAGCGTGGAAATTATGAAAGTAATTGTCTGGAATTTAGCCCAAAATCTAGTTATATATTGCAGCAAATACAAACTGTTGATATGCAGAGAAAGGCACTAAGTATTTTACAAAATATATGATAACAATATAATAATCAATATTTTTGTGTTATAGAAAAAAGTCTATAAACACTAAAATATTAAAAAAAAAAAACCTCGATATGTCGCTTGTAACGGAATGAAACGGAACACAGCGGAATTACCAACCTTTTTTTATGACTATGACATGCAAAAAAATAATTCTTTATCACGATAATGCCTCAGCGCACACATTGCGGCAAACAAGAGGTATGACATCTGTCAACTTATTGCTACGATCATCCTTCTTTGTTCTTCTATTTTTAAGCTATTGCATAGCTTCTATCTCCAGAAATTCCGTAACGAAATAACCTAACGAAAATAACCTAACACTGCGCATGCGTAATCCAGCAAAAAATGCTATGCCGCGACAGTCCCCGAGTGCCACACGTCTTTTTTTTTCAGTGTCATCTAATGTTAGATACATATTATGTCATTACCGCAAAGAGTCATCAAGCGCGTATATGATTTAGTTAGATTCATCTCTTTGCCTGTCACCCGTTATGACACAATTAATTAATAGTCTGAGAACGAACTTTCTCTAGACTTTTGTTTTCGGTAGCATGCACCTAGCATTCGAGATTCGTTTCCTGGTTTTGATCTCTTATTAATTTATGCTGATTCTTATAAGCTGTCTGCATCATTAGTATCTAGATCGTATTATATAACTTTATTTTGTGATTTTTCTTTAGTTTTATAAGTTCGTGAGAATCTCGACTCAGACAAAATAGACACCTTTATAAAGTCAACTATTAACCGTGTTTAAACAATCTTACACCAATCAAAATCCTACACAAGAAAACTCCAATCACCAGTTTTTTTGCAGCTAAACTCAAAACTGTTATAAAATGAATTATCCCGCTGTTTAGTATCAATAGTTGACGTAATAAAGATTTACAACTTACTCATACCATTTGACACCACAGATTTTATCTCAGTTAAATATCTCGTAAAGATAAGATAAAGTGTATATTGTGTTACAATGATCACACACGCATAAAGTACTTTGTGATGATACATGTGAGGCTGCGTTGATCACCATGTGGGAGTACCTGGCAATCCTCCTCATCGGGTTCTGGCTGGGAGTGGCTATATTCCTGTATATTTCGTGCTATTGGCTAGACGAAATTTTGGGTAAGTTACATTAGTACCCACTATTATTTTTCTTAATATTAATGTTTGCCGAAGAATCGACAATCGTTGGAGCAAACGGATACTGGAGTGGAGACCGCGTTTAGGCAAGCGTAGTGTAGGACGCTCTCCGGCGAGATGGAGCGACGATCTGCGGAATGTAGCTGGTAAACACTGGATGAAAAGAGCCGAAGACCGGGCTCAGTGGCGCGTCTTGAGAGAGACCTATGTCCAACAGTGGACTGCTATAGGTTGATGATGATGATTATTTTTAAAAGAACAAGTCACACATGCTGAGAGTGCTTGAGCAAACAGGCGAATATTCACACCTTATCGGGAATCGAACTTATGATAATGCCTTCCACTTCAGCTGGATAAGTATTAAACTTTGACTTTTATTTATCTAGCGGAACGCCATCCAGTCCTAAGTCAAGCAAGTCTTATACAATTTCAGGTATGCAGGTCTCTATTTGTTCCTCAAATAATGTTGTAAAATAAGTTGTTTACTCAAAGTAGTACCAAATATAAGTACACAATGTGATACAATCGCGTAAATAAAGAGAGGTACCTACATCATAACTACCTTGACACTACCAAAATGGAAAATATAAAGGACAACCAGGCTACATAAATAACTACACAGTAGCATGTAGGCAGTTAAATACAAATTAGTACGAGCTGATTGATTTTAAATACTTGCAGGTCGCTCTAATGTAGGACAACAAAAATGCATATTATTATGCATCTACCAACTTACCAAAGAGGTAGGTAGATACCAAAACTGTTAACCTATTTTAGTTTTTTTTTTTTTTTTTTGCACACATTTTTGCTGACTGTTCTTTTTATTGCTAAACATAACCAATAACGTAATAATAACTTTTTTTATAAGAGAGAGAAGAACCTACTTAAGATCTTCTTACATTGATGAATCCCTAGAAATCGTAGCGCCACCTGATAGCACTATATGGCAACACTAAGAGTATTTTTTTTACTGACAATAAATAAGGTATTTAAGCGTCTGGCGTTTAGACGCAGCTCTAAAAATATATTTATATTACTTTTTTTATTATACCTATAATATTAGATACCTCATAATAATTAAAAACAGGTGCCGCTTAGGGGTGCATTTAACCGTGTTTTTATTATGCTCATGCAAAGCATAGTTACAGTTATTATAGATAATCTTGAATACTAGGTACATCTTGCATTTACCGTATCAAAAGTACGTTAATTTCAAAAAAGCAGTTTTACTGTTTTTTTAAATAATAAGCGGTAACCAAACTATAATAAGTCTACAGCCTAGATATTTGCTGTCTAATATTGCTTAGGTATAATATAGCATTTTTACTCCTAATAAATAGGTAGGTAGGTACTTATTGTTATTTTCCAGTATAAAATAGATTTAAAAACTCTGACTATACATTAAAACTTTAATAAAAGTTTAAGACTAAATATTTATATTAGGAAAATGTAAGAAAATGAATTTAAAATTGCTAGTTTTCAGTCATGAATATCTAGTTTTTATAACCTTGACTTTAATTTAAACTTTGATAAAAATATTGTTTAAATGTATTCTTGAGATAATTGTAATGTAACATTGTTTACAAGTTGAAGATGAGCTCAAAGGTCAAGTTATCAGGGACACAGTAAATGATAGTAATTCATCTGTAATTACCTGGGTTTTAAATGAACACTTATTTTATAAGTACCTTAAACACGTGAAGAAAAAATGTCATTGGTCATAATTACTTTTATGTTATGTATGTAAAGGTAAAGTTATAAAATAATTTAAAAAAATAATCGTCGTATCACAATCTAGTTTCAAACTTAGCCACACTACAAACAACACAGACAGGCATCACAGCTCAGTTGGTAGTAGCTCTGCCTTCAAAGCTGGGGTTCGATTCCCACCCACAGCAAATGTTTGTGTGATGAATATAAATATTTGTTCTGTGTCAGGGTGTGACTATGTACCTATGTATTTACATAAAAAAAATAAAAAGTAGGTTTCTATTCTAGCAGTTAGGCAAGTCAGCGCATACCTACATGCCTATTATACCTATTCGTTACGAACTCCACAAACAATCGTATTGATTTTGGTGTAATAATCTACCTAACCTATTGCATCATAGCTTATGCCATCTGGTGAATTATATACACTTATATCTATTATATTTATTTCTTCTTTATTAGGCTTTTAAGTCTTGTGTTGACGAATAGTGTTCAACTTGTCTATATACCCTTTTAAGTATTGCTTTTGGCTTCTAAGTTTGATGACATAGTTATACACAGAGCTTGGAGTCTGAGTTTGACGAACGTGAACGAGTCTCGGAAAGTAAAAAAAAAATGTAGTTGGAGCAAAACGTGGCTCTGAACTACGCAGAAGAGATTCATTGATATACATAATTATATTCAGCACAACTTGAGCAAGATTATTAAATAGGCACAAATATTTGCACCTATTCAAAGATTTTATTTTACCTAATTCTGTTTGACGGTCAAAACACGCTTTCTATGAGAAATTGTAAGTAGTTACAGGCGAAGTAAATTAATTTTATAGCTTAACATGCATATAGCATACGATTAGTTCTGCATATAGAACGACCGCGTGACTGTTTTTAATTTTATGCGCAGTTTTAGTATAATAGGTTCCTGATTATTGTTATTAAAAATGTAGAAAAATCAATCTTAAATTAAAAGTATCATCATTTTAAATCTTTGTTTATATTATGATGTTTTATTTACATAATAATATTTTTTTTATTTATAAATCAATGTTTATAGATGCTTCAAACTAAGCAAAGCTTTTACGAAAGGAACTACTTAGTTGATACATCTGTTTAACAATTATATAAGTAACATTATGTTTTACAATTTACATTAAAAATAAACTTATAACACAGAAAAAACCTTAATGTTTAACACATACTTAAAGGGTTTGTTCCTTATGTCGATTGAACCTACAACCCACATCTCAGAAGGCAGAACTTGGCTGACTCCAGTCACTGTCAACATTGCATAATTCTAAGCATCTTTTCCAGATTTGCCGCCTCTCCGGAACGGACAAGCTAGCGCTTCAAGCAGGCCGTCCAGCGGCGCCAGCAATGCCCACGTGCACTTGAAGCGGTTGGTCGCCAGAGTGGTGGAGGAGGCTTCATCGCTGCCAGCGCTTGCGCGGTACGCGGCCGAACCTGTCACTCCCACCATAGAGTCCTCTACCTATGAGGATTTATTAGCTAGTGCTATACTGAACAAGGTAAGTCTAATTAATAATTACTCTACCTACTACGTATTGTTTTGTTATTGTACTATTATTTCTGAGTTCGTAAGATATTTTTTTTTTAATACTTGTGTCAGTTGTCCATAAATTATAATCGCGTCTTTCAAAAACTGTGGTCTTAGAAAATGCCTAAGAATGTTCTTTGGTAGTGCGTTTGTAAGGAGTAGGATTGTTTTACTGTTTTCGTAACGTAAGCATACATTTTATAAGCATTATAACATAACCGTATTGAAGGAAACCTTATAAGTTACATTAGTAGGCATTCACCCTTGCATAATTTAGGGTTGTCAATGCAAAAACTTGAATTTCTTATACATAACATTATTTTTTACAATTTGTTAAAGTTTTTTTTCTTTTATAAGTACTAGGTTATTAATGCTATCAATGTTTTTACAACAGTTTTAAGTATCAGTCCTGTACATAACTTGTTTATTACTGTATTAGTCATGTATGAAGCGATTTATTAGTATTTTAGTTGAGAAGTGATGGAACATCAAATAGTCCACTTGATTTTAAGAAGTAATTTTTATTTATAATTGTTATTTTTATATTGCTTATAGTTTCTATAACCACGTCTACTAAGGGCGTGTTCTTTGAGACATCACACTCCGTCCATCCCTCTTAAACGAATCTTTGAGAAGGTTGGGAGTTTCTTTTAAACGAAAATGTTTTATGGGTTTTTTTATACACGCAAACGCAACAAAATCTATGGGATCGTCCTATGATTTGTCATCAATCATTCGTCTGTAAAATGTAAATTTATTGGCAAGATTTGCCGATATCATATCCATCTAGTATCTGCAGATAGGGGCCCCTTATCGCGATAACACTAAGCACATCCAACGAAAGATAGTTTAAACACAATCCAGCGATATAAAGAAATGGTGAGACATAAATAAATAATGATAATTAATATAATCATTACTCGAAATAGCTCAGAGTTGTGCTGAGTCGTTTGCGATGCGGTTCGTATTGTAGGAGTGAAGTGAAAAGTTTACAAAAAGCTTACAATGTTGGGATATATTTTTGCGGTTTCAGTTTTACTTTTGTATATTTTTGCTGCGGCTTTGGTTGTAAGTACGATTATATAAAACACAAACTAGCAAAAATTATATTTATGAAAGTGGATAAAAAAATTATTACATGTTATAAAAAAGTGAAATGAAAATGTGAACCCTTTTCAATTTTACAATCATTAACATATGTATGTTTTGATAATTATATTTGGTGATGTTATAATGCGATTAGAATGTTAATTTTAATAATACCATTCTAATCGCCAGATTAAACTGTTTACAAAACAAAACAAGTGCTTCAATAAATTGTATCCGTTACATATTAAATTGTTATCATCAAAACTTTTCCTATATATTTACTTAGATAATTTTCAAAAATTATTACATTTCTTTTAATTTAAGAAGAATATTGTAAAACCTATAATTAAAATACATAGTACATTAAGTTTAAAATCCAAAAGTACCTACCTGGTACCATAAAACTCGTTATTCGTAATCAAGTTGATCATTGTAATTTAGCACAAGAATGTGACTGATCTAGTACAATTCGTTGTCTAGATGCAGCGAATAAATCTTATTTTTTGTAGAAAACTGGACTTACTAAAACATCACGCAATATTTCCTGCTTGAATTCTTGTGTTTGTGAGCGAAAATTAAAACTAGTCTAGGCCACGTTTATTAAACTTATTTCCATCGTAAAACACAGACAGATAATTATTAAAACCGGATTACACAGTTAACAACCGAGAAAATAAAATGACAATGCACATTTTTTTGCATATAATTTATTACGTCGGCGTCGTTATGACAAGTTATTTTTAAGAGTGGAATTCGTTGCCGGCGTCGGTGTTTCCAGATACATATAATTTGGACGTTTTCAAGAGGAGAGTGTAGAGGTTCTATCTAGGCAAACGCGTTACACCGTAGGCCGTATCACTATTTAACATCAGATGTGATTGCGGCCAAGCTTTAGCCTATAATGCATAAAAAAAAAGTTTGTTTTTATAGATGAGTAGGAAAAAGTTTTTTTTTCTATCCTGGACACGGGCAGCCCTAAATGAAACAAGTCAAGTCAACAGCGCTCCTCACTCGGTTTCACAGTGCGAAAGTGCGTTCGTGTGAAACATACCTTTTTTCGAAAATATCATTGTGTACATAAACGTTCTTATTGTGTTGCATTAATGGTGATTGTTCCATGGCAGTTTGAAATGTACAATTTCTTTAGCAGCTTTGTGAGCTACTTTCCCGATGGAAATCCGCAGGTTTTTGTTTCATAGTTCAGAACTGTGTGATGGATGAGTTGCATACTACATGTGTGTTATTTAGCTAGCAGTAGGTCTACCATGAGTTTTTACTATACTATATTTACTATACTCGCTAGCGTCTGTAGTTAAAAAAATGTATGAAGATTTGTGCAGCGCCTCTAGCGGATAGTTGGGTACTAAAATACGTCTAATATTTACGTAACTACTGTAGTAAAGTCAAGCGATTTTACTGTGACAACTCATGGTAGAGGTACAGTAGTATAATCTGAGGTTAACGAGTTAGGTACTCAAACTTAATAGCCACAACCTCCTTAAAACCTAGTAGGTACGACTTAGTGTGTCTATTGACGTTAGGTACTATAAAATATTAAGCGATTTTTTATTGATAACGATGAGCGATACGTGAATGTTTTATTTTTATGGCCAAAGCAATAAAACTTAGCGGTGACCTTACAGCATTTAAACCCGTTGGATTATTATCGCAGTTAAGTTAGTATTTTGCAACGTTAAATTAATCGATATATTTATATCGATTATCATTCGTTTAGTCTGATTTATTTAACAACAATAGACATTTTAGAAATAATCTTGTTTGAATCGAGAATTTTAGCATAGTTGTACCTATTTGCAAAGTTATAACATAAAGTCATCTTTAAACCCGATATTGGAAAAACCTAGTAGATATTCAATTAGTTTGCGGTCAATGTAAGCTAAGCATTGTAAACTATAGACACGTTATAGATAAACACAAACTAACTCCCAGACAGTCTCAAGGATATTTACAGTGCCTTGATATATGTTTTTTTGTATAAGTTTGTTTGGGGACAAATAAAATGTATCTTTATTTAAATTTATATTTTTATGTCTATTTTTGATAAGCTGGCAAACACTGTATGAGAAGAGCCAAAGACCACGTTCCGTGGCGCATCCTTTATTTATAGACATACTTATATCCAGCAGTGGACTGATATAGATTGATGATGATGTATGAATGCACCGATGTCAAGGCGCCAATCTATTTAAGTATTTACATCAACGTCAAAACTGTACTTAAAATAAAAGTATACGTATGTTTTTCCGCAGGTGATCGAAAAGTTCCAGAATGAGAACGGCTCTGGTGGCAGAAGTAGTGGCATCCACTCGGCCAGCGCCAGCCCAACTCCTTCCGAACGCTCGTCTCCAAGATCTCTCGCTTCGAGGAACATCATTCATCACTCGAGAGACATCACACCTCCTGTGAGTATGACAGGACAACTAAGCCGTGTTTTTCAGATCTTTAGAATGCTTTCGTTTGTGTTTCGTTTTGAAGATCGACGACCGCTTTTTCGTCTGATTTTGAGCCGTATGAATTGAATAGCGGTTTAAGTTTATACCAGTGAGATTTACTTAGATAAAAATTACGATTTTTGATAGCAAGCTTAATAAATTGAAAGAAACCTTAAACAAGACTCCATATTGTGAATAAGTATTGCAATATTGAATGTTCCGACTCATTAAAACAATAAGTCAAAGAAAGTATAATAATCGAAACAGATCCGGCATCATATCATTTTATTTATCAAAAAATCCAAATCCAAAGGTTGAAAGATAGCCAACACAGGAAAATATCTGACAAATTATAAAACAAGATGTTTTCTTGCTTGTATCCGGTTGATTGAACTATAGTTTTTATCCACTCGAATGATGATTTAATCAAACCACATCACTCACCACTTCAGACCCATCTTAAAAGGCGGTGTAAAAACTCATGGTTAAATAAATATACGCGGCAATACGCATAAGCATTTGCTCACTTTACAACACATGACTTTTGAAAAACTAAAAGATCAATGACTGGTGACTGTAGATTTTTTATAGAAGACTGATAGTGAGGCGCGCAGTGTACCCAATGCCTAATGAATGAGGAAGGAGGTAGGTATATTTGAATCCTAAACTATAGCATCAAAAGCTGAGATTGTTACTAGACGAATTGCTTTAAGGACTGTTTAGCCATAGCGGTTGCAACCTTCTGGGCGGATTCAATTTGAAAGGATATTGACATGAAAGAAGGACTGTTTAGTGACTCATTGTTTATTTATTTTTCAGCTTCACGAAGAAGATGACGTGTCAGACTGGGAGGAGGGGGAGGCGACGGATGAAGCCCTGGAAGTGCCACGTCGCGTGCCCTTCCCTGAGTTCGGAGGAGACATTGTACACAATGGTACGTAGTGTTACAAAGAGTATAGGTTAGGCTTAGTGTAAATATGAAACACTTTGGTCAACGTTATCTCTTTTTACGCTGTTTAAAGTTAAGTTATGGTTATAGCACCGGCATGGTATTCCCATATACAGTTTTAAAAATATTTTTTTGAAATCGAAAAGATACGGCAATCGAAGTGAGACGAACACTGCAAGACGACTTTGTAAGTGTACGTAGAGATTAAATAATCAAGTTTAAAAGCATTTCGTACCTACCCATTGTTCGATAGCTCGGATTTCACACGTCAGACTCATCTATTCAAAAAATTACATGAAACCACTTAACCAAATTAAAACAAATTAATCTTATTACAGACGAAAACGAAGAACAAGAATTCGAAGAGGTATCAAGCAGCGATCTTCAAGGAGTAGACGGTACATGGGAAGAAAACTGGCTATTCCAAAAGAAAAAAATTAAAACAATACAATCGGTTCCAGTTCCTATGCTAGTCCCGAACTCCAACGCAGATTATAGAGCCCTAATCGGCGATAGAGACGCAGACGACACAACAGACTTATCAGACAACGCAAGTGATACTGAAGAACAAGGAGGATATAAAAGTGACATCCAAAAAGTACTAGATTCAAAACACGTTATCGGTGGAAAGATCAAAATAGATGATGAATCAGACTACGAGCCAGACAGTCTAACCATGGACGAAGCAGGCAATTTAGACGAACCCGTCATAAACGGATTCAAAAATAAAGCTACCATAAACGAAATTAACAAAAATGTAGCTGTTGATCACAAAAACGACACACCAGTAGATGTGGTTGACGGCATTGTAAATGGAAACGATCCAGTTTTAGTACTAGGAATTGATGATGGTCCATTACCTAAAGCAGAGTTCAATTTGAAAGAAGAAATCCACCGGTCTTTAATGAATGGTAATGGAATCTACTCCAACAGTCATTACGAAGAAGTTTACGACGATAGTATAGAAAGCATGGCACAAAACAAAGGTAAGGATTCAAACTATTGTAAATAATACTTATAGATAACAATGGTTACAATTAGATTTTTTGGACTGTATTCGACTAAACCATATGTTATGGATTAATGAGTTTGATTGTTTTAGAATCTACTAACACCACCTTGACCCACCACGAGCGCGAAGGTGAATATGAAGAAACAGTGACAATCCCAGTGCAACGATATGCCGATAGCCTGCGAAGGAAGCATTTTGAAGATGCCCATCTTGAGTAAGAATTACCAAATTATTTATGAAATAATAACGACCTAAAATGACTGTTATTAATTTTGAAATTGTTTTTTAGGTTGCATAAAGATACCGAAAACACAAATGATGAAGATGAATTAGTACCAGGTAAGTTTATTGACTTTTAAAGGGTCTGATAAAAAAACTGTTTGAAATATGTTTCGTGCTCCAAAGCAATATTAATTTAATATTAATTTTTGTTTGCTTATTTTAAGGTTCCGTGGCTTACAGAGAGCGTAAAAAATGGCTCAACTGTGTCGACATGCCAAACAACCCCTATTCACCAGAAGCCATACAGAAACGACTATTAGCTAAAAGCACTTCATCTCTCTTTGATATGATTACCAGTAAGCCAGATTTTGAGGAAAGAAATGAAACAACACAACAAAAAGACGAAACGGATACTAGCGCTCAGAGTAAAATAGAAGGGGTAAAACCAAATAAGCTTTCAGCTTCAGTGAGCACAGAAAATATTGGCTCGAATCAAAGGACTAAGAGTCCATCGCCAAAGATTGTAAAGGAAGCATTGGCTGACGAAGTACCTCAATACAAACGGTATGTTAACGCAAATATATTTTTTTTACAATGTAATAGACATAGTAAATAATGATAAACAGTGCGATTATAATTAATAACATAACATTTTGTTACTTTACAGATATGGCCGCGATTATTATATAAGAGAGGCGAAAGTGTCAAGGGAAGATCGCAAAAAACACAGTTTCAGCGACACGAGCTCACTATCGTCAATGAACAAGTCGACGAGTTTAGACAATTTCGATACAGAGTTCGCATCGCCTGTAAGTGCCAGCAGCTCGTTGAGCGACCTGGAGGCGAGTGCCCTCCATCAGAACATCGTCCGTGCCGTGCTCAGTCCCAGAAACGCGAGCCCAAACTTTGCCATCAACCCCATCTTCGAACATCCCGATAAGCAAAACGATATTCCTGACGAGTATCACGCGAAAGAGCGCTATGCCGATCGCAAGCCCAACGTAAGACAACAAAGTAGAAACGTGTGCAACGGTGACGGTTATGTGGAAAACGAGGATATAGTTAGACTTAAAATACCAAACAAACCCGAAATTACAGAGGAGCTATTCGAGACGTACACGAACGTTAGGCGCAACAACACGCTGCGAAGCGAGGACCTGTACGCGCGCGCCAAGCGCCGGCCCGGCCTCAATTTCACGTTCGGGGGCAGTCTAAGGTTAAGCAGAGGCTTTCGTACCGATCTATGGTGATAGAGCCACTTCCGTAGTTCCAATTACCTAATACACCACCTACAATCTCAACAGCACATCTGATAACTCTCAAAATTGAATCTCTACTGTGTACGATACATACATAGATTCTAAAATTGGAACAATAAACAAAATTAGGGTATAGTTTAGGATAATATTAGACATCACAACCATCTCTCATACAAGATCGGATGGTGGACGGACTTGCATCACATTAAAATCTAAAATATCTTCGTTTTGACACACAGGGTATTGCCTGATGTGTGTTGGCATGTTTGTGGAATTAAAGCAACGCTGACTAACAGCACTATGCACTAATATGAGGAATTGTATCTAGAACTGCACTCATAGATTTGTGTTCTTCCTTTATTAAATTTCAGTACTATTTACATCAGTAATACTACAAGACGTTAGTGGTGAGTGTTGTATGATTTTGGCAAATGATTTGTGACTAACTGTTGGCTTGCCACTGAACTAACGAGGAACTAAAGACGAAACTTCATTTATAGCATCTTCTGCATTTGCTTCAATCATATTCATTTCATCTTTCTCTTCAAACCATAACCCCACATAGATACATTTTCAACACACACACACACAATAATTTAGCGTTTGCACCATTTCCGTTTTAATCGATAGCACTGAGCTGAGCACGTTATATTTAATATTACGATCAACCATTTCTAACATTTACTAATCCTGCTTTTAGCCCTAATATCTTAGATTTTTAATGCTTCATATTATACTTTCTAGATAATCATGTACAAGATTAAATAATATTTTATCAGACTTATATTAAACGTGATAACGTTTAATATAAGTCTGATATATGTTTCATAATTTGCATTGATATAAAACTCATATAGATACTTACCAAAATGCACTATTAAACTTATCAAAATATTTTCAGGGATTACTTATAAAGCAGTTTAATGAGATAGCAACAAGTCAACAATATACGCAATTCGCGGGAAAAGATCGAATGGATTCTATAACGACGACACCAAATAATAGAACTGATATTTTAATTGAGTACGAAGACCACGACGACCAAAATTTGTACACGGCAAGGCCAGTCATCGTCGATGACGACACCGATGAGAAATTCGAAGAAATCTTACAATCGGCTTACAATACTGAAATCGCAATAAATGATACGGAACAAGACAAAAACGAGGAACCTATAAAATCACCAATCAGTGTCGCAAATTCGTACCTAAGCTCGAGTAGTTTAGAGGATTCTATAAAAATCTACAACGTGCAGACAGGTGAAGTTATAAAATGTCGGCCTGAAGATAACATATCAGCAAGATATGAGGCTACGGCTGACAGCAGGGAAAACATCGATATAAGTGATAAGAGCATCCCGGGAGACAGTTTTGATAGCATCAGTCAAAACGGAGAATTAGTCGAGGAAGCAGTGAATATTGAACAAAACAACCAGAACTTAGAGATCTATGAATTAGAGGATCTACTACCCCAGCTACCGAAAGTGAAGGAACTGGCTAAGAAATTCGTCAGTATGGATAACCTAAGTGAAAATGTGAATGTGAGTAATTTTGCTCGTATATCTGATGTGTGTTTTGCTTTACCGGCTATACCCTATAACGCACCTATAAATAACAATACATGTATGATTTCATTTTTCTGTCTTATTACCTACCTATTTCGAATATTTGTGTATTCAAAATAGGTACCGAAAATAGACAAGGCCTTGAACAAACGCTTAGCTTAGAGAAAAAATACTACTTATGTATATCGACAAGTTAAAGCGAGTTTTGTGTACATACTTACTTAAAACAAAATATTTATCCATGTCTACGATTTTGTTCGTAAACACACTGCACTATAGGTTCTCATTCTGTATAGGCGACAAAGAAATTGGTTTACCACTCTAAGGTTGAATATCATTTGCACGTACAAAACATCAAGGGTTATTTTCGCTTGACAGATTAATGACTGCTACGTCAGAATCTGTCAATCTGTAATCCTTATCGAATAATTATGTTACTGGGAGATGTCATCAAAAGTGGTAAACCAATTTCTTTGTCGCCTATACATTCTTGTTCATGATATTTACATGGAAAAATCTTCCAGGTACCCCAGCCCTACTCAAAGCGGCGAAGAAGCAAAGAGAACATCTTAAACGACCTCAACGCAGACAGACAAGCGAACAAACAAGTTTTCATGCACAGTCTCACAGCCAGGAGTATCACTAAAGAGTTCAGAGAAGGGCTCAAACTATCCATGTCCACACCTATCAAGGTCCCGGGGGGCTCGAAGGATATACCTGATGGAGAAGTGATTAAGGAATCCAGCCGGCCAGGTAGTCCCGTACCAGAACCAGGCACAATCAAAACTAAGTTAGCGTTCTTCGAAAGTCTCAAAACTAAATTTAGTAAATAGTATAAGAAATAGTTTATGAAGGTATAAAGTGCAAGTGCATAGTGATGAACAGGACACTACCGAGTGTCTTTCCAGATTCTGTAGATTGCGTTTTTTACAGTATTACGACTAGGTACCACATGTTTGGACTAAACAAGTGATGTAGTCGCAACACTGTACGATTGTTATACGAACTCCTTCCTCCTAGTTTTACTCTAGTAGACATTAGGGATGGTCAATAGTTATACAAACCATAGACATATCTAGGAGTAATTCAATTCTGATTTGTATATTTAGGTCTTAGGTTACGGTGTAAATACTAAGTGCCATTGTTTATCATGCATTCATTTAAGTTATTTAGCTAATGCCAAAGTTGTAAATAAATTGGTTTATTTAATTGGTTTGACTAACAAAGATAGGTTGTCGGTTCAAAATCATCATAGGATGTGCTATAAAATTCGAAAATGGGACCATTTTTTCAATGTGATATGAACATAAAATGTTTCACAGATATTTGGATAAAGGTTGATAATGTAATAAAATGTATAAGATGTTATAATGTGTCATTTTGTTTATTATAATAATATATAAATGCATTTTTCATACATATTACCTATCTTAGTACCAGGTCATCTGATAACAATTATACCTAGTGGTGAATACTTCACTTAATACTCTTTAAGCTCTAAGTACCTACAGTAGTTCTTACCTTAAAAACACTTAACCTAAATCTCTAATAGCACTCGTTATTTTCCGCATTAAATTTATTATTAGGTAGATATGACACTGCTCATATAGCTCTATGTTCTACTCAGAGTCGTGGGTTCGATGCCCATCAAGAATAATTATTTTATGATGAGCAAGTCTTGATGCCTGGGTGTACCCATTCTAAGTGTTTTTAACATATACTACCTACTCTAGGTACTAATTCTAATTAACTACAAATTTTTACAAAAAAAGTGTACCTTAGTAGTAGTTTTTTCTTACTATGGGACTAGATGTCCATAATGATTTTTATAGAAAATAATAGTTCATCTACAAAAAGTAGCTTAATATTATCCAACTTAATTTAACTTATATTTTGAGGATATAACCAACACCCTGTATATTAATTAATTTAGTTGAAAACTGTACTGTATACTGTACATAAGTCTCACAAAATCTTACCACTCAGTAGTATATCCCCAAAGTCTTATGAAAAGGTACACTCTCCATATCTTCGGCAAACTTCCGCCTATAACACCAGAGGAAGTAATCTATCAAGCTGGAGTTTGGGGATTCCATGCCGGAATTCTCGAGCTGGTCTTCCATCATTTTCCTGAGCAGTTCCACAGCATGGATGGAGCATCCTCTGATCTCGACCTCTTTATCAGAACCACTTGGTAGGAGCACATCTGTAAAAGTACCAGAAATTATCATATATACGCGAATGCTATTAAATTATAAAGGAGAACATTAGGAGTTTTGACGTGACGCACGCACGAAAAAACATGACTCATGCGGCGTTACCTCGCTCCGAGACTAATGCGGCGTTACCTCGCACTGAGGCGTTCCATGAAGTGCAAGCGAGAGCGCGGAACGAGCGACAAAGAAGCACAATCGGTCTTTGCGTTCGTTGTCACGTTCAACTATCGTCAGTAAACCGACTTTACAGACAACCATTTTTTTTTTTATTATATCATTATTAACAGGCACATGAGACACCTTCATGTCTTAAAGTGACGGATGTAGTGCAATGTCTCACTATACACATCCTTAGTCGACATGTTAATTGTACAATACATTGTTAAAGGTTATTGCTTAGCCATGGCTTTATTTCATCATTAAGTTGGCAATAAAAAAAAATCAGTAGAATATCAAGACTTACCATTCTTCAGCAAGGTCATCAGCTCATCACTACAACTCATAGCTCCAAAGTAAACCAGTACTTGAGGCACTCTGTAGTCAGCAAACATGGTCATCTTATTAATATCCCTAAACTCTCCAAGTCCGGATCCACCGAAGAAGTTCCAAACATCAGCTACCAATATCTGTGCTCGTTTGTAGAGTGAGACTTTAGTATTCTTGAATACTGCTTCATCTTGGAAGCAAGGAAAGTTATCTACGATGATGTCTAAAAGTTTTACAGCCGATTTGTCTGCTTTTTCTATACAAGTGAGAAATGTCCCGTTGTATTTACTCAGCAATATTGTACCAACTTCATGTAGTATTGACAATCTCTCTTCGAATAGGGGAATAGTGATCTCATTATCACCTCTCATGATAAGCTGAAGCTGTTCTTTGGTGATCTTGGAATAAAACTCAGGGTTTGTGATGTCGTGACCTTCCTGTAAGTTACACAAATGGTGAATAATTGCACTAGTTGGGCATTTACGTGTAGCCCGAAAATCATCAAAGCTTGAACTATTGAATCCAATTTTATCGATGTCAATAAAATTAAAGTTATTAAATTAAAAAAGTGGTTGGATTGTGTGAAAAAGGATATGAATGTGAAAGGAGTGGACTCTGATTTGACAAATGATAGGAGTGAGTGGAAGAAAAAGACATGTTGTGCCGACCCCACTTAACATGGAATAAGGGCAGGGGAATGATGAATAAAATTAAAGTTACCTTGACAGCTCTAGCCAAAGCAGCCTCCAAGGCATAGTACCCAGAGTGACCATCGACTGTCCACTTCTCTGCTCCGGTGTACGACCAGAAGCAAAAGTTCAGGGCATCTGCCACAAATATCCAGTCGGCTGCTTTGGGGTTGTCTTTAGATAGGTAGCCAATGTTGGCTCCTGTGTCAGGAATCTGCAGCTTCTTGTCTGACATGGATTGGAGCATCTACAAATAGACAAGGAAAATATTAGTAAGTAATAACAGAGACTAGTATAAACAACTTGTTTTACTAGTCTCTGGTATAAGGGAGGTAAGGAATTTTTGTCATGGTTAATATAGAGTCTCACTTATCTTACACTAGCGACCCGCCCTGGCTTCGCACGGATCCAATGTTGATACATACATGGATGTATTATACATAGAAACCTTCATCTTGAATCACTCTGTCTATTAGAAACAACAACAAAATCCATCGCGTAGTTTTAATTTTCTAAGCATACATAGGGACAGACAGACAGCGGGAAGCGACTTTGTTTTATACAATGTAGTGAAGAAAATTGAAGAAATAGTTAGGACAAAATCGGTACTTGACGCCGGCACTTACTGTGTTGCAAAGTTTATCCAGACCATCTTCGTGTATCTTTACATGCTCAGCGTTGTTAGCTATGAATTCTCCTGACTCTGCTGGTGCTAAAACTCCGAATCGCACCATTATCTTTTTGAGTTTATTAATTTAATTTAAAGCAAGAAATTTAATTGCAGTGCAGTGCAGTGCAGTGCAGTGCAGTGTGTATGTTGGTAAATAAATAAAAATCAGCTGGTCAACGACATTGACATAATGATAAGAGTGACATACAAGCACATGTCATATCAGTTTTTTTTCGGGTATGGAGCTCTGCATTGCACTGCATAATTAAGTAAAGTCGGAATAAAACGGTCGTGAGTGACAACAAGCTAGCTAGTACAACGCAACGAACAGCGTTGATTGCTCGGTCTAGGCTAGCAACGGTACAACAGTTCTTTCTTTTTCGAAAAAAGAGTCACCTTTGCCGTGCCGCTGGCTCTTTGTAAGCAAAATAACTCTAACGTTAATAGACGCAACGCAAAAAAGTGGTTTTGTGTTGTTTGAGTAGTGATTCAAAGCATCATCCAGAAACAGAACATGAGATTGAACTATGTAGTTGTTGAAGTAGCCTGAGAAAAGAACTCTATGTTGATTCTTACCCGCTTCCCACGGAATCTGACAAGGAGTTTTGATTTTTTTTATTTTTTTTTTTTATTTGCTCTTCGGAGCAGGCTAAAGTTTTAGCACCATACCGCCTAGTCTTACGTAAATGTTTTTTTCTCTTAAATTAGTTTATTTTCTTTATTATTTTATTTACAACGTCTTCCCGTTCACTTTACACTTCTATCCTATAGCATTCACTTTACACTTTACAGTTATGTTTTTCCCGCCATCCTCAAGACGGGAAGTCCACTCATTTTTCGTACGTTATGTTTCTCTCCTATGTTAACCCGTTTTCTTCAGTATTTCATGCATTCACTTCACAGTTATGTTTTTCTCATAAGTTAGTTTGTTACAGTAAATGTTTTTCTCTTAAATTAGTTTATTTTCTTTATTATTTTATTTACAACGTCTTCCCGCCATCTTGAAGATGGCGGGAATCAAGGAGTTTTGACCTTTTGATTACATATTTTCATCTCAACATTACGTTCCGTTTATTTACTTATGTTTGTAAAAACTTATCTATTTAACAATTTATAAAATATGTAATTCCTCTTACCCTAATTGGTTTTATATTTACAAATAATTTGAATTTAGTATAGTAAGCTATAGTATTTTGCTATGTAAATATGAAACTCTATTGGTTCATGACATGACGTGGCGCACGGACCTATGACAGCAACAGAAACGGAACGGAGAAGATAACGAACCTGACTGAAAACCGAATGCATAAAATACTGAAGAAAACAAACTAACTCAAGAGAAAAACATAACTGTGAAGTGAATGCATGAAATATTGAAGAAAACAAATTAACATAAGAGAAAAACATAACGTACGAAATATAAGTGGACTTCCCGCCATCTTGGGGATGGCGGGAAAAACATAACTGTAAAGTGAATGCTTTATGATAGAAGTGTAAAGTGAACGGGAAGACGTTGTAAATAAAATAATAAAGAAAATAAACTAATTTAAGAGAAAAACATTTACGTAAGACTAGGCGGTATGGTTCTAAAACTTTAGCCTGCTCCTAAGAGCAAATAAAAAAAAAAAAAAAAATGAAAACCTAACCTAAAAAATAATCAAACAAAACAAGAACTAGCAGATATTTACGTGCCTTTATAAAAATTAATACGTGTCGGATTTATTTAATTTTTATTAACTTTGTTTATTTAAATAATCGTTAATCGTCCCCCTATTAGTTAAGCTTGTAAATAATAATAGTCTAATAGCAAAATGCCATTAGACGTCCAAGGTACATTTGTGTCCCAAAAAATAAACAAAATCCGATGGATTCCTGAAGAATATGTAGATACCAAATGCTTCTTTACTGGTAGCTGGGACGATGATACGAACTCCATCAAAGTTTGGACGCTGGAGAGTCCTCATGAAGACGAGGAAGTAGAATATCCTCGAGCCCTATCGGAATTCCCTGTTGATGGAGATGTTACACAGATAAAGTTTACGGAGAAGAACAGAATTGCTGTGTCTCTGTCGAATGGTGAACTGAAACTACTAGAGATCAGTGTTTATGATAAGCAAACCCCTCTCAAAGAAGTGTTCTCATGGAAGAAACTACATAGTCATGGGTAAGGAAAATGTTAAATAAGATCACTATATCAACAAAATGTAGCTAGCTTACACTGAACAAGAATTGCCCAATGTTTAAATTGCTTAATGGCACGTCTTGGCAGAAACCTATGTCCAGCAATCTGCTGATATATGATGATTCAAAATTCAAATATACTTTTTTAAATAAAACCACAAGGATCATTTCGTCTTACATACTATTCTAGGTGATTCTAGGTGCCAGTTCCGCGTGATGATATCAATAAGATGCTAAATCATTGATCCTATCATAACTTATCACTGTCTTTTCAGTGAAGAACAATGTTCGTGCACTTCTCTAGACACCTTAGAAGGGGACATAGCAACCATTGGTGAAGACGGGAACATCAAGGTCCTCAGCAGTCGAAGAGGAGAAATCATGAGAACAATAGCTGGAGCTGATAGCTGCGCCTTGTATTCTGTTTGTTTCATTAAACATAATGAGGTTAGTTGATACCTAGGCAATATAGTACCTAACACTGCTGTAAAACTTTTTGCTGCTAAAAGCAACTCACTTGCTGACTAGAAACTTCTTTTAATTATATGCCTTAAAATTCCTTAACTGTTTTCCGCTAAGAAGAGTCAATTCATTCTAACGCCCACTTTCCAAAATGTTTCTGTGCCGATTTCTAACCAGCTTGAGCTTTTAGGGTTTACTCTTACCCCTAAACTAAACTTTGGTTCGTTCATTGAGTCTAAGGCCAAGACAGCTGCGAAAAAGCTAGGCATATTGTCGAAGGTGAGACGGTACTTCACACCAGGACAGCTTCTGACTCTATACCAAGCTCAAGTCCGGTCGTGTATGGAGTACTGCTCTCATCTTTGGGATGGCTCTGCCAAATACCAGCTTGAGGCCTTAGAGACCATTGATCGACGAGCCAAAAGGCTCATAGGTAACGACTTGTTGGTTGAGTCTAAGCTACTTAGTCTCGAACACCGCCGTAAAGTTGCCAGTTTATCGGTATTTTATAGAATTCATTTTGGAGAGTGTGCGTTGGAACTTTACAACTTGGTTCCCCCATCACCTTTTTATCATCGGACTACCAGACGATCGGAGATGAGACAAGACCAAGCGTTTTGCTTCTACTTTTATAATGCGGTCAGCCAAAGAGTGGAACTCGTTGCCGGCGTCTGTGTTTCCTGAGTCCTATAATTTGGATATTTTTAAGAGACGAGTGAATGGGTATCTTCTAGGCAAGTGTGATACATCGTAGACCGCATCGTCACTTAACATCAGGTGAGATTGCGGTCAAACGCTAGCCTATAACTTGTAAAAAAAAAAAAAAATGTTATTTTAATGTATTTTGTACTGCTTTATGTGTAATATGAAGGCAACTTTAATCTTTTTGTAATCTATGTCTTAGCTATGAATACCATGTCTATCTTATTTCAGTTTAAGCTAGTTTAGTTAGTGTGCAGATGGTTCATATTTTTCTCATAAATAATCCTATTTCAGATTATAACAGGAAACATGAGAGGCCACATGAAGATTTGGGACGTTAGATCACAAGTCGACAAGCCATCTGCCTCATTTCTACTAGCTGGTGATGAATTAGCGGCAACTTGCATCACAAACCACCCGACACTGCCTCACATAGTCCTAGCTGGTAGTGAATCAGGGGCACTAGCAGTGTGGGATCTACGTATGAACTCTTTCCCAACTTCCTTACTCAATGCCCACTCAGCAGGAGTGAGCGAGATGCAATTCCATCCAGAGAACCCGCACAAACTCATCACTAGTTCGGTGTCCGGTGAGATATGGGATTGGAATATGGAATCTATGATCAAGAGTGCTAGAGGGCCGGATAACCAACTGGCCTGGATGCCGCTGGAAGATAAAAATGCTATGATTGTCAACTCATTGATGCCGACACTTCATAAAGCAATCAACACCGTGCACTGTGATAAAGGAAGGATATTGTGTGGAGCAGATAATGAAGCTATCTATCTTATTAAAAACTTTAAGTATTAACGCTAAAACTCCATAAAGTGTAAAAAGTTTCATATTGTTTTTGAAGAAAAAATAAAACACATTCTGGAATACGAAGTTTTATTTAAATACTTATACCACTTATACTATATGAAATATCATTCAAACATAATACACAAGTCAGTCTTTGCTTGTCTAGTAAAGTATTGGTAAAATTGCTTAAAAACACGATTTATTTACATAATGAAAGAATTTAATAAGACCAGTAACAAAATCAACATAATCTCTAAGTATATTAACTGATATGTTTAATATATTGTTGAAACGATTAAAAGGAAAAACATCCTTAGATAGTAATTAAAATATTGTAATTGAAGTTATAATTGAAAACACACAATAACACATGAATTTAAAATTCTGATGCACAAAAAGATAAACATCTTAAAGTAATACCTATTTATTTAGTTCAGTTTTTTGTTTACCTGAAAAAAAAACTTAAATAGGTAACATGAATTTCTCCGCCTATTGGCACCAATAACTTTAGCCTCAACTGGAAATGTAACACACAAATTGTTTTGAATATTTGGCATCTTATTCACAAACTTATTAAATTTATAGAGCTGCATTATAAATAAATCACTTAGCTTGTTCAGAATATTAATAACATAGCTTATTTGACTGAACTACACAATTAATAAACTAAATTGGTAAATATCTGAGCACCATAATTCTTAACAATATTTCAATATACAAAATTCTTCATAACCTAATGAAATGATGATAAACTCGGCTTGTTTGTGAATATTATACAAGTGTATGTATAAAAGTGCTGTCCTCTGCATGCCATGCAGATGAACTCTTAAGGCGTCAGTAGGAAGATCTTTGTAAGTAATATTTGGTCGTAGAATTAACTTAGCTTAATGTGATGATAACATACTCGTAATATAAATGATACGACTTATTTACAATGTTTATCCTACATCTTAATAATATCTTGGACCATTCGTGATCAACCAAGAGTTCACTTTCGATCGTTATTCGAAGCTCTTAAAAGTAACGGCCTAGTTTCGTGTCCAGCACAACTTAGCCAATCAAGACACTGCTATTTACAAGCTGGTCGAAACCAACATTTCTTGCTACTAATTAGGTATTTTCTGACCAAACTAAGCAAGATATCCCGTACATGCATCGTTTCATTGCGTGCACGAAAAAAAAAAGCCACACAAGACCTTAACGCCTTCAGCGCCTTTTACCTAAAGTCTGAATCTCACATCGGTGTCCACCCCTTAAGATTCTAACCTATCCAGTGTATGAAGACCTCAGGTGTGGTGGTTCCGTCGATGTGGCGGGGGTTTCCTTTGACTGGCTGCTACGAGCGAGGCTGGCACCATCCACAGCTGGTCGCACCACCGCATCATCGCCTCGGTCACGTGACAACTGTTCGCGGCGGTAGCCAGCTGCGTCTCCAGGCTGTCTGATGACTTTATCAGAAGGCTGGAAGTCAAAATATAATGATTAGATTCATTAATTCATATGTGGAGGTACGTGCAGCATTCTATATGTAATTACATGCCCTCAACTTATACACCCTTTCCATAATAAACGCGCTTTATTATAATGTGGATTTATATGAGAGAGAGACAGGAGAGACTTAGATTCTAGGTCTTGATTTCCTAATTTGTGAGACGTTCCCAATAAGCAAGGGCGGATCCAGGATTTTTATCTGGGGGAGGCACAAGGTACTAAATGTTCTACTGAAAATATCGTCTGGAAAAATATGTTCAATACTCAATATATCTACTTATTTATTGTTTTCATATGTTAAGACTAGGTGTAGTGCAATATATTGGAGTGCCCTCAAACAGGGTTCATATGTTGTAACAAAATAATATGTACCTAGGTACTGTAACAACTTAGTCTTAACATATGAAAAAAATAAATAAATTGAGTATTGAACATATTTTTCCAGACGATTTAAACAAACCTCTGTCTGCCTATCATCCTGTAGGTATACAGGATGGTAGGCAGACCGAGGTTTGTTTATTATTATTGATTAAATTAAGTAGATGTTATGAAGCATGTGCAAACCTTGGCGGGAAGAGCGTAGGTGCGATGATCATGGCGACGTTGTGCTCGGTCATCTTGTTGGCGTCGCTGGCGGCCACGATGGCGCGGCCCAGCCGCAGCAGCTCGCGCAGCGTCGCGCGCTGCTCGGCCGGCAGCAGCAGCGTCAGCAGGTTCAGTGCTCGCCCGCGGGTCGGACCCGTTAGAGCTGCAATAGGAAAGCATTTGAGATGAGCACTGTATTTCAAATTCAGGCAAAATTTGCTGTTAATGAAACTAGGTAGGTAGGTAGGTACCTACCTACCAGACTTCTTTTATTAGGTACCTACCTAATCACATGTGAAAAGCTAAAGCGTTTGTTGATTCTGTGGCGTAGCTACGTAACTCATGCTAAAATAGTTTCTTCGTAAAAAACTTTTTTCCATTTTGAGATCATTCCCAAAAACCCGTTATAGGTAAGTACTTAATTGACTTTACGAGTAGGTATGAGATTCCTTAACTTATTTTTTTATTAATTGTTGAATTAAGGCTGTTCGTTTTCCTTAAAAAAACAATAAATAAGTATACCTACCCTTTTGAGCTTTTCAACTGGCTAATTAAGACAAGTACCTACTTAGAGTTTTAAAGATACCAATAGGTACGTGACAAAACCCTTCCGGCCGTTTTCGCAACCCATTTTCGTAACCAGTTGCGAAAACGGAAATATAATTCTTTACCCGCAACTGGTTGCGGCAGAAGAGTTTTAATTCTTTTTTCGCAACTAGACAGTAACGCTTTTATGTTTCACAACCAGTTGCGAAAAAAGAATTTATTTCCTGTTTCGCACCTTCTTTCATGATCATTTCGTTTCACAAAACCAATGTGGTTTTGTCTTTCCGCGATATTTTTTTATTTATCGCATTATAATGAATTATTGTTTCGCTTCAATCATCTATTTTTTTGAGCCCCCTCCTACAAACATTACCCTACATTTTGAATTAGCAGCAATCAATGCAACCCAAAAATGTTTATAAATATTTTTTTAAGTTTTAAGCTTCACAAATATAAAAAAGTCTACTTTTATAGTTTTACTTTTATAATGCGGTCAGCCAAAGAGTGGAACTCGTACATAAAATAAATTTACGCCAGCTCACTAACAAGAAATAAGAATAAGTAATTATTTAATAAGAAATTATTCTAATTTTTTATAAACTTTGAAGGAAAATTGTATTCTAGGTTTTTTCATAAAAAAATATTTTTTCAGATTTATTTTACTTAAATGAAGATAACAACTCACCTCTTATTCAAACCTCTTGGTTGTTTATGTGTGAAACTCATTTTTTACCTATCCTAGGTTACCAATATTTTTCTTAAAATATAATATAAAATATGAATTCTTTATTCGCAACTGGTTGCGGTTAAAGAAAATTTATTCTTCTGCCGCAACCAGTTGCGGGTAAAGAATAATATTTCCGTTTTCGCAACTGGTTACGAAAATTAGTTGCGAAAACGGCCGGAAGGGACAAAACCTGTCTCAAAGTAACGTAAACTTACAATAAGTATGATAGAACAGCCTCATCAGCTCCTGCGACAGTAGCGGCGCGGGCAGGGCTCGCAGCAGACGCTTGTAGACGGCCGCCAGGTCGTGGCTGCTGGCCGACTCGAAGGTAGCCTCCACCGCGTCGCGCTGCTCGTACCATTGCCGTTCTATCTGCTGGCACAGGGCTGAGATCTGGAATAGCACAAGTTTTATTGAGAATAGTTTATATTTTTAAAGTACATGTTAGGTAGGTAATGATAGTGAAAATTTGTGCTATTATGCAACCAATTTGTATAGAGGTTTTAAATTCGACTGTTTATTGTTTGTTTTTTTACTTAAAACAAACAATAAACAATGTATTATGGTATGTTTAGCGATTACCAAGTAAATTATAAATCGATTTTGATGATATTTTTTTTGTTTGGTTACTTAGGTAGATACCTACCTAAGTATATAGAGGTGGCCCCATATAAACTAACTTTGATCTACTATTTGATCTTTTAAAAATGTTTTCAGTACAGTATTAGTAGGTTAGGTTAGAACGATTGAAGTATGTTTAGTTCATTTTTTTTTAAATATAATTATAATGTTCACCATAGAAAAACAGACTGTACAGGCAACATTCAAATATGTATTTTAAAAAATCTTTAAAAAAGATAATCTAAAAAATGTGTGTGTACTTATCTTAAAGATCAGCGCACCCTGTACTTATTCAAAATGTGTGGGGTGGGTATCATAAATATCATATCATATCATTTCGTAATGATCAGATAGATAGATAGATAATTATTTATTTGGTTAACACACAACACAAAGCCTTAAAAGTACAAAAAATAAACTAATGTAGGTACCCATCAACTAAGGGGTAGGTTTGGGCACTAAGTAGTCTCGCTCTGTGTCGGATGCAACCAAACAGGTCCCGACTCAGCTTGGTGCTGCTGGCATAGCTTACCCTGTGCTTATTCCCGGAGACCCGGAACAGGCCTTCGTCGTGGGTCCTGTCTCGCAGCGCGGCCGCCAGCGCGCGGAAGACGCTCGGCACGCAGCTCCACGTCTCTTCCCACAGGATCATGTCTTTGCGGACCAGCGTCTCCAAGGACACGCCGAATACTGAACCCTCTGGGAAAAATAATCATTTTAAATTAATAAACAATTCTGGACAATCCACATAAACATCATCTAGCCCCAAGCTAAGCAGAGCTTGTGTTATGGGTACTAGAAGAATGACATACTTAATACAATACATTACATAGATAGATATTTTTATTAACATATAAAATACCCAGAAAACCCGGAATAAATATTTGCAGATATAAACATTTATCCCAAGGGAATCTAACCCGCAACCTCCGCGTCGCAGGCGGACCTTCGCTGCGCCACGTCGGTAGTCAAAATTTAAAATACAAAAATCTTTCAGATAGATGCTCTATTCTACCTATTATGATATATTTCGATTTTGGGCTGATTATTTTAAGGAAACAACTTGTAATAAACATAAACACGCTGATTTTAAATTAATATCTATCTGATTCAAAATAATGAGGTATAGACACGCAAACAAATCATTTGAGATACAGACAAAGTTTTTGTTTGCGCTCTTAGTTATGTTTTGAACTTGTCATCTGCCTGTTTAGGTGATGATGTTATCCGAATGATGCAATGTAGGTATAGTTGATTTAGATATTTTTATCAAGACAAGGTAATGACCATTTCTATCATAGCTTTTTTACGGTCTATCTTATAAAAAGTTAGCGCAGACTTGAAGTACCAATTACCATACGTAATGATGACTTAGTCAATGCTAACTTTTTATAAGATAGGGGGTAAGTCTTTTACGGCCGGTTTCTGGAAACCCAAATCACGATTGATCCGAGTTTGTGACACATAGTAATTATTTGATTTTTTCGTTGACCATCGTTCGAGAAACCGGCCGTAAGAGTAGATATCATCAACATTTGTCTCCATGCATTTACCTAAATTTTTAAACATTTTCAAATCTAAGCGATAACTTTAGCCGAAACCCAAATGTGGTATTGAAATCAGACTGTTATTAGGTAAGTAAATAATTAATGTTATTCTAGTGTGAAAAGTTGGCTCTCTAACACCAATACCTAAACATGATACCGAACACGAAAATGCATCTTCAAAGACTGTCGCCTCAGATTTTTCGTTTGGTTGTTATGAAACTCTTTTTACCTTCTTTCCTCTTCTTCTTAGGTGGCTTTCTCTTTTGGAAAGGCAGCGAGTACTTGTCGAACAGTGCCGTCAGCTCCAACCAAAGGAGCGGCGGCAAGCGCTTGAGTTGCGGCTCGCCAATGCTTTCGATGTCCACATTGCTGTCCTGTTCTGGCCAGTCCTGGAAACGCGAAAAAATATTAATTTTGTCTGTTTTACTTGTAGCAGTTTTGTATTATTAAAAGTATAGGCTATATAGTAGCCTACATAGTAAGTAGTATGAGTATAGTTTTGTGGTGTTTAACAGTTCCTTCTGAGATCTCAAAAGAGGGACTCGCAGGATTTGATAGCTGGATAAAATGCGATAAGTGTGGCTTATGTGTTACATTTTTGATCATGATCTGAGAATTGTCATCTTATTATACTCTAGGTATGTGATACTCATGAGAATTTTGCCTGTTTAGCGCTTATTACTTTATTATCCTTTTTAATTCTGATCTTCTTCTCTTACTTATCTAAATATTAAGCCATATATAGCCATTGCTGTCCCACTGCAGGGCAAAGGCCTTCCCTTCCTTCTTCCACTCTTCGCGATTTAACGCTGAATATACATACTGGTTTAAATAAACATACTTGTTTGGAATTCTTACCTCTTCTCGATTGAGCATCTGCCTGTCCAGGTTGAATTTGTGCTCGAAGCTGAGAGGTTGCTGCGCCGACGCAGCACTCTTCGCGCGAGACACCGACGTATGTTTGTTTCTGGAAATTTATATTAAACTCAGTATTTTCACTCACAAGTTTCACTAATTTCTTTCCCGTTCTTCTAGGCTCTGGAACTGGCGCCTCTAATCACAAGACACATTTAGAATTATATAAAACTGTATAGTCAAAATGTGTTTTGTGATTTACAGAGTAAAGAATATTTGAGTTTGCGAAAGGTATCACTTGCTTTGATTTCGTAAAAAAAGTGTCTTCAAAAGCTAAGTAAGTTGGAGTGTTCCTCTAGCTATATTACAGACGACATGAACATTCTCTTGCTCACAGAATACTTAACTACGAAAATAAACAAAATACGATCGTCGTGAGCTTTAAGCTTAGCATTTCGTTTTGTTTGTGGTGTTTCTGCATTTAGAAGTTGAGTTGTGTCTTTGTCTGTGCTATTTTGATACTTACATAAACGGGTCGTTGTCCTTCAGTATGGATCCTTTTATTCGCTCTTTTCCTATTCTTGGTCCTTGGACTGTGCCGTATCTTTGGTAGCCTAAGAGTTCAATACCCTCTGAAAAAAACCATGCAACTTTATTTGAAAAAATATAAAGTTTACTCATGACTGCATTTTGTAGGAGCTTAGTTCATTTGCCGTATAGAACGACAATTACTTCGTAATTCTTGGAAAGCACGTCTCTTGGTTTTGGGATGACTGATACCTCGATGAATGCAATGACGTTTTTAATGACGACATTCTTCAGATAGTTAATGGTTCTTATAATCATAATGGTCACGTTGAGGTCGCGTATTGTAATGATACCTATCATAGTTATCACGCTGATGGGAATATCAACAGGTCATTAACAAACCTAAGCAGACTATTTCTGTTGACGGGCAAACGGATGTCGATGTTGACTAAATTACAGCAAAAAAAATGATTATTCTAAGAGTATTTATATTTAATTCGCAAAAATAATACCTAACATTCTAGCATTGATTGTGGTTAATGGATAAATAAACACCTTGGTTTGGCCATCACTGTAAATTGCTGGCAGCTTTGACTTTGATCTACCTAAATTAATATTGGGTTCTCTTAGCCTTAACCCTTCTGTTTTAAGGTCGGCCATTCTTCAACCATCATTAAGGCGACGGGTAGGGTGAAATTTTTCATAATAAATAAAAATGTCAATAACTTCCAACTTTATTATTTATTTATTATATCTACACACACGTTAAACTTGTAACACGGCATAGTTTTTGCCGCAGTGGTTAAACTCTAGATAGTCAGCGTGGCAACGTCGCATTTTCAACTTCAGTAAGAATGCTGATAACGACGCAAAACACATAGTGAGCCGCGCACAGTTTGGATTGTCCAACTCTTAAGCAGCGCCTTATGAATATTTGCGAGCACACAGCAATAGAACACTTATAGTTCCTAAGGCGCTACTCTTCTTCTTCTTTAAACACCTTAATGTAGAATTTTTTTTCCTTGGATGTATAGATATCAACCATAAGAATAGCTGTGCTGAGTTTGGTACCAAACAAATCTGCCAAACCCATAAAAAATGGGATCAAAAATCACACTTTTGCAAAAGGTGTTGGTACTAAACTTACATTTTAAAGTAAACTATAACCAAGAGCACACATTTTGTTCCCTACCTGACTAGTTCAATATATGTGTTATGGGAAATAATAAGTTTCACAACTCCACATGCTATGACTTCTTCAGAAAACACTCCCAAAAACACGCATTTGGCTATACCCGTCACCTTAAGTACATCTTTAACCGACTAAACTCAAAGCTGAGCAGAATGTAAAAAGTCAACAGCATCATAGTCAACCGTGTAACGAATTTCCACCGCCAAACACAGGCGTGTGATGGTGAAACTTAGACTCCTCAAACCTCTAGGGCAGGGGTCACCAATTAGTTTCGCTCGGGGTCCATTCTAAGAAATCAAATGACCTTAGCGGTCCACATATTAAAAAAAAAATTTGGACAAAGGTAATAACGAAAATTACAAAGGTAGGTAAGTATTATTATTTACATATCAATGAGAAAAGTGTCATTTTTTATTGTTGATTGTTGTCTGAAGTTTGGAGTGGAATCGGTGTGACAAACTATTGACATTACTCGTTACTTCGCCCTGAATTTTTGAATTAACGTCAACAAACATCCTGCGGGGGATATATTTTTTGGTCCGCATACAATGGGTCGGCAGTCCGTATGCGGACCGCGGTCCGCTATTTGGTGACCCCTGCTCTAGGGTAACTTACTTACCAGTATTGGTGGCGATATCAGCCCAATGCAGGTCGTTCGGTTTGAACAGCTCATGCATGGGCAGTGGGGGGGACAGGTCCGCGGGGGGGGAGAGGCGCGAGCGGCGCGGCGCGGCCGGCGCCGACGGCGTCCGGGCCAGCGGGGCGTGCGTGCCTGCTGGCGGGAAACTGTCGCTGCAAACAAACAACAAACATTAAGAGGCATACTGTCGCTGTAAACAAATATCAGACAAGCATCTTAAGAGGAATGCGGTCGCTGTAAACAAACATCAAAAACAGCCGTAACACATAACAGTCATAAGTCTAGATCTCCTTCATAAGCACATCAAATGGGTTTTTGCAGTTTCTAATGGCTCGTGAAAACTTTTTTTTCTTAATTTAGGGAGCATCATACCCTATACGTTACTCCTATACTTTATAGCAATTTTATCACCATTCCAGTCAATTCTATCGTAGGTATACTGAATCGTAGTCTTCCATTTTAGTGAGGGACTTGAGAGAGTTTACACACTCAAATTAAAACAAAATCAAGCCATTTTAAAAATGATTTGGTAGAATTAATTGTAGTTAAGAAAACATGTGTTCAAAAAAGATTTTACTTTCGTGAGAAACATGATAGTAAACGTGCCACGGTCGTAATTGCTGAGGAAATATTTGGAGATAATGACTACTAGAGAGCTAACTAGTTACTGAGAAAAATCACAAAACAACAATTCGTTAATTGCCCGAGAATCTGAAGATTCACTTCACAAATCTGGGAAAAGTTAAATGAGTCAAAGGAATGCACGTTTCACGAAAGTCTTGACTGAAAATAAAACTCACTTGCACACGCAGTCACTCGTGAGCTACATCTGCATATCTCTATCTGTGTTATATTAATCTGCAATAGTCGAATGTGAAAATGCATAGTGCCACAGTAGGGTTTATGATGCCAAGCAATGGTGTCGAAAATTTCCGAAAATGCCGAGATCCGTTTTCTTTACCGGACTTCTTACTCCGGTTTTCTTATCCGGTTTTTTTTTACCGGATGCAATGTATCTCAATTAATGCTAAAAATGGATTTAAACCCCCACCATGTTTATTTCAGTGCAAGTTGTGTTTACCTGTTATTGGTTTCTCATGTAGCAAAATACTCAGTACTTATGTAAACTAGCATGTGAGCTTGAAGAAACTGTTGGTATTAGGTCTACCAACAGTTTCTAATATAAATAATATAATAAATAAATAAATGTCAAGCTTGAATCCCAGTGAACATTTTTTAATAAGGCAATTTAGGTGAGTAAGAAGAGTTCAGTGATCTGTAATATTGTCAGTAGCTCTACCATGAGTTTTTACTATACTATATTATACTATACTCGCTAGCGTCTGTAGTTAAAAGCAATGTATGAATTTGTACAGCGCGTCTAGCGGACAGTTGGGTACTAAAATTCGTAATACTAATATTTACGTAACTACCTACTGTAGTAAAGTCAGGTGATTTTACGGTGACAACTCATGGTAGAGGTACGGTCATCTGTATCTAATATTGTTTGTTAGTTATTTGGTTGGTACTTACACAAAGTCTGGGGGCGTAGCGGAGTCTGCCCACTCGGCAGGGGGGCTGCCGGAGCCGCCGCTCGGCAGAGAATCCAAGGAGTCGGGAGTCGCACTTCGCGACCGCGGTTCACTACCGCTTGAATTCTGTAACAAAGACAACATAAGTTGTAAAAAACAGAGATGGATGAAGAACTTTGGAGACTATCGCATTAGCGGATGGCAATCATTGTACCTAGTACCTATTGTAGAGTTAACGAATTATTCTTATAGAAACAAGAAAAAGCAATGTATTGTAGACCTAGAAAAACATATTGGATTAATTCGTAATGACCACACCCGCTTTTCTAAAACTTTGTTCAAACATTTGACATGTAATTGTTAAATTAGAAAGAGTCAACATTTCGAAAACATACTCATAATTAATATGGCTGTATTTCCTCTGTTCTTAAGAAGTCCCTTTAAAAACGACTAATTAACTCTATAATTACCTAATAAGTCGCGGAAACAGATTTTCCGTCGTAATTTATAAAACTTTTTACTCAATTAGAAAGTGCCGTGGGAAGAGATGATGCACTCATAGATATGCACTTCTTTGGTAAATGAAGGCTTAAGCAGCCTGTCGTGATAAACTGTGGGACGATTAAACTGTCTGGTTTTTTGTACCAAAGCATATCGCCAGAGGTGTCTGCAAACCATTTCCTTAGATCACGCTTAGAAAGTGTTTAACTTAATTTGCTGATCTGAAACTGAAAGCGTTACAAAACTTTCAATATCTATAGTTGCTTGCGTCTTATTTTCTCTACAGCTTCACTTTTTTGGGATTGCTTTAAAAAAAGGTTTGCTAACATACATCATTAACAAAATATGCATTTCATGCAGCTATTATTTGCAAGTTGACATGGGAAACTTACGCAATACCTACTTCCGTCCCATTAATATGTTTTGATGATTGTCTTTTCCCAAAAATGGCAATTATGAGTTCCTTAGAATTAGCCACTTGAAAGAGAAACTGAGGATTACGTATACGATTGTGTATTTGTCTCCATAGTAAGATACTTATGTAATTTCATTCACATTTAGAAAGCTAATAGATTAATGACTGTGGATATATTTAAGACGATTCTGGTGAAATTTATAACTATTATAGCGATGATGTGTGATGCAATAGTGACTAAGGTATTATAAATATAGCTTAGGTTGGTCCAGATAGAATTTTAAATCAATCACGGAAAAACACAGACCTTAGTTCTATGAATTATTCAGAAGCATGGAAAGTGTTTTGTGTTGTGTCATGTGTTGAAACTGGCACACCCTTGATGCTCCACCGATAATAAAATAGCTGATTATCATAATTATGCTTTCCTACTACGTCAATGAGATATGCATAATATGATTGCGATAATATCTTAGTCCTGGTGGTATAAGTCAGGTTTATTTTGAACTTCATTTGTTTTAGGGATATGGTGTGTTTCCTGTACTCAAGCAGTTTTTCTTTCAAATCATCTATGTTTAATGTCTTTGTTAAATATGATTGTGTTATTATCATCGTTAATTGGACTTCTCAAGTCCCACCTACTTCCAAAGTACCATCGTACCGTCCAGCGATTAGAAACGGTTCATGCAAGCTATCGATATGCCAAGTTCACCTTGTAAGGGCATGTACCCAGTCCGACCAGTTAGTCAGGAAGTGAAGGCTCCGAGCATGTGTGTCAGTGGTGGCGACACCAGCTGGACTAATAGCTCGTCTATTAACGCGTGGAAACTGACGGGACGCTGTCACGCAAGCCTGTCATTGATGAGCTGGCTTTCCGGTTTTGGTTGGAAAACTGGGGTCGACAGTTCAATAGAACCGTGAACTGGTTTATTAATATTCTCAATAACCTCAAGCGTGACCTGCATGCTTTAACATTTCTCAATGACATCTTTCCAAATACCGAAGTTCGATGCTTGAACTTTAGAGACTTGAGCTCTGTTTCCGGGCTACAATTATTCTCATTTTTTTAGAGTTTTGGTAAAATCTGAATTACTAAACTTTTAGGTACTTGAGATCTTTACTTTTCTAATTCTGACTGTACTTTTGGAGGTCCGTAGATCAAAATCAGTCCACCTACATCATAAGGATAAGCATCCAAGGTGAATGACTCCAAACAAAGGCTGCGTGGATGGCATCATATCCCTTATTAGAATCACTTACTCGGAAATAGCAGGCAGACGATCCAATGGAATAATAATATTATGATATTAGAGACAAGAATGGGTATTAGTTGCTACCAGAGACTAACAATATGACATGTGTGCCAAGAGGCGAAAGATTCCAAACAGGCCTCTTTAAACTATTTTAATGACTAACTTTGCACCAAGGGAACTTTTGCCAGTCTAATTTTGTACACCATAAACAAGATTTTACAGATTTAACCACGGTAAGACGGTAGGGGAGACGGGGGGAATTGGAGCCTACTAAGGAAAAAAACCCATAAAAGTCAAATCTTTGCCTATTATGGAATCTTTTTAATACAAACTTAATCCTTACTCATTCGACTATCAGTAAATCATAGCGTTAGCGTTATACTACTGGGCATCTGGCCACAGATAAACTTTAAAGAAAAAAACAGAATCGCTCTCATTACCCCACTTTGCGGGAAATAAGAGCCTATAAATTCCCATATGTGCAATGATACATCATGATCTACTTAATTATTAAATCAGCTTAAATTTTTTTATGTCTGAAATCTCACTTAATCATACAAATTTTAATATAAACGTGACCGTATAACAATTAACTTTAAAGTTAACTTTATAATTAATTGTTAAACGGTCACGTTTAAATGCGCTCTGATTACCCGACTACCACCATTTTGAAATAAAATAATATGATAAATTGAATTTAGCCGTTAACGAAGTTATGCGTACAGATACTCAAAATTGATGATATTAGCTATAATATAAAACAGGTTTAAATGACGAAAAAAGTTTAACTTCACACATACCTAACGTATGAAATTTTGATTTTTTTATAATGACGGAACAAAGAATGGAAAACCGTCTGTCGTCACAAAACACGTGGCACTGGCGAATCTAGCGACGCAAACAAACACGATCGCAGCGTGCTGAAGGCGTCCGAGTGGCAACCGAGTCAATACAAGCAGTAGTTTTGTCTCTAGTCGCACCGCTCCCGTTACCCTCTGGCTCCCATTACCCTCTGTTCCCCTAAGACTTTTTATCCTATGTGTATCCATGTCAATATGGTTATAACGACGTCTAGATCCAAAATGGTCTGCTATGGTTGCACAAGCTTGGTTTTTTATCGTTCGTACTCAGTGTAAATACTTCATGTATATTGTCACTCTCGGGGTTACCAAACAGATATAATCTGTGGTATTACTTTTGGATTCCAGTGAGTAGCTGTAGTCAATGGGCCAGATAATCTATCGTAGATTATGACGGATTAACCGTGAACGTTTGTGGCTGTGAATGCCTTTATACGATTAGTTGTTACTGCTACCATTGATAGGTATATGAGTGCAACTGGGTATGTAAGTAAAGGTAACCGGGTACGAGTAAATAAAAAGAATAAAGAAGTGATGAATATGAAATAAGTTGACGAAAGACAGGAGTGAGTGGAAGACAGTGCTGACCACCTTTATGCCTTGATCACACGTGCCGAGTAAACCGGCGAGACAGTGTCGTATTTAAGATACACTGCGCGCTAACGCTGCAACGTTCAACAGTAAAACTGATGTCGACGCGCAGTGTATCTCAAATACGTCACTGTCTCGCCGGTTTACTCGGTACGTGTGATCAAGGCATTAGCGTGGGATAAAGACTGAGGTAATAGCAATGATCCAGATATTGTGGGATTGTAATATAATATTGTCCGACCGAGCTAACAAAGTTTGTTCATTATTCGTGCATAAGAAAATAATTAGATAGAAATTTTACCAAAACTAAAAGCCTTTCATTTTTAGTTTCCAACTATAACATACATTATACAATGAAAAATAATATTTACAGGTTAACATATAAATTTTGGAGCTGACTGTACTAGTCTGTAGATCATACACAATAAAGTATTATGTTCCTAATAAATACCTTTGTAGATACTTCAGTCTTGCCTTGAATTTAGAAATCAATAATGGATTCTTGCGTGCTATTGTTCAAATAACACAGAATAACCAAACTTTAAGAGGAAGTAAGTAAACATATTTTTATCTGACGACAAATATCAGCTAATTAAGATGATATTTTTTTTAACATTGTAAACAAAGTAATTAAACAAATTCCTTACATTGTTTTGTGTACCTTTTAGATATAGTACATTGTGTATTTTGGGTCTACCCTAAAAACAAACATAAACAGAAACAAATACCTATTATCGTAAACTATAATTGAAGTAAATAATAAATATTCACATTACAAGAAGTAACTTACATACAAGAATGCCTTCCCAAAGATGGGTTTAGTTATATAGAATTGAAATATCTACAAAGTTAGTAACTAACCTGTTTATAATAATAGAAAGTGAACCTGAATCTCATTAAAATTAGCAAATTACTCAATAATTTAAAGCTTTTTCCTTATGCCTTATAGGGCCTTTAGTTATTCGTAGAATCGATACTCGTTTGCAAATTCTTGTCTTTGATCGATTGCCGATAAACAAAATAGATTTAAAATGACAGGAAAATTTAAAATGGAATGTGTATTGGACGGATTCAGCAAAAAATCAAAATAAATTTTCTTTGATTTTATTTTAAAAGAATTTAATTTCAATGATCATTTCATAATCATTTTAATTTCAGAGTTTGTCAGATCTAAATTTTTTTTTTAAATATTGGCTGTTACTGGAGGATCTACATTCTACTTTACCAATGCGTCCAGGTACGTTTTGACCAGCGCCAGTCCCCTGCAATTCTCAATCTTCTCGCACACCTTCGTGCGCATAGTTTCGCACAACATTTTGAACACTACACCATTCACAGTAAGATCCACACAGCACTAACGAAACGCACACACTTTTGAAACCACCGGACACATGCAATTACAAGAGTAGAACGTCCGCTCCGTACGTACCGAATTCTTTACTATAATCACTTGTTTTACACAATTCGTTTACCGAACGTGTTGCGAGAAATTTTTCATAATAATTTACTTCGTCTTTTACTTTTTAATCGTAATTTCGAAATGGTTTACGAAACGCGCGACTCGTGTCTTTCGAGAATTGAAGTTGACTATTCCCTAAACCTAAACCTTAATGGCATATTTATCTAATGACGCCCATTGGTTATCGCCTGGCCCTAATTTGTCTTTAAGTTGGCGAGTAGAGAATCTACTACAGGTTACCCGAATTTTATTTTAATGGTTTCCAAGTAAAATCTGCTCGAACCTGATCGTGCTACGATACGTTCTGTCGAGAAAATCCACAATATGATGCTTTTAGAATCCAATATTGAAGAAATATTATTCTAACAAACTTTAATTTAAAAAAGTATAAAAATAATACCATATTGTCAAGGTTTTGTAGTACTTATAATGAACTAAAGTAAAGAGGTAAATAACGGAGAATAAATCTAGAGAGAATCTAGAGAAGACCGGGCTCAGTGGCGCGTCTTGGGAGAGACCTACGTCCAGCAGTGGACTGATATAGGTTGATGATGAAATCTAGATTACTTCAATATAACAACCTAGGTTGATTAGCTTATTTAGCATCTCCGATGGTGTTGTGGTTAGGTAATACATAAGTATGTACAAAAAGGAATCCACCAAAAAGTTTTGTTTTGTCATCCATTATATTATCGTTCGTTTGCTGTTCATTTACTGACGGAACTCAACATAAAGCCTGGAAGAGATCGCTTTTAGCGATAAGGCTGCCAATTGTGCAACCATTTATGTTTCTTTTGTTTAGTTTCCTGTAATTTTAATTTTGGTGTACCAATAAAGAGTTATCTAAGTATCTATAAAGCTACCTGGCTTTGAATGCAATGTGTGTTCAGAAAGTCATCAACTCTGATTACCTACTACCATCTGTTGTCTGTCGACCGCTTCCGATTCCAAGATGCTAGAGAGTGCTCTGCTTCAGAACGATTAACCTATAAACGGCTTAGGCACCTGACTGATGTCTGTTTGTATCAGTAGCTGTGTAGTTTGTGGTTGACCACATGTGGGACTGTTCAAAGTTCAAAGTTCAGCGAACTATACACTAAGGTGCTCCTTGTGGTAGAATAGCTTTGGTCATAGGGTTAGACAATGGCTTAGATGGTAAATCAATTATGATTGCGAAAGACAATTTAAATCTAGTAGACGAAATCTATTAAGATATGAGAATAAAATCTGCACTGATATCCCATTACCCCTTCTACTACTATCAATTAAAATTCCTTCTCCGTTATTTTCATTAACGGGAAAGGAATTTGAATTGATATAATAATAGTATGTAACTAGTTTAGCATTTCCAATAGTGTTGTGGTTGCAGCTCATGAGTCCTTTTAAATCTGGTCTAGTTTTTTCAAATATACACAAAAAGGTATCCAACAAAAAGTTATGTTTCATTATCCAGTGTATCTTTAGAAATCATGAATAAGTTGCTGTGAAAGCGCGTTATAGATATATCTCATATTGACCGGTTAGCGAGAAAAAACTGACAATTGACTGGTTTCTGAGTTTCCAACCGAGTGAAACTGATTTAGAGCAGCCGACCAGAAAGCTACCACATGTCAATCATCGTTACAGAAACTGACACACTTATTTTTTTAATTTTAAAGAGCTGCCATCAGGCAACATTTAGATCTGTTCAGTTCGGTCTAAAAAATTAGGTACTTCCACAATGCTGATAATTAGTAAGATCTTATAATTAGTTAGGTTTTCTTCATAATTTCTTTTCTTTAGAGAAATATAGTTCAGGGTTTGTTCATCAAAGTATACCAAAGTACAAGTATTTTCATAGCAATCTGGTTCTTTACTACAAGCTTTGCTTACTTTGAGAAGGCAATATATGTGCCTATCTTTAAAAAAATATCAATAACAACATTATTCAAAATACTGAATTAGTGTATTCATCAATTATTTAAGCCCACAGAGGGTTAAAAGTAAAATCGATATCAGTCGATCGTCAGAACACCATGTCATATTTATCGCTGCAAGTATCTAAGTAGCTGTCCAAAGTCTAGTCTCTTGAATAGAAGTATCTAAGACATTATAAGATTGACATGTGTCGACCACTCTGATAAAAAACCGGTAAGTAAAAACACTTAAACTTGACACAGCTTCCTACACGGGGATTTTATGTAAAGTATTTATTAGTAATTATAAGAATTGGTTAAAAGCAGTAAATACTATCGTTTAATGACTACAGTAAGATAGCAGTAAAAATATACATTGGTAAGTTCAAACTCTATCCCAATCTCAACTTATATAGCCTCTTTCATATATAACTTTTCAGATAACACGTGGTTTATTTTTTTAGTGTATAACCTAAATACATGTCATCCATTCTAACTGGTTGTTTTCTCTATCGATTCGATCATCGTTCAAAGAAACGTTGAATCACTATACCTCTTACGTACTTTTTTTTGTCTATTTCACTGAGTCACGTACTACCGGTTACCTGTTACCGAGTTACCGTACATAACGTGGGCGCAGTATTCGATATTGACGTTTTTCTATTTATTTTGTCGTCTTCTTTGTTTTATATTTGTTATTATAGCTGGCAAGTGACCATTTAAAAACAACCAATTTTTTTTCCCTGGCAACATTCTAGTTCGTAACTGTTTGAAATAAAAATTACTGTTCTTTTTTCAAATTTCAAAGCCGCATAAAAACTCGACCTCTTCTCAGGCAGAGGCCTGACTCTTCATTTTATTTGGGCTATTCCATTATGATTCTGTGTAAAACGTGTCTAAGTAACCTGACAGTCGTCGAATTTACTACGTTCTTCGATACCGAATTTTATCCTCATGATAAAATGAGGTGTACAAATAAAGGAGGATCAAACGCGTTGCTAAAATCAATATTGGTTTAGAACGGTAGTGATATCTCGTTAGCAGGTTTTGATGTCTTTGGGTGTGGACAAAGTAAGCAAGTTTAATTTAATCTCTAAACAAATTAAAAGGTTAAGCTGATCTTGATAAGCCAGGCAAATATAGCTAACTTGTAAATTTGTTTCTGTAATTCGTGAAAGATTTGATACCCAATATTTTGGGTAACAAAGTCTAGGTACCATGTCACAACAACTCAATCCATATTGCCAAAATGTATGTTTTGTCAAGCTTGTAAATGTGTTGAACTTACCTCCAAATCCCTAAAAACATCTCGTATATCGGGTTTCCTGGCTCTAGAAGCCGCTCGTTTTCTTCTGACGGTTCTGTTGAGTCTCCGGACCCGTCGCCTGACGGCCGCAGCCTGCTCCCGAGGCAGCGGACTGACGGCTTCACCCAGCTGGGCCTCGGTGACTTCCAAACCGGCCTGGAATGGCGCCGCGAGGGATCCCAGACCCGCGGCTTGTAGCCATTCTGTCTCCAATTCTCCTTCTGTGGACAAAGACAATTAACGTTAGAAAGAAGAATTTCATAATACAGTTTAAAGATTCTAGAGCTGGTGTCAGTAAACAGAGATATTCTTGGAATATTTTCGAAAATTCATTCTATGCTTTTGTTTCGGTGGTTTATCGTAACGCCTTTATGCAACTTAGTATCAGTATCCTGCATCAGGATAAATGAGATAAGCTAGAAAGTACTCACCACTTGAGTCGATGATTCATAAAGATGCGCTAATAAGGCCACATTGCGATGCAACTCTTACAACTCAAAAGGGAAACGGACGCAGTGATTCATAGGACCCTGCCACAAAGGAAACTTCAGATGCATCAGACAAGAACTTGTGCACACGCCGTCACTTTTAACAGAGGTTTATGACCGAGCTAGTTGACTAAAGTGACTTAAAGTTAAGTAGGAAGTTATGATATTTTTTCATATAGCAGACATTGGTTCTACACCTTTAAGTCGGTATACTTATGATATTTAAAAACAAAAGACACCAATTAAAAAAAATGCTGTTGAGAAGCAGATTCATCTATACCTTAGAGAGGTGACCGCAGCATATTCGATTCACACTGCGCGATGATGCATCGTATGGCTGTCAATCAGGCGTTTGACACTCAATGTGAATCGAATACACTGCGATACGTTTACCTACTTTACGATCGTCAAATTTATTCGTGTTCACTCTTCTTCTTCTTGCGTGTCAATGGGTAACACGGTAGCAACCTCAAACAACTCCTCTGATTACATGACATGAATCTTTTTGCGTTTTGCTCGAACGTGTTTTGTTTTTTTGTACGCTTGTACAGTGTATCTACCATGAGTTGTCACAGTAAAACCGCCTGACTTTACTACAGTAGTTACGTCAATATTAGTATTACAAATTTTAGTACCCAACTATCCGCTAAAGGCGCTGTACAAATCTTCATACATTTTTTTAACTACAGACGCTAGCGAGTAGGTATAGTAAATATAGTATAGTAAAAACTCATGGTAGAGCTACTGTAGGCACCTACTATAGCATGTTTACCGTGATCGATGCTCTGAGAACATGCTTTGTGGTTTGAAGGTCAGAGAACATTGTTTGAAAACAATGAGGATTATCCTGATCAAGTTGTAACTAATTAGTACGCAATTTTAATTGCTATTCAGCGCGGCAATGCAGCCAGTGTCTTGGGTACGCTTCCGATTGGTACTGATTTGGATCAGTTGAACTATCTATAGTTCGTTTGCAACGGTCTGTAGATAGCTCAACTGTATCTTATGTATTTTATATGACTATGTACATTTTGTAAATACTGTATAGTCGTAAGTTTGTTTGTGAATAAAGTTTCCTTTTATTAGTACGTGCAATCTTAACTGAAAATAATAAAAAGGTTCATAACTGACTTGAGTCACGTTTTGTCCATTTTAGACTTAAGTTTACAAATTATAGGTACTTATCGGTAAGTATTCTATCAGCAATCGAGTTCTCATAATACATGCTTTATAATCATAATACTAGTATTAGTTGGATCTATTTATTATCTTTTAGACCGAGACACTACATTTGTATAGCAATTCATAAAATGCTAAGAATGACAAGCTAGCTCGCAGATTGTCTGCTAAATGGCTTAATATAACTAGACTGCTCGTCTGACTCAGTGATTAAATTTGAAGACGAATCTATAACATTGATAACTATAATCGGTTTATATTTTACAACAACTTAATTTTACAAATCTATTCTAGATTTCTGTAAAAATAAACCGATTGTTGTACCGTTTTGTTTCTTTTTATGTGTAATTTCTTTTGGTGTTATTTTTTTATGTACAATAAGGTTTTTTCATTCATTCACTCTAGCTCTCGCAATCTCCTCAACATTCCCTATATATAGGTAGTCTACTCCTTGTTTTAGTTCTGTTCTGTGTTATATTTGTTTAACTCTTCCGCTACAGTTTCTATTTCTGACTAGTTAGAATAAACGGGTGGCGGATTCAACAACCGGATAACTCAAATACTGCATTAATTGAGAAGCGTTTGCCCTTTATTAGTTTTAATAACAAAACCCTGTTTTAATTGAAATGGATGCATCCTGCAATAAAGTGTTGAAAGGGTGTAGCATCCTACTTGTCTGTGGGTGATGTGACTCAACTTTTCTTTGTCTACTGAACCAATGTGTTAATAAAAATAATAAAAAAAAATACAGCTGAAGTCAGTTTAATCAAAGAGGCTTATTACCAAAATCTAGCTTCTAAACTTACCAATAACATAAATGGCCTGAAAGCGGCACAAAACTCCTATTACACACATTGATCACTATTTCACTAACATTAAGTCTCAAAATCCTAAAATACAGATGCACTTTTCTATTAACACTTAATTGCTCTGATATTTTTTTTTAATGCTACTAATTTGTAAGCAAAAACACACATGTTTCAGAATTTTAGTAAACTTTTTATAAATATAGATATATAAGAAAAAAAAAACAATAACAATACGTCAGACTGCAGTGGGCTAAGTCATTAGATTGTATCATACAATTGTATGTTTGCCAAATATTTTGTAGATAGCGTGGAAATTGACGAAAACTACGTAAATCCACGTCACAGGATGACTCGGTAGCTGATTTTACGAATACCTATAGACTTGTCGATAGTGTTAGTCATTAAATAGGCCAAGAAGCTCTTCCGGTTCGAATTCCGTGTTGACAAATAAAAGGCTGATTGATAACATACTAGTGATTATTTTGCTCCGAATTATCTTAACGTAGATAATGGTTTTAACATACCAAAATAATCAAATTTGGCGCACTGTCTGTCGGACAAGATATACGTTCCCGAAAAAAATACGTTGTGTTTTTTAATTAGAACATCAGCCGTCTACCCATGTTGTCTATGCACCATGTAAAAAAAAACAATCTTGTTTTCTATAACTAAATGATAATTTGCTCGAATATACGATAAACCTTCTTCTTATCGTGTCGATGCTACAACTGTATTTTGTTTACGATAAACCATTATGAGTATATTACCTACCATGCGACCGTTTTCAAGAAAATAGCGAAACAAAACAACGTAAAAAATATATGAGCAAAGTTTTCCATAAAATAAGCTTTTATGCAATATTTACACGTTCACACTGAGATGACATCTGTCAAACATTTGACGTTTACAACAACAACACTGACGTCACGGGAAGCGTCGGACGCGTGCCGCGGCGCCCTCTTACTGCGGCTTTCGAGCAAATCTCGAAACCCAGAGTTTATTATGACCATGTATTTATAGAAACACTTGCTCTTTCGTCGAATGGTGCAGTTTTTGTCTAACCCAGTTTAAAATGGAAAATACATAGATTATATCAAATAAATAGTTTGCACATTGAACTCTGAAAATGTATGTTGACATTATCAATGAGTTCTTAGCCCGATTCCTATCTGTTAGATATAAGAATAGATTATATGTTTTTTTTTTCTAAAATAAAAGTGATGTCATAAAAAATAATTAAATTAAACCACGGATCACGAATTGACCAAAAAAATAAAATATAAGAACTAAAACGTTTGTCACGGGCACGGCTCATATTTTATAGACCTTTGGAAAATCATCCAGTACTTATTATCTTAGGAGGAACGTCTAGACAGTCTATTTCCAGAGTGATATTTCATAACGTCAGCAAATACTCAAAATAACCCGTTTATTTACGTAAACAAAATTATTATAAAATCCATTCATAAACCCACTTTGCGCGAACGTAAAGTTTAATTTCATTTTATTAGTCAGGATGTTATAAATTTTTAAATTCTTACCTTGAAGTTTTCTACAAAAATATTTCAGTGAGTAACTTATTAACACAACCATTTTCATTAATAAACCTATTTTTAACAACAAATTCAAAATTATATAAAAAAATGTAACGTATCGACAGCCGATGTACAAAATGCACTAACCATAAAACCAGGATTTGTGACCAGGAAAGTTCTTATCTGCCGAAACAACAAACAAAAGAACAAAAGACTAATGAGAAGTCATTAAATAAGTCGACGAGAGTATTTAGCAGATAAACATTGTAAATAGCTTGGTTATATCACGGTAGATATAGAAAAATAATGTATTATAAAAATTCATTTTTTTAACTACACTGTCCCACTGCTGGTCAAAGCTGGCAAAGGTCTCCCCAAAGCCTTCCACTTATATCGGTCTTTGGCGACACTCCACCAATCATGCATTACCTATTGTAAATAAAAGATGAAAAAGGCGTACCTACTTACCTTCTATATTAAAAAATATCACTAAGGTTGTATGCTAAATTAGAGACTGTTATCCTAATCTTTAGTAAAACCTTGAAATATACCTAAATAAAAAAAAATAGTAATGAAATACGTTGGTAGGTACTTACTGAATATAAATACATAATAAGGATGGCTCTTCATTATTGTATTCCATTGATGCAGATCGCAGAACACGGGTGATTTCGATCAAATCGTTCGATCTACTGTTCTAACAATCTCATTTGCAAAACAACATGATATTAGATAAATTGGACGAGATAATAATGTCGATAACTTTAGACAAATACAGTACCACCTACCTACTTATGCAAGAGCTCGTGATTTTTATCTTACTGCGCGTCATTTTTGAGTGTTTACCTTCTGTATTTTTAGGTGTTTTACTTATTTATTTTTAGGTTGTGCTAAAAAAATGGTTTTGTTTCCTTACTAGAAGCTGTCTAATTTTATCTTGTCAGTTTGGTTTCCCTGACAATATCTTTGCTGTGTATTTTTAGAATAAAATTTCCTTGACTACCTAAGGCCTACAAAGACCTTGGACATTTTAATCAGTAAGTACCTACCTCGTACTCCTTTCGAGGTACTCATAATAGTTTCTGTATTTTGAGATAGCATGAAGTAAGTGAAACATGTGTATTTTTACATGCAATTCATAGATAAACTTGAAAACAGAAGCAATATAATTTCAAGTATTAGTATCTAATGTATACTAAACATAATTATTTACAGAAAACCAGCACAACACGTGCCTTTTTGATTTAGTCTAGCATAATGCCCTAAGCGTTTTAGTATTTTTAAATTTTTGGCATGTAAGTCTATTATTGTTTTTGTATTATGCTTCCCAAAATAAAGATTTACGGTCTATCTTATAAAAAGTTAGCGCAGACTTAATGTGTTGATTACCATACGTAATGGTGACATAATGTCAACGCTAACTTTTTATAACATATGGTTATACCTACTATTCTATTCAATATTAAAATATCGTCCCAACCAAATGCGGAACAACACAAAAGGATACACCACCGTTACATCGCATCCAAATATAGGTACACTCGCCCACATGATCGGGAATAGTATGTTAAGCACAAGCAGTACCTGACATGAATCGATTACAAGAGAATCGATTACAGATCGAGAACTCGATTTCGCCGATTTGAATGGTCCACTATATTGTAGGATGATGAATGGAGTGATCGATCTTGTAACAGGACTATCTGACAGAAGCTCTTACTGAAGATACTGATCTTATGACTGCGAAATCAGCAAATCATCCATAAACAAATAATACAATGCAAAAAGTAATATTTAAGGAAAGCTGATTTCAATTCGATGCATTTCTTCAAAACGAATAATCTATAGCATTGAATTTTAAATTATAAAGATAATCAAATTAGCCTTTATCTGAAGAATTTGTCAACAAACGTATTTTTTATCGTTGTATGTAACATGATTAAGGTTGTTCCTTTCTCATACAAAAAGCAATTCGATTTTACAAGACAACTAATAAGTGAAAGGGGTGAAATATATGCTAGGTATACTCATTATAGATAAATAAAAACATCTATCATAAAAATTCATACGCTTTTATTCAGAAAACGCATTAATTTATTTGTTGAATTCCCTAAAATTTAACGTAAAATGTTTAAATGTGTGCGTGATGGCGACCCGTGTAGCCGTGTATATGAAAGTGCTGCCACCATTCGTATGGTACATAAGTTGAAGAACTAGATTTATGTAGTAATAGTCTGTGGGTGTGTCTCATTCATTCAGTTTGACTGAAGGGTATGATACTTTGTGGTTCGAGACATTGACAGAATGTGACACTGACAATCAAACATAACAAATCAAAAGAAAAAAATAATTGTTTCTTGGAAATCATGTTTTGATTACATAATAAATAATAGAGTACTCATCATAATACATAGTAATGGATAAAACTAATATAACAGAATATAAACAACACAAATATTTGGGTCCAAAAAAAACCCAAGAAGAGTTCGCGCTCAATTGAAACATTGTCATAATGAATCAACGACGTAAGAAAATAGATTACTACCTAAAGGCGCGTATAAATTTGCGAAACGTATCATGAAATGTAACGTGCAATGAAAGAATATGCCGTCCGCATTGATGTATCATACAATGTAACAGGATTTCCATAGTGTGGACGGCTTGCGCGCTCAAACCGTGCTCAATACGCCCACGAACTACGTGCGCGGCGCCATCCGCCATTTGTCGGTTTTTTCGCCGAACGCAAGTGTGCACGGAGCGTCAGTGTGAACGGGTTGTGAATATTGTGATGTGTGTCTGTACTGCGGAACGCGCGTGAAACATGGAAGAAAACAGAGCCTATTGCAGTGTTCTCAACAGACTAAGCTATCGCCAGAATCGCCACACTTATGAAATGCTCCTTTCATGATACATTTTATGAGACCTTTCGCAAATCTCAATGTACCTCGTACGTGTTTGTATCATATGTGAAGCGCAGTGCTATATATCACGTCACGTGCCGCGAGGGCTAGGAATCGAAGTAAATGTAAAAATCTCTATTTTTTCTTCCAGCCGAGCTGACGTGTGGCGGCAAGAAAATACGGAAAAAACAGATAAAAGTAATATTGCAGGACCCACAAAGTATGTTTCAATTCTCATTTATACATTAGGTATCTACCTATACCTAAAACTTACCGAGGCAATACCTACCTACCTACTGTACCTACCTACGAGGCAATACCTAGCTAATCGACCGAGCGAGCGAAACGTCTCAGTTTCCACAGGCAAAAATGCTTTTGTCCTTCTGTCTGTCTGTTCTCAGTAGTAGTAAGTTTAGTACACATATTCCTTGATCTATAATTCTTTATTGTTTTTATTTTTAATTGGGGCAAAACGTCGGAGGAAAAGGGGGCAATTTTGCTTTAGCGTTATCAATCGACGAATTACATCAAATTTAAGATACGCACTAAAGACTTATTTTTTCACAAAATGATGCAAAAAAAGAGAATTCAATGAAAATTGGGACGCACACTAAGGTCTTGATTTAACACAAAACATTGCAAAAATAAAGAAAAAAAAGTTACAGCAGCAGCTTTATTTACTTTGAGAGCCATGTTTGGGACTCCATTTTACACAAAATATTGTAATAAAAAGTAAAATGTGGTGTGCGGGGGAAAAAGGGGAAGTTTGTTGTTGCGTTATTTATCGACGGATTTCAATCAAGTTTGAGACTAAGAACTTTGAACTTTACTAAGAAATTTAAATAATGTATATTTACTTTGTAATGGGAAAGCTCACTTGTAATACCTTTTTAGAATCCCTATTAAATGCGCAAAAACTTGTAATACAGGGTCACTTTTCGGTAGAGTATTTTTTTTTCACAGTGGTGTCCGAAGTAAATAAAAAGTTATGATTTGAGAATACTTTTTTTCGTAAAACTTAATATTATCTTCAACACACCCAATAAACAACCATAAATAGCATGTCTAACGCAAGGACTCATCAGTACCAATCTAGTGAAAATTATAAAAAAGATATAGGATGTAGATTTTTTCAAATTTTGATAAGTTTTTGTAAAAAAAGACAATTTTCCCATAAAAACACAAAATAAATTATAACTCTGCAGGAGTTGACCTTAAGGACCTCTCGTAGAACAATTTTTTGCAGCTGATGGCCTCATCTAACCTCCTTTCGTTTGATCCACGACTTTTTGGCCACCCTGTATAAACATAACTAATTGTACCTGTGTGCATTTAGTGATATATTGTGTATATGCTTATTTTGTCTAATCTCTTTCTTTTTCAGACAAAAAATTCTGAAAACTTATGCCAGAGTACCAACTTATCGTGTAGAAGCTACGTTTGATGCAGAAAAATGCTCTCAGTCGTCATCTATAACTAGCTCTAAAGATAAAACTATAAAGATCAATTGGCCATTGATTGATACAACTTTAATAAGTTACGAACTGACAGTAGAAAAAACCGTTGACGATAATTTAAAAGGTCTAAGACCTTTTAAATTATAGTCAACGGTTTTTCAAAAGGTCGGAAACAGAATCGTTGATATAAAACATGTACTGAAATGGGCATTTGGCCTTGAAAATCATAAAAAACATTGTGTAAGCAGTACTATTGAGTTTGTAAATGAATTTCGGGATGGATATAATAGTATATATATATTCAAATGCAGCATGTGTAATAAGGAGTTCAGAAAATCAAATGAAGAAGATAGTAATGATAAACTAAATAAAGCCTTTGTTTGGGGAACAGTCACAGGGGGAAGCTACTATACACAGGCTGCCCACTTGACCAACTTGATGGACATTCCGACAATGAGCGCAAATAAGTTTAGGAAAATCGAAAATTTGCTAGGTGACATCATATGGGAAGATTTTTATATTTTTTTTATTTCAGGTGTAGTGTTTAACGAAAACGCTATAATTGAAATCAAATGTTTCCCATCTCTATCCAGAAAGAATATCGACATAATCACAGCATGCAAAGAAATTAAAAATTTTGCTATAAAAGAGAAAGATGGAGAAATACACATGAATGAGAAACACAATTATTACTTCCAAGTAATCAATATTTTGATCATAATCATAATAATAATATGTACTTTATTCAGTGAAATACGATTCAATCAGCATTGTATAATGATATTTGTTTCAATAACACCTAATATCTACAATACATATATGTAAATGTTTTCCAGGTACAAGGGCAACTAAGAATCACTAAAATGGAAAAATGCTATTTTATATGCTACATAAATGCCTCAAATCCATTAACAGTCATTGAGGTACCGAGAAATGAACAGATTATAAATATGATGATGCCAAAACTTGTAAATTTTTATAAAAACTGTATATTACCAGAAATAATTTTAAGACGCGTTGTAAAAGGAGCCAAATGCATTGATTTAGAATCAGTAAGTTATCTCGATCTCGTATAAATACTATGAAGCTAACTAAATACCGTTCTGTATACCTAATACATAATTATTTCTGCAGGTTTAAAATTTTTGCTGGATTGGATTACCGTCGTCGCGAGCCTTTAAAAACTATACTGTAGGGCCATCGATGAACATGATGAACTAAATCGTAGTCTACGCAACAGACCAACAGATGGCTACAAATCCTAGATCGCGCTAACGAAGTTATCACGGAGTTTGAACATAAGTAATAGAACCGATTACTATCCATCGGTCCTTGGACCCCGAGCCTAAGGTCGCTTGGCGTGGAAAATCTTCCCTTTTCGCAGGAGATACCACACCTATCTCCTCAATACCATAGCCGATCATTTTGCAATATATTGTGTTTAATGTTGTTCTTAGTGCCTCTCAAACTTGATTGAAGTCCGTCGATAAATAACTACAATAAACTTCCTCATTTATTTATATTCTAGTTTTTATTGCAATATTTGTGTAAAATAGAGTCCTAAACATTGCTCTCAAAGAATGTACCAAATCTGTCAATTCATAAAGCTACAGCAAACTTCCCCCTTTTCCTTCCCTCACTCAAATCAATTTTCTTTTTTTTATTATATTTTGTGCAAAATCACGTCTTCAGTGCGCGTTTTAATTTTTATTGAATCCCATCGATAAATAATAATGCTACAGAAAAAAATCCAAAATTCTCCCCTCTACTCCCCCTTCTTGTTTTCTTCTCATCATATGGCCTACGCCATGAATGATGAAAATAAAACAATGAAATTTCAATTCAGTCGATAAATAATGCTACAGTAAAGCTCCCCCTTTTTTTCCCCTACACTTCCCTTTTTTTTCATCATTTTGTGTAGAATTATGTCTTTAGTACGCGTCTCAAATTTCAATGAAATCCGTCGATTAATAAAGCTACAGCAAACTTGCCCTTTTTCCCCCGTTTTTTTGCCCCTATAGAAAATAGTGCTCGACTATTTTTTTTAATAAATCAATGAACATGTGTACTGTAGCTTCACAGCTCAGTTGATAGTAGCTCTGCCTTCTAGTTCTAAGTATTCTATCAGCGATTTAGTTCCCGTAGTACCTATAAGCTTTGCTTAGTTTGGGACTAGAGTGTGATGTGTGAATTGTCCTTGAATATTTATTTATTGAAAATAGTACACTTTCTCATTTCAATTTAAATAAGTACAAATTTCTACACCATTATAAAAACAAAAGGTGTATGTACTTAGTATAAACAAAACTAGCGGTAGTAAAATATATGACCCATCTTCCGAGATATGAGTAATATAAATCTAATATGACTACGCTATCCGCTCTAATACTTACAATTTGAAATTATCTATCATGCCAAAATTTCAAGTTTGTTGTCAGCTCTCCAGCCGTAGAAAAAGAAAGAAGACTATAGCTGTCTCTTTTTTCTTGAAAATGTTACGTTGCCATACTTCCACTCTGTGGTCTGTTCTAGAAACTAATATTCTAGAAAAGAAAGGATTTGTCTGTTTGTCAGTTACTTATATTGTAAAAAAACTAACTCAAAAGTACATGATCTATTTTAATAATTCTTTCATTATTAAAAAGAGTAACATAGGCTGTATTGAGTACAAATTAATTTAATTTGAAAAAGACTTTTACGTGAAATACAGTAAAAGAACTCGCTGCCGAGTCGAAATAGGCAACACGTTCCAAGTCACGTCTAACTGCTAGTTCAAAATATTTGGTTGTAAAAGTGTTGCCAACATAATTTTTTGCTTTGTCAAACAGTTTGTTTTTTAATGTTCTGTAATGATAAAGTTATCAAAATAAAAGAACTTACTTTGCTATAAAAATAATATTTATTTCTAAGTACACAGAGACCCGTAGTTAGTCGTATCGGATCCTGAAAGTTTTAGTCAAAACTCAAGCAAAATTAAAAATCTCCAAATAAATGCATACCGAAATGGGTAAATTATACCAATGTATGGCAACATCACTGACAATTGTCAACGTTTGCTCTGTCTGTCATTTCTGCTTTCTGCATAATTGTTTTGTGATGAAATTCTTTATATTGTGCTCATTGTGATAACAAAGAAGCATGCGTGCGTGGTGATCAAGGCGTGCACGCTACTTCGCATCCTTTACATAGAACCTTCTCATTAGGCTACACCACCTATGTGACTTTTATAGGTACTTATCGCATAATTTGTTTCATGTTTTTTTCTACAGGAGCTCAGATTTGGGGGCCAAGAGCGGGGCCAAGTGGGCCACTGCAGGTATGACTTGGATAAATGGGGATACTCTGATTTAGCAATATAATGTGACTGCCCCACAAACAATGTATCACCTTCTGGACAAGACAATGCACCAATAGCTGCACTGCTGAAGAATCTTAGCGACGCCACAAAAAATTACATAAACGTAGCCCGTATTTGGGCAAAACATATTCATGTGTTTTATTTGATGAGTTTTTCATATTTTTATGGTAATTATTTCATAATAATACTAAAAATATTCCGGAACATGTTAGCAGTTTTATTAGAAGGTAAGGAGGTTCTCTATTTATAGCATCTACATAAGTAAAAACCATTTTTAAATAAAGTAGGTTTTATAAGACAGTAGATATTGTTCAAAGCAGAGGTAAAACTAAAAAATAAATTTTCTTGAGCCAGGAACCAAAACTATCGATTCAACAAAAAACAAAAACAAGTAAGCCTCCGCAAGAATTGAACTCGGTTACGACAAATCGAATTCCATAGCATCTTCAACCGCACCATTCGTTCTTTTAATTTGACGTTGAAATTATCAAATACTAGTGCGTTACAAATATTGTATACATGTGTGTGTATCTGAGTAGATAGCAAGCTTGAAATTCTTCAAAAGCCCCTGCACGTTTTATTTACTAAAATTATAGTTTTGTGTATTGATTAGTTGGTATCTATTAATAAAATTTCGCAAAGGTGAATTTTGATATCTAAACGCAAAAAACCATTAACAAATCAGAAGAAAAACCGCAGTTTTTTAAACTAGCGACATCTTTTGTTGTTGGGCTACCGTCCTGACTGAGCGCTTGGGCCTTAAACCCAATCACTTTTTGGGATAGCGATGAAATCAATCAATTATTATTAGCATTGCTATTCAACGCGGCAATGCAGCCAGTATCTTAGATACGTTGAACTATAGATCGTTTGCAAAGGTCAGTAGATATAGCTGAACTGTTTCTTATGTATTTCATATACTAATGTACATGTTGTAAATATTGTAATACGCGTAAGTTTGTTTTTGAATAAATAAATCAATCAATATTATTATACCATTCAGAATAATGAAAGGTGCATATTTTAATGAACAATGCTTGTCACATATTTTTGATTGCGTGATGGAATGGTTTATAATGAATTCAAAACATAACTGTTGCTAAGACTTGCTAAGTGCTGATAATTTATTTTACTAATTACTCAATCAATTTACACTGACACACCCAAATAGTGTATTGAATATATTGAAAGTGTTAATTAGTCGTCATTCATGGCTCAACAAAATAATACAATGCAGTAATTAGTTGTTTTTAAAACCATTTTCATTTTCCTGAACCTCATTAATTTAAACACTGGAGAAAGAAGAAATAAGAAAACTATATAATAATAATTATATTGAAGATACTGGTTGATATACCTACCTATTAAAATATTTACTTATTTTTTTTACTATGTAACTACCTAGCTGTTAGTTTTCCTAAAACTTATAAAATAAAATAAAAGAACCATAAAACCAATAAAATACTTATTCTTATCGTCATACTGAAGATAATAAAGGTTTGTTGGAAGAAAACTCTTAGTAGAGTTAAACTCGCCTTTGTATAGGCGACAAAGAAATTGGTTTACCACTCTAAGGCTGAATATCATTTGCACGTACAAAACATCAAGGGCTATTTTCGTTTGTCAGATTAATAACTGCTACGTCAGAATCTGTCAATCTGAGCGAATAATTCTGTTACTGGGAGATGTCATCAAAAGTGGTAAACCAATTTCTTGGTCGCCTATACATATCTTTCGTCATTAAAATATTTTGTAAGCCTTTATATTAGTACAATAAAGAATTTAATGTGTAATAAAAAGTCTAAATAATGAAAACTGCAGTATCACTGAGAACAATGAGTTGAAAAGTAGGTATCGTTATATGCGACATTACTTTAACAAGACAAGACACAATATAATCTTCGTTTCGCTTGTGTTATCAAGACAACTTCCTATCAATATTGTGGTTGCAAACATATGATTTTCCCATTATACTTATTTACTTCCGTCAATAACTTCCGCTATAGCTTGTTGCTACTAAGTTTCTTGCCCGTTCTTCTAGGCTCTGGTCGCGTGGGACTGGCACCTAGAATCACCTAGTATGTAAGACGATTCTAAATGATCCTTGTGATTTTATTGAATAAAGCATATTTGAATTTTGAATTTTTTCAACCAACTCCAAGAGGTTCTCAATTTAACTGCATGGTTATTATCTTTTGTATGCATGTTACGCGATTATTACGTCATTTGTAAACCGATTTGGATGATGATGTTTTGTTTGATAGATAATACTTTAGAGATGGTCCCATATAAATTTCATTATGATCTAACCAGCACTTTTTGAATAATCTTTAACAATGTGTTATTACTTGTCGATGACGTTCAAAGTCGGTTTTATAAATTTTTCTAAAAAATATAATTATGTAATAGTTTGAGTATAGATTTCCTTCCTCTGGTTTGTTCCCACGGTCGTGGGAGACGCCCAGACGTCCGTGACGAGCGTTACCCTGTTCCTCAGGGAACTTATCTATTCTACCTGCTTTTAAATGGGAAATAATTCATTTGTTATCGCTAGCTTTGTTGAATCCCATGGAGTCAACATCAATATTGGGTGTTGCTTGGATTTTTTTATGTACAAAATTTCTTATTAATAAAAATCTTTCTTGATGAAAAATCTTAAGAGAACTTAGGTAATATTGTACCTACGTCCAAAACGCATAAATTATTGACTCTAACCTTGTACATCTCTATGTACCTAAACAGTTATACAATAAATACATCCTACTCTCTATTCTAAAAATACGTTATCCGCTCAAAAAACGATTGCTTATTTTGTAATAGAGTAATATCATTAGCAAACACCCAGCATATGAATGAAATTAAAGAAACACGAAAGTATAGTTCTCGTTCAAAACTATCAAATCCACGGAGCACGTGGGAACTGTTTTTAGATATTCTTTAAATAGCCGCGATGTTTTAGCCGCTTCACCCAACACAAGTAGAATAGCTCTTAGCTGATTCCGAGATTATAGTTTCTTGACTTAGCTCGTAAATGTTTTATGGACATTTTATTTTCCAATGCGTGAGTTGGATAAGCAAACACGAGCGAGAAATTACAATTCAATAACCTGCATTGTTGTTTATTCTTATTTCCAGATTTCTGTTCTCACGATTTACATTTTATTACTTTTTTATGCAGTTCAATAATTGAACCAGCCCATGGTCCACCTGATTTTAAGTGGTGAATAAAATAATAAAGATAGATTGATAGATCACGTCCATTGAGGACGTGCTCCGCAATGCATTAAGATAAATGTGCTAAGCCTTATGTGCTAACCCCCTATCTTATAAAAAGTTGGCGTTGACTTTAAGTCATCATTACGTATGGTAATCAATACTTCAAGTCTGCGCTAACTTTTTATAAAATAGACCGTACGTCTTATGTGGCGGTGTGTCTTTTTTTTATTTTGGGCTATTAAAGCCCAAAACAAAAAAAAGAACATATTGCATTTCTCATGAAAGCTATTGATATTGTGTTATTGAAGCGATAAAAAAAGCAAATGTTTTTCACAGCAAATCACATCACAGTAGAAGAAAAAAAATCTTGGTATGTATAGAGTTTTCTCATGATCGATTCCGATTAAAATTTCAGTTTCCATTTTAGTATCGTCACACGATTTTCTTGATTTAAGTACTGAGGAAAGTTATGTTTTCATGATCGTGTTAGAACAATGGCGTGGCCGAGACAATGGTACGGTTCTCATGAGAAAGTGCCATGTTTGTGTGTCGGCCCCGCAGATGTCACGTATCAATAAATATTATCGTTTGACAAATACCTATGGCAGTTTGCAATTTCAATAAACAGCGAATACAGAAGTCCTGTTAGCTAGCCTCAATTGTCACATATAGGCGCTCGAGGTTACTTTTCCTTTTTACATTATTTACTTGCATCTATTAGAAGCACAAGTCAAACCTACTACCATAAAAACTATAAAATAAAAAGATCCAAATCAAATTTTAAAATGACCGTGCAAAATTAATAACTTAACTAAAAACAAAAATATTGTAAAGCTAACTAACAAAACTAGTCATAAATATAGCTTTTAATAAACGCGTGACTGGTGGTGCTTAGCACAGAAGCCAGTTAATGCTAATGACAAATCGAAGAGCACCATTTACCGTCGGGATGCGAGGAAGTACAATAACTACAGCCTGTGACAGGATACCGCAAATTGTCGCTGATTATGATGACAGTGACGTGAACATGACAAGCCTGACGGGCTATCAACCTCAACTGTCAAGGGCAAGGTGAACTGCAGAAAACCTTGTGTATTAGCAACCTAATCTACAAGTTAAATTTTATGTAGATTCTGAGCTTATATTTAAGAGGTAAGAGTAGGTACAAGAAAAACGTAACGATGAAAATATGTCAGCATTATATATTGAAAGTGGTAAATTTTAAATGCACAACTTTCCCAAGATACGAACTAGTTTAATAGCATGCTACTATTGCCATGCTAGTTTAACAAAAAATATACAGGAACAGCAAAACACATAAAAAAACTTAATGCGTCTAATTATTTTATTCAATTTTGTAAACCATTAAGTAGTATAATTTGCTATCTAAATTGAGCACAAACTACAAAAACCATCTACTTAATCCAATTCGGACCATGACTTCACTGCGCAAAAAATAACAAATCTCAATCTAATAATGCAAAATGAGGCCAAAAATAAGAAGTTTCAATGAAAAATTGTCTCTATGACATTGTAATAAGCGCTACAGATAAATATGATGAATACCTTCCTACGCTTAGTATAAATCCTGGTGTGGGTGGTATACTGTTAGGTCAATTTAGACAATTACCTATTATTTTTGTTAAGACAAAATAGGGCGACATGCACCCATTAAATTATTTAGCGAATGCCAAAATTGACAATGATAGGTCTAAAACAATCTTTTTTCAATTCTCAGTAAAATTACCTTGTAGGAAGCACTTATATTTTAATCAATGATTCAGAAAAATACTGTTATTCCAATCAAAGTTTGGAACTAAAATAGAGTTGATCGAAAAACCAAATTATCTAGTTTAGTTAGCTGACTGCAGATAAGTACCTAATCAAGTAACTAATTAATAATAGACCTGTTGCTGCTGAGTAAAGATATTTTATTATGTCAAACCAGATTTAGAAGGTTTCTTTTGTTACAAAGTAGGTACAACCTAAATTCATATTGAAGTTATGTCATGATCTGAATTCGAATAGTCTTATAAAACAATGAAAATACATGCAGATAAGACCATGGAACGTCAGATGTTCTGCAATACGAAGAGAATAGTTACACGGCCCTCAATTCAATGACCGACAATATTTTCGATATGCCGATAGATATACGAGTAAATTTTAGAACTGGCATAAATGACAGCTGTCACTGAAAGTCCATGAGTTACTAAATAACACGAAACTAGCAGTATATAAGTCACATGAGTCCTTAAAAGGATTTAATTGGGTTTGAGCGAAAGTATTTTAGTTTTTAGTTTATTTATTTCTTTAGTTAGTAAAGACATGCTTCCGCTTCGTTAGGTTTGTCTAGGCACTAAGTTCTCATACAAATAAACGCAAATTACGTTAATTGTTATAAAATCATGTACCTAAGCTATCACAAATCAGCAGAAGCTCCAATGCACCGTAATGATGATGATCTGGATGATAAAACCATCATCTAATGCTTACATCATCGCATACATTGTTATGATACACTATTATGCAGATTTGTATCAACAGACGACGAAGACAATCAAGCTATCGAGTAGAATGGGTTATTATTGTTTTGAAGACAAGTGACGTATTAATCGGAACACAATAGAACTTTGATAACGAGCTTAAAACCTTAATTATTTTACTGCTGTATTTACAGATCGTTTTTAGTGAATTAATAACAAATAAATAAATAAATAATGCTGGACAAATGGATTTTAATGAAACTTTACAATAATAAAAAAAAGTAAGTAGTTTAAATACATCAGATTCTGATGTATAGATAGTCTGATGATCAGAATAACACATAGGCTCCAATTTTTAAAGATATTTTACGAATTGTCAATATATATTGATAACAAGACGAAGTAGCAGGCACCAGCTAGTTTATCAGGGAATTGACTTACAAAGAGCATTTTTTTTATGTGTTACTTACCAGTTAGTATATTTCATTTAGTTTATTTAATACTAAATTGTTGTTATTAGTAAACCAACAGGATCCAACAGATCTGAGAGAGCCACCATGCTTCGGGATAAAGTGGTGACCCTGCCAATTTAATTTATTTACCTGTTGATATTCACGGAGAGTCCAAAAAAAGAAAATGCTGAGAATGCGGAAGACACGCAATCGGATATAACTGGTTCTCGCAATATTGATGAGACTGATCTCAGAAAAATTTTTTTCTCATATAAATTATAATAACAGGTTTTTGACCACTTTCGTAGATGGTGTTGCAGTTGTTTTTTTGCATTTTTGCAGTTTACCATCCAACCGTCGAATTGCTTAACAGAAATGTAGGTATGAATTACTTTTTTCATACTGAACCGATTTATTACAATTTATCAATAAATTTATATTTGATTTGAAGTCGATAACAAAGACGAAGACTATTACGACATTCATTGTGTTTATCCTATAACATGAACTGATTCAATCAATATTTTCTATTACCGCATAAGTAGGTACAAAAAACACGAACAATTTTCGACTTTATGACAAGACATCAAGGTATATTTTAGCAGTGTCAATATAAATATGTTTTATTATGTATTATTTATAACAGCAATGAAATCATATGAGATCAAAACCTCTAATTTCCTTTCACTGTTCGCAAATGATTTTACTATTTTTATTAGACTTTCTATTTAATACTCTACGTGAGGTTTTATTACGTGTTTTGATGGAGACTGATACGGTTGCTATGTGAGATAGTTTACTTATCGACTGTATTATTATCGTTTTGAATCATGTGAATATGTTGTAAAATATGTTTTTTTTTTAATTATTTTACATCTAACTGGTAATGAATATATTATATTTACATAAATTTTATCATGGTTGATTGTATTGTTGCAATAGTAAAATACATTTTCATAGAAAAACTTTTTCTTTAATCTTTTTTATATTTATTTAGTTAGTAGGAACTATTTTAACAAGAAAACATGTACAACTAAAATACGTACAACCAAGGTGGATACTGTAATCTTAGATTTAAAAAAAACCATGACGGTAGTCTATTGCCATACGTAATGCGTACAGTGTAGTGTAAGATGGTAAGTACAGAGTGACCGTCAAATAAAGTGGCGGTTGCGCAACTAGACGTAGTCGCCCGAGGCAGTACCACAGAACATATACTAACTTGCACTACTACACACCTGCGAGCTTGCTCTCTTTATTCATATAAAGATACTAGACTAGTAATTAGTCGTACCAAACTATTCATAGCCAGTCATACTTTATTCAATAAAATCAACGTACTTATATACTACGTGGTTCTAGGTGCTAGTTCCTCGCATCCAGAGCTTAGAACGGGCAAGAAACTTACGGATTATATTTCTTACAAAATTTCTTACTGATATATCTTACAAAGAACTAAAGTTAAATAAATACATGTCGTATTTATTTAACTTGAAGACGGCTTTATCTCTGAGCTATTTATTAATAAGATAAGATTTTATTTGTTGGATGTCCTCATAAAAATATAACCATAACCATGCTATGCCCAAAGCAAGGTGATCTACTAGCATTTTTTATAATTAAATTCAATGATTGCTTGTTCAATTTGGTCCAGTACATGATCTTACATTACTGCCATCGTGGGAATTTAATATTTTAACCTTGTCTATGACAAAATTATCTTTCACAATAATTCCATTTATTTTTTGTAACCGCAAATATTTGTAGTCAAGTTAATCGAAGAGTGATAAATCGATAAAAAATGTGGATATATATTAAACAACAGCATGGATGCTGTTGTTTGTGTAATGAACATAAATATTTGGGTGTTTATGTATTATATATAATTTACAAAAAAATGTAAGTATTCTATCAACAATCGAATACTGCAAGCTTTGTTTGGTTCGAGACTAGAGCACGATAAATACGATAGCACGTAAAATGTTAGTAAATATTTTATCACCATTAGGTATAGGCGACAAAGAAATTGGTTTACCACTTTTGATGACATCTCCCAGTAACATAATTATTCGCTAAGGATTATATTGACAGATTCTGACGTAGCAGTTATTAATCTGTCAAGCGAAAATAGCCCTTGACGTTTTGTACGTGCAAATGATATTCAGCCTTAGAGTGGTAAACCAATTTCTTTGTCGCCTATACACCTGGATATATCAGTGGATGAGAATCGCAAGGGACCGAAAATAATGGCATAGTAAAGAGGAGGTCTATACTCAGCAGTGGGTGTCGGGCTGAAATGATGATGATGATTACACCTACCAGTGAGGCCGCAAAGGTTTTTCAAACTGGTTATTATTGAATCAGTAAATTAACATAGCGATTCAAATCTAAGGTGTGTCCTGCAGAATGACGGTAGGAACTGATTAATGACCATTTATTGGGCAATGCACCGGTGTTGGGCAATCATGGATTAAGGATGAGGTCAAGTTAATTTTAACATACGTTCAAGGTGAATAATAAAACAAATTGTTATGTTAATTAGCGTGTAAACCCTAATTTATATAAATTTATTTATGAACAGACATAAACATGTAAAATACCTACCATTAAGATCTAAGGAATGGTAATGTACGGAGTTGAATTTTTATAAATAGGAGACCAACGCGTCGTTGAATATTGAATCGACGCTGCTAGCTTAACCCTACAAGGCTCAATTTTTTGTTAGTGCGTGACAAAAATATAGACATAGACATAGACATAGACAGACATTTATTTGCACAAATAACAAACAAAGTACACAATATTAAAACATTAAAACCACAACAGTAAAACAAGTAAAATACAAAAAAATATATATAAAAATAAGAAAAACAGATTCCTAATTAACTAAATACATTATATAAATAAACAAAGATAAAATAAACAGGAACTAATTGGGAACTTTTCAATGAATATAAATTTAAAGTGTAAAATGTTTGCTACAGCAGCAAATGGGTCTTAGCTCAGCATATTGCCCACTGCTAAAGCAGTAGACGCTGTTATTCTGCTAAGACCATGACTGTCACAAGACCCTGTGAGAATGTGCTAAAACTATATACTAGAAGAGTGAAGTAGCGTGTAGGTGTATCTAGAATAGCAGTGTGTGTGTGTGTGTGTGTGTATAGTCGTACATAGAAAAACAGTAAAAAAATAATTAAATTAAAAAATAATAAAAATTTTGTATAAATAGAGTTAAAAAAAATGTGAATGGTAAAAAAAAAATAATAGTAATAATAAAAACAGAAAAAGTCAAAGTGTGTATTTGATAAATGCATAAAATTAATAAAGAATAATATTGAAGGGGAGTTTCAAAGTCTAAAATCGGTGTCTGTAAATTTTTATTTCCAGTAAATGTAAAAGGAGGATGATTGAAAAGACGTTTTCTATCAAATAAATCTTCTCTTTTTTCTTTGGGTGACTGTCACAGAGCCAGAGATTCTAGATCTATGACCGATTACGTTACTCATAGTCAAAGATAGTCTAGGTGCCCGAGATTGTGTAATGGCACCTGTAGTTGTCCCTGAAAACATTCCTGATGTACTAGGCTGAGAGTCTGATATTTGTGGCTGACGATTTTCAATATTAGTAACAACCTCGTTGACGGGAGACGAACACTGATGTCTCTGCGGAGATAAGAAAGTTTCCACGTCGCCAAGTGTCTCTGATAAAAAGTTTTGGATAAACTGATTTTTTTTGATGTCATGATCACTTTCAGCAACAGAAAATCTTGTTCATCTTCACTCTCATAAGGAATATTCAAGAAACCCTCAATATCTCCATCACACAATCTTCTTCGCGACATTATCAGCAATAAAATCTGAATTTTATAAGGAAAGAAATCGTGAGATCTATACGTAAAAACGGACACTAAAGCTCAACGTACCGTATGTGGAACTTAAATAAAAATGTGATTTACTAATACGTTTACTATAGTAATACAAAAAAAAAACTTACCGTTGCAAAATATACACTTCGGTATATCACAAACTATTTTTTTTCTACTCAAAACTGTTCTATAACTATTTTTTATTTATTTTTGAATTCAGAAAAATGACTAACTTGTCACTTTCATCCAAATTTTACACTTAGAGCACTACAAAAAATATACGAACGACATCTTTAGATAAAGTTTCGTATTACTACATTGCTAAATGACAGTAGCTTCTATCAAGATGCAAGAGATGACGCTACTAATAGTTTTATAGCAATAGGAACGATTTAAATCGGTGTTCCACATATGGAACTGGGTGCCTTGTAGGGTTAATAAATAAAATTATTGTTTCATTAACTTAGATTTAATTACAAGACCTTGATGAATCAAATCTAGAGCATCAGATTAAGACCTAGTACTCATTAAAGCTGATTAGCTATCATTTATTAGAAGTGGTTGAATGTAGGTGAATGCGTACGTTAAAATCGTAGTAATATCTAGCCATATTGATAACAGTATGGTGAGGAAATGTACAAAGATATTTATTTTATAATTTAGTAACCACATAAATTTTAACATAAATATAAAAATAAGATATACTTCAACAAATTCTAACTTCTTCTTAGCTTAATCAAAAAATAAATCAAAAAAATTTCATAATTAACTATACTTGTAGTTTTGTTTTATAAGACGTGTATTTTGTGTGTTGCTATGTCTATGTCTATGTCTTGTACGTTTTTAACATCAATATATTTTAACTCTGTTTTTTACGATCATTTAATTGTACAGAATAAACAATTGCATCTCAGCTTTTTTGAATTTCTTTAATTAAAATCGCTCCCTTCTTAATTCAAGTCAAGCTTATACTCGTGTACCTATTCTTTTTAAAAGTTCTCTCCAGCCAGTAAAGTTTCAAATTCTTTGATTCCAAATCTCTTGTTTTTGACGTGACAACGTCTTATAATTCGATAGAGCCGGCTGCACGCACGAAAAAACATGACTCATGAAGCGTTCCGGCGTTCCGGCGTTCTGAGGCGTTCCAAGATAAGATAAGATAAGATAAGATACGATTGACGTTGTCACGTTCAACTATCGTCAGTAAACCGACTTTACAGACAACCATTTTTTTTTAAACTCTTTGCTGGCCAGCACTAATACGAAAGAGGTTTGTTCCTCGCTGTATTGCCAACAATATCATGATAAGTATACCGGTCTATGTGGTAATATAGGCTGTTCTGTTGATGCCGTGTTAATTCACCACGCTTGGCATGTGCCTGTTTTTGTAGCAGAACTGTTAATAAGTACTCAAGTGATAATTATGGAGAAGCTATGATTATGTTGGGCTTTTTATACAGCCGTATTAGTTAAGATTGTTCACACTCTCACTTAACATGCGATTCAATAAGATTAATATTTAATAAGCCTACCTAAATAAAATTAGAACGAACAGGCATCACGTTGGTATTAGCTCTGCCTTCCTAACTGTGGGTCGTGGCTTCGATGCTCACCAAGCGTGTGACTTAGACTTCGAATAACGAACCATAATATCTCAATGTTTGGACAGTTCTTGGACTGACTGCACATGTTATTAGCTCTCTGGGATATTCCAGTTCCACAAGGTAAAATACGATTGTCGTATTGAGATATTATAGCCAGAATCGTGTAGGTTCCCCGTATTTTTATAGTCTGTGTTTTATTGATGTGATTGATACCTAAGTGTTTGAAATGTATCTGTGCTCGTATCATTCATTGCCTGGAAGAGATCGTTTTCAACGATAAGGCCGCCCATTGTACCATAATGTTTACCGCATAGTTTCTAGTTTTTATTTCATGGTGTAACTACAATAAAGTACCTACCTATTACATTCACATTCACACCAAAATGGTAAAATACTACATAAGTACTAAGTTTAACAGAGTATAACACAAGAAATGGGCGAATTTGTGGCATGGCAACACAACCATCACCTCAGTTAGTCAGACAAACCGGAACCGCATTGAAATCGCGTTCGAATTATTTCGTCGCATTGGGTCACAAAACCATCGATACGATTAAAACGGGCATCCCTAGCGGGTTCCGTTATGCAGAATCTGATTCGTTGTAACGGGTCCACGGCTGGCCAATAGCCGTGGACACGTAGAGTAAACAAAACTTCAGGGTCACTTCACAACATATTTCTGTTCATTTGGTAGTGCGGATATTATGACACTAATTTGGAATATAGATATTGTCATCGCATAATAGACCGTATCACAATGAAATAGAAGTCACCAAATATGTTAAACGCAAATCTAATAGATTGTAGATACAAAGGAACTACCGTGCGTGGCTAATAATCTTTTGTGGTCTGGTCACCAAATATATATATTGGTAGGTACTACGTAGTCCCGAGCAGCAGAGCTATTGTGATTTTTAATTTAATTCGATACAGCATACTTTCCTAGATATGAGTTTAATATCATATCTACTTACTCATTTTTTTATTTTAGCATCTAGTTTTATTTTTATCCCCTACTTTGAAAGCGGTGCGTGAAATTTGCATGAGTATTTTTTACTTTTTGTATTCAATCTTCTTCTTTACATCATGTAGTTCCCAAGAGTTACATGATACAACAATTTTTTAATCTAATTTTTCAAATTTTTTTTGACCTCACTAAATGGTCAAAAAAAAATCTAATTTACAAAATGTAAATAATTTCATCACATTATAAGAAAAATGTGGCTAAACACACTCATTCGAAGAAATAAGCCGCATAGCGCATCGATAAGTCACAAAACAGTTTTTACGAAATAGATAGAAAATATTCAGACGAGGAAAATCACATACATCTAACCACTCCTCCTAATTGAAATAACTTACAATACAACCTTTACCAAGAACTACAACCTCTGTGCTCAAATGATATTTCCTCAAACAGCAGTAAATACGCAGAGAAAGGTACACAAAATAAAGGCGATTCTCAAGAAAAATAATGGTTGAGTGCCGAACGTATTTTGGCGCCAACACGTTGTGCTTCTTCTTCTTTAGTTCGCTAGTTGTAATCCAACAAAGAGTCTTTATTATAATACATAATTTTAAAAATTAACCAGCATAAATATGCAATTGTTTGTCGTACGTAGCTGATCACTAATTTTCTGATTCATCTCTAAGTACTTATGAATTTTATTATATTAAAAAGTACAACGAAGTAAAGCAAGGATATACCTAAAGATATTTAACATATTTTTCTTCTACCTTAATTATTTTGGAGATTGAGGTGGTAGGCTTGGTTGACGTTGACAGCGTCTTAGCAAATAGGGCTCAGAAAAGGCCGGTTTAAACACGGAATGCACTAGTGACGTATAAATTCCACGTTGTGTACTTTGCTGTTGACACTTGACAGTTAAATCTGTTACTGTAACAAATGACAGGCGACTTTACTACTGACTATGTAGATTCAGTGCCTATTATTTGTTTCTGAACAGTAATATCGAATTAAACCGAAAATACAATGATGGTTATAGCGAAAGTTAATAGTTTCAATGTAAGTTAATTGTGATCTAGGTCAAATTCGAATTGTCTAGCTAGATTAAGTTTTTTGTTTTTTAGTTCAGCAATAAGTGCCTGCATTTATGTGTGTGGTCCAATTCTTATTTAATTAAAATAATCGTACTAACTGCCTGTTTTATTTCTAGATAAAAGGAACATACCGTTATTTCTAGGCAATAATTTACAGTTAGTTCAACCATTTTGCCAGCAATTATGTAAAATTGCCAGTTAATAGTTGTTTTAATTATTGTGAATAAGAATAATTGTTTTATTGAACATTCTAAATTAGCATCTACAAGATGATCGGTGAGCATTTGGTAGTGATTTATTGGTCCATTCGGCATATTAAAATGTTTCTTGGATAATGAATCTTGTTATTGGCTTCCAAGCAATAAGGACATGTTTTCTTCAAAATGATCTACGCATCAAAATTGATACGCAGTCTTAAATTGAAGAAAAAAAGTATCTATATTTTATCTAAGTATTTTATAAGTTTTATATACCTATATGTATAATTAAGTGATTTTACTGTACTGTGGGGTTATAGTTTTTTGTATTGAACTCATATCTAACACTCCTGCATTCGTCTTTTTTTGTATGGCGACACTTTAAAGTTAAACTTCCTATCCAAACAGATTATTTTAGAAGCTTCGGCTCATAACCATTATTTATTATTATTATTATTAATAGCCTGTAGTGTCCCACTGCAGGGCAAAGGCCTCCCTTCCTTCTCTCCAGTCGTCTCTATTTAGAGCAATGGCCTGCCAGTCCTTGGCAAAGGCGTCTAATTCGTCTCTCCATCTCCGCCGTGGTCTGCCGCGAGGTCGTTTCCCGTTTTTAGGTGCCCAATTCGTAGTGGATTTGGCCCATAACGCATCCGACATGCGGCAGACATCATAACCATTATGCATAAAAAATAAACACGTCAATATACAAACTGAAAAAAACACGTATGAAGCCCTTTTTGCTACCGAACTCATTACAACCAAGGAGTTTATACTTCAAAAACCTGTTTAGGAAATGAATTCTACGAACCAAATTGCGAATGCCGAACGGCCTTCCGAACCTGATTCTGCTTACGCACGGCACGATGCGATGTGAGCACGATGTAAACACGGAACGAAGTACTGACGCGAAATCATCTCTTTACCAAATCAGTAAACTGATATATTTTACAATAGAATATTACTTTTTGCTCTTACATATAAAACTGTGAATACAGACTAATTTATCTGTAGCAAATCATAACATACTGCTCGTTTTGTATAGTATGTACGATTATTAGCCATGTAAACGGGAAGATCAAAAAATATTGTTTACGCTGTTTTATCCTCAAAGATACAATAAAAACTGTAAAAGGTAATTTACGAGTCAATTTAATTCTAGAATGTCAGGTAAGGTAAAACACAAGACAGTAAAAGTTGTTTCAATTTTACAACTATTTTGACTGCCTATGCAATACCTATTATTTTATTTATATCTATGATGTGTTCGTCGAGAGTACTATAAGTTAGCACTAGATTGTCATAATTAAAATTCCAGACAGCCATGCAAGAAGGTCGAGTACGTGAACCAGCGCAAGTCAAGGCCTAACTTATCGGCTGCAGACCTCCTTACACAAAAACACCTTTTGTTGGAAAGAAATCGAACGTGGACTTTGAATACAAAGTGTGTCTATTTAGAGATGCTTTGAATTTATATAAATCTGCTACCGTTAATTTATTAAAAAAAAATATATTACGAATCACTAAAAATGAACTTAAATCAGGTCCAAGATACATTTGCCAAAATAAATGTTGCAAGCTTTTCTCATCCAGTTTTTTCCAGATTTTTTGATATGCCAAATATCAACTCAACTGCTTAAAGTTTTATTGGGATCGAAGTAATAAGATTATTTATGAATATGAAAGTGACTGGATCAATGAATAATTTAAGTAAAGACGTAGTTTTATAAGGTGCCAAGCCTTAAATAAATATTGAAAACATACGTAAGCATAATTATGCAATAAATAATGAACCGCAATGACACGGATGTAGATATTGAATGTGAATGGTAATTCAACAGTTCCGAAGTAATAAAACTTGTAAAACTAAAGAACAGGAAACCACATTGATGTTGGTAGCAATTATTTAGTAATATCTAACTCTTCTCCAATTTGTTTTCATAAGAGGTACTTAAGTACATTAACGTACTTACAACCTTCTAGAGTGGTCGTGAACAAATGAAGTTTTTAATGAATGACCTTCTTCATTTTGTTAATAACGAGCAGCTTGTATGATGGCCTCACACCCTGGCTTAATAGCGATGACGTGAACCCATTTGAAGAGATGAGAAATACCTACTCGTTTTATTCGAAATTTTCTGCAATTATTGGGGCGTTTTTGAGCCCAAAAGTCATTCGAAAAAATTCGTATGTGCCTACCTTCGTAATGATTGTCGTCGTCGTCGTGGTTGTTTGAGGGGCTGATCTGACGGCACAAGTCCTCGTACTCCGCCCAGTAGGCGGCCAGCGCCACTGGATCTGGTGCACGGGGCTGCGGCAGCGCCATTCGGACTTCGGGAGACTCCTGTAGACAAGACACACACACATTGTTAGTGCAAATGTAGGAACCAATCTTACTACACCGCACTCTCAAGAAGAAAACACCTCACACTCGTTCAAGAACCATTATTGATGGTCCATAACTTTTATAGGGCTAATCTTGCCAATTAAAATAATTATATATGTAATTAATATGTACAATAAAGAATAAAGATTATATCTCACTGACTAAGGAAGTACACTTAAAGATCTTGATTTCCAAGAAATATGAAGGGATGTTTGTGTTTAAATAATACATTCGTGAGCCTAATATGTATATAAAGCTTCTTACACTTTATTGTTATTAGATCACGATGTCGTGAGAAGCGTGACTTACAAAACTCATACAAATTAAACTAACAAACTAGTGTTCCAAGCAAATTAATATATGTAACTGAATCTAACAATGATTTATAATTATAAATATGCATTCGTATTAGGACAGCCCGAACAATGTACGAGCAATGAGTCCGCGCTTGCGAAATAGTATAATATAATAGAATCTACGTATTGCACTACATTCAAAGTCCTTTTAAAGATGAACAATGCTGTTCTCATTGCGACATGAGCTTGGATTGAAATACTAATATTAGTGGGACATAATGAGAATTTCTTAATTATTTTGAAATATAGCCAGGTTTTGACAATGGTTCAAAAGCTTAGAAATCCCACGACAGTAATTAAAATAAAATCAGTTTAACATAAATCTTCTTCAAAAATTCAATATTTACAAGTGAAAATACAAAGTTTGTATCAAAATCCACAACAATTACGTTATCTGTAATGATACGTAAGCTCTGATCTAAGATAAGTGTTGCCACATGCCAGCACCGGTATCTAGGTAATACCAGTATTACCCGGATACGAATACCTGGATTCCAGAATGCCTGAGCAATGGTCGAGATGACAGAAATTTAAATAGCTTCGTGTCAATTAAAACGGGACATTTATCCATTAAACAAACGAAGAACATACTAACGCACTGTCGTTTTTTTCTAAAAGTAAATGAAATGAATGAAGAAATTGGAATGAAAAAGTATAGTACCTTAGGATAATTAGTTATGCTATTTTTTTATAATTAATTTGAGCTTAACTTCAATTCTTCAGAAATGACTAAATTTCGTACATTTAAGTATTGTCTGATCTTTTATTTTATTGCCATTTGACGTTTGTCATTTTACTGACAGCTGAATCAACATAACATTGTGATGATGATGAGAGATTTGATATAAAGTTAATATACCCACTCAATAACGTAGTAAGTGGATAGATAAGTGTTACACAGGTTTAATCTAATCTAATAATAATGTGGCTATGTTTAAAAAAACTTTTACTTTTCCAACCCTGTTAAAAAAGCTAGGTTTTCTAATATATAAAAAATGTTACAAAAAGTTTATAAGTACGGTACTCAGCTTTATTTAATTTTTTATATTGAATAGTTATGGTGTGGTTTTCACATCCACGTAGTCTCTAAATCTCAGTATCTAAGGTCGTTTCAATGACATCACTCAGAACAATACTAACAATACTGATCGTTGAAAAAGAGGTAATTAAGAAAACGGACTTTAATACATTAAGATAAGAGCTGTATCACTGTGGGATTATTGGCTCTACGTGCGAATTCCGGAGACTACTGTCTGCAGTAGCTGTCATTTTGTTATCGCTATAAATTCTTCTTTTTTTATTATTTATCTAACTGTCAAATCAACATTCAACACAATATGTAATGATATAAGTATTTGTAATAGTAACGTCAAGTCAGTCAGCCGTCAAAGCGGCTGTCATTTCTTTAAAGTCACAATTGAAACGAATTCCGTCCAAATCTATTTCGAATATTTATTAATCATTTTGGTAATTAAATAAACGCGAGTTTAATTAAATAAATAATAAATAATGCTGGACAATCCACACAACATCATCTAGCCCCAAGCTAAGCAGAGCTTGTGTTATGGGTACTAGAAGACTGACATACTTAATACAATACAATACATAGATAGATATTTTTTATTAATTTAATTATATATTTGAAGTAGTACTAACGTCAAGTCAGTCAGCCGTCAAGTTGGCTGTCATTTGTTTTAAAGGCAGAATGGAAACGAATCCCGTCCAAATCTATTTCGAATATATTTAGTAATCATTTTGGGAATTAAATAAACGCGAATATGCTCATATTTTTATATGAATATCCTTAAGTTATTTTAACAATTTTTACATATAATAATAAATTTATCAAGCTAAGTCTTGATATCTAGTCAAGTAATAAAAAAGCCTCACCCAACAAGCATCAGCTCACTATATCTGTGACGCGGTACGCCGAGCCATTAGCAAATACTCACGATAAGCCAAGGTCGATGATTTTACACGAGCAATCTGAATGAATTCATACCTAACTCCTTGGAGATATTTTACTTTTAAAAAAATAATAAGGTAACGACTGCTAATGAAGAATCTTATAAAACCTTTGTAAACTGAAACAAGTTTAAAAACGCAGCATCTTTGACCATAGACCAGAACAGATGATAGAGTACAGAGCAAAGATACTCTTTTTCTTAAATAGAATCCAGAGAATAAAAAAACAGAGATAAAATTGACATTGGGCAGTATTATCTATAAGCTAATTGAGCGATTTCTGTCAAATAACATTGATATGATAGCTACGAGTATACGAGTTTCTAGACAAAATAATTTGAATGTTGTTAAGTAGTTTTTTTTTCGAACTTGTTTCTTTCTTATTATATTCTTATTTTCTGTTTTCAAATCAAAATTAGTAAATACCTACTCTATTTAGGAAAACCTTTGGCTATTTAATAAGATTTAGTTAAGTTTTAAATGTGTTTATAGCGATTGCTGTTGGTTTTCTTTTATTAAAAAAAAAACTGTACTTATGTACACATCATTCAAGTTGTAAGTACAAATTGTACGTCATGTTTGTTCCAAAAAAGCCGTTCTGATACAAACTACCGTTACATAATCCACTCGGTACTTCATCACAGTAATTCATTAATTTAATAAACCAGTTGCTGTACCTACCGAGATTCGAACCTGCTATCGATTTCGAAATGTAACGGCTTCAACATGGAATCTTGTAATTATTTCTTTTGACTATATCCGTGAGACATGATTACTGTCATAATAAAATTGTATAACATTACTAACTATCATGTACTTACGAGTAGGTACATTTTTTTTTTATTCATATTTTATGATTATAATGAGTGCCTTATTATATAAATCAGAATTTACTGCAGAACTTTAATTTTAAAAACCGATGATTATCGGTTTCAACCGATTTAATTTGTACTATTAAAAAAACGTGAACTTTTAACAAAAGTTAGTAATGTTTGTAAGTGCTGTCATCCAGGAATGGTAGACATCGTCTTTACTCAAGATACCTTCCTAACAGTAGGTATTTCTAGTTAAAACTAAGTTATCCAAAAATCTCAGAGAATATAATACCATTCCCGAGAAAAGTTTGTATTTCATTTTTATTATTATCAATTTATTTAGTTTTTCATATCAAAATATTTTCTCTATGACTGTATAACTTAAGCTTTCCATACTTTCTACCACTTCATCAAGTTTAAAATAAACAGTCACTAATGGCGGCGCGTGCGCACCAATAAGACAACGGTTATTTGTAAACCTTTGTCCACAGCCCACGACAAAAACTATCTGAGGCATCCTGCTTCGCTTCCGGTGCGCCAAAGATAATATAAATGGGATTACAATGTTAGCATTGAACAATCTGTCTTTGATGTCGACAAGTAATAATACATTTTATGTTATTTATTCTTGAACAATTAAAACATAAATTGATTTTTGAATATAAAATAAAATATCATTAACAAAGAAATAAAAACTCTTAATTAGATAAGTAGGAACATATAACCTCAAAAAAGACTAATAAGGTCTATATGGAAAAATGGGACCTTACTCATTTTTAAAGTTCAAAATTACTATAATTCGGCCGTTTTTAGAATGCGTTCCTGACACATCGCGATTGAACTGACGACGTAACTTTGTAATGGCGTTGCAGTTACGATAAATATATTTTTGCTGGTTGTTTACCGTTTTAACAATTGATGAGCATTAAAACAACGTTATTTTATCAATAATCAATGAATGTTATAATTTTGTGCCAAACTGAGAGTCAAATGACTTTGTAAACAATATTTTTCTAAAAATATACTGCGTTATTACAAGGTTATGTCAGCGCTTGATATTTGTAGTGCTGTGCTAAAAATAAAACCCAATAATAGTATCGTAATCCGTTCTTATACAGTTACGGTCTATCTTATAAAAAGTTAGCGCAGACTTGAAGAATTTATTACCATATACGTAATGATGACATAAAGTCAACGCTAACTTTTTATAAGATAGGGGGTTATACTTTATAAAATAATACGTTTTGTTTTTCTTTTTAAGAATTTGAAAATAATGGACTATAAGATAACTTTTATGATATATAAAAATACGTACGCACATTCAATTCAATGTACTTTATTGCAAAGAAATACAGATTGTAACTTTGTAACAAAGAATTACATTTATATTACCTTTTTTTGGTTTCCACTTAAATAACTAAAACATAAATTTTAAATGATTCCGCCAATTTAAAACGAAAATAATCCTAAAAATAATCCGGCGATTCACTTTGGAGGAACGGTAACGAACTCAGTGTTATGTTGTGCCCATCACTAGACGTGACTAATTGACATGTGTCAGGAACGCATTCTCTGAGCGGCTAGATTATATTTGGATACAAAGCACTTTGACAATATTAGAGCTTGGAAAATATCTGTCACTGTCAGTTTCCTCACAAGTATTTTATTTGTTCTTTACTTGAGTATATTATATATATTATAATATATTATGTGTGTCACGTGTATTAACACGCAGAGATTCGCAATGGAATTTCCGTGGTTTTCATAATTTATGCATTTTAACATATTTGGAATATTTAGTTGAATAAAATATTCATCAATCGTATGATCAACGGATGATGTTTGATTTAAAAATAACTAAGTTGTCATACTATTTTTATTAATATACATTTTTTTGGTAGGTAGCGTAGGTTTGTCTTTCGTATCTTCATTTACCTACTTTTTGTTTGTTTTTAATACAATAAACTTATTTCCATTAATTTAAAAGAACCAATGACATATCATTCTTTCGAAAAACTGTAAAAATTTGACGCTTGTCAGTCGATTATTGTCGACAGACACGATTTGACAGTTCTATTTTTAAAACAAAATCTTCTTATACTAACTGTCAAGAAATAGACATACCTAATGATAAGTAAGAAGTAAATTACAATTCAGATTGATAAGGTTCATAAGTTATTATTCTAGATTAGAAATAAATTATTCTTTAATTAGTTCTTATTCTAAATGCGTTACACGTTTAAGGCGGAGTCGACGTGTTGTTTTCCTATATGTTTATAAGGCAATGATATTTGAATGTAAACAAAGACAATGGAATCTTACAGACACGAAGATAATATTATTCAAGAAGAATTATTTATACCAGTAGTTCTATTAGTTCCTACTTCCAATTCAATTACGTAATAACCTAATGGAGGAATTGTTGTGTTAAAATCAAAGAAAAATATTTAAAGATTCAATGGGCTATCCATTGGCGCTTTGAGACACATAAAAAAAAATATACTTAGTGATAGTAAAAAAAGTAATAATTAAAAATAAGTAATCGTGTGGAGGCCAATCACCATCGACGGATTCTTTACAGATATTATTTAGTAACAGACTAACGTGACCATCATTTTGAGGGTTAGTGACTAACCTAGGTACCTACTGTTGTATCACTACTTTTGCAAGAAAAAGCTTAGCATTCATATTGATGACAATAAATATTAATACTAAATACTAAATAAAATTACTAAATGAAGAAGTTGGGGATTGTAAATATTACAGCGTTTTGAAATGATGACTCGATGTTTTTGTAGGTCAATAGTTACTTATGAGAAATAATATAGAATAACCACTACACAATAAAATAAGTCTAGATGACAATTAAAGTAGTTTATATAGTTTTAAGTTCTATTTAATTGTTTTTTAGTATAATTATTGTTTCACTATTCGAGAGTTTGTAAAAATCAAGTGTTAAATAAACTTACCTATAAGTGATAAAACAAACAAGTTTAAACAATTTAAACATGAAAAGTGTTTTAGGAAGACGTAATTTTAAACACCGGATGGATGTGATAAAATGAGGTACTAATTCTTTTATTCTTTACTGGATTTTTGTTTTAGCATTAACATGTATTAGCCAACATACAGAAAAGGAAACACCTAAAATAAAAGTGTTTAAAAAGATGTGTTTTTCCTAAAAATCACTGTCTTGCTAAAAACGCAGACCGTCAAGATGACCGCTATGAGCACAAATGACATCAATTTCAGGAAATTGATTAAAATTGATTAAGGATTGCTTAAAAGCAAAAATAATAAGCCGATAAGATTCAATTTTCTTTACACGCTTGATAACAAAAAGCGAAAATCGACCGTACGAATTGTAAACCGAATAGGCTAGCCTTCATCTGAACGTCTCGCTTCATTTTATAATGCCAGCTGTTTAAATTAAATCTAGATAAAAAAAAGCTAGCACTCCGGGAGTGCCGGCAGAAGTGAAAACTTCAATATTAACGTTGTGTTTTCACTTTTAAGTTTTCACTTCAAAAATATAACCACAGTCGTGATTGTGTCATGTCATTGTGTCACATTCGCGCAAGCGCGAATGTGACACAACGACGAAGACAACGAAGACACACTGACACAGACACATTCGCGCAAGCGCGAATGTGTCTGTGTCATTGTGATTGTGTCAAAAAGACGACAAAAGAACACACTTGCGGTCACGCGACGTATGACTCAAACAATTAAATAGTGTTGTGGCGACATGACGTGACGATGACGTGGCGACATGACGTGACGTGACGATGACGACGAAGCCAACGAAGACACAGACACATTCGCGCTTGCGCGATGACGTGACGATGACGTGGCGACATGACGTGACGTGACGATGACGACGAAGCCAACGAAGACACAGACACATTCGCGCAAGCGCGAATGTGTCTGTGTCATTGTGATTGTGTCATGTCGTTGTGTCACATTCGCGCAAGCGCGAATGTGACACAACGACGAAGCCAACGAAGACACAGACACATTCGCGCAAGCGCGAATGTGTCTGTGTCTTCGTTGGCTTCGTCGTCATCGTCACGTCACGTCATGTCGCCACGTCATCGTCACGTCATCGCGCAAGCGCGAATGTGTCTGTGTCTTCGTTGGCTTCGTCGTCATCGTCACGTCACGTCATGTCGCCACGTCATCGTCACGTCATGTCGCCACAACACTATTTAATTGTTTGAGTCATACGTCGCGTGACCGCAAGTGTGTTCTTTTGTCGTCTCTTGTTTTACGAGCAATGTATAAAAATTAAATAAGATCTTACGCTTTTTCGACGTCACGTGACCCTGACGCGAGTTTGAAAGTTTTTACCCACCCAGCGCCGCTAAAGAAGTTTTCACTTCAAAAAAAACAATGCGTTGGTTCGTTTATTTTTTGCTACTTTACTGCATTTTATACTGCACTACATATTGCTTACCTACTGCATTTCATATCTTTCGAATTATACACTATTTTAGATAGCAATAAACAAAACACGCACTAAATCGAACAAAACGAGGTTATAGGTTACTTTCGCAATAATTCACATAACGGTCGTTGTATTCCCACACCGTTATTTGTAAAACCCGGATTTATCTCCGGATGCCGTGGAATTTGTATGTTGATGTTGAAGAGGAATTTCTGATGTCATCAATAGCATGAATCACTGGTGCATCTTTTATGTTCCGTTTGTTTAACCATCTTGTAATTGTCATGTTTTTCAAAAAAACCGTCGTGACGTTTTGGAGCTGAAATTCTTGATTGCCAGCACCTGAAAGGTGCCACTCTGTTTTGACAGATGTCAAAGGTTTTGATCAATCGCTTTGATACTATCTGAATTCTGGCTAACTACGGGTGTCGTAGTGCCTTAGCACAATGTATTAAACGTTTGAATAAGTGTTTTTTTTTTATTTAACCTATTGTGTCCCACTGCAGGTCAAAGGTCTTTAAAGGTCTATAAAAGTGTACTTAATAAATGATATCGGGATTTGATGGAACTAGTTTCCCATAGGCTTTGATGGAAAAAAAATCCTTTAAAACAAATGATAGCAGACTTGACGAAAGACTGCGACTGAAATGTATTTCAAAATAAACACCTGTTAGTTGACACTGGCAGAGTTGCCTGTCGTATTGACGGGCACATGACAGATAAATCGACAGGCGTCACAGCTCAGTTGGTAGTAGCTCTGCCGTCTATGCTGTGTGTTCTGGGTTCGATTTTCTCCCAGAGCAAATGTTTGTCTGATAAACATAAATATTTATTTTGTGTCTAGGTGTATTCTACGTATTTACAAAAAAAAAGTATATAAGTAGATATTCTATCACCAACCTAATTCTCGTGGCTTTGCTTAGTTTAAGACCAGAGTGTGATGTGTGAAATGTTCTTGGATATTTATTTATTTATTAAATAAGAAGAAGAACGTTCCTGTCATTAAGATACACTTACAAAACTACAGCATTGTTAATGGTATAATAAACAAACGATAAAAGTAGCTGCTAATGGAAATACAACCGAGAAAGTAGAAAGTCTGAGCTGAAGTAAATCTATGAATTAAACACGCAATTAAGACCAAATAATGAAATATAAAGCAGCAGTAAACGTCAACGTCAAAGTCAAAAAATCCTTATTCCGTAAAATCACTAGAATCATTTGGAATCAATAAATCCTACATTGGATTGTATTATAATTTTGTAATTTTGTATTTAAAAAATCCTTGTAATGTTAATGAATTCAAACATGTTATTTATTTATTTGGATATTTATGCACATAATATTATTTTATCGGAATTCAAAGGATGGCTCTAGATGGTAAAAAAAATAGAATGGAATGTGGAGCTCTGGCAGTTATATTATGACAAATATTATATTTGTGTACTTTTTACAAAACTTACTGGGACGATAATGGCTGAATAATTAATAATAATAATAAGTTTTTCATGATAAATGTATTTTTTTTTAGAAATCATGTATATTGTAAAAAACTTTTTGCTAAGATTTTAAATAAATGTGTAAGTACCTACATAATAATACACACTCATACCAAACTCAAATAATATTTACACTATTAAGTAAGTACCTAAATTATATAAATAAAAAATTACAATTACAATTACCAACGATTTATTAGGTAAGTGAAAGCGAGTGTGTTTGACAACCCTAATCCCGTGGGTGCGCTTGCGACATTACTACATTTACTGATATGGCGATGCATTGGGTGTCGCCTGTTTGCTACGAACTGATGCTTAGGCAACTGGGGCCAACGACCTTTACGATAGCAAAGTAACCTCCTTATTCAAAATACCTATCAAACGTTCGAGCACTTTTTTTATAAAATGTTTTTGTAATTTTTTAGGGCACTCTCAACGACACAATTCTGTTAAATGTTAGAGATAGAATAGAATAGAAATCATTTATTTTAGTTATTGGAGGTAAAATAAATATTGAAGTGTAGAAACGCAATCCAGACATTTAAAAAAAATATTTTTTAGGTGTACGTAACATATTAATTTCTAAATAAATAATTAAAAAATGCTAATTTAATTGCGAAATGTATTGTGGATCCAACATAATTTCTGTTGCACAACCATTTACATAATTTGACCATAATAGTACTACTTTTTTTAATAACGTAACAAACTAATGTAATACCTATTGTTAAGTGGCAGCCTAATTAGGTTTAGATAGTTTCAATGATTCACGTGCAAAAAATTGCAGACAAATTATTTTAGTTCCTCTCGCTACTTGCTTGATCACTATTTATAATCAAATTAAGAGAAGATATAAAGAAATTATTATGTGTTTGGCTTTTTTTTAAGACTTTCATGAACATATTATATATGTATATGGGGTCTAAGTTGTAACATGTAACCTCGCTGTACCACTTTGATAAAAATAATAAATATTCATGAACTTTTCACACGCCATCTAGTTATAAAATAAGTAAAGATTTTGCTATGGGAATCAGTTTTCTAACAGAATACTTACTTTTTTAAATACACGCCTGTGCATAGAATCGTTTTTTAAACTATTTTGATCTGAACAAATAAACTGATAACAAAAGCGTAAAAAAGGTTTTGACAAACTCATGTTTTTTATCGATGTTCTTAATCTTCGCTAACTTATTAACTTGAACTATAAAAACCTACACAATTTTCTTCGCAAGACCGCATTTAATTGCAGAATTTCAAAACGTAAGGGAAATTACGAAACAATAAATTACTCAATAGTAACAAAGTTGAATATTAAAATATAATATAAGTAGGTACTTACATCAGTTTTAACTGAAATCCGCGTATGCGCAACTTAATGAGCAAGGTCTTAATTATTAACTTAATTTTCTCGATCATTCGGTTATCTGAATCTGAAAATTTCCAGCGTCTTGTAGGTACCTACCCTTTGAACTGAAACACAGAAATGACATTGTGCCACAACACGTAACCAGGTTTATAAGGGGCATTCATTATATTTTATTCATTTAATTTCACGCCTTCACGGAATTAAATTGTGCACTTCAAAGAACCACCGACCCACCGACTCGGCCACCTTTTACAAGACCTTTCTGTCCGATAAATCTCGATGGTACCTGTCATGCGCAAGATACTTGCAGCTGTCTCCGCCCCATAATCGATTATGACCTTTCATATCGCAATAGTTATGGCATGATTGCTGAACTCGTTCACTTGTCAGTGTTGAATAAAAGAGACACACTGCAACGTTCGGTTCTTGCGCTGATGTAGACGCGCAGTGTGACTCGAATACGCGACCATTAGCCAAATCCTACGCTAAATTGACATTACTGTTAAGCTTGATCTACGGATCTAAATTTACTCTCCCTCTTGTCTCCTCTAGACCTCCACTCTAGCTCTATACCTACCACGTCTCTACCTCAAATGAATCATGAGGAATAAAGTGGTCTAGAAATGCAAAAATCATAATAACTTCGCACTGCAACGCCTCGTGCAGCGTAACTACTCATGTACACTAGATAATGGAGACCATTGCCACATAGCGTCACGTCTGCCGATTACCTGCCAAGTGCCAGCCCGTTACGTTTCTTGGAAAGGATTGAATTGCAAAAGCCTGAATGGGGACTGCCATGTTATGTTGCACATGGGGAACTCGGGAACTCCTCACTTTTAAAAATTAAACTTATTAGTATCCAGAATAAAGCTGTCAAAATCTGTGTTTAAATACAACCTTCCTCCTAATGGCAAGAACACCTATGACAGGCCACGAATAGGCGGCTAGCCTAAATTATGAGAGCAGTACTATTCGTTGGTCATACTCATAGCGGAGGCTCCAAGGCACATTGAACTTTTGAAGCTTGGCATTGCGAAAAACGGTTTCCACCAACAGGTTTGGCACCAAGACTACCCACTTTCATGAAACGTGTCTCCTAAAACCATTCTATTTCATTTCGGTTTGCAATCGATTGAGAACGGTACACGGCTTGCGGTTCACCACAAATCAAATCAAAGAAAATTACGTCCAATCAGTTGAGGCTACACTATCTAATACATATTATGATGTGATAACTCTGTCCGGTGATTGGGCATGCGCTTTGCGTCACTGATTTACAACCTTAATTGGTGTGAGTACTGTTAACTTATCTGTTCGAGAGGGCCAGTAAACTGAAGTTTTTGTTTAGAATAAATAATGGGACAAGTGGACGCCCAACCTGTGAGCTATCACACTACTTCCCCCACATGAATGAGTGCATGACGGATGCAGGATGTCAAGTCTCGAGATTCTTGACCGCTCAATGTATAGTTTTTCTGGTCTTCCAGATTTCCATTACAAGTGATCAGAGGTGTATGAACCTCACAGTCGATAGTAAAGTAGCATTACAAAATAAAATAAATGTCATTTACAAATTCCATAATTACAAATAGTTCTTCACATCGATGTTCAAGCTAAATTCAAATATCATAGACTCGTTGTCCAAGTGCAATCGCGGCATGGTTGAATAGCGCAATCATTAGTTTCGCTAAGTAATGTGCTATGCGCGAGCACCAGCGCGAATGAATATAAAGCATTGCGAAAGAGAGTCCCATCGGACAGACTGGCACAGGGTCGACCTATGCTTATGCAATGCGCTTTACCCGTACTATGATAGAGTTAATAGACATTTTAACCAAAATTTACACTTTCATTTGACAGACGTCACAGTCTTACCATGTCGACTGTCATGTGCATCGTTTAACAAACATTTGTGTGATGTGGCAAACATGATGTTTGTTTTTGAATAAAAAACTAAGTATGTATCCTATCAGCAATTCAGCTCGAAACAAGCTTGGCTTGCGTTATGTGAAATGTCAATGAATACCTATTTGTTGAAATCGCCTGCACATTGTATTGGGATATATATATAAATGAAGAACTTACATCCACAACTCTGGAAGGCGAACTATACCTACTGACTGAGTTTGTGCCAAAATATGACCTTAACACCTGATGTGATGATGGCCGCTTGACAGGTAGTCCAGTGCATATGTATTGTTTTAATGGCGTGTTTTTATAAGGTTCTTACACTCAATTTACAAGATAATGTTCCCAACAGCCCACTCCACTTCACCGGATATTATGTATAACATAACAAATCAGTTCAACATTCAGATATAATTGTCATCGTGATCTCATATGATTGATGCTGATGACGATCTCATGTTTTATTTTAAATGAATCAGATTCGAAGTGGTTTTACACAAGATACCATAATCTGGATTTTGAAATTGATTCGTCATCACAATTGTCGTTTTAAAAACTGAGAGAAAACTTCTTGATAGCTGAGCACGTATAAATGTGACAATAGTAAACGTTTATGTAATTAAGACGCACGCTAACGCTGCAACGTTCGACAGAAAATCAGACAATGTATCTCAAATACGTCGTTGTTTCGATAAGTTTCCGAAATATTATATATATTTTTTATTCGTGCTCACATTCCTGATTGGATCAATGATCTTAAAAGATCATCGTTGCACATTTTATAGGATAATTCCCGTTAGTCAAGATTTCAAATTACCATCAGTAAAGATTGACAGCAATTGTGTTTTCATCAGTCTCTTGTTTACACTAATTAAAAAAACGCACCGGCGCGGCGCAATCATATTAAAATAACGATATACGATAAAGAAGAAAGTGTTATCGGTGAAAACTGTAAAATGAAACAGTCATAGTAATGGGCATACCAGAGATAGGTATATAACTTTTAGAAACTTACATGATAATGAATGTACCGATGCTGTCTAAGTGACAGTCTGCACGCAATGATAAAAATACTAAAATAGGTGACTGGAACACATCTGAATAAATCCATTACTGGTTTAATACTGTTAATGCCACATGTAACACGAACGCGGAGGATTATAATGAGATTAAAAATTTTATTTGTTTGAGATATGATAAAGTTTTTAACGAAGTTTTTAAAACGACGGATCACAAATGTAGTATATACTTTTGATCTACGTGTATTCGTTTGTGTACGATATTCATAGTTTGTTAGTTAAATATTCTTACAATAATTTTTCAAATAATTGAGAGTATTTTTTTGTAACATTTAGATTTTCTTGCAAAATGTTAAAATAATATTCAAGCATTCCACACAACACCATCTAGTCCCAAAGTAAGTTAAGCTTGCTCTGTGGAAACTATATTGCTGATAGTATAATGCATCTGCTTTTTGTAAATACTTTGGGCAAGCCGCATAATTTTTTGCCAGTACACAAATGTTTATTATTGTTAGAAATCAAACCTACAGCCCAGAAAGAAGAAAGAGCTAATACTGTGTATGACGCTTGTCATTGATGAATGACAGGTGAAAAAACCAAAGCATTAAAATATTTATATAGTCATAACAAAACTTCTTAAAACTTTATTACCAAGCTTCAAACAAGTAATAAAATATACTGATAAAACTAAAATAGATAATTATATAGCAGCTGTTAAAGTGTCTTACGATTTCCACATAAAAACATCCAAAGAGTATCATTACGAAGATAATTCATTTATTTTATTTTTATTAAGAACTGCAGGTGAAAATATGAGCTACAAAATAGCAATACTAGGGAATAACATGTTATTATTAAAGTATGGCCATCTTTGGAATAATAAGCAAAAATACTACATGCACCTGTTCATTTGTTTCATAAAATACCTTGCACTAGACTACTAGGATATACAAATAATGGTGACAACTATTCTTCATCGTTTTTTTAATAAGGGGATAATTTCCATGTGAGTTTGATTATTTCCCAATAAGAAAAATCTAAATCAAGGTCATAAGTGCCAGTTCCACACGACCAGAGCCTAGAAGAACGGGCAAGAAACTATGGCTTGGGCCCTACCGCGTTTTTTGTATAATTATTCCTACAATAATATGTGGCCGGCTGTTACTATAAATGTATTTACAAAAAATAGATGCAATAAACTATCAGCAATATAGTTTCCACAGAGCAAGCTTAGCTTACTTTGGGACTAGATGGTGTTGGGTATGCTCATGAATATTGATATTTATTTATTAAACTATCTGTTAGGATCAAGATGCATGCAACTGTGCCGAAATATTTGAAAATAATCAATGTTACAAATTATGGTAAATATTCCGATTTTAAAGTAGTGATAGTTTCAAAAACGTTATAACTTATTCAACGTGCTTAGAAACACGAGGTATAAAATTAACACAGGTATTATATTGTTGATACCAAAATCCAAGGCGACGAATTAGATATCTACATAATCATAAGAGATTATTAAATTATCTAGATACCAAGAATTCTTAATAAATATTATTGTGCTTATGATGATAATAAATAATGATATGCAGTTGATATAAAAGATATAGGCAAATACAGGATAAGTTTATAGTTAAAGTAATAAAACTGGAAACGATTGACGATATTTCTGAACGATCAAATACGATCGTAAAAACAATACTGAATCTACTGATGCAAAATTTAAAAACGAAAGAGTTACTCAAAATAATAGCAAACACATTCGTAAAATCTGTGAAACAACATCAAGACTCAAGAAACCAAATGGAACTGGCACCTAGAATCACCTAGTATGTAAGACGATTCTAAATGATCTTTGTGATTTTACTGAATAAAGTAGCTTTGACTTTGAATGATGTGAATAACAACACCGATGTAACTTCTCGTTAAGAAAGAAATCAATGCTGTAACCCTTACAGCACATCAACAGTTTGATCAAAATACTAAAAAATACTTGAAAGCAGACTTGTTAGTGAACGTGGATAGACTGATTTATTATCCAATCAATCCAATATCACGCCAAGTAATTATTGAATGATAAAACAATGCTGAGTCGTATCAAAGTAAACAACGTACAAAGAGCGTAAATTATAATAACGATGGCGTATCGCCACAAAAGAATATCACGTTTATTACACGTTATTAGCAAATGAATCATGCAAAGCTTATACTAACCAATTTGAGCATCTGTGCGCGCGAGAGCCTCACACTCGGTTCATAAAAGCTCTAAAACAGTTCAAATTGAACCATCAACCGTCCACAGCACACACACTCACTTTTACCAAACTAATTATTGCCGGGGACCATTCGAAAAGCGAGACGAGAGTTTGTTTTTACGTTACGCCACGCGTGCACAGCACAGAAAGCCAGTAATTATTTCTAGTCTTCCGCGGCACACTTATTCACATTCAACTCGTAAATCAACTAATTAAGTTCTATATTGTTATCAATTCAGATCACTTTTTCGGAATTATTAGTTGCGATCACGATAAAACTGTAAGAATGAGTTTTATAGCGGCGGGTGACAAGGTTCGCGGCTGGCGCGGCACTGGCGCGGCGAGCTGCTGAGAAATCGACAATTGGTCGAGTAGGCTCGGCGCCGTGCCTCTCGCTCGCCGCCGTCGTCGCATGCGCAGCCTTTCCAATCCAAAGATTGCCCTCCAGATGATTTCTGTAACGACCTCACACGCACCCCGTTTTTTGTGCTCGCTCCCGGTGGAAGCCATAAAATGAATTTCACATTTCGGAGAATTCTTTCAAAACTCGGGAAGATAATCGTTACTGCGCAATATCGTGTTTTATCGCCTACGTATTTTTATTACGTTACAATAATAAGAATTAAATGAGATTTGTCTACTGACCGATAATTTAGCAATAAAACTCGACAGTTGGAATGTTAACTGGGACAATACAATATAAAGTGATAACAAGTTTATTGTAGAACGAGTGCGAACGATAACCAGGCACCACATGAATGAGACAGAAGCGTACACTTGTATTGACAATGAATCATAAAATAATATAAAAACAACTGGTTGATTACTTAGAATTAAATTAAACGGTCCAGTTGATATAATGAACGTTATTGATACACAAACTAATGGAAATAGAAATCGTGATGTGAATTAAGCTACAATTGCCAATTTGGGCTTAGAATTCGGTCTTGACGCTCAAAGTCACTGACATAAAAACATTAACCTTAGAGCCCCCGCAGACTGCAGACTTTTTATCGGCCGATATCCGGTCGGCTTCTTAATCAGTATGAAGACTCGTCAGTCTTCATACTGATTCTAATCAATACTTCAAGTCTGCGCTAACTTTTTATAAGATAGACCGTCGTCTATCTTATAAAAAGTTAGCGCAGACTTGAAGTATTGATTACCATACGTAATGACGACTTAAAGTCAACGCTAACTTTTAATAAGATAGGAGGCTAATCACTGTAATGTGCGCATCTGCATACATCTTCATACTGATTAAGAAGCCGACCAAACTATCGGCCGATAAAAAGTCTGCAGTTTGCGCCCTTACAGTGAGGACAAAACCTACTAGAGCATGATGTAAGATCCCACATTATCTTATAGAATGTTTTGCAAAATGTAAAGGTACAGTGATTGAGTGAGGTTACAGAGTTTTCCACTTCTGTTGTCAGAGCTGTCAAGATAAAGCTGAGAGTACGACTGATACTAATGATATACCTACGTCACTAGTCGCTATCACCACACAGATGCTCAGATATCTTAGAACTAAGTAGCAGAGATTTCTTTCAAACTACAATAAAAACATTTATACACATAAAGATTTATTCAATAAAATCTCAAGTATCATTTTGAATTCAGAATTCACTATTTATTTGACGGACAGATGCTGTATAAAAATTAAAAAAAATGTAAGTACTTTGACATATCAAATGTCACTATCCAAAATATTTTTGATTTGAGTGAAATATTTGTCAAAATATTGAAGATTCCTGAACTACATCATCGTAAAAAGGTTTTTATGAGAGAAATAACATTGTTAACGTTAGCACACAAAACACATTGCGCGGTGACACTGCAACGTTCGACAATCGAGCTAGCGTCAACGCGTAGTGTCACTTGAATAAGCCACCGTTTCGATACGTTTTCGATTGCTACATTTATTCATGCTCAGGCTTTGGAAGCCGTTATAAGAGTAAAGTACGTAATAGACCTCTCCAGACTGATGGTGGCATGATAAATCAACTATATTCGCTAAAAAAACGAAGAAACGATCAAACTTTTTACTGCAGGTTGATGACCGGACATTTTACTGTCAGTTTTTGTTCAATCACGGTTATAATGATGACTATAGTAATTATTATTCTGTGGATCAGTAATTGATTCGTAGAACAAGAGGGCAAAAGCTATTAAAATAGCGATATAAGGAATTTTCCTTGATATTATGATCCTTTATTACTAACACAAATAAAATAACTAATATCTACCTCTGAAATAAATCATTTATTTGCGAGAAGTATGTCATTACATTTAATTTCTGTTTCCTATAGCTTACGCCGAGTGATCTTTTTTAACATTTTGTTTTAAAATCGTTTAAATAAATGAGTGCTATCTATAGTGCCTTTCTATTTCTAAAATCATTTCCGTATTAAAAGATCGATGTCGACGAGTTTTCCAGATCATGCGTGTGTTCCAGCCTTAGCCCGTAGTCTGAGTTTTACTCGAACAAATCTCGAAAAATAAACGCAATTTTTTAATGGAACTAAACGTTATTTCGAGGCGCAACACGATACTTCGACACGAATCTTCCTTCTGCCATACAATATGTTTTAGTTTTCGAGAGTCGTTCGAATAAATAAAACTCAGACTACGGTCTCTGATCAACCAGAATCGCCAAATGGCCAGATCAAAGCTTGAGATGTGGACTTTCCACAATTAGTTACGATAAATGTGAAACGATTAAAATACACGAAAGGGAAACCTTATTAATATTTATAGAAATAAGAGTTGATTGCTAATTCATTTGGAGCTACAAATTCCCACTAATTTTTTAACTGTTTTTAAGATCGTCTAAATTCTTATCTAACGTATCTACCTTATTCTATTTCAAGAAACGAATTTTGTAAATTTTGCAAAATTCCGCTAAATTAATTGACGCACTTGACTAAGTCTGAAAATCAACGTATCTTGAACTCTATATTCCTGTAAACACTGAGACATCCGGGAAGCCACATCGCAACATCCGCCGATACAAAACCTCTTTCGATGGAATGGAATGTGTAGACAACCACAACAAAAGACAATCGCATTATTTGAATATCGAAGCGCTGATTTTCTTATTATTGATTATATTGATCATACCGGCCAGTGTTCTCGATTTTTTTTTAAATTTCAAAAAGTTTTATTTTGTGTTTTTGTAATCCGTTTGAATTTAGAACCAGCTGTACATGGACGTTTACAGCTTTTGACATAATTATTTCCCTTTTATCGATAAATGATATCAAATTATTGATCCATGATCGGAATTTGCAAGTCAATATAAATATTGTATTCATAAAGCTAAAAAACGGTATACAAGATCAAAACAAATGTTGGACGCATAAATTCCGAATTTATATTGTAAACTCGCGATCAGTGAGTAAGGTCAATTAGATCGAATAACATTAAATTCAATTGTTTTTCCGGTTCGCAATATTTAAAAGTAAATAATTCACATTGATACCATACAAGGTAAACAATAATCGGTAGGTATGTGTAGGCAGCTTGTTCTAGATAATTCCACATACAAAATGTGCAATTATTCGCTGACCGCTGTTCCGAAAACTGTGATATTGATGAGTTGTTCAAACAATAATTTTTTTGAGGTTTCTGTGTCAATTTGTGACTAAAAAACAATATTGTTTTCTTACAATAACTTTACATACTTACTTATAAGATAGGGGATCTTTTAAAAAGTTAGCGTTGACTTCATGTCATCATTACGTATGGTAATCAATGCATCAAGTCTGCGCTAACTTTTAAGATGGACAGGTAAGATGAGGGTAAGATATAACATGAGTTGCAGGTCAGTCAGTTACTTTCCAGTGCACTGTGGGTTCGGTTCCCGCCAGGAACAAATGTTCGATGTATTTCATGTTTGTTAGTAATTATTATTTTTATTGAAATGTAGTTAAGTTTGGGACTAGAGCGCCATGTGTGAAATGTCCATATATATGTATTACCTACTGATTTGGATTAGTTGAGCTATCTTTAGATCGTTTGCACTGACAGCTCAACTGTTTCTTATGTATATACGTTTTTTTTTTGTGTTTTTCTTAGGAATCCTATGTACATTTTGTAAATACTGAGTCGTAAGTTTGTTGTGAATTAAGTCTTTTTTGTTATTGTTTTTTTAAGGTAACATAATGATGACCTAGGGCACGTACAAAAGGCCTTGGAAGACCAACAGCTGGATGGATGACATCGTTGCCGTAAAGACTAGGACCTGGATGCAAAAAGCCCAGTTAAGAAAAGAGTGGCGTTTAGGAGGCTTATACCCAGCAGTGGGACTAGTACGATGATGATGATGATGATGGTAACATAAATTTATTAGTTTATTAAGTATGTATTGTGAACGAGCCGACAAGTGCCTAATAAATTTAGCCAATCTAACTGCAACGCTTTCTGATCAGATCTCTGGCGTAAATCAAATCACGTCTACATTTCTAGTTGATTTCTAGTCTAGGAATTCTAATATAACCAATCTCCGTGTGAGTATTTAGCTGTTAATTAGCAATTACTAGTTTTGGTACAAAAAATACTTATTATTTTACACATGTTATGCATATAAATGATCATAAGTATTCGTGGAGTTTTTACACAACGCTATTTTAGTCCCAAACCTAAGTATAGGCAGAGACTAGTATACTAGTCTCTGGTATAGGCGACAATGAAATTGGTTTACCACTCTAAGGCTGAATATCATTTGCACGTACAAAACATCAAGGGTTATTTTCGCTTGGCAGATTAATAACTGCTACGTCAGAATCTGTCAATCTGTAATCCTTAGCGAATAATTTGTTACTGGGCGATGTCATCAGAAGTGGTAAACCAATTTCTTTGTCGCCTATACCTACACTGTATTATATTGGTGATATGATAGGTATATGTACTTTCCAACCGATTTAAAAAAAATGAGGTTCTTGGTTGAACTGTTTTTTTTTGTAATATGTTACGCGATTACTTCGCCAATAATGATGGTTCATGTTTGTACAATTACTTGTCGATGAAGATTGCAGTATCTTTGTATTTTTGTAAAGAATATAATTAAGTACCTATGTTAAAGGTAAGAGCCAGTAATATTTATTTTAATGAATGCTACAGTACAGATATGGGGATAATGTGGCAAAGTTCTACATGAACTTTGTTTTAAATTACTGTGTTTAATGGACACGCAAGAAGAAGAATATATATAAGTATTATTAAAATAAGCTTTAAATATAAATGATCTGCATTACAATTGAATATTTATTAGTCGTGCCGTGCCCGGTGCCACAGTTAATAAAACGTGATGCTAATATTACGTTGGTTATCTAACACATGATGGTAGCGTTACTAATTAGTAGCTAGTTACATAGTAGTAAAATGTTTTGTCTTAGAACATTTCCGTAATGTTTCCGAGACTGTTTTAGTTTAGGACGAGCGCACACTAACGACAAGACTAGAACAGTTTCGGAAACATTCCAGAAATGTTTCCGAAACTGTCTGAAACTGTGTGAAGTCTTAGAACGAGCGCACACTAACGACAAGACTAGAACAGTTTCGAAAATAAATGTTTCCGAAACTGTGTGAATTCTTAGAATGAGCGCACACTAGCGACAAGACTCGAACAGTTTCGAAAATAAATGTTTCCGAAACTGTGTGAAGTCTTAGAACGAGCGCACACTAGCGACAAGACTAGAACAATTTCGGTAACATTACAGATATGTTTCCGAAACTGTCTGAAACTGGGTGAAGACTTAGAACGAGCGCACACTTTTGTTCTTTCCGACGACGCCACTTACTGTTTTTACCGATTATAGCATACTTTAGGTCTGATTGTACAACAGTAGCTCTACCATGAGTTTTTACAATCTATACTCGCTAGCGTCTGTAGTTAAAAAAATGTATGAAGATTTGTACAGTGCCTCTAGCGGATAGTTGGGTACTAAAATTCGTAATATTTACGTGACTTACAGTAGTCACGTAAATATTACGAATTTTACTGTGACAACTCGTGGTAGAGGTACAGAACCTGAACATCTGAACCAGATACTGCATCCCGTATCCTCAGTCGTAACGGCTATCTGTTCCATTGGATGAAGGGGGGAAGGGAAGAGGGTGCATCTGTGTTTTCGCAAACGTTTATGAACCATAATATATCCTGCACAACGGACTGTTTCTGGATACTGGCACTCGGAAGTTTTATATGATTATCCACATATCTCAGTCGCCATTGGGTGCATGGAAAGAGCCTCCTCGTGGCGCACACCGGTAACAGCTAGGCACGGTAAAGCAGTGTCTAGTCTGGCTAATCTTTCCAACACGATGCTGCAACAAAATACAGTTGTAGCATCGACACGATAAGAAGAAGAAGTCGCCATTGCCGAAATCGGTTCGGAATCATCATATAGGTACCTACATTATAACCTTTTATTGAATGCTAAAATTCTTACGCTGACTGTACTTACACAGTTTTCGCTATAGACTGTACAAAGCCTTATGTAAAAACAATGTGCTTTGCTGGTTCAAGTTCACCTTGACCCCCCTTAGCGAGTTCACAACCGCACACAATACAAACGGCGCCAGCGCCGCTCCTAGTGGAAATCGGAACTAATCGGTTACAGGCTCGTGCGTATAACAGGTAAGAAAACCTAGTAAAAGTTTTCCAAATACTTGTACAGGGACAATGTATTTTATAACTTTTTACTAAATTGTAGTTGAAGCGAATAAGTTGACTTTAAGGATATTTAATGAGTAGGTAGTTATAACAAGAAAATATTTGTTATTGTATTAAGTACATAAGTACATAAAAAAATTGTCATAATTTTTTTTTTTTTTTGAAAATAGTATATTTTATAATAGTATATCGTAGTACCTTACGGAGTCTTGTTCTAAGTTCTATCTAAGATATATTGAATCAACATTAAACATTAATATGTACCTAAATGTATATCTACTCACGATTTCAGTACTAAGGCTCCTCCACGAAGTGAGGATGCTGTGATTCCTCTGCAGATTCTTGTTCCCCTTCATGTCCTGAAACAAAAATGTTTCATTATTCTAAAGTTGTTTAAAAATTGTACATGCTCGTTTTTTTTCTGGCATCGACAATTTTAGAGAATTCTTTTTTCAGCAATTTAAAAAGCTTTTGAAATTTTCATTATATTCCAATCATTAAAAATTGAGTTTAAAGGACTTGCATTGCATTCTACCAGAAAATGTGCTTACTGTAAAAACGTTCTTTCATATTTGTTCGGTTCTAAAAATACGAACTAGACTTAGCTCTAGAATTTCTTCAAGCTAGACTGTTTTCCTCGCATAGATTTATAGTTTATGCTGCGTTAGTACTGAAAGTTTTTAAATTTATTGACCTTAAATTATATAAATTCATATCAGTCTAGAGGTTTTTATTTTAGACAACAAAACAAAAACATTTTAGATCGCCACTCAAACCCGCACCTAGCTTATCAAACAGCTAACAAAAGTCCATCCTTGAATCCTCTCAATTAAAAAAATCAATGAGTCATTTGAGTGATATTTCGTGAAACAAATAAATTGCATAGGAAGTACTACAACCGGAAGCGGTAGTGCACTTGACACAATTCGACGCATCACGATCAAAAAACTTTGTTATTTTTAACAACTAGCTTTGTTTATTTATTATTCCAAGATAACGCTTCATTAGTGAGAAGTTTTACCATTGAATAGTAATTAAGATAAATTCTAAATGATTATTTACAAAAAATACAGTAATAAGGAACAGTGTCAAACTCTAGTAAGTGCTAAGTAAATAAGATCCTTTGTTTTCAGGTCATTTGTAGCCGCAGACATTCGTCCTGTGATGTCTAGCGTATTCACAAAACGCAAATAATATATTGGTTAGGCTAAGTACTATAACTTTTGTGAAGCTTTCATATTTTTCTTTTAGACATTTTCGGTCTATCTTATAAAAAGTTAGCACAAACTTGATGTCTTGATTACCATACGTAATGATGAAATAATTTCAAAGCTAACTTTTTATAAGATAGTTGGTTTATCTATTCATTTTATCATTTTTTATTTTAGGGGAAATTTAAACGGAGAAATTATTACGATAAAATATGTAAAAATAAGGCGAGGTTTACCTTTTCGTAGTGACGGAAACATATAACCCCAAAAGTCAAGTCTTCAGTGACCTTGCGTGATAACGTAAGGAGCTGAGGTAATGGTGAACGTACAACAGATGAGCCTGCTTATTTCATAAATTGCGTCCCTTAGGATAAAACATGCGTACTACTTTACTGTAACACGTTATTTCAAGCCTGTGAAGGAAACGAAGTCAAAAATATTGAGTCAGATAGTATTTTGAGGTTAGGTAATTCGATTTGATTCCAGAAAAGAACGAAAATATGACCCGTGATTTTCAGTATTTTTAACACGATATTCTGACAAATGTTTCATTTTGAAAGGTCGTATGTTCCTTAAAAGAGCGAATGAATGAATGAATGAATGAATAACGCTTTATTGTACACACAAATTACACCAAAAAAATAAAAGAAAAACAATAGTTAGAACATAAATGCACAATGGGCGGCCTTATCGCTCAATAGCGATCTCTTCCAGGCCATTCTCTTTCCAAGAGCGTTAGTGACATTTGTCTGAGGGTAGTTTCGTCATCGGCAGAGTCATAAAGTCGCGCACGCGCGGGGCCGGTCCTGCGCCGAATGCTAAACTCGAGAAAGTGTCGAGAAAGCGCACTGTCGTCGGCGCCAGAGATTCTATTGGATGCGCACGCGCTGATTTTTGCACTAAGATCATTGCGAACATAGATTTAACTCTTTAGGCAATGCTACGATCATTGCGAACATAAATCATTAAATAATCTTTTTAGGCAATGCGAACCTGGCATAGTTTTTATCGTGACTGAATTTACTTTAAGGAAGTAAAATAAAATAACGCGACAATCTGGGCTATGTGGCGTAATCGTATATATATATTATTATATATATATTGGTTTGGACAGAAAATAAAGGAAAATAATACGAGTATATTCCAACTGAACAATAAAAAAGTTTGTATTGTCTTTGAGATTTTACTTGTTATTTTCCAAGGAATACAAAGTCTTATAAAACTATGATTAATAATAAAGTTGCAACTAATGATCAATTATACATTTTAGCATCGCGTATGTTATTTAAGAATATTGATGTAAGTCTGTACTTTTTAAAGTATGTATAATAATGCAGGCCCAGACCTACTAGCACTGCAACCTTACATTACAACATGGGCACGGTCAAACAGCATTACGGACTTGGTAAGTAGGTAAGTAACTATGTTTTTAATAATATCTTCTAGGTTAAAGTTAAATCAATATTAACATAGCGACTTAAAAGTTATATTATATACACATACACGGTGTAATAAATACTATCAATGTGTAATTTTTTGAGCTTTTGTACGCGAAAAAAAACGGTTCTCAAGTCAACGTGTATATTTTTATAAAATTACAAGGTTTGCATACTTAAAACTTTAAAACTAAGTAATAAGAATAACATAAAAATACATTATTTTTAACTCTTCAGTTTTTTCGTCGGTCGAATTTTTTTGTTAAAAACTTTTATTGTCTATCCTCACCATCCAAGGGATTGTCTGGAAGAGATCGCTGTTTTTTTCCAGCATTATTTATTTATTCACACCGTGTCTGCACTGCGTTTGTATAGATGTCGGCATCGGTCAGTCTACAAAGGGTTTGCGACATGTCTTTTTACGCCCTGTACTGTATGACATGACAGTGCGTGAACAAATTATAAATACGCTATTATAACTGCATATCGATCGACCGACATTTATGGGACAATTGAACGGAAATATGACTTTCAAGTTCAACTATAGATACTGTTATATCTAATTATAGCGAACATTTTCATATACACTCGAGAGCAATGAATCCGGGTCACTTAAAGAATGTTAAAAATCTCGGAAACTAAAAATGATAGGTTAATGCAATAAATTGTATTTAATAGACAATGTAATACTCCTTAAATGAAAGTAAAAAAAATATGAGTCACCATACATTTTATTAACACAAAATTACATAAAGAAAAAAACTGCTGATCTCTCCTTAAAACAAAAATAGGAAACATGAAATTTTTGAACTTTATTACGATTTTCTTGAATTTTAATACTTCGTATTGCCTCCTCGTGCTTCCATTACTGCGTTTACGCGGTTTGGCATGCTGTACACCAAGTTCCTTATACGATTTTGGGGAATATTCTCCCATTCCTCTGTGAGAGCAATTTTGAGCTCACGAAGCGTGATTGGGGGAGGGTTTCGTTGTTTTACGCATCTGCCTAGCTCGTCCCAAGCATGCTCGATCGGGTTGATATCCGGGCTGCGCGCTGGCCACTCCATACGAGTAATGTTCATCTCTTGAAGGTAGTCATTCACAATCCTACCTGTATGAGGTCGGGCATTGTCATGCATAAATATAGCATCCTCACCTAAATTGACCATAAATGGACCAACGTGATCATTGAGGATTTCTTCCACATATCTTACGCTAGTTAAAGAGCCGTTTTCTATGATCACCAGCTCTGTGCGACTTTCAGAAGAAATTCCGGCCCACACAAGTACAGACCCACCACCGTAGGCTACTTTTTCTTCGATGCATGCTTGCTTGAATCTTTCCCCTGGTCTTCGATACACTCTGTGTCTTCCATCGTGCTTGTAGAGCATAAATTTTGATTCGTCGGAGAACATAACTTTTGACCAATCTTCAATACTCCAATTTACGTGGCTCTGGGCATATCTTAGTCTCGAAATACGATGCCCACGCTCCAGTTTAGGGCCGTTTGCAGGTCTAAGGGGTTTTAAGTTAGATTCAGCAAGCCGACGTCTTATTGTCCATGCACTTGGGTTACTTCCTCCGAGGCGTCGAAACTGATTGGTGAGTTCAGTTCCTGTGAGAAAGCGATTTCGAAGCATGGTGTTCACCAAGTATCGGTCTTCTCGTGCTGTGGTACACCTGGTTCTGCCCGTTCCTGGTCTGCGTAGGTTAGAACCAGTTTCTTCGTAACGTCGGAGAACTCTTTGTACTGTTGACAGCGACACACCGACAGTCCTGGCTGTATCGCGCTGACTCCGGCCGGTTTCCAGCATTGTAAGTATTCTGGTGCATTCTTCAGGCGTAAGCGACATAATTTCAGCTTGAATAATGAATATAGAGCACTATCAACATGGTTTATGTACCCACATAAATGACAGATTACAAACAAAAGCAAAACCAAATGCTGTAATTTCGTAGTTCCATCTTCGAAAGTGGCCCTTTTTCAAATTTGATTTTTTTATGATATAACTTTACAATAACTAAGAAGTTTTAATACCTTCATTTAAGGAGTATTACATTGTCTATTAAATACAATTTATTGCATTAACCCAGCATTTTTAGTTTCCGAGATTTTTAGGATTCTTTAAGTGACCCGGATTCATTGCTCTCGAGTGTATTTATTTTATTTTATACGCATCTGTGCCAGCCACCATTATTTGAAAATATTTTTTTTATATTTTAGTTTATTTGGAAAATAAAGGTTAACTGAAGCTTTATCAGTTTCAATTTTACTTTCCTTTTTTTTAAGTGTAAGTTAAAGTAACTAAAAATTTTGTAACTAAAAGTAACTAAAAATTTGATGTATTCGGATGTATTTGAGATACACTGCGCCTCAACATCAGCTGTACTCGTACCTACTGTTGAATGTTGCAGTGATAGCGCGCAGTGTACCTTAAAATATTTACGATTGTCACATTTAATTCGTGTTCAGCCTTCTAGTTTACGTATCTTTTGGGCCCAGTGATGTAAGAAACGATAATAATGAAACAATTGCTAGACAATTAGATTTTCAAATGTCTCTAATCAATGCGTTTAGGATTCAATACATGAACAGGGAAGTTTTGTAATCGCAGACACTTGGTTGTGTCATTGAATATTTAAATTACCAACAACGAGCAAAATTCTACAAAAATATACATTAACATTTGTATGATAGTCACGGACGTGTCACACACATCATCTAGTCATAAACTAAGCAAAGCATGTACCATGATTTACATAAGTACATAGTACATACTCCATACAGTATATTTTATCTAAACTTATTGCAAGGATATACCTACACGCTACAATAATCTATTTATTTAGTCAAAGATTTTAAGCTGATTCTAAGCTTCTATCGCGGGCCTTGAGCGTGGAGACCGAATCCAGAAATTCTGTAACGAAAATAACCTAACACTGCGTAGCAAAAAATGCTATGCAATAGCTTTACCGCGGCAGTCCTCGAGTGCCACACGTCTTTTTTTTATACTAAGGGGCCTTAATATAGCGTTATTGAGGACGCACTTCACCCCTTTATTTTAAACATACAATAAAAAGCTAGTTTTTATCAGCTACATTTCGCTCCATCTCGTCCCCTTTCGTATAGTTACCTAAGGGTTGTAGTGAGGAAGCCTAACAATTACCACAAAACCAATAACTTTCGCTATGATCGACATCATTTCTATTCACTAGAATTATCACTGACCACGGAAACTAGGTCCGGATGCGCGTGCGCCGAATCAGACGCGTTTCAGTCCGTCCAGTTACATCACACGATTCTTATCGTATCGTTACGTGAGTTGTCGTGATACGAATTATGTGGCTGTACACCGTCGGCATAAATATACAGACATTTTGTATTGGTTTGCTTGCAAAATTCTATAAAAAACATTTATTTGCTTATAATTAATAGATACAAAAAATCCTACAGTCATTGTAGGTACAAACATTGCTTAGTTTAGGACTAGATGGCAGATTGAACGTCCAAGAATAATAATAAATAAATATTCACGGACAATTCACACATCACACTCGAGTCCCAAACTAAGCAAAGCATGTATTATGGGAGCTGGATTGCAGATTTATTTTTTGATATTAAGAATTATCTACTATAGATATTTTATTTATTATATATCTAAAACTTTCAAATATATTTTACATTTTCTCTTCTAATGACTTGTTATCTAAGTTTACTGATTCGAAAACCTTATAAATAATTTATTTTAATTATTCAAATCCTTTTGACCTGATGCTAATAATGTTATATCATATTCATTTATAAATATTATATTAAATAATATGTGTTATGTATTGATTTGATAATGACCTCAATAGACTTATGAATATGAATTTATAGATTTCTAATATAAATTATTATGCATTTTATTTATTATTTTATACGCATCTGTTATTAATAAAAATCTGGAATAAGGTTTATTTATTTATATTTAGGCTTTCACTTTTAATCTGTTAATTAATTGTAGATATTATCCACCTATCTTTGACCTATTTAGGTAGGTAGGTAGGTACATAAAAATAAAAACTGTCTCAAAATTTAGTTTCAAATTACATATTTCGAAATAATCAAAAGATTTGGTACCTAAGCGGCTTCAATAGTTTAGATTTGAGTGTTTTTTTCGTTTTTTTGGAAATGCCGCAGAATACCGGTGAGTTACTATAGTAACTGAACGTGATTGAATACCTGGTAAGTTTTTGTTTTGAGAGCAACGGCGGATCCAGGGGGGGGGGGGGGTTATGGGGGTCATGACCCCCCCCTGAGCTGGTTCCAGGACCACTAATTGATCAATATTATTTTATTTTATATTTTGTCACCATACAGATTTAATGTTACATACCTTCAATATTTAGTTAATTTAATATACAAACGTTTGGGAATTACATTATCAAAATTAAATTATAAGTTCTTGACTTGACCACGACTGTGACCCGGGAGGGGGGGGGCCCCTGGCGCCAAAGCTTGATCGTGACCCCCCCCTGGCGCCAAAGCTGGATCCGCCCTTGTTTGAGAGGCTGGGATAGGCCTACAGTACTACAAAGAAACTAAAGAAGAAGCATACCTAAACATAGAAAAACTAAAACATAATGTCATGTCGTGCGCAAACAGCGAAATTATCTTTACAATCAGAGCATTAACTGCGTAACAGTTTTTATTGCGTAAAACCTACAAGAACGAAGACCTAGAAGAAGTTAATCAAAATTAACCCTTATCACACTAGCAGTAAAACATCAAGTTCTACGGTAACTGATGAAGGAAAATAAAGATAGATACTTAAGATAAATACAGTACCTATTCTATAAATGTAAAGAAACACAGAAGAAAAATCAGTATTAAGTATAGGTAAGTATAATAAATATAGAACGTCATTGAAGAAGAACAAAAATAAAATGGACACTAAAAGTAAAAACTACTAAGTATTAAAATAAACGTCTTTTATTACGAAAAACGTCACAATATTAACACTTTCGAAACCTCACGTTTTTAGGTTTGTTTGTCGTGTTTTGCCGTGTTATGCATGCAATATATCAATATTTATATTTAATTAAATATAATAATTATATTTGTACTTCTTCTTCTTCTTCTTCGTGTCGATGTTCCCCGTTGTTAGATATGTTTGGCCCAAAAACGGGCCACGTCAATGGCACTCTCCGTGCCTTCGCAGAGCTCTTATATAGTGCAGGTGTTGGTGCAGTCTGGGCTAGATAACAGATGAGCCATTGTCTGTGGGTCTCCACAGTCACATTGCGCTTGTTTGGAGTATATTAATATATTTGTACTTTAAATGTAATATACCTAAATATAAATATTTATAATAGGTACATTTTTTATTCAAACTTTTCGGGTCGATTATCACCAACGTAAGTGATTTAAAAAAACTAAACACCTATGCATAATAATATATTGTTTTTTTTTTTAATAAATCGAGTGTATGATAATTCCTTCACAACCTTTCTCTAATTCTTATGGTGTTGGACTTGACCATCACCACCCTATAGAAAATACCATTATACATATACAGATGTATAAAATATTTTTTTTTGAATTCTTTGAATACTAGTATATACAAAATGATGCAATAAAGTAGGTAATACTAAAGCTTTTCAGATTAACTTAAGTGCTCATAAATAAGTAGTACCTACTTGATTTAAAACTATCTTAACTAACAACCAACATGACTCTGTATTGAGCAAAGCTACCGCTTAAACTTACAAAACATCAAACAGTAACAAGTGTTTAGTCAAGTTGAAGAACCTTCTTCTAGCACTGTCCATTTTACATCCATAGAAGTAACGAAAAGTGATTTTTTATCATAAGTTCTTTTATATGTAGCTAGCACCATGAAGATATCGCGAAAAGTTGGCACTTAGAATCCTCATTATAGGTAACTAGTAGTACGGCCCGGCTTCGCACGGGTAGCCTATATAAAAAATATCATTATAATATAGCCTATGTTCAGCGCAGATAATGTAGCTTCACAACAGTGAAAGAATTTTTGAAATCGGTCCAGTAGTTTCGGAGCCTATTCGATGCAAACAAACAAACAAACAAACAATCAAATCTTTCCTCTTTATAATATTAGTTTAGATATACATATATTTACTACATACATGATTAACTAAAACGTCTTCAATCGCCAGCGAGTAATACTTACCTTACCTATATTTTATCCATCTTGCATTCTAAATAAGTAAACGTTCTAAACGTTTCTTCTTTTTTTTTTCTTTCAATCTTTAGATTTACAGAAACGATTTTATGCTAACCATGTAAATATAATGTAAATCTTTCTATAAATAAACTCTCTGAAATCTCCCCTAGATTTAGCTACTAGCGACCTAGCTCTTTCTACTATAATATGTCTAAAGGCGAGACAAGTGAGTGCATACGTCCATAAAACACCACGTTAAATAAATTAATTGGACGCAATGTGCGATGACATCAGCTCTCAAACGCACCAAGTTTGTAATTAATACCAGTCCTGGTCGAGCTAAGCGAGTGAAAATTGTTTGGTTTTGTATGCTTCTATAACATTAGTACTTTTTTAGCAATCTAATTCTCATAACACAAGCTTTACTTAGTTTTGGACTAAGTAGATGACGTTACATCAAATATCCTTGTATAATTAAAATAAAATAAAGGATATTAAGAACCTACACCTTGAGATCAACCAAAGCCTTTAAGCCTTTGTCTAAATAAATATGTAGTTGGGATTGTTATGTAAATATGTTGAGCACGTACGTAATATAATGAATAAACATGCTCTTAAGAGATATGCAAGGTCGAATGTATGGTCAACAATGTAGATATTTACGCTCGTATTCTTTACAAAGCTCAAGTGCGAAGACTGAGGGCAACATCGTTAAATTGTATCAGAGATACATTGCGCGGTGATGCTGTAGCGAATGATAGTCGAGCTGACGTAGACGCGCAATGTGACTCGAATACGTTTGTGTTACATGGCGACGATTGTCATTTTTTTCGTGATTGCATCCAAGACCACATGGTTTTGACAGTTTTCCTGTTGTTTTGTCATGTGGACTTCTATAACGTCTCTGTCATAGGTAAGGTATGTCCTTGATGGGTTCTGTGAGACAATGCATAACTTTATTCCATAATTTTTTTATTAAACTAAAAACAACAAAATCTGTATCATAATCAAACTCAAATATCAAATATTTTTTCTTCCGGAAAATACAAGGATCAATAATCTTAAATATTAAATATTAGGTACCTACTAGCCTATAAGTACAATTATGGAACTATGGTTTGGTTCCTACAGTAGAATTTGTATTTATCCTCCTTTCAAACTTACCTACAAGTCCTTGTTATGTTTGGTGACCTAAAACATTGTTTTGCCAACAGTGATAGATCGCCTACTTAGGTCCCTACATGTGAATGCAGTGGGACCGCTCGCATACTCACGTGCACAGTTTAGCGTTGCAAAGTACGTCATTCTTAGGACCTGCCAAGCTCGTGCTGATACACAGTAACACAGCTTAACAGTAACTGTACTTTTTCCCTTTGAATACCAGTACAAATATATTTGTTAATAATTGATAGATCGAATTACAATGCGTTAAAAATTGCATCAAAATATGCTTCTGTTGGTCGATATTATGTTTGTTTATTTCATATAGGTACAATTTTTTTTTTCTTTTTTTGTGATATTACATAAAAATATGCATTTGTTTACTTACAGTAAATGTTAACACATTTTTAATAGTCTTTTCCGAAAATATCAGTTTTTTTGTCTAAGTACTATTTAGTTTGGGACTAGATGTTATGCGAGTAGGTACATAAGTTACATGATTATTATTATATCCATGGTTTTTTTTAAGTTAAGTTAAATATTTGAATACAGCCACCGTAGGCCGCATCATCATTTTCATCAGATGTGATTGCGGCCAAGCGTTTGCCTATAAGGCATAAAAAAAACTTACTAGAGCATGTTTATTGTTAAGTACACCTTACTGTGATTTAATTTATTCTGTTGTACCTCGACAAAGATGTAAAGGATATGCTAAGATTTGCACAGATTACTAAAGTATCTTGGCTACAGTAGTGCCTCTTAATTATTCAGTCTATGCTACTTGCTCTACTGGTTTTATATTTACCATTTTGTGTTTTAGTCTTTTGTTATTGCGAATATATTAGTGTCTGTTATTCATAAGATGTGAGGACGTGCGCGGGATTTGCAAGTTGTGAAACATTTTGTATGTATGCTTTGTAAAACAAATGTGTTATAAAAATAGGACATGATTGGAACTGGCACCTAGAATCACCTGATTATGACGATTCTAAATGATCTTAGAATCGTCAATCGTCAGTCTGAAAATCAGCGCTGCTCTGCCTTTTGCAGGGCAGCAAATAAGCTGAGACTGAGCTAATTTGACATTATGTTACTGTTTTTTCTGTTGTTCTATGTCTTATCTAAATGTTGCCTTTTTTATGTTTTGTACCCGTCTTTGTGTTGTCAAAATAAATGCATTACATTACATTTTTCATTTATCTTAGTGATTTTACAGAATAAAGATTAAAGTTAATTTATATGCTAGAATTAAATGTGTGTAGGCTCTGAGAATTTGGGCAATTTTCACTATCGCTACGAACTCGTGTAGATGCTACGTAGAGGGTCTACATTAAATCCATTCTACAATAACAAGACTCGTTTTTCAACACATAATCTAATGCAACAATTGTTATAAAAAAAATCTTATAACGCCACACTAATAAAATGTTAGTTTGATTTAGTCCGATGAAATAAGGAAGAATTTTATAAAGTCATAAAAAGACTTGATAAGATTTTGCACAATATTCAAAGCCGCATTTACATAGAAAGCAGAACCTGCATAAATCATATCAGAAATATTTTAATAAAAATATTTTTTGTTTATATGCCTAACAGGCACCGACAATCTGCTAATGCAGAACAATGTAAAAAAATAATAAGTTACGAAACAAGTGATACAACCGGTCACATTTACACAGTAGCGAAAAAATTCGTCCTACTTTCTAAGGCGGTGTGATGTAATTTTAAGTTTTTTAAATTATATAATGTCCTCTTTCACAATCCTTTAATGGAAAGAAAGTGTTTTTTTATTTCATGACACCTTGAATACGAAATGAAACGCCATAGCTCAAAATAGGGGTGAAATTTTTTATGTGTTGTAGATAATGAAGTCCTTATAAGTTCCTGGTACGTGTCAATTTATTTCATTTACCCAACTTAACGTACAAAATACTTAACTATAATAGTGTTATCCTCATAATGTTTTTAAATATGGTTTGAGAGAAGCACTTTTTATTTACGATTAGAAAAGTCTTTTAGTATTCCGTGTACCAATGTAGATGACTGGATTAGAACCCACGACCTTAGAGATGAGAAGGCAGGGTTGTGGCCGTTGTGGGCCACTGATCTGGGCGGAGCTCATTTAAATACCAGACAAAATGTTATACATATACATACATAATGATGACAATAAATAATAAACAAAATAAACAAAAACTCATACCTTTAAAGAGTCAGTTTCACACTGCAACATTTGGATTAAACACATAAATTAACTTGGAAAATTCATAAATATCCTTTGTAGATAAACATCGCGGTTAAACTAAGGTAAACCCGAAATTGCAGAAACGTAGGCACTTGTAGATAAAAGAGATAAACCACACGTATCTGAATATATATTTTAATACTCTTACCGATACGACACGTTTGAGATCTCGGCAGGTATTGAGGGAATCTGCATTGAAATTGGTCTAAACTTAATCCAAAAATATATGTTTTTTTTTCATTTCCTTATCTATTAAAATGGATAGCACTTTATTTATTAACTAAACGATTGACCACGGCATAATCGATATAAATCAAGAAATAAGTTAAGCCCAATGAAAACCCCTAAAAACTTCTAAAAGCCCTGATACCTACCTTATCCCGAAAACCAGTACAAACTTTTGTAACACGACATTTTACAATCTCTATAAACATTTATAAGTACCTACTTATTGTAGGTACTGTCAGAGTCTTGTGGAAGTTGTGGATCAGAAGTCCCTGCGAAATAATGACACGTTGATTATCTACAGATTGATATCGTGTCGGTATTTGTCAATGCGCGAACAATGTTGTCAATTCTCAACAGATCTACAATGTCACTGTGTTTCAGATAACACAGCATCCTGAATGTGGAAATTCTGATGAGTCAACTATTACCTACCTACTTAGAAGCTTCATAGTACTTTGCATTGATGTTACAAGCCCTTTTAAAAACTCCTTGGTCAGGAAAGGCAGGACCAGTGCCCATAGTCAAAGTTTTATTCGAACTGATTTGATTCGAAAAGTATCATATTTTGCAGAGCAAAAAAAATTGCCTAAATATCGGGTAACGCGCCTAAATATCGTTTTGCTCTAGGTAAGTAAGTATTCAAAATTTGCGTCAAGTTTTCGGGAATAAATTCGAATAAAAATCTAACTACACGGGCTCAGCTGTGTGTGTTGCATGTTAGATAAACCACTTACTCTAGTCTTCACACTTTACGATCAAGGAAGTGGAAGTAAATATGAAGCACAGTGAGTGCCATAAGAGTGGTTGTCACCGCGATTAAACGATCAGACGGCGCGTCAAATGGGACAGAAGTGAAACCGCTTCCTGCCCTGGGGCCCAATTCTCGGATTGTAGCGATTTTGGCGAGATAGAGATCTTGACGAAGCTTGAATGTCTAGGCAAAATCTCACGAAAATGTCTGACGATTCAAAAAACCGTATTCCCACTAGGATTCGACAAATGGTGGTACGACATTTCTGTAGAGAAACCAATTATACGTTCCGTTTCAGCTATTATTTTAACAAGATCTTGTTAAATCTGAATCTATATACATTTGTGGCCTCAAGTATTCACACAACATAGATTATGAAATGATTATAATATGGAATATCAAATTATAGTAAATAATTACAGAAAAAAATAGTTTTTGAACCAAAAATTATCATATCCAGTGTCTGACTACCTTTACATGTTTTACTTGCGTAGTACGAAACTTTGTGGTAGGTAAGTAAACTCTATACTGTCAGTTCAGTCATACGGTTGGTTTATACAGGGTCAGTAGACAAGTCAGTCGCAGCGCCAATGTCGGCGCCGCGACTGACTTTAACTGTTTACCTGAAGTAAGTAGTAGCGTTTCTCAAGGTGAGCACACATGTGAAGTCAGTGGGAAAAATGAATTCGCGAAAACAACTGAAACGACGATTTAATTATTTGTTGAAAAAATTATCAATTTTGCTGTTGAATGAGTTAATAGAAATGGTAGTAAATGAGATAACTAAAAATAAACGACATTTGTTGAGCCATATTTTGCAACGCCGCATTTCTTTATTGCGGTAATTTAGGGGTTTATTATCCCAAAGGCACTAGTTTTCGCAATATAATTGCACCAATTTTAAGGTTTCTATCGCCAGCGAAAAAAACGTGGTCACTCTACAACGCAGCGGCAGTGACTAACCACGCACTGACTAGTTTGTTTACACAGAGTTTATTTGGCTGGCGCGGGGGTGCGCGGGTGGCGGGGTGTTTCAACTGACTTTAAAATATTCGTGTCCGATTTGATTCCGATTATTCAAGTCATAGCGCTGACTTCAACCCACTGTACTGGACTTCAAATCAGTTTACACAGGGTTTTTTTTCGGGTCAGCACTGACTTGCCTCGAATTTGTAGTCAGTTACTGACCCTGTATAAACGAGCTTTTGCTATCAAACGTCAAGTCAAATAACAACGTCATGTTTTTAACTTTTACATCATATTAATAAAAATATACATAATAAATATACAAATATACATTTAGGGAAGATCAATGGCTGCTCTTATTTGGTCTGTCCATCTCATAAGTGATTTACCGCGCGCTTTTTTGCCTTCGAACTTGCCCTGCACCACCAAGCGTTCAATGGAAATTCCCCCACGACGAGACAAATGCCCAAAGAAAGTGAGGATACGCGACTGCACAACGGACGATAGACGTTGCTTGATGCCAAGTTCTTGGAGTATGGATTGATTTGTGTGAAACTCTGTCCACAATCCTCCTAGCATTCTTCTCCAGCACCACATCGCAAGAGCATCTACCTTTTTCTCACTTTCCCTAAGAGTGCACGTCTCTGCAGCGTATAGGAATATGGGAAACACAAGCGTTCTGACGAGCCGGATTTTAGTGGCTTTAGTTATATTACGATTTCTCCATATTTTATCTCCATTCTACGGTTTATGAAACTAAAGCCACAAAAGCCAAAAAGAAGAAGTGAAGTGAACTTTTTACTGACTCGATGTTACATATTTTTCTGGAAATAAATTTATTTTAATCTATAAGTATATTATTTAGTTAATTCAGTTAAGTATATTATTGATATCAACTTGATATTGGCGAAAATTGTTTGAGATGGAAAGCGTTAAAAACTCAACGATAAATTCATCAACCATCGTAAAATATTTGCTAGGACCCACCACAATAGGAAACCAACACAAACTGAATCACACACAGAGTGAGAGTAGATACCAACCCACTATTCTTGTCAAAACAGGCAGAGTTGTCCTTAGAAAATGGCTGCTATCCTTCGACATTCGATCTCTAGCGCTCGGGACCACTCGTTGCTTGTCTAAAGATTTCTTACGACATAAGTCTGTTAGCGACATCACGAGAATAGCTTATTTAGCATTTTTTCGACATCCGCCATCTTTTATCGACCTACGTCGATTTCGTCGAATCTCTAAAGCGCGAGAATTGGGCCCCTGTACGGATCGACAACAACTGACTGGATTCACATATGAAACGGGTTATTGGCACCTGTTAAGCTATGTGCTTGTATGTATTTATCGACGGATCTCTAATTTGAGTCCTATAATTTGGAGTGAATGGGTATATCTTCTAGGCAAGTGTGCTACATCGTAGACCGCATCGTCACTTAACATCAGGTGAGATCGCGGTCAAACGCTTGCCAACAACTTGTAAAAAAAAAAATCTCTATAATGAGAAAATTTTAAATTATCATCAAGAACTTAATTATCTTATCTTTTTTGAATAGATCCGTCCAACGTTGAAAATCGTAATTTTAATGAAATATCGTTATCGGATGAAGGTTTATCCCATAAGATACCACTTATTTCGGCGTCACTTTTTTTCAGTTTTTCGACGCTAAAGATGTTTTTTTTTTCAGATTGTTGTAATACGGCGGCAGACGCAGTCGTGTCTAGCGACTGATAACAGCATATTTTCCAAAATCCATCCTGCAACTAAGTACACAAATATCTGCCGGAAACAAAATAAGTATGTATGTAGTTACAGTCCCTGGTTTGTATATAAATAAGTCCTAGCCTTAACTGTAGAGAGATGGTTAAAGCTATAGTTAGTGGTCGGCGACGACTTGCAACGGAAACGTACAGCGAGAGTTGGAACAAGATGATCCGAGCTAGGATGCAGGGGATTAGTCGGGAAACCTCTAGCATAGCGATGTACCTACGATTTCTCTCAATACGTATTTTACTACACTGACTTCGACACTGTTTGATCATCGACACGACGAAGAAGAAGAAGACTACACTGACTTCTTCAAAAGTAGTACACTGTCTAATTTAAATAGAGTTAAATTCGTTTGTATTATATTGACTTACTTAGGCACACTGTCTTATTTGCAAAGAGATTAGTGTGAACTAAGTAGATACCTAAAGTAGCATGGCCGCACTTGATCGCACTGGATTTAATTATTATCTGTTTTTACTAAATAGTATAATAATATGGATGTTAGTGTGAGTACCTACCTATTGCAAGCGTTAGTTTCACTATTAATTTGTGTAATTAGTTTACAGACAAACCACTTCAGACTCTCAAATATTGATTCGTGACGCCATTGTCACCTTACCGACAATAACAACTATAGGTACCTAAGTACTATAGGTACATGTATATCCAATCTAGGTAGGTACATAATGGTGTGGAAAATTAATGACTTTATTGCCATTATTTATAAACCAACATCCAGTAAAACTTGGTTTTTTTTCTACTACTTAGATGTTGGATTATAAAACAGTAATATTCGTTGGCGCCTTTTAAAAAATAACGTCAACTCACGTAGGTACGGTTGCTTGCAAAACAAGTTAGATTTTTATAACTATACTGTAAGTAAACTAACAGATTTAGAACATTACATTTTCCAGTTAAAAGAACAGTATGCATGACTACACCTTATCAAAGAAAATAGCATGCAGCAGTAATCAACCCGTTTTTTTATATCTATAAGTTTTATTTTTATAAGTTTTATATTTTTAAGAGACGAGTGAATGGGTATCTTCTAGGCAAGTGTGCTACATCGTAGACCGCATCGTCACTTAACATCAGGTGAGATCGCGGTCAAACGCTAGCCTATAACTTGTAAAAAAAAAGGGCTAAATTGAATTTTCTTTTCAGTTTCTACATGATTTTTTATTTATAAGTTAATTGTCTATATAACATAGATATAGATAAAATAGTATTCTAATTGACATATCACGTTCACAACAACGTATATAACATTTTCGTAAAGGAATAGTTACTTCTCAATACGTTTATTTAAGCAATCTATCTATCGTCGGACTAAGGGCTGCTAATCAGTTGTATAGATATTACAGCTAGATCTAATTATGTATAACAACTGTACAACATAGTATCTTGTCCGAGTGGCCACCTGCCCCAGAACTAGACGCTTCGTATGCAAATCCCGACTTGTCTAACTGCACTGCAATCCACCTGATAGCCTAACGGAACTAGCAGATATTTACATTGTAGATCTGCAAGGATTCGATTCGAATCTTCACCTAACTCACATAAATAGGTACTTTCGTTATAATAAAATATATTCATGGACATTTCACACTCTAGTCCCAAACTAAGCAAAGCTTGTAATATGGCAACTAAATTGCTGATAGCACTTAAATACATTTTTTGTAAATACTTTCTTAGAATACTTACATATGTAGTAACAACACCCAGACACAGAACAAATATTCATGTTTATCACACAAACCCAGAGCAATTGGGTGGGAATTATCGAACCCACGACCCACAGCATGGAAGGCAGCTACCTACTGTCACCTATATAGGTTACTTACCTACTTGATATAATGTTCTGATTTCTGAGCCTTTTCTGTTTAGTAACAGCGTGTCCTTTTGACACATAGCCCTATGTGATTAATGTACCCTACTATTAAACGAAAGAAAAATTGTAGGTTCTCAATCTCAAAACGTAACAGCCAACGCAAAGGTCCAGCAGACCATTCCTAATAATAATAACACAGTATTTTTTTAATCATTTATTTCTTTGTAAACAAAGATATACTGGTGGTAAACATAGCTAGAATTATATGCCTAGCGCACATACATTTCTAAATACTCCGGACAAGATAGGTAACTTCGTTCAGAGGCTTGTATTCAGCAGACAGCATGTTATAATATCATATAGCTAATCCGTTGTATTATAAAGGATTAGCTTCTGTTATGCCGATTGCCCCACCCTCGGCGATGGTCGTCTTTATACTCGTCCATGTTGCGTTGCCGCTCCAACTCTTCAGGGTCATCAGCTTCCACCAAATTCTCCTGCAATGTACGTGAAAATGGTCAGTAGGTATGCGAATAAGATTTTTTTTCTGGCTCGCTCGATCTTGTGTATTTGCCATTCTCGAGTTTATATCTTAAATTAAAAATTAGGGAAACATTCTGTTTACAATACGTTTAAATGTATTGTATCTGTCACTAGTTTTGCATTTGTGTGTAACCGCGGTGGGCCTGTACAATTTGAGAATGGTTTATTTCGTCTTATTTTAAGAATTGAGTTGAGAGGATATATGCTTTACAAAAAAGGTTTCTTCAAATTCATATAATTAATTACCCTTCTGATCCTTTCGGTTTCATCAGCGTCCGCATCTGAGCTCTGTATCGTCTGATGCGGGATGTTAGAAGCTGCCGGGAACCTACACAAACATTAACAAATCATACATATACATATTACAACCTTACATTATGTATAAAGTAGATTAAATAAATAAATAATGCTGGACAATCCACACAACATCATCTAGCCCCAAGCTAAGCAGAGCTTGTCTTATGGGTACCTACTAGAAGACTGACATACTTAATATAATACATTACATAGATAGATATTTTTTATTATACATATAAACACCCAGAACACCCGGAATAAATATTTGCAGATCGTACAAACATTTATCTCAAGGCGGGAATCGAACCCGCAACCTCCGCGTCGCAGGCGGACCATCGCCCACCGCGCCACATCGGTCGTCGATTGTAGGGCTCTTTGTAAATATCCTCATTCAGGAGTGATACTATTTCTGCAGCAAAGCAAAGCTATGTTTCGGTTTGAAGGGTGCCGCAATTACAGCCAAAAAAGATTCATTCAATTGATTACTTTCACACAACATAAACAATGTCGTTACAACTTTTGGTCTTAATTTATTCCGTCTAGCCTCATTTCGCAACGAGCGATAAAGAACTTAGTTCTGAGGATATAGGTGTGGTGTCTCCTATGAAAAGGGAATATCTCCCACGCCGAGCGACTTTTGGCTCGGGACATCATAAAAGTTTATTTTAAGTTAACTCATGGAACTTGCACAGGGTATAACTCTCATGTTTTGATTGAATAAGTCTACAGTGGCCTTACTCAATGAGTAATACATTTACAGTGGTTAGGTACATCTTTATTGAAATTAAAGTCCATTCCTGTTCCATCATTTATTTATATATCCTATCTATCCTGCGTTCCTAGTGATATCATGATCTATCTATAAGGCAGGCTGTCTTATCGCTCTACATAACTCGATAATTTCAGAACCTTCTACAAGAATAGGTTAGTATACTCACGTGCCCTCTCGTACTCGCTGGTCGTAGAACTCCTCGATAGTGAGCGCCGGGATTGCGGGGTACCCCAGTCCATATATCGCCTTCTGGACCGCGTCCCGCGTTATAATGACGGGTCGTAGCGGCGGCGCTCGGGGCTTTTCGCGGGGCTTCGGCTCTTAAATTTAAAAATAAAAAATGTAAACTTTTGTAGTCAAAAATCCTTAAAACTATATCTATGTGGTAATATTTGTGTTAGAGAACATCGCCAAATATGAAAAAAAAAGACAATATCGATTGTGTAAGAAAAGATAGTCTTCCATCTGTGTGATGGCAGTCATTGATGTTTATTCTTTGTGTTACAATGTGTTCCACCTATAATATTACCAAAAAAAGTTAAAACTAGATTGAACATTGAATTAAGTAACAAATGAAAGAGCTTGAATTTCAATTGTTTCTTATATACTCTGATTTTTGTTTTAATATTTGTGGATTGTCCTACTTGTGGAGTCATATATGTTCATCATTTGCTGGTAGAATGTGAGCAGAGCCGGTTTATGAGGTGCCAAATGTGGGCTCCAAGCGTGGGCAATATAATTTGAATATACTAGACGTTGGCGCACTTCAAAGTGTACTAGCTGTTCCACTTTGTGAGGCAGCTAGTACAATTTTTAAATTAGTACACCATATTTAATTTTTAAATTTGTCAATAGCTATACCTAACAGGGCTGACATAGTCGCTAAGCGACTCAAAGTCCTTCAAATTTAAGAAATAACTAAATAAATAATTTGTGGATACCTACCACCAGCATGTTTTGCCATATACTCCAAAATAGGTTTTTCTTGTTCAATACTGGCCAGTTCATCGAAGGCCTGGTTCACATATGTCTGTAGCATGGTGGTAAAGTACTCTCTTTTGGTAGAGTCGTCTATGTTCGGGTTGGCCATAGCTTTGGAGAGTGTAGCGAGCTTATCTTTCAACTCCTTCATCTCTTTGTATCGTTTGATCTTAGCTTCTCGAGTACCTACCTGGAATTTCAAGTTTTATTAGAGTAGTTTTCATTATAAACGGGATATTAACCATGATTTTTTTTTTTCAAACTCAAAAATTATGGTAAATATCCCGTTTATAATGAAAACTATGTTCAAAACCATGATAGTTTCAAATATTTTATTGGAGTGTTTTTCTTTTTCAATCTATTGTCATTCAATGCTGTGTTAAGGTTTCTTTTAACGCACATCATTATTTTGATTTGAAGTTTTTTTTTTAATCTCATTGTTAATGAGTGCGCTTGGAACAAAAAATTAAGTACTTTTTTATTCTGGTATTGTAGATTGTTTGTAATGGTCTGATCATCTGTTTCTTGTGTATTTTATAAATGTTTATATGTAAGTTGTAGTTTTAAATTAGTTTTTGTGGATAAGATAATCTAATTTTACCATGCCAGCAATCTTGGCTTGTTCACTATTGGGCCTGCTGACGGTTGTGTCGGTGGAAGGTTGCGGCACTTCAACATCTGTTACTCCATAGTCCTTGCATCTTTGTAAAAAATCTCTGGAAATATGAACAAGTAAAATTACAACCTAAAATTAAAATTTCTAAATACATATGTTTTATTAACGAGCCTGTCTTGGCCAGTTGAACATAGCAATCAAAAAGAATATTTATTGTGTTACATGCAAAGCTATATAGAAATTAGAAACTACTACAAAATATTTTGTAGTAGTTTCTAATTTCTATACATTTAACAAATTCACCTGAAATAAATCTCAGCTACATGTATCACATCCTTCCGAGTCTGGTTACATAGCTTCAGACTGAGTGTTCCAAGGAGTGCAGGTAATAGCAGATACTGCAGCGTCTCTGTCGGTAACTCCTCAATGCTCTCATTTGTACTGAACATACCAGACATGGACACCATGTTTGTCACTTTTTCAAATTTCGAAATTGCTGTTTTGATGCTCATCTGCAAACAACCACACTTATAATTTTCTTAATTCCAGTCCATTCAAAGGTTGCCGGAAAGAGATCACTCTTAGCGATAAGGCCGCATTGTGCTGTAGATTTAATGTTTTTTGTGTGTAAAATCTTCTGTGGTCAATAAAGTTTTCTCTATCTATCACATTTCACAAAACTATCTATAAAAGTATATTTACTAGACTACTATGCTTTTTAAGTATCGAATGAAAAACACACCTGTACCGGGTCACTGTTCGTCGCTTCATTACCATTTTCGATAATCTCGAACAGCTTCATCGCTTGATCAAAAACATCTCGCAAAGATTCCTCGTCGCAAGGTTGACTCGCTTCACTTTGTGCCATGTTCGGGCTATTTAATTTTTTTATCGAATTAGACAGTAAGTTCACTTTATTATCTTCTAATATCAGGTATTACGTCCAGTAGGTGGATAACCGAAAGAAATCAAACCAAATTATTACAATATTTTCTTCTTAGATTTTTGTTTGCTTTTGTGTTTTTTCTCTCATCTGACTACTCTGACTCATTGACTACTAATATGTCACTGTCTAGACCGTGCAAAAGTGACATTTGACATATGCAGGATGTAAGTTCCAAATAAACTTACGAATAAACAGTATTTACAAAATGTACATTGTCATATAAAATACAAGAAACCAGTTGAGCTATCTACAGACCGTTGCAAACGATCTATAGATAGTTCAACAGATCCAAATCAGTACCAATCGGAAGCGTACCCAAGACACTGGCTGCATTGCCGCGCTGAATAGCAATGCTGATACGTTGTTGGGCCAGATTATGTGTCTGTGGCGCTTAAGGGTCCCTTCATTGAGCTCTGTGAAATTGGCGAGGTTTCGAATAAGGTTTTTATGAACTGAAACTTTTCACGGTTATAAAAAGATATGCATATCAAAGAATGATTCTTCGAAAGTAGAATATATAAAAAAATGATTTATTAATTAACAACTGAGAAATTAATTAATTTGTAGACAAGGTTTTCGAAAATTAGCAAAAATAGCGTACTTTCGATGGTGATTGTGATCAAAATAATAATAAGGAAGTAATATAAAAAATGAAATATGAAAGAATATTTTGCCGTGAGTAGAAGCTACAAAAAAAACTAACATACGTTCATACAATGTCATATTGAAAAGACGGTATGAAAAAAAGCATATTATAAAATTTTACCCTTCAATATAACTGTTATTTCTACGAAAATTATAGAGACTACAGCTGAAATATACCAACTATATAAAAATTCAGGCTTTTCTGATAATAATAAAAAAAAATTGGAAGCTTATAGCTATTACTTATTTTTATTCAATTTTTTGAAAACAACCTATAAATGGAGGAGCGCACCGCGTCGTAAATCAGTCCGCCTCGAGCGGTCAGAGAGAGCGGTCATGTCGGTCTTCGTCGCGATCTTCAAATATTACGTAAATAATTATAAAACCAAAATCGACATCAGATATATTGATCCTAAGTATAAAAACGTTTTTTTTTATTGATACCACAATGACGTTCCGTATTGAACAAAGTTCATATTATTGTTAGTAACAGACAATTGGGCGGCCTTTTCGCTACGAGCGTTCTCTTCGTAACAACCTTTGAAAGGCAACTTTTATAGATTTGAGTCTTTGTGAAATCAAAAATGATTTTAGAATTTTTCTATACTTATGATCATACGGATATAAATATTCCAATTGGATATCCACTTTGAAATCCAAGATGGCGCTCACTGGTTTTGGTCAATTTAGCGATATGGGTGTCCTTTTCGGGGTTTATTGGGATGCTGATTACGAATATGGCAACCATTTTGAAATCCAAAATGGCGCGCTCAAGTTTTGGTCAGATTAGCGATATGGGTGTCATTTTCGGGGTTTTTTGGGATGCTGATTACGAATATGGCAATCATTTTGGAATCCAAGATGGCGCGCACAAGTTTTGGTCAGATTAGCGATATGGGTGTCATTTTCGGGGTTTTGTGGTATGCTGATTACGAATATGGCAACCATTTTGGAATCCAAGATGGCGCGCACAAGTTTTGGTCAAATTAGCGATATGGGTGTCATTTTCGGGGTTTTTTGGGATGCTGATTACGAATATGGCAACCATTTTGGAATCCAAGATGGCGCGCACAAGTTTTGGTCAGATTAGCGATATGGGTGTCATTTTCGGGGTTTTGTGGGATGCTGATTACGAATATGGCAACCATTTTGGAATCCAAGATGGCGCCCACAAGTTTTGGTCAAATTAGCGATATGGGTGTCATTTTCGGGGTTTTTTGGGATGCTGATTACGAATATGGCAATCATTTTGGAATCCAAGATGGCGCGCACAAGTTTTGGTCAGATTAGCGATATGGGTGTCATTTTCGGGGTTTTGTGGGATGCTGATTACGAATATGGCAACCATTTTGGAATCCAAGATGGCGCGCACAAGTTTTGGTCAAATTAGCGATATGGGTGTCCTTTTCCGGGTTTTTTGGGATGCTGATTACGAATATGGCAACCATTTTGGAATCCAAAATGGCGCGCACAAGTTTTGGTCAGATTAGCGATATGGGTGTCATTTTCGGGGTCTTTTGGGATGCTGATTACGAATATGGCAACCATGTTGGAATCCAAAATGGCGCGCACAAGTTTTGGTCAGATTAGCGATATGGGTGTCATTTTCGGGGTCTTTTGGGATACTGATTCTGAATATGGCAACCATTTTGGAATCCAAGATGGCGCGCACAAGTTTTGGTCAAATTAGCGATATGGGTGTCATTTTCGGGGTCTTTTGGGATACTGATTACGAATATGGCAACCATTTTGGAATCCAAGATGACGCGCACAAGTTTTGGTCAAATTAGCGATATGGGTGTCATTTTCGGGGTCTTTTGGGATGCTGATTACGAATATGGCAATCATTTTGGAATCCAAGATGGCGCGCACAAGTTTTGGTCAGATTAGCGATATGGGTGTCATTTTCGGGGTTTTTTGGGATGCTGATCACGAATATGGCAACCATTTTGGAATCCAAGATGGCGCGCACAAGTTTTGGTCAAATTAGCAATATGGGTGTCATTTTCGGGGTTTTTTGGGATGCTGATTACGAATATGGCAACCATTTTGGAATCCAAGATGGCACGCACAAGTTTTGGTTAAATTAGCGATATGGCGATTTCAAAATGGTAAAAATTCACGCCGTCGCTTTTAGCCTATGCATGTAGGTCCGTTTTAGACTCATTCCCTACCAAAACTGGCTTCAGTACCATGCACCATGCATGGTACTGATACATATAATGTATGTGATGAAAACAGTGCAAGGAATAATAAATGAATAAAAATAAAATAAATATTATAAAATAATCTTGGTGAAGTAGCAAAAATAAAAACTGAGGATTTTGAAACTGGTAATCGACTCTCTCAATCATTGTCTAACTAAATCTGAATTTTCATTTGATTTTTGGCAATGAAATAATGTTTTGAAGCCATGTTTAGAACTAAGGAAAATATTTTAAATTCATCAATAAACCTTCGTCTTGTATTTTCAGCACAAAAAAAATATATTGAGAAGTGCGTAACACAACGCGCTGAATAGCAGTGCTGATACGCTAAAGTAATAAATAAGTTAGAACTAAGGCAAACACTCTAGCAAGAACAGTAGCGCGCACGGATATGTTTTAGCATTTTTTTTCAAATTCACAAATATTCCTACTTAGAAATCTAATATTAGTTTCGAGGCTACAAGTCACACTTTTGTAGGTGATAGAAAATAGTACAAACTGTTTAGAAATCTTATCTTCTTTTTAATACACTCGAGAGCAATGAATCCGGGTCACTTAAAGAATCCTAAAAATCTCGGAAACTAAAAATGCTAGGTTAATGCAATAAATTGTATTTAATAGACAATGTAATACTCCTTAAATGAAGGTATTAAAACTTCTTAGTTATTGTAAAGTTATATCATAAAAAAATCTAATTTGAAAAAGGGCCACTTTCGAAGATGGAACTACGAAATTACAGCATTTGGTTTTGCTTTTGTTTGTAATCTGTCATTTATGTGGGTACATAAACCATGTTGATAGTGCTCTATATTCATTATTCAAGCTGAAATTATGTCGCTTACGCCTGAAGAATGCACCAGAATACTTACAATGCTGGAAACCGGCCGGAGTCAGCGCGATACAGCCAGGACTGTCGGTGTGTCGCTGTCAACAGTACAAAGAGTTCTCCGACGTTACGAAGAAACTGGTTCTAACCTACGCAGACCAGGAACGGGCAGAACCAGGTGTACCGCAGCACGAGAAGACCGATACTTGGTGAACACCATGCTTCGAAATCGCTTTCTCACAGGAACTGAACTCACCAATCAGTTTCGACGCCTCGGAGGAAGTAACCCAAGTGCATGGACAGTAAGACGTCGGCTTGCTGAATCTAACTTAAAACCCCTTAGACCTGCAAACGGCCCTAAACTGGAGCGTGGGCATCGTATTTCGAGACTAAGATATGCCCAGAGTCACGTAAATTGGAGTATTGAAGATTGGTCAAAAGTTATGTTCTCCGACGAATCAAAATTTATGCTCTACAAGCACGATGGAAGACACAGAGTGTATCGAAGACCAGGGGAAAGATTCAAGCAAGCATGCATCGAAGAAAAAGTAGCCTACGGTGGTGGGTCTGTACTTGTGTGGGCCGGAATTTCTTCTGAAAGTCGCACAGAGCTGGTGATCATAGAAAACGGCTCTTTAACTAGCGTAAGATATGTGGAAGAAATCCTCAATGATCACGTTGGTCCATTTATGGTCAATTTAGGTGAGGATGCTATATTTATGCATGACAATGCCCGACCTCATACAGGTAGGATTGTGAATGACTACCTTCAAGAGATGAACATTACTCGTATGGAGTGGCCAGCGCGCAGCCCGGATATCAACCCGATCGAGCATGCTTGGGACGAGCTAGGCAGATGCGTAAAACAACGAAACCCTCCCCCAATCACGCTTCGTGAGCTCAAAATTGCTCTCACAGAGGAATGGGAGAATATTCCCCAAAATCGTATAAGGAACTTGGTGTACAGCATGCCAAACCGCGTAAACGCAGTAATGGAAGCACGAGGAGGCAATACGAAGTATTAAAATTCAAGAAAATCGTAATAAAGTTCAAAAATTTCATGTTTCCTATTTTTGTTTTAAGGAGAGATCAGCAGTTTTTTTCTTTATGTAATTTTGTGTTAATAAAATGTATGGTGACTCATATTTTTTTTACTTTCATTTAAGGAGTATTACATTGTCTATTAAATACAATTTATTGCATTAACCTATCATTTTTAGTTTCCGAGATTTTTAACATTTTTTAAGTGACCCGGATTCATTGCTCTCGAGTGTATTTGTTTCTTGATACGATATAGCAAACCAATTAAACACATAATTTCATACTTCCAAGATTAAATACCGATGAATAATATCATTGATATTTAATGTTGGAAGTAATGAAGTAGTGTAAAAATATCAAATTCGTAAGTCTTTGAATATCGCGTGGACGGTACGTTCGCGAGTCGCGAGCGCTGTGAGCCGCGTCGCGCGTCTATAAATACCTAAACTCGACCCGACGTATATTGTCCATGGCCCCTTAATGGCGCGTCGCATCTCGGCCGGAGAGAACATACAGTGCCAACTTCGAATTAAAAAAAGTATTGATATCTTGAGATAGAGCATCTTGAGCGTTGCCGTTTCAAAATAGAGCTTAATGCAATGTTAATAGGGTTTGAAATTGCTTGCACTTTGCTTTGGAGATTGCATTACGTTTACGACCACTTTGTTAATAAAAATGAGATTTGTATGTTTATTTATTTATTAAGGGTATCCAACAGAATAAACACATAAAAATACAATAATACAAACAAAGGACTTAAATCTAAGTGTTATCCCAATTAAAGGACACCACAACATGCAAATAATAATAAGAACTCAACTAAACTATGTACAGAAAATAGTTACTTTAACCTAAAAAACATGCAATTATTTATAATCACTCCATGGTTAGCATGATAATAGTCTGATATTATAATCTCAATAATAATCTTGAAGGAGATCAGAACACTATTTTAAACTAAAATGACCTGCTTCTGTATTGCCGCTTAGTGTAACTCGTCTCGCAACTTTCGCACGAATTACTTATCATAGTGCAAATAGCTGGTTTGCTAGTGGACATAAACATAGTCATACTAGTATGTCCACTTGCCAGCCACTATCGATTAGCACAGCATCCTAGCCTAGTACCTACTTAGTAGTACCGTATAAACTGTGATTCAGTAGCCTCTCAGTCTTGGAGTCAGGAGCACGCGTCTCGATTATCAATCGTGTAAGTGTTATTGTCAATGCATTAGGTATCAATCCTTCCGATCGTAGAACAGGTAGAGTTGGTATGGTGCAATTTATTTTCTCTTATCGGATCGAATCGGTTCCGTCCGTAGTAGTCAGACTAGTCAGTAACCATTTGGTGTTGGAGACAGGAGGACCTTGTGCCGCGCGTAGCTCTCACGTAAGTCTCGCTCGATGCACGCATGCATAAACCAATTATTTATATTCGTACACAGGTAAGTTCAAATTTAATTATCCAATAGTTCCGGTAAAAACTGTTTTCGGTATCGGTCATCGATATTGGAGTGGAGGATTTTTTCCAAGGCTTTCCTGAAAATTCGTTCGAACGACTTTATTTTGTGTGATGTGATGTGAGGCAAGCTAACAAAGAAATCGCTATTCAGGCTGTTTTGATAAAACTCCATAAGTATAGAAATCGCAATAGTTTTTCTATTAGTTAATAACAAGGTACTTACTACTACTTGGAGATAATTATCTTTAACAGTGTCATAATATTTATATTTCCTTTGTAAGTTAATGCATCATTGCAAACAAACATCGTAAAAGCGACCCTTCTTAGTCACAACAACAATTAATTATTTACTCCATGTAACGTATCGTGCGTCAGTAACCGCCTTCATAAATAAAACGTCCAAATTTTTTTTCCTACATTTTTCGTTATGATTCGATATAAGTAGGTAAGTAAGTAAAACAGTCTACATGTGTTTAGCATTCGTAAGAAAGGACACTTCGAAAGTAGCATATTTTTTTCATCTTTATAAACACCTCATATTTATAGTCCGCGATCGAATTATATAATTTCTTTGGTATCAGACTAAAATTCGTAAGATTATTGGATATCAGTTGAATCTACTAATTAGTATGTAAGACGATTCTAAATGATCCTTTTGATTTTACTGAATAAAGTAATTTTTGACTTTGACTTGACTACGACGTCCGCTTTCCTTTACCATTCACATGATTCAGCTCTTCTTTCTAAAAAATACGAACTTGTAGACTGAAATTTCAAAAAGTCTCTGAATCTTGGCAAATAATCCACTCACTGAACAGATGACGCACCGGTACTTACAATAGAGGTAATAGTATCAGGTGTGGTAAATAACAAGGGCGTGACCTATTGGCCATTGTTGCCATTTCTGGAAAATTCTGGCGGGAAACTGGTTAAGCGGCTCGCACAGGAAATGGTCCATTAGGCACCATTATTGTGACGACCGCTCCTTGAGTCCTTGCACAATCGTTTTAATTCCAGGATCGTCTCGAACTCTTCCGAGACCTACTTCTGGAGGAATTCTGGGGTCAAGGGCATTTAACCTATCGAGTACTACTTATCAATGCAAAATTTAATTAATATTGACTAGGCAGGTACACACACACACGTGCCTAACATAAGTAATAGTATTAACTTAGGTTTTTCTATGACGATCAATAACACCCGAGATTGTGTATCAATTCACACGCCCCCGCGACTATTTACCGTTCAACACTACTAATTGATAACTCGTGCAGCTAAGATTATTGATTACGTCTTTTCTTTTCAGGTGTAACATGAAAACCTAAAACGAACATCATGGATCGCTTCACGGCTCTCGCTTTTTACCTCATTGCCACAGGATTTGTATACGGATTCAATGGAGACAGCTTCGAGCTGGAGTGCCCCGACGAATGTGATTGTCACTACTTCAGAATCAACTGGGTGACGGATTGCTCGGAGAGCAACCTCACAGAGGTTCCATACGATGAGCTCAGTCTGAGCGTCTACATCCTGGACCTGAACGGAAACAACATAACAAGCTTGAAGCCATTCCCGAGTGATATAAAAATGAGAAGGCTGCAAATAGCTGATAATCGACTCACGAGGGTGGAGAGGGAATCATTCAAAGGGTTGGAGTATCTGATCGATGTGGACTTGTCAGGGAACAACATCAGCTACGTCGACCCAGAATCTTTCTTGTACGTACTATTTTCAATTCTAGTTCCAGTACTTTGTTACTGCAGCACATACCTACAGAGTAGGAATAATCATTGTTAAATCTGTGACGACCAACTCAATTGTACTACGCGACAATGAGTCATCTAGCCATAAATTGACCTACCTGCTGTAATTGTTTACCTCGCACAGGTATCTTTTGACGTGGACGTGTATTATACGCTCAGAAAACATGACATTCAACCAGCACACAATACGAGCTGTGCTGATGATAAAATTGTTCAAATTGCTCGTGATCTTGTTAGGGCACGGTCAGAGGACCAATTGCCGCCAACTACTGCCAATATTAGATAATGGTGACACAACGAATGCAAATTGAGTTTTGCCCGTTACGACCGAACACGCCACTTGTTTACACACATGATTTTATGAGCTCATTTTGCACTGTCTGGTCCTTAAAAGCAAGAAGGTAAAATATTATATGGCATTTTTCTTATTTCCAGGGACTCCCGTGGGCTACTACACGTGGAGCTCCAAGACAACCCAATAAGTGTGGTGGAAGGCCCTTTCCTGATTTCTGCCACGTTGCAGTACCTGGATATCAGCTCTTGCAATCTTAGCGTCATCAACCCGCAGTTCTTCGACAATATCACAACGCTTAATACCGTCGACATGTCAAACAACCCCCTTTTAACGATTGAGTCTGAAGTTTTCGATGTTCTCACCAGCTTAGATAATCTTAAACTCAATGACTGCAAACTGAAAAAGATATCAGATAACGCGTTTCTTACCTCTGTGAACCTTAAAAACTTGGAACTGGCCGGCAACAGCTTAACCGAAACAGACTGGCCTGAAGTCCTGGGGAAATTGATAAGACTGGAATACTTAAACTTGAGAAAATCCGGTCTAACATCCTTATCGGAAGATACTTTTTCGAACTGTACGAATCTCGTTTCGCTCATTTTAGCTGACAATGAATTACGGGACATGGATGTTGCAGCTACGTTAGGAAACAGTGTCAATCACTTGGAACTACTAGACCTTTCCAATTGTAAGATCCAGGGCCCCATTTCAGGAGATGCTTTTGCCAACGCGACAAGGTTAAAAAGTTTGTACCTCTCTGGCAATCCTCTCTTTGCTCCTGATTTACAAGAGGCACTGGCTCCGTTACCGAAAATAGAAAAACTATTTATGAGCAACTGTGGATTGCGGAATCTTCCCGACAACTTTAACGTTTTTGATAATCTTCAAGAACTCGATATTTCTCATAACCCTCTCGTCAATGTATTCACGAGACTATTAGCGCCACTTGAAAATCTGGAATATCTTAATATGGGATACAGTAATTTGTCTTTTATTGGTCCCGATTCGTTTTCAAAAATGACTTCGATGAAAAGGCTTGTACTTTCCGGAAATGACTTGCTTTCTCTCGAAGCAGGGTTATTTGGTAATCTAACGCAACTGACTACTTTGGAGTTGGAGTTTTGTGGCCTTAAGAGACCATTGAACGCGAATGCTTTCTTCAAGAACCTAACTTACATGGACTTGAGAGAAATTAGACTTGGTGGAAACCCTCTTGTCATCCCGGAAAAAGGACCACTGTTCCCGAAGCAACTTTCACAAGTAACAATCCTTGATCTGAGTAACTGCAATATAACATCCCTGAGTACTGATGCTTTTAAAAATACAGTAAATTTAACAGATTTGAACTTATCAGGAAATCGTATTAAATCCGTGGAAGGAAGTCTGTCGTTCCTGGAAATATTACGTCACCTAGAGAAGATAAATCTAAGCAACAACAACTTGACCACAATCGACCCTTTGATATTCGTCAATAACCCTAGATTGCATTCATTAAACCTGTTAGGGAATCAGTTCGTGTGCGATTGCAAGATCGCAGAGATGTGGGACTGGGCGAACATGATAAAGGGCGACCTGGATGTTCTAGTTGGAGCTAAAAGCGCCGAAAAAGACATTGTCGTCAAAGGAAACAAAAAGAAGAAGCACTTGCACTGTCATTATAATGAGACCCAGCTCCGTAACATGAGCACGACGTTGAACAAGTCAGTGCCGGGCAGAAGGCCTTTCATAAAACCTAGGGAGCTGACGTATGCGAACCGAACCTGGGCCAAGTACGTGCGAGAGTCGGGCTGCGAGCCGGTCGTACAGATACTGCGACCCGTCGCTCTCATATCTGAATTGAGTGAAACCGACCATAGTTTCCTATCTCCATTGATAGCATTTTTAGGTATAATAGCAACAGTTATGGTTATTGGGTGTGTTGCAGGTTACTTTTCGGGTAGAGCTATATCATACAATGAGAGATGGTAAGAATTCAAAAAACAATTAGTGATGTAGATTGTACGGATTAAAGATCGTTTGTTAACGAATTAACAGAGTTTAAAAATCATTTTAATTTATTAAATTCCAGCTTGTAATCTGGACTTGGCCCCGATCGTGCTAAATTATAACGTAAACGGAGCAGCAGCTAAGGTTCACCAACGTAAGGTGTACGTAGCGTGTGAAACTTCGTATCGCTGTAAACGGCTAACCGCTCATCTTTTTTCCCTTCGTGTGACAGCTGTTATGTCACAATCTTCGGCTGACTAAATTTCGAATGTTTAAGCTACACGCTTATCGTGATCCCAAAATACGTACTTGGTGAACCTTAGCTGCTGCTTAGATGGACTGTTTACGTTACAATTTAACACAATCGGGGAACTTATTATACAGTCTACCTAGGTAATTGATGTCATTGTACAAAAAGAATAACGTAATTTTAATCTGATTTTACTAGTCACGTAGCCCGTGAAGTTATGTTTAACATTCTTAGTCATGTAAGTTAGCTCGTATACCTACTTTTGTAATAAGTTGTATCAGTATTAAATTCTGAATAAACCGAATGCTGTTTTTCACTGACCGTCAAGATATCTTGCTTTCTTATAACCTTCAGCCCTCGAATTATTGCAACTCATTTATAATTAGTTTCCCCAAAAAGAGCTCTGCAACTTGTCTCAGCGTTTATAATCGATAATATTGCAAAAGTATTTGGTTGAATTAAATAGAGCTCGAAAATAATTTCTTAATTTTATTAAAACATGAAATATTATACGTTTAGTTACATCACATGCAAGCCGCGTTCCGCTGCAGCATTTCCGATTTTATTTCCTGTGTACGTAAGAACAATATTTCATCAAATCCGGTAGTTAGTTAGCATGCAAAATTAGACTGAACAACTTTCAGCTGTCTCATTATTTGAAAAAAAGAAGTTGTTGACCATGATTTACACTAATACCTATAACATAAACCTTTTTACATGCTTTTGAGTGCGGGAAATAGAGTCACTGAACGGTACTTTTTACTTACTGTACATATAAGGTTGTAAGTATTTATTTTATACGCACTTGTACCTACCAGCCACCATTGTTGGAAAATAGTTTTTATAAAGAAAATTATACTCGGAATTAAAAGTAAAAGTACATAGATGGATCAATATTTTTGTAATTGGTATGAAATTATTTAGAAAGTGGGATCGATTTATCTTGGGGAGAAATTATAGAATAGGTTTCGCAAGTAAAAGATGGTTTTAATGGTTTTATAAAATTTAATTTCTTTCTATTAAATTACTTGTGGCGAATATAACACTAAAACTATTATCAACAATAAATTAGTACTAACATTATCAACTATTGAGTCCCGAGTCCACGCTTGTTTTTTTAATGTAAAAGTTTTCTTTGTATATCTTCTTTCTCGAGCCGGGATTTTCACTTTCAGGACTGTTGTTGGTCGCCATCGCGGCTAACTCACTGTCGAGTAGCCGGGGTAGAGATATCGGTTCAAATCCGTATTGGAATTGAGGTTCTACAAAAAATGTATTGCTTTTGTACCTGTGGTAAGGCTGCGTTGAGTGCGCCGAGTTATCCCGGGGCACTCCTTTAGAGTAATCGAACTCTTGCACGAAAGGAGTCGTCGCTTTGTATTGTGCGAAAAACTGTTTCATTTTACTTAAATCCTGCGTCGGATAAAAGTTGTAAGGGATAGCAGTGTACTTTTCGCTAGTTTTCTGTATTTTTTTGCTTTCCTCCTCTGGTTTTTGCTGCTTGTAGAGTTTGTAATAACCTAATTTATTCTTGTATAGGTCGGTCATGCTCTCCGGTTTGCTGATCGAATAGTCTAAGAAATAATTTTCTTTAGTTTTGTCTTTAGCATCCTTGTAGCTCAGGCGTGAGTTTTTTGGGAAGCTATCGGATTGGTCGTGGTACTGTTGAAAAGGAGAGTGTTTGATATCGTAATCGCTGTGGTCATTAGAAAACATGTAGCTCTCCGGGTTGTATACGTCCTTTTCAAAATCGCTTGATTTGCCATACGCAGGGAATCCGAAGGCAGCGTTTTTATATGCATTTTCAAAATCTTTCTCTTTGTCTTCTTCTTTACCGAACATTTTCTTTGGATGTTCATCGTTGGAATGTTCTGGAGTTTCCTCTTGGATTATGACGGATTTGGTTTTTTCGTGCACATGCGCTGTCGGGGTATGATGGTTTTGGTGCGTATGTGTTGAATCATGATGCGGCGTAGAGCTATGTTGCTTCGGCGCCGAAGACGGATTTCGATGGCGAGGTTCAGATTGCGGCTGCACGTGTTGATTCGGGTTCACCTTTATGGGAGCGGAGATCGTGATTTCCTCTTCATATTCCGATATGGGTTGAAAAGCTCCTGAACTTGTTTTAGTATAATATTGTATAGGCTTAAACGAATGACGGTCGTCATGTTGGTTGTGATGAGATCCTGAACTGGGTTTGTGATGGTACTCTTGCTCCCTATCTTCGGGTTTTTTGTTAGGTGATGTCTTTGGAGATTGATGGTGTTGATTGGGATTTTCATGATGTTTATTGTGGTTTTCATGATGATGTTTTTGATGTTCCCGATGTTGTTTACGGTTTTCATGGTGTTTATTTTGATTTTCATGTTCATTGTGGTGTTCTCGGTGCTCTTTGTGAAGGTGATGAGATCTGTCATCTTCCGATGATTCGTCGGAGTCTTCGCTTTCATGTGATTCATCGTTCTTATGTTCATCCGATTTGAATTTGTGCACAATATGTTTGGGACCCTCTCCTTTACCTTCGTAATGCACTTCCTTAATATGTACCGGTTCATTGGAGCTATGTACATACGTGTAGTGGACAGGCTCCTCGTGCTTTTGTGTTCCGTATGAAAAGTGCACAGGTTCCGACTTCGTCTCTTTATTATAATTTATTGCTTGTTCTTTATAAGTTTCCTTATAGTTGGGTGAGCTTATTTCATAAGAAAATTCGGGGCTATCGTTAGGAGTTCCGTTAACCGTTATGACCGGTTTCACCGTAGACGCTGACGGTATTTCGTCAAAGTATGAATTTTGTACTTCGACGAGAGGATATCTTTGTTTTTTCTTTGGCGCATACTTTTTAGGTTTAACTTTATCACTTCCACTGTCGTAAGTTTTCGTTTTTTGTGTCGGCTTATGATGTTTTTTAGTACCACCTTGTGTAAGCTCGGGGAGTTTGTGGTAAGTAGCTTCACTTATTTTCGGTAGGAAGTGCTGAACTTGAGGTACGAGTGGGTTATCAAATGTCAATGGTTCTAAAAGACTGATGTCCAGGAGAGGTAGGGGCTGCTTCGTTTTGAGATTAACGCGGGTCTTCATACCGTTCATGAATGAGGTGATGGTCGTTTCTCTGACAGGAACCTTTTGTTCCGTTTTATCACGATTATGAATTAAATGACGAGGGAGTTCTAAAAGCTCTTCGGAGCTCTCATCCCTGGTGGCCTCTGGCACTGGCTGTAGCTTAGGCTCTTCGCTATATTGCTCTTCCGACTGTGTGTTTGCATAAATAGCTTCGTTGCTTGTGGACTGAGGCTGCGCAGTAGGAATAGGAGACACCGGTCGCGGTTGATTATGAATCACTTTACTTCCATAGTGAAAGTTTCCTCCGGGCGCAGAATAAGCCTGTCCTGGACCTGGTAATTGAACGGCAGAGCCATAAAATTGCGAGTGCGTTATCGATTGAGGTGCGGGGCTCTTGATGTTGCCTGCGTAGATACCTTGCGGGAAACCGAACTGCTGCTTGATCGGTGAGGCAGTCTGTAAAGGCTGCAGTGGCAGCCTATATTGCGAGCCGACGATTATCTGCGGCGCGGCTTGCTTGTATCCGGCGAAGGAAGGCGCAGGAAGCGGTTGGGCGAAATGCGCTGGCAGCTGCTGAAGTTGGATAAACTGTTGAGGGAACGGCTTGAACGGCACCGCCTGCGGGGATTGGTTCGACTCTACAAATCTATTTCCGTACGAATCTTTCAAGTGAGCGTTCATGTTTTGAAAGCTATAGTTCTGTTTTTCGAATGGGATGATCCTGGACGCCGCTGGTACCGACGCGGCGACGTGTGGCACCTGATAGGAATAAGCGGCGTGGGGTGCACCGCTGGCGTACACTCCCGATTGAACCAATTTGCGGTACAGCGACTCACTCTCATTGTTTATACTGCTCGCTGCTAACGCTCCAATTATCGCGAACCAGCAAAGGGCTGCGGTTATAGCCTGGGGACAAAGAGAGTCCTGATTATACACAATAATCACAATTCACTGCATAATATCACAAACACCGTCACTCTTATAAATATAGATATATTTTAAAATAATTTGCACTCATTAAGTTATTTATTTAAAAAGTTTACCTCTGTGCCCATGGTCGGGACGTTGTGCGAAGACAGAGGCAGCACTGCGCGGCGCGACGCCCCACGCGCGTTTATATCTCTTCTGTTGCAGTGGCGCCGCCGGCCGCCGCGACGGACCGTCTTAATGCACCCCTCATTCACACCGTAAAGTGCAAACCGTTATATCACTGATATCATTGATTCTATTTATTTGTCCAAGTATACAAACAAATTACTTCCGATATAATTTCAAATGTTACTTATTATACCACTTATTGTGCCTACAGCGTCAGGGCCTGAGGGTTATGCAACGACGACCGGCGAATGTCACAAAAAAACCTATCGATAGCTTCACGGTGCACAGTAACGTAACTAACTTTTTTTACGACATTTTCAATTTCTGCAACTGCTCTATTTATTTCTGGCGCGCAGTCACTGCGACAGACAACATAACTTTGAAAATGAATAAATCAACATAAATTACGATAATATTACTTAACATAGATGCTCGGTTAAATCAATCTTTAAATCCAAAACCCAAGAAAATCTATACGTCATCGAATCTTTTAAGTAGGTAGGTAGGTACCTACCTATAATTTGTTATGTAGGTAGATACATAAGTAAATAATAATATTGCGAGTTAAAGGCCTAAGTATAGTTCACACACTTCCCTCACATTTTAACTGACAACAATCGGGATGCAAGCTCAATTGAATAATCGCATGCAGCGAGCAAACTTTCCACTCGGATGAACAAACCAACTAAACTATGACAATACTCGAATTGCACTGCAAATGGTGTGTCAATTTTCTACAAAAAAAAAAGAGCTTCTGGCAACGATCGGTCGCGTTGGGAAATACTTTAAGATTCGAGTTCAGTAACTCATCATAAAAAGCGGAATATGCAAATAGTAACAATGAGAATGAATATATTTTTATCAATGGGAATATTTTTTTACAGATAAAGTTACAATAAATGTAACTTCATTTACAATATCATCGAGATTTAATTCTTTTTTTCCCCTATTATAGAGGTTTATTGTACAGCATAGGCGGAACCCTACGGCTCTTGCAATTTACTTGCTCTTGTCAATTTTATTTTCTTTCCAACGGCTTTCTTCGGGGCTTTGACCTTTTATTGGAAGGGTACGACAACACAATCTAATAATTACAAATTATCCGAGTCTGGTCCTACGAAAACGTTTTCATAATAAAACAAATATATAAACATAGACTGTTGAACTCATAACCCTCCCTTTGCTCCGCATAATCGGGTAAAACATACGATTATTAATATAGGTACCTAAATGTAACCAACATGATGCAATAAATGATTCTGATGATCTATCTATCTATTATCCTCATCTCAAGATCGACGAGCCTATCTATCGAAGACGGCGACTTCGTCTAGATGTGAAAATGTATACTTTCATAACCTAGTAACTTTCTTTACACAGTAGCACGAAGCGGTCACGGTCACTAGCCGTCAGCTAGGGTGCCTGGGCTGGAAACCCAGTGAAAGTACATAGATACCTACAGCTTTGTTGACATCTGTATCCTATATCTCTAGAAATCTGTTGCTGTTAGGTGCTGTTAGACTTCGTATCAGATTATAGGATTTCTAGAGCGAAAAACACTCATGGTTTTTTTTTAAATAGCGTCATGTTACCTCGAAGACTTAATTTAACTTGCTTACCTTATTAGCAAGTTTGTTGGATAAGATTTGAAAATATTAACAGACGAGATAAAATATAATTTATAAAAAAATCCCTCGTTAATATTTTAATAAAACAGCAATCTAGGTTTATAATATTACCTACTAGGTATCTCAAAGTATGTATAAAGATTGTCTTACAATCATAGACCACAACATTACAAGACAGTAATCTATGGTTTTGTATTATGTGATTTCTTAAGCGAAAGGTTGGCAGCACTAATTATATTTCATAACCAGCAACATTGGAATTAATAAATTGAGTGGTTATTTACGTGCGGTAGAAAATATTGTGTCTAGTTTGTATTCTACTACAATTTGTCAATTTATCAAAGTTAGAACACAGATTTTTTTTACACAATTTATTTTATTTAGAAAAACAATTTTCATCCTTATATACAAATTCGTAACCTATAAACTAATGTGAGATGTACTTATACATCTTTAAAAGTAAAAAAAAACATTATAGTAAGTACTTACATACATATTTACAAACAGTGATACATAAGATTTACAGTACTACGCATACTTAATTTTTAAAATCTCTGATCTTTATGTAAAGATCAGAGATTTTTCGCGGGAAAAGTATTTGTCGAAAAAATCAAGATGGCTGATTGAAACAATGGAGTCTTTCCACTGCCACTGTTGCATTTTCATAACCTAACTCAATTGACAGCGCTAAAACTATTCCTGTCTTTGTCACTTCAGTACATAAGTAAGGGACGGCAACATTATAGTGCTATCATTTTTTTTTTAAGAAAATGACTAAGTTAGGTTGGATAAGGTTACGTTTCTAAACTAAAGATTTTCAAAAATTTGATTTGAAAATTTATGAATGAAATATTGATTATTGGTTTTATTCATTAACTGGTGAATTTGTTCAAATATATATTTTAATTGTTCATGTAGTCAATCATAATTCGGTATGTCCTTTTACTTATTGCAATTATGAAACACCAAACTGTCATAATCCGTAAATTAAATTATAATATACTTTTGTTACAAAGAGATTCTTACTACATTAAATAATTTATGACTACAAATAAAGTTTCGTCAATTCTGATCAAGAACATTACAAGCGGTTATATTATTATGCAAGTCAATGGCTAAATCCAAATAAAATCACGAGATATCTAGAAGTTTCTATGTATAGGCGACAATGAAATTGGTTTACCACTCTAAGGCTGAATATCATTTGCACGTACAAAACATCAAGGGTTATTTTCGCTTGACAGATTAATAACTGCTACGTCAGAATCTGTCAATCTGTAATCCTTATGCTTCGGCTACATTAGCGGGCGAATATTCGTATCGTGTTGGCGCGACAAAAACATCGTGTTCGGATAAAGGCGATATACTACGCGATGACACTATGTACCCGGCCACATACATCGCGTTAACACGAATATTCGCCGTAGCCCGCTAGTGTGGCCCCAGCATTAGCGAATAATTATGTTACTGGGAGATGTCATCAAAAGTGGTAAACCAATTTCTTTGTCGCCTATACTTACATTACTTTTATATTTCTGTCAAGTTAATCACCGTTTAAAATAGTGCCATCTCATTTTTTTCGCAGCGACAGACAGTGTGAGAGAGAATCTAAAGAAGCAACTAAATTGTATTCTAGTTTATAGACGTTTCATAATAAAGAACTATATTCTCGTATTTTGATACGAAGCTAAATTTTGTTGATGTTTTAACTCAACGCAAAACGATTCTGTAATGCAACAAACATAAGTAGACAAAAAACTTTTTTTTATAAATGTTATATTAGTTTTGACGTGACAACGTCTTATAATTCGATAGAGCCGGCTGCACGCACGAAAAAACATGACTCATGGGGCGTTCTGAAGCGTTCTGAGGCGTTCTGAGGCGTTCCATGAAGTGCAAGCGAGAGCGCGGAACGAGCGAGAAAGAAGCACAATCGGCCTTTGCGTTTGTTGTCACGTTGAACTATCGTCAGTAAACCGACTTTACAGACAACCATTTTTTTAATCTACCGCGATTTTATTCCTTCAGAACCTATTTATAATGCAAGTTTCAAATTGGACCACTTGCGACGTGACTAGGACCCTAAGATCCAAACATCTAACTAAACTCTAAACGTTCACATTTATCATATTAATAGTAGGTACTTATTTAATTTAAGATTTTATATACTAGTACGGCTCTTATATTTATTAAGGTAGGTATACATTATCGATAAACGAAAAACGCTACAGAACAGTGCCCCAAGCACAAGTTTGTGCACACACGGATCGCAGAGACGTGATCGCCGAATGCCACCGATTTTGTATGGAAATCCAAGCAGCGCCCCTAGCAGATCTCTTTAGATGCTTGGATTCCCATACAAAATCGGTGGCATTCGGCGATCGCGTCTTTGCGATCCGTGTGTTCACACTCATACTTGGGGTACTGAAAGGACTTGCCATAAAAGTATACGAGGTAGATGGAAGCAGGACAAACTACATAAATTCAGGTAAACGGTATTCAACATTCTATGGATGTATGATCTATATAACTAGATATTACTTCTATTACCTATATCTTAAGGTATTTTTCTGTGATGTGCAATAAAGAATATTCTATTCTATCTATCCATACAATAGAGTGATCATAACTACATAGTAACACCAAGCCTCGGAACAAATATTTATGTTCATCACAATCATTTGCTTATTTTATTAGTAAAATTTATTTGATCATTTTCACAATATTAAGACCTTTTGTAAGCAACATGAAACAATAAATGAATCTATCCTAGATATAAGTTGTAAACATAATTGTGGTATAAGTATTAAGATGGAGAAATCGAATATTTAATTGAAGAAATATAAAAAAAAAATGTTTTAGGGGAATTAAAGAAATTAGTAATTATTTACATACAATCTGAGGGCCTAGTAAGAGTTTTGCACATGAATACGAACGTATCGCCTTCGTATCGCAAGCCAACAATTTTGAATGGAAATTCAAGCTTCTCAAGAAATCTGCTAGGGGCGCTGCTTGGATCTCCATACAAAATCGGTGGCGCTCGGCGATTGCGTCTCTACGATTCGTGTGTGCACAAACTCGTACTTGGGGTACTGCTACAAAATAAATTGCAACCTACTTAAATACTCCTTGTTAGATATAGAAACTGTATCAGCAATACATATATAATAGAATATTGAATACCGTTCATGTTTGGGCAATGTAATAAAATATATATTTTCTCTATAACTATGTATATCAATTAAATTCGTTTACGAATCTGTACCTACACATTGTATGAGTTTGAAACGAGCACCCACTCTATAGTCACACTACACAATCGCACTTAAATTATGCAATAATCTTCGTCACTGTTTCACTAAACTTCATGTACCTCTAGAAATGCACTGCGAAAACACCATCTTATTAACCGCATTATAACTTCGTGCTAATTAAACGCTTTGTTATTGATAAAACAACAAAAAATGATGTAAGTTATTTTCCCCACTTTATGGGGAAGATTTTTCGTACATGTTACGTTACTGATTGTAAAATAACACGTTGTTATAAAGTGATTATACGGATCACCCTTCGACGCAAGTCAAGAAACAATTATCGTGAACCAGCACGCATCGCCGAGATCAGACTTCCCCAAGTCGTTTGAACACGTTCTTTGTGATCGTTAAATTGTTGACGGATTTTAATCCGAGTCGAGATTTCACACTGTCCGTCGTCTCGGGCATAGTCAGCCTACGTTCAGGCTTATTGAAGATCTGCACTTGTTTCGTCTTGGTCACCTTAGATCCGACCTTCTCGATCTCCTTGTATTGGATGTGGTTAGAAAACTTAACGGACTTAGCTTTAGAGATGTTGAGTTTTTCCTTCACGCTGATCGGTGTTTCGTCGGCTCGCATCGTGAATATCTTTCTGGCGTTCTTCGTGGCTGTGATTTTAACGTTTTTAGGAGTGGCCGTCGGTGGGCTTTTGAGAATACCTTCGTATTTGAGAGCGTCCTTGGGGATCGGTATTGCTTGTGTTTTTTCTTGTACATCGGTGGACTTCGATCCCAGTCGAGCGTATATGGGCTTGGCAGGTTGATTGACGGTTACTTTAGCTGTCGTGTTAATTGTATCGCTGTTGCCCAACCTTGCGAACACCGTTTTGTTCGAGCCTAGAATAAATAAAACTATATAAATATCTGCAATGTTCGCAAATTTTTTAGTCTTTTCAACCAACTTCAAATAGGAGGTTCTAAATTCGAATGTATGCTTAGTTTTTTGTATGTATGTAACGCGATTTTTCCGTCAATTGTGAACCGATTTTGATGGTTATTTTTCTGCTTGATAGATAAGTTCATTGTTCATATTGCTTGTCGATGACTATAGAAGTCAATTTTAAATATAATTATTTTACCTTGAGTTTTAAGTAGTCTAGTTTTGACTTACCTTCCTTAGCGTCCTGTTTGGATCCATCGAATCTGATCAGTCGCTTCTTTATTTGCGAGTCTGGGGGACTGCTGTAACAACAAATCACATTAAAATATGTTGTTTCATTTTATTTGTGGAATAAGATATTTATTAACCCAAATATCACAATCTTAGTAATGGTAGCTAAGCTACGAAATAGTATACGAGCCTTACTTGATCTCATTGGATTTCCTCTTGACAGTCTGTGAAGCGGCTGGTGTTTCTTGCACGGCCGGGTTTCGGGTGTAATGCTCCAATATACGGCTCGCAGCTGAATAAGTAAACGAGTGTTAATTTATGGGTAAAGAGCTAGTAAACAATGGTTATAAAATACTCTATTGGATTTGACAAACGACAAATAATATAAATTAAGCGGTTTCTATCAAATAACCTTAAAAAAAATAGATAACAGTCACAAATTAATTATCTCATTAAGGAATTAATTATAACAGAAACCATAATTGTCAGGATTAACAACTCTAAACCCATTTGGGCATAGTAACAGCCTATTTTTACTAATTAGACAATACTGGAGAGGTGTTACCGCCTCGACGTCTCGCAACCGAATGACCACTAGAGAGGTGTTTCCACCTCGATGTCTAGCAACAGAATGAGCGCGAGCCTACCGACAGCTCCCTATTTATACTCTTTTCGTTTTTAAAAAGTCAACCGAGGTTATTTTTGTTAATTCGGCCATACTGCTGATCTGGTAGCCTCTACCAGACTTAATCTACTACTGCTCCAGCTGAAGGCAGCAGGCACGAACTGCAGGCACGAACTGCAGCCACGAACTGCAGGGATGGCTCCATCACGCGGTTGACTGAGGCACCTTTCATCAAGGGTGCCTGGAACAAACTGGGATGAACCAACAGGATATTCCGCAACTGAAACAGAAAATACACAGTTAGGACTATTCCATTATCCTAACCAAGATATACAGACAACCTGCATATCTCTTTGACAACAGACAGAGGCACCGTGTTAGCATGTCGCGCTTCGAAGTTAATTCTAAATCAAAACCCATACGAACATACAGTTTCTTACACCCTTTCATCAAGAAAACGTGTCCAAAACCCATGTTCGAGTCTACTTTACGTTTTGATTTAGTTCACGTTTAGGTTTGTATGCTCCGAAGTTGAATGTTTAAATCAAAACCCATACAAACACAATTTTTTCTCGGGTTTTCATCAAGAAAGTGCCCAAAATCTATGTTTGAGTCTACTTTTACGTTTTGATTCAGCATTCAACGCTAAAGTCTCTCATGAATCTCAAATCTACACTCGCTTTTACAAAATCTTACGGATCACCCTTAAATCCTTACAGACAGTTGAAGACAGAATGCGATTGTAGAACCAGTTAACGTACAACGACAGTACGCGTCCAACGTGGGACAGAGGCGCCTTGTTAGCATGTCATACAGAATCCACAAGACAGAGGCGCCTAGTTAGCTTGTCAACATCCACAAGACAGAGGCACCTAGTTAGCTTGTCAACAACATCCACAAGACAGAGGCACCTAGTTAGCATGTCAACAACATCCACAAAACAGAGGCACCTAGTTAGCATGTTACGACAGGTCTATCTGAAAACATTATTACAAAAATGCCCAACAACACAATATGAAGGGACTCAACCCAGTACATTAGAATCGTATTCATAGTTCAAGTAGTTTTCATCCTATACGATGTAACATGATGTACTTACATTCGAACACATGACACACACACACAGTACAAGTGAATGACCAGTCTCCGCACTAAGCAACCACTGCTCAGTCGCAAAGACAGTAAAGTCAATTACCATTGTGTACCTCTTTTTGCCACGTCCGATCCTTTACATCTTACATCTCCATTGAAAACCTGTACAAAATTGTAATAACGATTAGTTTCATTTATTATTTTCATTAATTTCATCATACCAGAGTAGTTTACTAGTCCGCTAGTAACAGAGCGTCAAAATAACACGCACTGGCTCGTAAGTATTTGACTACACTCAAACTTTGCGTTCATTTAAATAAAATCCGAAAATAAAAATCAATGTACCACACGTACAAACGTATTCGCAACGAAAGTATTCGACAAACCAACTGTCGCATCTATTTACGATTGTTGACACAAAGAAGTCGGTAAAATCTTCGACACAACTCTCGCTCGGTCTAACCTGCAAAACATTAAAAATCTTGTCAATATTTCGAATATTTTACATCTGTAGGTACTTCAATACTTTTCTTTACTAAGAAACAATTGTCAAACTCAACAACATTTGACACGAAAGAACTTTCTTTCATATTTCGAAACGGGAACGGCAAAATATTATTCAAAAACTGTCTCACTCGATGTTTTAGTTAAGTACCTAGGTATTTATCTCGTAAAACTTGATGGGAACATTTCTTGCCAACAAAATGTTTACTAGATAAAGAATAACTAATCTGTCTATCTACCAGATAGATAAAGAGTATGCTCTAAACAGATAAAACGATTACTTCATTTTTCTACAAAAAGAATATTGCACGCTTCACCATTTTAAAATACCCTCAACAAAAAGAATGAGATTCAACGCAATCTTATCGCTGCAATAACCTTATCTCTTATGACGTCACTTGTTTTCGACAGAAAGGTGTTCTTTCGATGTTATCGCAAGCAAAACACTTAGCTACATGTAGGTACTAATTAGCACCAACTAACGACATCTAAATCTGTCTCATTGCATAATTTGCTAGAAATGAACAAAAGAACTACACTTAGATTAGCCTTTAGCAAAACTTTATCACATTTAACGGATAACGGGTAGTTTTCGATCAGATAAAATAATCTAAAAAGATCTCGCGATAGTCGTTGTTTCTTTTTGCATTTTACTAACAAAAACTCAACAAATCAATTAGGCTGTAAATTACAGCGGCAAATACCACAGCAGGGGCTCATACTAATGAGTTAGGTACTTTTATCACACACTGAACTACCAATAGTTTACTTAAACTCAACAAAGGCGTAAAATAAAGCACCTAGCGCAATCTACATTATGTAGTATGGCTATCAAGGCATATTTTACTGAAAGTTTACGAAATCGATTATGTTACTACTGTGTAACATGTGCTTAGCTCGATTTGAACAAGTGTAGGTAAACTAAACTCGTAAAGTCAACTAAAAGCATCGCCCTTCAAGAATCGAACTGTCCGGGACCAGTATCTGCTCGTCTCAGACCAGCATTTGATTTAAGGCATTCATTTTACCAAGTACCCACATTAAAAATCGATATCTTGCAAACTAGAATTGATGTACAAAATCAAAGTAAATGGTTGAATCTGACCTTGCATAACGCGCTCATCACTACAATGAGGCGTTCAGTGGTGGTTGTCCAATAAGTAAGCACACTCAAGGGGCTCACACACGTACTCGCATCGCTAGTCGACGCTGCTGCGGGTAGTCGCGCACTCTGCGACTGGGAATGCCAGGGCATTGCTAGAACCCGTGCTGGCGAGACTACGGCGCAGACGTGACAAACGAGCTGGTAGCCACCACGGCACACTCATCCGTCGTCATCGGCACCAATGTTACAGCATATAATGGCATAGCACTCTCAATACACCATTCTCTGAAAACTTACAAAAATCATTAGCATTTTGTTTTAAATCAGGCTTAGTTCTACCTCACCAAGAAAGTACGAACGTTGCCATGATTAAATCACATAAATAGCAAAAGATCAAAATCTGACGGTACAATTAAATAATGAAAACTGATCTTTGCCTTAGGCCAGAGCTAGGATGGAACAAATGAGTCCCATCCCACTTCTGAATTAAGCGGTTTCTATCAAATAACCTTAAAAAAAATAGATAACAGTCACAAATTAATTATCTCATTAAGGAATTAATTATAACAGAAACCATAATTGTCAGGATTAACAACTCTAAACCCATTTGGGCATAGTAACAGCCTATTTTTACTAATTAGACAATACTGGAGAGGTGTTACCGCCTCGACGTCTCGCAACCGAATGACCACTAGAGAGGTGTTTCCACCTCGATGTCTAGCAACAGAATGAGCGCGAGCCTACCGACAGCTCCCTATTTATACTCTTTTCGTTTTTAAAAAGTCAACCGAGGTTATTTTTGTTAATTATAATATAATTTATTTATTCAGACTACTTAGTCCATAGTGTTAGTAACAGAAAGCTTATGAAAACTAGGTTAGTAACTTATAACTAACAGAAGTTCATCCACAAAGTAATTACGTGTTATATTGACATAAATAAAAAAAAAACAAAAAATAGCCTTTATTTCCCTTAATAAAGTGCTATCTGTTGTTTTGTTATATCTAGTCTGTGAGGTTTATCCATTGTCGGTTATATTGACATAAGAGTGCTATATTTTTCTTTCCTGTGGTGTGGATAAGGCCAAGGCCAACTAAGCTGAGAGGATGGTGTGGCTACTCTATTTAGTCTATTTAAAGAATGTCTCTGCAACTTCAGAGGCCTGTTCATCAAAGTACGAGTCAAATGTGGACATTTTTTTATTTCCTTTGCATGTAATCTACATGAATTATCTAGAGTACATGTAAAGGATATACAAATATTCTAAATGTAATTGACTGGGAGGTTTCTTTCACAACTGACTTAGTAGTAACTTCAGCTCAATGTTAGTGCATTGATAAAAACTTTGTTGTGTATAACCAGCCAAAAATCGCGTATTCCATTTTACGAATAAAACAATAAATTCTCCCACTACACCATGTAAAGACTACAAAAAAAATTGATGCAAAGAAATTTGAAAACTGAGATTTTTTTAAGTCAAGGAACCACTTTTTTGTAGTAAGTAGGTACATATATTTTATTGTATAATCTAAGAACAATCAGTTTCATAAGAAGTTTAGTAAAAGCAGTCAGGCTTCAATATAAATATTAGAAATTCGTGAAGCGTCATTAATTGTGGAAATCTTTAAATAATTTAGGTAATAAACAATATGGAAGGAAGTATTTATTCATTATGTAAGCTGAAAGTATAGATCGTTTCCTATCATTTTCTCTACGTGCGTGTGCGCAAATGCTCGATTGCTCGATTAACATACATATCATTAATTATGTATCGGTGTGTCAGTAGGACGAACTACTTATGTAAGTTTATGAATGAGTGAGCGGTCATTAACATCAGCGTGTAATGAACTGAAGAACTCGTCTTGCTTTGATTTATACTGTTTATACAGAAAATATAACTTGAGTCTGAAACTTATAGTTAATACTGCCAGCTTATATTGCTAAGATCCTATCAATATAGTAACAACTAATTTATACATACATACATAGAAAAATCAACGGAGATGGAGTGCGCGAAAAAATATGTGTTTTTGCATTCAAAATGTTGATTTTTTGTTAAAAGTTGTTCATCAGTAATGATAACGAAACATTTTTTAGTCTATTATGGACTGCTGGATTACTGGACTGGGAACAATTTTTAGCAACCATTTTATGTTTTGTATATTATGTAAATATCTAATAAAAAAAAAGCATTTAATAATATAATCAGCAATCAAAATTTGCAAGCAAAATTTTGCGTAGGGTCTGCATGGACTAGTGATATAAGTATCTAATTTGACCTTTAATATTAGATACACCTACATATATACATTTCTGTAACTGACTTCAAAAACAGAGCAGGTTCTATCTAAACTAATATTATAAAGAGGAAAGATTTGATTGTTTGTTTGATTGTTTGCATTGAATAGGCTCCGAAACTACTAGACCGATTTCAAAAATTCTTTCACTGTTGTGAAGCTACATTATCTGCGCCCCTGTGCGAAGCCGGGTCGTACGACTAGTGTTCCATAAGTTTCTATTTTATATTGATCAAATTGACGAAATTTTAGTTTTTTACTTTACTTTACTTTCAACTTAACCAATAGTAGTTTTGTAGAGTCTATGTGTTGATGACCATGGATGATGACATTGATGACTTACGAGAAGATGGCTGTGTGACAGTGGTACGTCCAGTGATGGCTGCGACAGGCACTTTGGTGCTTACAACCACCGCAGAACTCAGCACTTTGTCTCTGGCTGTGCTTTCATGCACTTGCTTTGCATGCCTACAATAATTACCAACAATTAGCCTTGTCAGAGGAGATATTGGAAATAATTAAACTCACAAATCAAGGTAAATAATCGTCAGATGAAGTTAAATTACAGTCCCCACAAAACCATTTACTGTGTGTGGGAGTCATTAGACAATGATTTATTTGTATACACTTTCTGGATACTCATTAAAATAAGATTATTTTTATTCATAAAATTAAGTACTTAAATTCATGGATATTTTACACTAACACACTCTAGCCCCAAACTAAGCAAATCATGTACTATAAGAACTAGATTGCTGATAGAATACATACATAGTTTTTTGTAAATAAATACATGTAGAATACACAGTAATTTAACAGTACAAGAAAACAATACTCTACTTATACAGCAGCCAGCCAGTATCATACAAACATTGTCACCTCAGTATAGCTATGACATCCCCCATGCGGACAATGCCCATATCTTTCAAATATTCCTTATTGAGGTCCAGTAGCATGTCATTCTGAATCCGGTTCTCCGTAAAGGTGAGGGCATATGTGGCCGACACATCGGACGGTATCCCCGCTGCTGTGAAGAAGGTAACCCACATACCTGGAAATAAATTGAGGAGATATCTATAGATCTTCATTTTTATAAATAGATGTAAGTATATAATTTTAGCTGGTGCCAGCGAATTTCGCACAATATCAAAGTCAAAGTCAAAACTACTTTATTCAGTAAAATCACAAGGATCATTTAGAATCGTCTTTCATACTAGGTGATTCTAGGTGCCAGTTCCACGCGACCAGAGCCTAGAAGAACGGGCAAGAAAATTACGGCCCAGTTCCTACCTTTTTTTATATGATATTTCTTACAAATCTATCTATCTTCGTAAATTATAGCTTATGTGGTATTCCAATGTTTAAACTACATTATTGTAAAGTTTCATTAAAATGCATTCAGTCGTTTTTGCGTAAATGAGTAACAAATATACATCCATCCATACTGAAAGTTTGTATGGATTAGTAATTATAATATTTAACCTTTATAATATTAGATAGATAGATAGAAAACACTTTATTGCACACCACTTACTTTAAAATTACAAATTGAACAAAGAATTGAATGAAATCGAGATATACAATGGGCGGTCTTATCACTATAAGCGATCTCTTCCAGACAACCTTGGGATGGACTGGACTTAACAAGAATGTTAAATTAGTAGAATGATTACTCTATATTGCATACCACAAACACAGTAAAGAAATCACATAAATGAATAACAATAAGCATTGTAGCGGCCTTATCGTTGAAAGGAATCTCTTCCAATCAACCAAAATTGTATACCTAATTATGAGTATGTCAGGGAACTATTTTTACTACTCTTGAATCAAACATTGATTAGTTAGATACCCGATCAAAACTATCATTAGACACTAAATAGTATCAAAGAACTTGTGTTACTACACTGGCGATTAATGAACCACCTGAATCAACAGATTAATAAAAGTTTGCAAAAAGAAATGGCATGTTTTGGTATTCATCTTTTAGTTCATTAATATAACCTTGACACAAAACAATATTCAAAATAATGCTGGTTTCCGGAGAGGAGAGCTTTACGTAACGATTTTCGCAACTTACTTGTGAGTTTAGAATCCATTTCGCTTACTTTATAGAAAAATATCGAATTACAATATTACAAAATTCTTGCAGCCATAACAATCAAATTTCCACAGACAATGAAATAAAATTGCACAGTGACAGTGACATCGTTTTAACTTAACGTTAGCAAGCTAAAGCAATGTCACTTTGATGTTATTAGGTTTTAATCTGTGAGTGAATGAATCAGCTGCTCCTTACTTTTCGTACCGTGTGTCGCGCTGCGCACGAGGTTACAGATAAAACAGTAAGTGTATTGAGTACATTTTAGTTCCGTCGTGGCGCACGAAGTGACAGATTAAACAGTAAGTGTATTGAGTACATTTTAGTTCCGTGGTGGCAGCACCGGTATATTTTATGGTCAGTATTCTATAATCTGTGTGCTACTTTCAAACAGAGGGTGGACATAAATACCGGCGCGCGATCTGAGAGAAGGCTTTTTGCTTCTGGCTCTTGGAGAGGCGAGACGGGAGTGCTGAGCCAGAGGAACTCGGAACTACGAAGGAATAGTGAGTGTCTTGGATAACCATGTAAGTGCTAGCTAATAATTCATTACTATTCTTGAAAGGGTAATGAGATTATGAGAAGATACTTTCGCGATAAACTCAATTGTCCGCGTTATTAATATCCAGTTTATAATTGTCGTAATGGATCAGTTCGGTCGATCTGGGAGAAAAAAGCCGAGCAGACAGTGCGAGGCTGGGGGGTCTCTGAATGCGTTCAGAGACCCACTCAAGCATAGCTTGCTTGAAGGTAGGGCTCCGGACTCGAGAGTGAGTCCCGGTGCTAGCTGGCCGGGATAGGAATGATCTCTCGAGTGCCCAAGGGTCCAGGCAAGGCCGAAGGGGGGTGTATCTCTGAGCCCTCGAATGGGACCGATCAGAGATACAGAAAGATCGACCCTATGAGCGGTAGCGGACTGGTTGCTTAAGGGGATGGAGGCGTAGCACTTGGGTTAGCTTTCCCAAGCTCGTTCCGGTTGTCCGAGAAAGACTGTACAGTCCAGGATAGTCGCGTAGACTGTCCTGATGATGGCTGGAACCCGGGCACTATCTGGGCGTCGTCAGATAGTGTAGAGACCAGGGTCGATCGGTGCTTAGGGCAGTCAAATCGTGTGCGAAGCAGTTACATTACATTAGTAGATATCGACTCATAATCTCATCCTCACGTATATATATATATATTTGTCGTGCAATATAAAGGCGCGACAAAAATGGTGGAGATGCAGGGATGTGAAATCCTTGGAGGTTGAACAACGAAAAGTTTTTTTTGTGTTGTTCCCAGAGAGTTGTTAGTCCGTGGCTGACATGAACCAACCGTTTGGTGGTTGAATTGGATTTTTCATTTACTGAATTAAATCCAGAAAAAAAAAAAAAAAAATATTTAAGAAAAATATGTGTTTATGGTTTTATTTGAGTGTCCTTGAATTTTCCCCAACATGATAAAAACAAAATGGCATCCTTTGAAAAAATATGTGTTGTTTTATTACCTATATCCTACTTTTTTATTTTTTACGTAATCGTGAACTTTTTTAACGTGTTTTATTAATTTCGTCATTTATTAGTTTATATTTTAAACTAGAATAACGAGATATTGATATATGCCTCTTTTGCATATGTTATTTGAATATCTCGATCCATTGACATACGTGCGCGCACTCTTTTTAAAAATGATTAGACGGAACGTTCCGGGTTTAGAATTGTTTATCCTGACATTTATGGTTTTTGTTATAATTAATTACCTATTGAGATAATCAATTTGTGATTATCTACTTTATTTAGATTATTTGATTAGAAACCGCTTAATTCAGAAGTTGGATTGAATTCAATCGTTCCATCCTAAGCCGGAAGTCGAACCAGGCTGTAAGTTTCTTGCCCGTTCTTCTAGGATCTGGTCGCGTGGAACTGGCGCCTAGAATCACCTAGTATGTAAGACGATTCTAAATGATCCTTGTGATTTTCTGAATAAAAGAATTTTTGACTTTGTCTTTGACCTAGCTCTGGCTTAAAGCAAAGATCAGTTTTCATTACTTAATTGTACCGTCAGATTTTGATCTTTCGCTATTTGTGTGATTTAATCATGGCAACGTTCGTATTTTTTTTTTGGTGAGGTAGAACTAAGCCTGATTTAAAACAATGCTAATGATTTTTGTAAGTTTTCAGAAAATGGTGTATGGAGAGTGCTAGTGCTGTGACATTCGGTTCTAGCAATGCCCTGGCATTCCCAGTCGCAGAGTGCGCGACTACCCCCAGCAGCGTCGACTAGCGATGCGAGTACGCGTGTGAGCCCCTTGAGTGTGCTTACTTATTGGACAACTACCACTGAACGCCTCATTGTAGTGATGAGCGCGTTATGCAAGGTCAGATCCAACCATTTACGTTGATTTTGTACATCAATTCTAGTTCGCAAGATATCGATTTTAGTGTAGGTAGTATTTAACACGAACGCGTTAAGGCAAATGCTGGTCCCGGACAGTTCGATTCTTGAAGGGCGATGCTTGTAGTTGACTCCGAGCGAGTAGTCAATGACCCACACTTGTTTAAAATGAGTTGAGCACATGTTACACGGTAGTAACATATTTGATTTCGTAAACTTTCAGTAAAATATTCGTTGATAGCTATACCACATATGTATATTGTTCTAGGTGTTTTATTTTGCGCCTTTGTTGAGTTTGATAAACTATTGGTGTAGTTCAGTGTGATAAAAGTATCTCATTAGTATGAATGAGCCCCCTGCTGTGGTATTTGCCGCTGTCATTTGCAGCCTAATTGATTTGTGAAGTTTTTGTTAGTAAAATGCAAAAGGAAATAACGACTATCGCTTCAAGTCGTTATGAGATATTTTTAGATTATTTTGTCCGATCGAAAACTACCCGTTATCCGTTAAGTGTGATAAAGTTTTGTGCTAAAGGCTAATTAAGTGTAGTTCTTTTGTTAATTTCTAGCAAATTATGCAATGAGTCAGATTTAAGTGTCGTTAGTTCTGCTTGCGATAACATCGAAAGAACACCTTTCTGTCGAAAACAAGTGACGTCATTTATCGTTAAGAGATAAGGTTGTTGCAGCGATAAGATTGCGTCTTATCTCATTATTTTTGTTGAGGGTATTTTTAAAATGGTAAAACGTGCAATATTCTTTATGTAGATAAATGTCGTAAATGGATTTGATGGCGAAATAATCGTTTTATCTGTTAAGAGCATACTTCAAATCTATCCGGTAGGGTAGACAGTGGACGAGATTAGTTATTCTGAGTCTAGTAAACATTTCGTTAGCAAGGAATGTTCTCATCAAGTTTTGCGAGGTTGTTGATACCTAGGTAACTAAAACATCGAGTGAGACCGTTAGTTACTAGGCATGGGCTTTTTTGGATTTTTTCACAAACCGATACAAAACCGATTTCAGATTTTGAAATCGATTTCAAAAACCGTTTTTAGAAATCGATTTCGGTAGCGAATATCGGAGCGTATTTATTACGACAAACGCAAAATAGAATTCTTTCGGTTTTTGGTTTTCGGTGCAAAACTAAAATCACGAATGCGTATCAAAACTATAGAAAACTAAAACTTTAGGTAGATTTAGATTTTGTTCGTTTGCAGTTTGAGTTTGAGTTTGGTTTTCGTTTTCGGTGCAAAACTAAACTCACGTCGGTTCGGTTTGGTTTCGTTCGGATAAGATTGTTTGCAGTTTGCGTTATCATCGTGCGTTTTCTAAAAACTGTTTTCTCATATTGGAATATCGATGCGATACGATTTCTGCAAGCGGATTTCAGTTTCGTTTTGATATATCTGTCTCATGCCTATAGTTACAATTTTTTGTAGGTGTTGAAATATTTGTCGTCCGTCAAAAGGTGTTAAATGTCTATGAGGTTTGCAATCCGGATATTCGTCGTACCCGGATAATCGTTAGTTGGTTTAGTCCAGATATCCGTTTGTTTTTAGATCAGAAATTTTAGATCCGGATACATAAGGTAGACTAGCTGGTACATACATACAGTTGTGTGTTTATAACATAGACGTTCCTTTATTTTTCTACGGTGATAGGTCGTCGACGATTCATTTAAATAAATTAACATAACTTGGAAGTTACTGGAAGCAATATTATTTCAGTTACATAACGAATTTACTGGTACGAAGAATTATATACCTGCTAGGTTTTGAGATTTTAATTAATTAACGCATTCAAGTTAATAGAAGCAATATTATTTCAGTTACATAAAGTATTTACTAGCCTTCAATTTTACATTAATTAATTTTACTAAGGAACTAGCTACCTATATGTTTAACTACGAATTACATAAGCTACTACGAATAACATAAGCTACCACGAATTACATAAGCTGCTACGAATTACATAAGCTATTACTAAGTACCTATGATCATGTACCTAACTACTTACATGCAGATAGATACTTTTCTTTTGATTTGAGCTCTTACATTGTTTGAATAATCGTTTCCTTTAGGACCTTTACTTACTACCTAGTTAAAGTTGACTTTATTTTATAATTTGAGCGAATCTTTACTCTTAAATCAGTTCAGCATTGGTTTAGATTTATGCGTTAAGATAAAAGTTACGTAGGTACAATTAAGTCGTATCTATTCGAACGGGACCAAACTAGTACCTACCTATTTATAAATACTAATACAGAGTGGTACAAATTAAATATAAACTACAATTTAATGCAAACAGTGAGCAATAAATAACTTCTAGATAACGGTATGATCAACAGCGTGTTGTGGTACTGGTCAACCCAATCATATATCTTAGAAATCGAGACTTGTAATTTTCGTTTTAGTTTTTGTTGGTACTTTGCAAAAATTCATATTGTGTTGACGAGTTGTACACTTGTTTGTGCGTAGTTGAAGTTACACAAAATAGTTTGAGAAAGGTGTAAATTTGTGTAAAGTCTGAAGTTTGATCATTCGTCCATAGAATGTAGCGAGGTCGTAATCTACTATGAAATGCTGAACGATGCGTTAGTAGTCCGTTAGTAGTCTGGTTGAACATATTTACAGTGCTTTCATACCTGGTTTTCTTCTTTTATCTTTGAATTTTATACAATGGAGGCAATACTAGTACGTTCGTAAAAAATATTTCATGTTAGCCAGTGTTGGTTACGAGTCTGAAGTTGTGTGTGAAGAGTCTGAAGTAGCTTTGGTCTATTGTTAATGTGTTGGCGTTAGCGTTTTTATTTTAGACAAAGCTGTAGTAAACGTGTGTGACGTTTTACTTGGGTTTACAATACCAGGTTGCAGATAAAAGCGACTTCACAACTAATTGACATTGAAACCAAATATTTTTGTTTTGGTTTGGATTTTGATGTTTTTGTCTGTATAAGACGAATGTAATCGTGGCAATCGTGGAAATTGTTTACTTTGAATGTGTAAGTGTACGTGTTAAGGTCTCATAGTAAACTGGTCGAATAATGTTTTTACCATGAGATATGAGAGACTAAAGCGTTAATTTAATTTTCTACTACATGAGTTTCGAGTTTTATAAGTTGAAAGGAGAAAGAATGGTTTAATGATTTACCCGCTGTTAGTAATTTGATTTTATGTATCTGTCATACATAGGAGTTCTATGACAATTGTACTGATGCACATGGCATCGTCTTATTGAAATAATTATCAAGTCACATCAGTCAATCGTCAAGTCTACTGTTTGTTTTGAAGTTAAAGATGTGTGTGAGGATTCACTTAAAACAATTCAAAGTTGTTTTCTTTATGTCCGATTTTTGTTGTAAGAAAAGGTGACATCACGATGTTCCAACTCTCTTTGTATTCGAGTTTTTACGGTTTACTAAAGTTTTGTTTTTAACTTCAACGTCGTTTAGTAGTGTGTAGTGCTTGCAGTGAAGCAGTCGTGCATTGCAGTGAGACACTCCTACTCTGCTAGTGTTTTCATAAAGTTTTATGATCGAACAGTTGTAGGTACAACTAAAAGGTGTGATGAGTAATATTTTTCCGTTCCCGTTTCGAAATGTGAAAGTTCTTTCGTGTCAAATGTAGTTGAGTTTGACGATTGTTTTTCAAAAAAGTATTTTAGTATGTATAGCTTGGCAAAAAAGTGTAGAAACGGAACTAATTTTTTTGTTGGCTGGCAACATTTAAAAAATTATGACGTTTGAATTGTTTGATGTAAACAAAGTTCGCAAGTTTATACTATTTATAATTTGTGCCATAAAAGCGTGATAAAACTAACTTAAAAATTAATAAAACCATCCGAAGTGCTGGCAGACAAATTATTTATAAGGTTTATAGGCGATGTTTGGCAGATAAAGAGGCCAAAACCATTCTTACCGATCTCAACGATGTTTACCTAAGAACCGCTGATATGACAGGTATGTAACTGTTTGTATTGTTGTTTTTAGATGAATTAAGTGTAAATTGATGAATCCTATTCTGTTTTGAATAGCTTGCATACGAAATAAGTGGAATTTTGAACAATAATCATCGAGCACATAGGTTATGTTTACATTTTGTCTAACATTACTTTGGTATAGTGCGACAGATCAGTGTTGATACTTGAGTGGCGTACTTTGCAATATGTAAATTTAAATTCGTTTTCTACATAACTTTATTGTTGAATGAAAATCATTACAATTAGAAATTTACCAAAAATGTATTTTTATTATTATTTTGTTTGCATATTTATTTATTTATTTATTCACCTCAGGTAAATCAGTAAGCACTGTAAGAAGAGACGTGCTGGAAGGAGATCGAAACAAAGGCGTATTTTCTACACCCGGAAAAAATAGAAAAGGTCGTCCTAAAAAACAGTTGGAAAACAAATGGAGGGGGTGGAATATTTGGAGGAAAATATATTAGATTAATAACAATAACATTGTATCTGCGTCTTATTTTAATCCCAGAAAAAAATAGAGAAAATTTCAAAAACAAAGTACCTATTACCTACTAGCATAATATATTTATTATTAGGTAATAAATTATGGTTTAATTAAATGATACTGATTTTAATAGATAAACCATTTGTATAAAAAAATAGTAACAAAAGTATCAAGACTAGGTTGGTACGCTATACGGTCACAGCGGGTTGCCATATGAGCAGCACAGTGGCGGCCTCCGGATTTTCTACTCTTTTTTGCCAAGCATACATGTAAAATATTTGAAATGTTGACAAGATTTTTAATGTTTTGCAGGTTAGACCGAGCGAGAGTTGTCGAAGATTTACCGACTTCTTTGTGTCAACAATCGTAAATAGATCCGACAGTGGTTTTGTCGAATACTTTTGTTAACGGAATTTTTATTTTTTAATTGAACAAACTACATAGTTTGTGTGTAGTCAAATACTTACGAGCCAGTTCTTGTTATTTTGACGCTCTGTTACTAGCGGACTACTAAACTACTCTGGTATGACGAAATTAATGAAAATAATAAATGAAACTAATCGTTATTACAATTTTGTACAGGTTTTCAATGGAGATGTAAGATGTAAAAGAAGATCGGACGTGGCAAAAAGAGGTACACAATGGTAATTGGCTTTACTGTCTTTGCGACTGAGCAATGGTTGCTCGGTGCGGAGACTGGTCATTCACTTGTACTGTGTGTATCATGTGTTCGAATGTAAGTACCTACATCATGTTACATCGTATAAGATTGAAAACTACTTGAACTATGAAAACGATTCTAATGTACTGGGTCGAGTCCCTTCTCATTGTGTTGTTGGGCATTTTTGTAATAAAGTTTTCAGGTAGACCTGGTATGACATGCTAACAAGGCGCCTACAATCGCATTCTGTCTTCAGGTGTCTGTAAGGATTTAAGGGTGAACCGTAAGATTTTGTAAAAATGAGTGTAGAGTACAATTCAATCTCATGAGAGATTTGTGTGTTGAATGCTGAATCAAAACGTAAAGTAGACTCAAACATAGATTTTGGGCACTTTCTTGATGAAAACCCGTGAATAAATTTGTGTTTGTATGGGTTTTGATTTAGACTTAACTTCGGAGCGCGACATGCAACTCGGTGCCTCTGTCTGTTGTTATAAGATATGCAGGTTGTCTGTATATCTTGGTTAGGTAGGATAATGGAATAGTCCTAACTGTGTATTTTCTGTTTCATTTGAGGAACATCCTGTTGGTTAATCCCAGTTTGTTCCAGGCACCCTTCATGAAAGGTGCCTTAGTCAACCGCGTGATGGAGCCATCTCTGCAGTTCGTGCCTGCAGTTCAAGCCTTCAGTTCGTGCCTGCAGTTCGTGCCTGTTGCGAGACGTCGAGGTGGTAACACCTCTCTAGTATTGTCTATAATTAGTAAAAATAGGCTGTTACTATGCCCACATTTCTCCAAATGGATGAATCACAGTGGCTATCGAACCGTCATTATTGCTTGAACAGAACCTTTTTTTCTTTTCGGGAGGTTCTCCTGGACTCCTGTCCAGGAGAGTTTGAACTTCATGAATGGTCAGAGCTGGCTAAGTCTCATAATGACTTTATAGAGATAGAAGATAAACAAGAAGAAGAAACAACTGCTAATAATAACAGTTTATATGACTATAACGTAACCAGTGGTTACACAAATGGGATACAACTTGAACATTTCCTGGATGAGCTGGCGAGTGGGAAGATTCCTCCTGTAAGGGAGTCTTGATTTGTTTATAGACTTTAGGTCTACTTTGATGTAGTGGTTGAATGGTAACTATTCAACCACGCAATTCAGCATGGAATTATGACACTATTTTGATACAGTCTATTGGACATCTATATCCACGGGAAGATGGTTCAGAACAGAGTCTCCAACACGTATAGACTGTTATAAAGGAACTAGGAGTATAGTGAATGTATAGCTCAAGAAATACATCCAGATTTAGAGTCAATTCAGGTACCAGATACTGAATTGCTCCTCAGCAAGAAACAACAAGTACTCGGAGATGATTGGCAAGGCAGACAATCTAAGTGATAGTGACAACGCCAATGGAGATAACCTACATGTGGATTCAGTAGTTTTCAGCCCTGTTCAGACAGCAGATAATTCGCCTCAACGAACTACCGACGTTAGAGGAAGAGGCGAGAGAAGCGCCGCCATACGTGCGAGGAAAAAAAAAATTTCTGGAATGGACACTTCTTCTATTTGCCCTGCTGAAGTAACACCTTTTTTGTTGTTGGGAGTGTCGCGCTGCGCACGAGGTTACAGATAAAACAGTAAGTGTATTGAGTACATTTTAGTTCCGTCGTGGCGCACGAAGTGACAGATTAAACAGTAAGTGTATTGAGTACATTTTAGTTCCGTGGTGGCAGCACCGGTATATTTTATGGTCAGTATTCTATAATCTGTGTGCTACTTTCAAACAGAGGGTGGACATAAATACCGGCGCGCGATCTGAGAGAAGGCTTTTTGCTTCTGGCTCTTGGAGAGGCGAGACGGGAGTGCTGAGCCAGAGGAACTCGGAACTACGAAGGAATAGTGAGTGTCTTGGATAACCATGTAAGTGCTAGCTAATAATTCATTACTATTCTTGAAAGGGTAATGAGATTATGAGAAGATACTTTCGCGATAAACTCAATTGTCCGCGTTATTAATATCCAGTTTATAATTGTCGTAATGGATCAGTTCGGTCGATCTGGGAGAAAAAAGCCGAGCAGACAGTGCGAGGCTGGGGGGTCTCTGAATGCGTTCAGAGACCCACTCAAGCATAGCTTGCTTGAAGGTAGGGCTCCGGACTCGAGAGTGAGTCCCGGTGCTAGCTGGCCGGGATAGGAATGATCTCTCGAGTGCCCAAGGGTCCAGGCAAGGCCGAAGGGGGGTGTATCTCTGAGCCCTCGAATGGGACCGATCAGAGATACAGAAAGATCGACCCTATGAGCGGTAGCGGACTGGTTGCTTAAGGGGATGGAGGCGTAGCACTTGGGTTAGCTTTCCCAAGCTCGTTCCGGTTGTCCGAGAAAGACTGTACAGTCCAGGATAGTCGCGTAGACTGTCCTGATGATGGCTGGAACCCGGGCACTATCTGGGCGTCGTCAGATAGTGTAGAGACCAGGGTCGATCGGTGCTTAGGGCAGTCAAATCGTGTGCGAAGCAGTTACATTACATTAGTAGATATCGACTCATAATCTCATCCTCACGTATATATATATATATTTGTCGTGCAATATAAAGGCGCGACACCGTGGTATCAATACAAAACAAACCATTTCTTATTAATCTATTAACTTTCTGCAGTTACGAATGATTAAAAAAATATTTATTATAACCAAAAGCCACATCAAAACTTTAGTTGCCCCTAAAAGCAAAAGTCTCTTCATTAGTCGACGTAAGTAGTTCTAGCCTATCGGCGGTATTTATTTTCGTTTGCTAAATTATAAGACCCTGACGGAATCACGGTGGAGCACATACATGTAAACGACTTGTCTAATCACTCTGACCGACTCTTAAAATCTACCTGCCAAGAAAACTATCAGATCATAACCTACAAATAAAATCAAATTTCATTCAAGATAATATTCTTTAGACCGTGATGTGTAAGGCTTGATAGAATACAAGTTTCAATTATTTTTTGCCTATTTCAGATTGTTCAGTTCCACAAAAGATGTCTTCGATATCCCTAGAAGCTATACCCAAAGTGGATATTGATCCCTCTGGTGTATTCAAATACATATTGATCAAAGTACATGGAGAGGTGGAGAACAATGAAGAGCCCTCAGTTACTATAGTCAGGGGCTACAAGAGATGTGAATATCATGCTGATATATTTGATGAGGTATCCTATGGTCCTTAATAACCGAGTGTATAGAATATTAAATATGTACTTAATGAATTGGTTGTGTGTGCAGATTAAATTAGTATGTAGCATATTATCATTTTGTTTTAAGATTTAATGTATTTTAAAATCTCTTTACTCAAACAAACTCTTTATCAAAACATTTGTTAACTACATATTATCAAAATGTGCTGCATACAATACAGTATTCTGGTGTGGTAAAACCCTGCATATTTTTTAGGTGCAACCAAAACTTGAACCTTTGGACTGTGAGCCACTAGGAGGAGGCAGAATCTCTCATGAGCCTGACAACAAGAAGATCCACATCTATGGATACTCTCAGGGCTATGGCAAAGCAGACCATGAGATCACAGCACAACTTGTGAAGAATGCATACCCAGGCTACACAATATCTATTAGTGATGAAGGATATTAGTGTTACCATAATTTATACAAAATTACAAATAAATGCCACAAAAACTATTACAGCTAACTCTGCTCTGATTTATATTTAGCTCAGTGGCCTTTAATAATAGGTTGTGATATTTGAAATAAGATATTGGTGTCGCGTTTCAATGGACTGAATGATTTTTTTTTTTTTTTTTTGCTCCTCGGAGCAGGCTATAGTTTAGAACCATACCGCCTAGTCTTACGTTATGTGGACTGAATGAATTGATTGATTTGAGTGACAGTGACAGATGAAGTATGCAATGTGTTTTAATAGTTTGTCTGTGGTAAACAGTATTTATTGTTCTGTGACGTGACAGTACTACAACATGTGATTTTGGTTCATTTCATTTTTCATTGTGATTTCTGATTTATTGTTCTCTTTTACATCGTTTACCATAAAAATGGCAAATTTTACAACTGATGGGCAGCTATGCATTGATCGCGAGATAAATGTGGTTCACAGCGAAGATAATTTTGGTGATTTAGTTCAAAGGTTCGACATAATCGAAACTTGCAAATGGATTACAGACAACAGCTATTCGAAGGTAAACAATTGTAAAACTACTGCGTTTGTTGATAGTTACGAGACTATAAACTTACCAGTTCTGTTTTCCAGGTCTGCCTTCAGTTTCCTGATGATTTGTTAGGCGCAAGTGCGAGTATTTACGAGGAAATCAAGAATAGAGTTGATGTGGATTTGTACATTCTCGGAGACACATCATACGCGAGGTTTACACAATACATAATAAATAATACGTACCTGCTGTTATACTAGTATTTTACTATATTAGTACCGCGTAGTTTGATAACTCAATGGGTTTTTCTAGTTTTTTTTTTGTAATATTTGAAACTATCATGGTTTTGAACATAGTTTTCATTATAAACGGGATATTTACCATGATTTGTGAGTTTGATTATTTCCCGATATTCCGGACATGTGAGCGTAGTATGTCGTAATCGAGTTGAAAGTGAGAGTGAAACCGATGGTAGTATCGTTCGTAATAAAAGAGTGCGAAAGAGGGTAGACCGGTATGTCTGCCAATGACTTTTATATCTACTTGCAAAGACTTCAGTTCGACCCGTGATCATGGCGCATGCAACTGTGCCGAAATATCGGGAAATAATCAAACTCACAAATCATGGTAAATATCCCGTTTATAATGAAAACTTTTTTTTTTGTATTTGCAGTTGCTGTATAGACTCTGTAGCGGCGATGCACGTTCAAAGTGACGCGGTGGTCCACTACGGTCACACTTGTTTCTCCAAAACGAATATACCAGTATTCACAGTACTGCTTAAATCAGACTTGAATGTAGAGGCATCTATGGAGGTGCTCAGTAATAAGTTTAATACAGATGATGATGTGAGGTTCTGCTTGTTCTATGATCCTGCATTTGAACATTGCAAAGGTATGAATAATTTCCTTTTTTAAAAACACTAGAAAAATACAACGGCAAGAAACAGATTATTACATTCTTCCTGCAACTGGTTTCTAAACAAAAAATATGTTCTCTTCAAATGCTTTTAGATAATTATTGAACTAAAGTGTGTTTATTTACAGATATTCTTGCCAAAAATTGGTACCTAAGGTACCCCCGCAGCTACATTGCTTTTGTAGAGATGACGGAATCTCCAGGAAGGTTTTTGGGAAGAGTTATAAAGACGGCAAGTGGAGAGGTCAAAACAGTTGACAGTCTGAAAGATTGTGTCTGTGTACACATTGGTACCAAAGGGCAGACTCTGTTCAATTACACTATATCTATTGCAGGTATCTATAACCTTTTAAATTCTAAAGAATGGTTACTCAAGAATATACCACAAATCAAGTATTAGAATCTCTTATTGATAGGAATAACCGGGCTTTGAGGGAGACCTTTGCCCAGCAGTGGGAAAATATCGATTGGAGAAAAATAATTAGTAGACTGAATTACTTAAGTGATGTATAGCATAAACAATTGTTTTTATCTTTCCAGCGTCAGAATGGTACCTGCTAGATCCAAGCAGTAACACTCTTGAGCGAATGGAGGAAACAGTCTGGTTCAAGAGGCGAAGGTTCCTGGTGGAAAAATGCAAGGATGCCAAAACAGTTGGTATTCTCATCTGCAAGTTAGCTGGAGACCAGACCAAGGATATCATCAGTCGCATGAAACAGCTGTGCCGATTGAATGGAAAGAAGAGCTATATTGTATCAGTTGGGAAACCTAATGTGGCGAAACTTGCTAACTTTCCTGAGGTGATATGATTGTCTTAGTTTACACTAATACACAAATAAACTCTCTTCACCAAATTTCTACCTACATACTTATATTATGTAGATTAGGTATTACTATCAGAGAATGTCTGACCAAGATATAAACATCCCTAGTTTCCCAAAGTTTGTTACACATCTTTTAGACATGTTCAAGGGAGTGCATAGACAAATCTATGGTCATTTCTTTCCATGTCTTAAGATTACAGTGTTTCATGTCATAACAGCATGTATTAATTATGTTCCATTTATGTTTCAGATTGACATTTATGTAATGATAGCTTGTCCTGAAAATGATCTCTACAGCAATAGAGACTTCTACAAACCCCTAGTCTACCCTTACGAGTTGGAGGTAGCACTCAACTCTAACAGGGAACCTTACTTCACTACTCATGTAACAGATTATGACGACTTATTACCAGGAAAAAGGCATTATTGTGATATAGATGGTGTGAAGGAAGAAACTGATGTGAGCTTGATCACAGGAAAAATCAGAGAAACTAAAATTGATGGATATCAAGGTGATAGCACAGATTTAGTTGCAAAACAAAACTGGGCGTTGGAGAATATCGGGCAGAATCTCCAAGTCAGATCATGGAAAGGCCTTGAACAAAAGTTGGGAGAAACAGAAGCAAAAATGGCAGAGAAAGGACGCAAAGGAATACCGTTACAGTACAGTAATGAACCAGAATGAACTGTTTATGACTTGTTTTATTTACAATGATAATGACTATGTCCTACAAAGTAAGACTGCACTTAATACATTGGTATTTAAAAGTACAAAAGCTGTTTTTTTTGCATGCACTATAAAACCGAATGGGAATAAAAAGTAGTAAAAAATTGCACATAGATTCTAGACTCGTTGGTTGGTTGGATTCTGCGGGGACTTCAGCCACTCTTTCCAAACAAGCTGCTTGAGCTGAGACAGTCTGAGACCCGGGTTCTCGGCTTTGAGTCGCGGCAGGTTGATTTCTTCAAAAGCATTGTATGCTGCTTTCATTCTCTTCTCAGGGTGCTTATCTATTTCATTGGTGTCACTGGAAACAAAGAATTTATCAAAATACCATGACAAATAAATAATGCTGGACAATCCACACAACATCATCTAGCCCCAAGCTTAGCAGAGCTTGTGTAATGGGTACTAGAAGACATACTTAATACAATACATTACATAGATAGATATTTTTTATTATACTTATAAAGCTTTTTAGTTTGAAGCTATTTGCTATTGTTCTAATGTAGGCTGTGGTATTTTAGTTGCAAATAAATTAAAGAATTTTTTTGAAGTATTTTTCTTATAAGAATCTTTTTATATAAAGATAACAGGTTTATTTAAAAGTTAATTTTCATTGTTTTTATCCCGTTTAATGTAAAAATTTTAATTCTTACCCAAGTATAGGGTCGGAGTATAGCGAAGGGTGTGCAGGCGAAAAAGACTTAGAAAAATTTTGAAGAAAAAGGACTCTGCCAAAATTTTGAATAAAAAGGACTCTGCCAAAATTTTGAAGAAAAAAGACTTTTTTCGTAATTTTTTGGATTACGCGTCTTTTTTTTTATTCGGAATGCTGATTACGAATATGGCAACCATTTTGGAATCGAAGATGGCGCACACTGGTTTTGGTCAATTATGCAATATGGGTGTCATTTTCGGGGTTTTTGGGGATGCTGATTACGAATATGGCAACCATTTTGGAATCCAAGATGGCGCACACAGGTTTTGGTCAATTTTGCGATATGGGTGTCATTTTCGGGGTTTTTGGGGATGCTGATTACGAATATGGCAACCATTTTGGAATCCAAGATGGCGCCCACAGGTTTTGGTCAATTTTGCAATATGGGTGTCATTTTCGGGGTTTGTTGGGATGCTGATTACGAATATGGCAACCATTTTGGAATCCAAGATGGCGCACACAGGTTTTGGTCAATTTTGCAATATGGGTGTCATTTTCGGGGTTTGTTGGGATGCTGATTACGAATATGGCCACCATTTTGGGATCCAAGATGGCGCACACTGGTTTTGGTCAATTTAGCGATATGGGTGTCATTTTCGGGGTTTTTGGGGATGCTGATTACGAATATGGCAACCATTTTGGAATCCAAGATGGCGCCCACAGGTTTTTGGTCAATTTTGCAATATGGGTGTCATTTTCGGGGTTTTTGGGGATGCTGATTACGAATATGGCAACCATTTTGGAATCCAAGATGGCGCACACAGGTTTTGGTCAATTTTGCGATATGGGTGTCATTTTCGGGGTTTTTGGGGATGCTGATTACGAATATGGCAACCATTTTGGAATCCAAGATGGCGCCCACAGGTTTTGGTCAATTTTGCAATATGGGTGTCATTTTCGGGGTTTGTTGGGATGCTGATTACGAATATGGCAACCATTTTGGAATCCAAGATGGCGCCCACAGGTTTTGGTCAATTTTGCAATATGGGTGTCATTTTCGGGGTTTGTTGGGATGCTGATTACGAATATGGCAACCATTTTGGAATCCAAGATGGCGCACACAGGTTTTGGTCAATTTTGCAATATGGGTGTCATTTTCGGGGTTTGTTGGGATGCTGATTACGAATATGGCCACCATTTTGGGATCCAAGATGGCGCACACTGGTTTTGGTCAATTTAGCGATAGGGGTACTTGTTACGAGTACGTGGTCAGATTTGAAATAATTTCTGGCACTGGCTGACACTTGAACTAGTGTATGTCAGTTTGGGAGTGTCAGGAGGCCTAAATGTAAACAATATTAAAAAAAAAGAAATTTCAAGAAAAAAAAAATCTCGTGGCAAATTTCTGAATTTTAATTCAAAGTATATTTTTTTCAATTGGTTTTGAACTCAGAAAGGTGATGTGTGACAGAATACTAGAATAGGTGCGAGGAGCGAAGCGACGAGCGTTAGTTTGATATAAAAAACCACGCACGAGCCGAGCGAGCAAAGCGAGCGTGCCGCGGCAGCGGCCGGCGAGTGCCAGAACCGACATGCATAAAGTGCCGGTGATAGGAAAACGGTGTATAGTGCATAAAAAACTAACCTTAAAATGAAGATTTTGGCTCCAAAAATGTCATAACTCAAAAACTATAGCTTAACACATGTTCTTTTATAATTTGTTTTTAAATGTATGTTTAAATGTAAGTACACTTATTTTTTTCAAAATTTTGGCTGTCTTTTCTCCTTTGTAATTGAGTTTACTAATTAGCCCCTAGTTCTGTTTTCGTTGCTTTAAGGGGGTAATGACCTTAACAAAAAACGTCTCTTTTTATACCTTCTATTGGATTTAATAATAAAAACAGGGCCTTATACATACACTTTTTTTTTTTCAAAATTTTGGCTAAGTCTTTTCTCCTTTGTAATTGAGTTTACTAAATAGCCTCTAGTTCTGTTTTCGTTGTTTTAAGGGGGTAATGACCTTAACAAAAAACGTCCCTTTTTATACCTTCTATTGGATTTAATAATAAAAACAGGGCCTTATACATACACTTTTTTTTTTTTCAAAATTTTGGCTAAGTCTTTTCTCCTTTGTAATTGAGTTTACTAAATAGCCTCTAGTTCTGTTTTCGTTGTTTTAAGGGGGTAATGACCTTAACAAAAAACGTCCCTTTTTATACCTTCTATTGGATTTAATAATAAAAACAGGGCCTTATACATACACTTTTTTTTTTTCAAAATTTTGGCTAAGTCTTTTCTCCTTTGTAATTGAGTTTACTAAATAGCCTCTAGTTCTGTTTTCGTTGTTTTAAGGGGGTAATGACCTTAACAAAAAACGTCCCTTTTTATACCTTCTATTGGATTTAATAATAAAAACAGGGCCTTATACATACACTTTTTTTTTTTCAAAATTTTGGCTAAGTCTTTTCTCCTTTGTAATTGAGTTTACTAAATAGCCTCTAGTTCTGTTTTCGTTGTTTTAAGGGGGTAATGACCTTAACAAAAAACGTCCCTTTTTATACCTTCTATTGGATTTAATAATAAAAACAGGGCCTTATACATACACTTTTTTTTTTCAAAATTTTGGCTAAGTCTTTTCTCCTTTGTAATTGAGTTTACTAAATAGCCTCTAGTTCTGTTTTCGTTGTTTTAAGGGGGTAATGACCTTAACAAAAAACGTCCCTTTTTATACCTTCTATTGGATTTAATAATAAAAACAGGGCCTTATACATACACTTTTTTTTTTTCAAAATTTTGGCTAAGTCTTTTCTCCTTTGTAATTGAGTTTACTAAATAGCCTCTAGTTCTGTTTTCGTTGTTTTAAGGGGGTAATGACCTTAACAAAAAACGTCCCTTTTTATACCTTCTATTGGATTTAATAATAAAAACAGGGCCTTATACATACACTTTTTTTTTTTCAAAATTTTGGCTAAGTCTTTTCTCCTTTGTAATTGAGTTTACTAAATAGCCTCTAGTTCTGTTTTCGTTGTTTTAAGGGGGTAATGACCTTAACAAAAAACGTCCCTTTTTATACCTTCTATTGGATTTAATAATAAAAACAGGGCCTTATACATACACTTTTTTTTTTTCAAAATTTTGGCTGTCTTTTCTCCTTTGTAATTGAGTTTACTAAATAGCCTCTAGTTCTGTTTTCGTTGTTTTAAGGGGGTAATGACCTTAACAAAAAACGTCCCTTTTTATACCTTCTATTGGATTTAATAATAAAAACAGGGCCTTATACATACTTACATATTTTTTTTTTCAAAATTTTTCTAAGTCTTTTTCGCCTGCACACCCTTCCCTGTACTCTGACCGTAAAAATACTTACAGTCGCCACAGCTTGCTCAGATTTGCTAGATTTGTCCTTCATCAGGTTAATGTGAGCTCGAGTGATCTTTTGTGGTGGTGGAGCTGCCTTAGTTACTTTTATAGAATCCATTTCTTTCTCCAACAAAGCCTTTGCTTCAGCCTTTTTCTGTAGTTGTTCTACGCGTTTCTTCTCTTGATCATCCTAAAATTAAACCAATAAATTTTAGGGTAAGTACTCTAAACTATCGGTAAAAGAAAGGGCTGTTTCTCTACTAACCTTTTTCTGTTGTTTCTTTTTTAGTTTATCATCGTTGTCCTCCCATTCTGCGTCTTCGGCCATCTTCTTCACCTTTATATCTTTCTCTTGCTTAACATTTTCTTTACGTGCTCGCGCTGCAACAGCTTTGCTGTTCTCTCCAACGAATTTCTTCGGCATTTTTGTTTTCAAGGAGCTGTTTTTTGAAGCAAGGTATGTAGGTGGTACCTGGTACTTATTAAAAGACGCTTTGGCGGTTCTAAATAACTTCAAGTTTGAGATGAACAATTACAAAAAATTACGAGCACTTTGTTTAGCGAAAATCTTTGCGGTAAAATACTGAGAAGCTAATAAATTATTATGAAAAATTATAATCCATCCAGAATCCAACCCGCAACTTCATTTTGAGCCATTCAGAACAATGAACAACATTCAATTTTCATTGAATGAATGACAATGAAAATTTGTTTGGTTCTTACCTGCATCTCTCAAACGGGGAACATATTCTACTAGAGTCTGTCAAGCGAAAGATGGCCCTGATAAATCGCGGCAAATTCAAAAACTATTAGTATGGCAATACATTAAATAATAGGATAACTTGGAATTACATAATTTGATACTTTGATATTATTCTAAATAAATATACTTACATAATTTTTGATGATGATTATGAATAAGTAGATGATATACTATTGCCATACTAATAGTTTTTGAATTTGCCGCGATTTATCAGTGCCATCTTTCGCTTGACAGACTCTAAGTACGTACAGTGAGCCGTCATTAGGCCTTTCGCCATCACCAAGATGGCGGAAGGACGTTGTAAATAAAATACGAAAGAAAAAAAATAACAAAAATACCGTCCAACGTTGCCCATAAACTTAAAATACGAAAAAAAAGAAAAAAAATTAACAATTTACCGTCCAACGTTGCCCACAAACATAAACAAGCCTTGCAACGTGACATTGGCGAAATTGGCTAACCCCCAGACGCCATTAAATAAAAATTGATTGAGCCGTCATTAACTCCATTGTCAAAAAAACGAAAACACTGATCTAATTTTCTAAAAAAACGAAAACACTGATCTAATTTTCTCGCATTCTATTATAAGTGTAGTAAAACTTAAAGTAATAAATAATAAGATGGCATTAGTTGCGTATGATAACAGTGATTCCAGTGAATACGAAGACGAGGACAGCCAAAACACACCAGTTGTGGAATTGACCACGAAACTAGATAGTAACTGTTGCATCTAGATCAAGTTATAATATGATGATGTTTTTCCTATGTTTGTCTATCACTGTATATTTCAGAGCCAGCAGTACTGACAGAGATATCAAAACTCGAGGAAGAACAAATTCAATCTGAAAATGGCCCTGCCCTATTCAATTTGCTACCACAACCTTCCACCAAAAAGTTAGCAGTAGTTGAAGAAGATGATGAGTTTTTACACAAAAAAGAAACTGCAGATGTTGTGAAGCCCAAAGCTAAGATTACTGTTCCTTCACTAAATGATGTAAGGCCATTAGAAAATTATTTAATTTCCTGATCAGTTTGAGATTAACCTATTTAAAGAGTATCAGTGTTTATTTATTATTTGTGTTTCAGTTTAAAGATGTTGAAAGCACAGTAGTAGCTGTAAAACCAAAATCAGCAGTTGCAGTAAGTTATTTTTATTCTTCTTCTTCGTGTTGTTGAAGGAGTTATTTTTATTAGAAAGCTTTATAGTATCCCAAATAAGGAGGATTTTTATTATTGTTATTACTATTTCAGAAAAAGTCTGGTCTCCTCAGCATGCTCCCCCAACCCAGAAACGGATTACTTACCGGCTCATCAAAATCATTGATACCTAACATTCTGACACAAAAACCTAATGTAAAGAAAAAAGTTCCATTGCCTTCATCTATGAGGAAACAAAACCCAGACAAAGCTGCACCCACAGAAAACTCGGACGAGAGTGATGATGATGTGCAAAATGATTTCTTCTCATTCAACAAACCCGTGGACCTACCAGAACCAATAGAACTACCACTAGAGTTACCCGCCAAGAAGTCAGCAGAACCAACAATGTCCAAACTTGAGTCTTATTTCAAGAAGGATGTGGTTGAAGATCCGGTGGAGTTGCCTGATGATGGGAGCTCCGAGTATGCAGAATCAGAAGCCGGCTCAAGTTACAGCACGGGCACTGAAGCAGAGACTAGCAGTAACACTGATATGGTGCTAGATGATGAAGCTGTAAGTAGTTTACATGACAGTACTGTGTTGTTTCTCTCTTCTTGTATTAGATTTAGAAATACCATTGCAAAAAAACAATAATCTTTCACCTAGAGGATGTCAGATATTTCATACAACTTTCTAGCAGACAAACAAAACTTTGTGCTAATGAAACTAGATAGCTAATATGATTGGAATTCTTATATGCATTGTTAATCAAACATATATGTAGTAAAATCCACTTCTAAAAACTATTTGTTAGTTAGATTAATTGTGTTCAAAACATCCCAAAAATATACTACTAGGATGATGTCTAATGTGTCATTTAGTAGCTCTACCATGAGTTTTTACTATACTATACTCGCTAGCGTCTGTAGTTTGTATGAAGATTTGGACAGCGCCTCTAGCAGATAGTTGGGTACTCAAATTCATAATACTAATATTGATGTAACTTCTGTAGTAAAGTCAAGCGATTTTACAGTGACAACTCATGGTAGAGGTACAGTACATTTTGTCTTTCCAGATTCAGCAATTATGTGGGTCCCGAGGCAAGCGTAGAAGAGAAGAAATCCAAATAGTGGATGTTAATCAGAAGGAGGTTCTAGCAGATGCTCAGCAGTGGTTGCTGAAGGGACTGATGGATGACACGAGTAAACGAGTCTCCGCCAGCAAAAGGAGAGGCAACGAACCTACTAACATGCAGAAACGGAAACACCAGATCACATACCTTGCGCATCAAGTAAGGATTTTTTTATGTAATTGTTGTGGTAAAGTTTTACTAGCACCAGAACTATGTTACTAATAAGTCAAATTAAATTAACAAAAAAAAAATCGAAAGATAAATTAATATTTTTATTTATATTTAGATGTTTTAAACAGCTTAGATATTTTGATTGAATTCAAATCAAATCAAAATTTTATTATGTTCAATGAATGAATTAAGTATAATTTTAATTTATAATTTAATTTACCTATTTATGTATATATTATAACGCGACTTCTTCTTTTATCACTCTTTTGTTAGTCTATTTATATATCTAAGTATTTAATATCTATCTTTCTGTTATGTGTTTGCTATGTTCACACGCTTTTTCTACTTCTTTACTACTCGTGAAAACCTTTTATTGGCCTTATGTTTTCTATTTTGTTCTGTCTCATTCTTTATTATTTGTGCTGTTGGTTTTCCTTTAAATAAATAAATAAATAAAAATAAATAAATAAATAAATTTTTACTTTTTTTTCAGGCAAAAGCAAATGAAGTGGAGTTACAAAATCAATGGGCAAACAACAGAATGACAAAAAGAAAAACGCAGTCCAAATATGGTTTCTAAGAAAATACTCAAAATAGACATGATCATTGTACAAAGTATTTTAGCTAAAAACTAGAAAATAAAACATTTACATAACTATAACATATTTATTACTATAATTACAATTTCTAAAAATACAAGTTTTTACAATCTTCTGGCTTTCCTTGGTCGCGGTGGATTCCATGAGACATGTGTGTTGTCTGTAATTGAAACTATATCTAGACCTCCCATTTGCAGTCCTTTTACTGATGACTGAAATATAAAACATGACATTAGTAAAGCTATATTCTGATTCCAGGCAGTACTGGATTGGTCGATAGGTCTCGACAGAATACCAGCGCCTAGCTACCTACAAGTGGCTAGGCATTATGCTGAGTCGGGGCCCTTTTGCTGCTGTAGCACACAAAAATGATTGTTGCTTAATTTTAAAGATTTTGTTTTATGTTTAAATTTTATGTAATTTACATTTTTTTCTATTCTATAAATATAAATAGGTTTACCAATCTTCCAGGTCCTAGGCCCTGCATTCTGACTTTCACAGCTTTTACACCTCTGTTGATGGCTTTCTGTAACATACAAAATAATAAATGACATAAGCGTCTAATACATATAAATTCCAGTTCATAGAGCCAAATGATTCTTACCGTAGCCAAAGCAATAGCAGTAGTTTGAGCAGCTATATTGGTTCCTTTCTTAGTGTTCTTGAAACCCTCCATACCACAGGATCGGATCGCTTTAACTTGTCCTCCACAATCCGTCATTGTGATAATGGTATTGTTTTTGGTGACTCTAATATTTATGATTGGCAGTTCTTTGTATTGTGTTCCGTTAAAGAGTAGGTTGTCGGAATCTAGAGTGGGGAAGATGTTTTGTTTTCTGAAATAGAACAAGTGTTAAGTTAGAAAGAAAGCTATCTAGACTTTTAACACAGCAAAAGAGTTTTTTAGTATAAAATGGAGAGACTCGTCAATTAAACCAAGAATATAGTCAACTCGGGAGGAAAGAGTGAAAGCTACAGATGTATTTTTACTAACGCTTTCAAAGCTGTATCGAGATCCACAAGCTTCTCTCCCTGTACACCTTCATCCGATTGCGGGATTCTTTTGTGGTCAAACTTCTCAGTCGTAAGCGGTGCAGAGGTTTGGAATAGTCGTACAATATTCGTTGCAGGAGCCCGTAATGTACTTCGGATTATATTTAACATTTTGATTAATAATTTTTATTTTGACCAAGAATTATTTACGAAGATAGCAAAATAAAGATCTAACCTAAAAAGTTGGTGACACTTAGATTTGACATAAGCATAATGAATGATTGACATTGGAAACATTTTGATAGCAGTCGGATTTGAGGGTAAGAACAGGATAATCTACTTTTATATTTGTAGCTCAACGCGCCTCTTGTGTTCTACATTTTCTTTGAAGGAAATATCGAATAGGGTTTTTTTCCAGAAAAATAATACAATTTTTTCATTTTACTTATTATATTATTGATCTCGTATAATTACATTTGGAATATTTTAGCGAGTAACAGAATAAATTAAAAAATATCTAATGTTCTTAGATATTCTCAAACATAAAACTGTTGTAACAATATTTAACAGTTTCTGAAAAGCCGCGAAGCAGAGTGGGAACTCCGGCAGCGTACAGGTAAAGATGCCCTGCCTCGGATTTGTAGTCGGCCTCCGTGAGTTGATCGACGGCCCAGTCCACGGTGTAGAGGGCGTCGCCAACTCGCACCAAATATGTTACGAGATGCGGGTACAGGGCCGTCGGCACGAGGGGTATCAGCATTTGAAGCTCAAGGAGGTTTCGGGCGAGAGGTTCTTCCATTTCTTGTCGTTTGATGCTTTCCTAAAAAGCAAAAGAAGTTTGTTACAGTATGCTACGGTACTTATCGACTTATTACTATTTCGTGATAAAACAAGAACCACCAGGGTCCCGTTTCACCAACTTACAAGTTAACTAGTAACAATTTTACTATTACAGGCGTTACAAGCTACTAATTACAATTACAAGCGTTTCACGAACAGCGATTTTTTAAAGAATAATAAAAATCTGACCATAGACTCATTTTACTAGGAAGAAAGTGTCGAATAACAAGTGAAATTTTCTGCCCTATTCCATTCATTCCAATTCATTCAAATTCGTCGTTCTTTGCTCTGTAATTGGTTGGCGGTCTTTCGAGTTTTCAAAAGAGGTAATCACGTCTCTGATATTTTGTGGCCATTTAACATAGTTAGGGAAGAAATGGGTGGACACAATTGATACAATTGTATGTACCACACGGCATACACTGGCCTTAGACACGTCGTGCATGTCCCCTACCGTGTGGTACTGTTCTCCGGACCCTAGCCAGTGCAGTCCCACGCACAGCTGCAATTTGGGGTCCAAGGGCATATTCCGCTGCGTGGTATATTCAAGGTGTGGTCCAACAATTCCTAATAAATCTTGCATTTTTGACGAACTCATTCTGAATCGTTCATTAAACTCGTAGTCACTTTCGAAATCTACGTTAATGTTAATACGCTCCCGATATATTCTTCTTCTCCGCGTTATTGTATTATCTTCTTCTGATGACGAGTCATCATCCCAAAAGAACATTGTTATTTCTAGTTCAATGATTTTAAATGTTTTTTGAATATTATAGCTCTGAAACCATTTAATAATATTGCACTTTTACAATTCTACCCAGGTCAAAAGGTAGGTAAAATTGTAACCAAAATCCCTGACAAGTTCAAATTTCTGTAGGAAACACTTGTTCGATTCATCAAATTGTCACAATAATAAAATTAAAAAAATCTATGGATTGTAAATTGTCACTGGTTACTTGTACTTGTAAAATTTTGAATTTACGACATTATGAAACGCTTGTAACACGAAATGTTGCCATTATCAATGGATTATGGGTAAATGTTGCTATTTAATTTTACAATTCTACAAATTTGTAAGTTGGTGAAACGGGACCCAGGGTCCCGTTTCACCAACTTACTTTGTAGAATTGTAAAATTGAATAGCAACATTTACAATTTTACCTACCTTTTGACCTGGGTAGAATTGTAAAAGTGCAATATTATTAAATGGTTTCAGAGCTATATATTCAAAAAACATTTAAAATCATTGAACTAGAAATAACAATGTTTTTTTGGGATGATGACTCGTCATCAGAAGAAGATAATACAATAACGCGGAGAAGAAGAATATATCGGGAGCGTATTAACGTAGATTTCGAAAGTGACTACGAGTTTAATGAACGATTCAGAATGAGTTCGTCAAAAATGCAACCACACCTTGAATATACCACGCAGCGGAATATGCCCTTGGACCCCAAATTGCAGCTGTGCGTGGGACTGCACTGGCTAGGGTCCGGAGAACAGTACCACACGGTAGGGGACATGCACGACGTGTCTAAGGCCAGTGTATGCCGTGTGGTACATACAATTGTATCAATTGTGTCCACCCATTTATTCCCTAACTATGTTAAATGGCCACAAAATATCAGAGACGTGATTACCTCTTTTGAAAACTCGAAAGACCGCCGAATTTGAATGAATTGGAATGAATGGAATAGGGCAGAAAATTTCACTTGTTATTCGACACTTTCTTCCTAGTAAAATGAGTCTATGGTCAGATTTTTATTATTCTTTAAAAAATCGCTGTTCGTGAAACGCTTGTAATTGTAATTAGTAGCTTGTAACGCCTGTAATAGTAAAATTGTTACTAGTTAACTTGTAAGTTGGTGAAACGGGACCCAGTACTCAGAGAACCTCTTAACATCGGGTGAGTAGGTACTGGTGGGAATTTTAACGTTAATTTTTATATTATTTTCAGACGCATATCGCTGTCATATAGCCGCTGTCATATAAATTCAAGTTGTTTATTTAATACAGATCATAACTGTATTAATATAATATTGATAGTTACATTATGGTCCTGCGCAAGCTTCAATATGTAATCCTTAGCGTTTGCACTTTTATTGAGCACGACGATCCAGAGCATGCTCATTGCAGACTCGCCCGGTAGGTCTGAGCATAGATATCGTATCTCCTGCAAACAAACGGAAAACAATATATAAATAAAGTGTGGTTGATTAAGTTTATATAAAACTAGTAGTACGGCCCGGCTTCGCACGGGTAGCCTATATAAAAAATATTAGCCTATGTTCAGCGCAGATAATGTAGCTTCACAACAGTGAATGAATTTTTGAAATCGGTCCAGTAGTTTCGGAGCCTATTCGATGCAAACAAACAATCAAATCTTTCCTCTTTATAATATAAGTTTAGATTATAAAGGATTTAAAAAACTATTTTATTGAATATTTTGTTTGAGAGTGGTGTATGAGTTACCTCGTCATTGAGCAAAGGTCGCTTCATTAACAATTTGATGTAAATCAACTCTTCGTCAGTTTCTGCTGTGTTCTGCAGCAGTTTGTGTAAATACTCGCAATGAAGGCTTTTTGAACCGCTGCAAATAAAACACACAAACACTCTTTTATTACTAAAAACTGTATTGTATGTATTTAGAATACTTATAATACATCTTTTTTTTTTAAATACATACATAATACATAGTACATATATACTTAGTAACACCTAGACACAGAACAAATGTGTTTATCACACAAACATTTGTTTTGGGTGGGAATCGAACCCACAACCCACAGCATGGAAGGCAGAGCTACTACCAACTGAGCTGTGGCGCCTGTTTAAATGTCCGTGAATATTAATTTATTGACGTGACAACGTCCTATAATTTGATAGAGCCGGCTGCACGCACGAAAAAACATGACTCATGCGGCGTTACCTCGCTCTGAGGCGTTCCATGTAAGGCTTGAAGTGCAAGCGAGAGCGCGGAACGAGCGACAAAGAAGCACAATCAGCCTTTGCGTTCGTTGTCACGTTCAACTATCGTCAGTAAACCGACTTTACAGACAACCATTTTTTCTATTAGTATTTATGTTAATAGCTAATGACGACTTGTGTAATAACTCACTTGTCTCTGACTGGTGGCCAGCAAGCTAGTATATCGACGAGCGCCTTGCGTTGCTGTAGCGAGGCGGCGGCCGCTGAGAATGTAGAGAACACGCTGCGACGACCGGCTTCCGATAGTAACTCTTCTTCTGCACAAATGTCATTATTTTACATGCATCTTTTATTTATTCAATCACTGTATAAAATTATACAGCTTGTTACCATATAAAGGCGGTATAAACTCTTTTTCACGACCGATGTGGCGCGGTGGGCGATGGTCTGCGACGCGGAAGGTTGCGGGTTCGATCCCCGCCTTGGGATAAATGTTTGTATGTTCTGCGAATATTTATTCCGGGTGTTCTGGGTATTATATATGTATAATAAAAAATATATATCTATGTAATGTATTGTATTAAGTATGTCAGTCTTCTAGTACCCATAACACAAGCTTTGCTTAGCTTGAGGCTAGATGATGTTGTGTGGATTGTCCAGCATTATTTATTTATTTCTGTGTCTACGCTCATTGTTAGGACGGAGGGGTAAGCGTGGGGCGAGGGGAAGGAGGAGAGCGAATTACAAAAATTCGAATTTAGGTTCAAGTTTGTTATTAATATCTGTGCTCTGGGTGGGATCCCACGACGAAAAAAAATTTTAATATATTTTATGTAAATCTACCGACGTGTATCTTTTTGCCATCACACAAAACTTATCTTATTGGGGGATAACACACAACCTACAGTTATTATACATTTCATTAACTTACCAGTAAGTTCAGCCGCATAGTTTAGTTCTGGGAACTCAGTTCTAAATATATCGATAGTGAATCTCGCGATGGCCGGCAAATCCTCCGAGTCAGCACTCTGAGCCCCTCTCAATGTCATAAGGCCTATTTGTCTGTGCGCGGGTAAGCCCAGTTCTATAGCTTTCTGTAGGTACAGCTCGATTACTTGCTCGGGGAATTTGATCCCTTCGCTGTTGTATCTGACGAGACGGTCCACTATAACCTCGCAGTGTCTGGAATAAAAGTTCAGTTAGTTAATCTCAATGGATCGTGATATATGAATAAAGTATTATAGCCTACAAACGAAATAACAATTTTAAGATATCTCCTAAAGTTATGAGTGATTTAGTTGGATTAAAATAACCTTATAGTTTTATTTGTTTAAGAGCTGGAAGTACTTCGATATAAAATATAAAAATTGAATGTCAATAAATATAATATTCCATATATTTTATATCATCCATGTTTACTGTCTAACAAAAAATAAAACTCGTTTTAAGGCCTCCTAAAAGTAACTTGAAAGCAAGTAACTTTTTATTTTAGTCCTACGTTAACTTTTCAAGGTGTTTTAGATTTTTCAAATATTTATTTTATTTCTCTTTTTCTTTTCTCTTATTTCTTAAGTTTGTTTACAAGTGTACTGACCTGACGTCGGTGAGTCGCGACGCTAGATGTTGGAACAGCTGGCTCGGCGCCAGGTCGACGTTGAGGCATTGCAGCAGAGACGCGAGGCACGCCGCTTGCAGCTCGTAGTTCTCCACCAACCCACTCGCAGGTGACGTCATCTTCTCCACGTCACCGTGAGACGATTCTATCTCACTGCAATGTTTGGACATTAATGGCGCGCGCAGACCGGGACGGCATGGCAAGGGATTTTAAAGTTTTAGGTACTAATGGACATTCAACCCTACTATTACAGAAATATGACATAAATTGCTATGCTTTAAAATGATGCCGTTCCGTTCACGTTCAATGCCACGGCATCATTTTAAAGCATAGCAATTTATGTCGTATTTCTGTAGCAGTACGGTTGAATGTCCATTAATAAAAATCAAAAATCCCTTGCCATGCCGTCCTGATCTGCGCCGGCCTTAATTTGGACATTTAAAAGAGGAGAGTGAATAGTTTCACCCAGGGCCTAGATGAACCTAGATTCTAGGCAATCGCGTTACACCGTAGGCCGCATCATCATGTAACATCAGACGTGATTGCGGTCAAGCGTTTGCCTATGATGCATTAAAAAAATGTTGGGGAAACAAATAAATCTACTAGAAATGCAGCTAGTATCTTGGGTACGCTTCCGATTCCTGCGATTATTTTTAATTTAAAAATGTACTCGAAATCGGCCATGTAAACTGTAACTAGACTAAATATTCACGGATATTTCACACATCACGCTCTAGTCCCAAATTAAGCAAAGCTTGTACCATGGGAACTAGACTGCTGATATCATAGTTAAATACATACATTTTTTTTGTAAAATACATACATAGAATGCATAGTAACACCCAGACACAGAACAAATATTTATGTTCATCACACAAACATTTGCCCAGTGTAGGAATCAAACCCACAACCCACATTATGAAAGGCAGAGCTACTACCAACTGAGCTGTGATGCCTGTAAATAAATAAACTTACGGCCATAGCTTGTCCCTGGGTATACGTGTGTTGTCTATAATGTTCTGTACAGAAGACGAGTGAAAGTTCTCCAGAAAGCGAGCCCATCGCGTCAGCTCCTGTCCCACTTGTGCCCATGTTTGCTCACTAAAATAATACATAATAATAAGTCCGACAAAAATAGTAATATATTAGCAATGTATTCTGTTTTTATGAGAAAACGTGAAGAGAATTAAAAATTATAAAAACCTAAGTTTGTGGCAGGTAAGACACGGAAAACCCTGTTATTACATTATTTTAATAAAATAATCGCATAAAATTGAATGAAAACTGGGGAGGTAAGAAAACTTACGTTTTATTAGATTTGATTTCATTCTCTTGTTCTTGCGTGCAGTAATCCACGGCTTGCATTATCATCAAGTTTCGAGTGCCGTGTGGAACCCTAAAAATGAATAAAACTTTTTAACAAAAAATTAAACAGCCAAATTAACTGAAAATCAAAAAATCATATCCTTGTTTCTAAGTTCTTAAACTAATGTTAGTAAGCCTTTCAATATTATTCTTAATGATAATTATCAATTTACTAATTATACATAAAATTAAACTGCCGAAATAATTGATGACTGACTGAGTGACTGAGCAAAAAATAGTAAACCTTTTTTATTTTATCCAAATTATATGTTATATGCTATGTTCTTATACGAATCTAAGCATCTTACAGCCGGTTTCTAGAACGATGATCAACAAAAAAAATCAAATAATTACTATGTGTCAAACTCGGATCAATCGTGATTTGGGTTTCCAGAAACCGGCCGTTGGTCTCTTAAGTCATTATATTCACATCTTAGTCATTTTGAGTAGTAGTTATTCTTAAATATTATCTATATTTTGATTCTTGGTGCCAGTTCCACGCGAAGCGTATAAGTTTTTTATATATATTTTTGCCGAATACCTTTCAATAGCTTCTATAGAGAAGCAAGTGCTTTCAACGAATTTAAGCAACTCTTCTTTGGACAGTTTGTTGAAGTAGCTCGCACATTGTCGATATTGCTGCATCCACTTCTTGCTGCTTTCTTGGGACTTCGGAACCTACAAAACAAATATTTGTTTTTATTTTTTGACGGAAGTTATGTACATTTTGACAGGCGACATTTTAAATTTGACTTGAATCTGGTTTTTACTTTGTATCGTATGTAAATAATTAAAAAAAACATATTTTTTTACAAAAGTCCATTTTTCATTTTTTATTGCCAAATAAGAAAGAAAGAAATATTTATTTACAACACTCGTTATAATGACAAAAATAAGTGTAAAAAGGCCACCACTCAGCATAAGAAATCATAGGTTCTATAGAAATCATTGGTTCATAGCGCTGTATGCAATGTTCATGAAGATTTTGGTACCACAATATTTAGATACTGATTATAAGATAAGATAATTATTAATCTATAGTCAAGATATCTACCGAGATAGTCATATTCCTATTTCTTTTGTTATATGTGCCACATTTCACAATTCCATTTTTAATTCAACATAATAATTTTTTATATATATTTTTTATACATTAAAGGCAAACGCTTGACCGTAATCTAACATGATATTAAGTGATGGTGCCTACTTACACTAAAGAAATACTTCGTCAGCCATTTAGTATAGAGCACGTTGACAGATATCTGCAGTTTGACGTTTGGCGGAAGTGTGCGCAGGAACTTAGCGATCATGCCGACGTTCTCCGGCTTCATTATCGACAGTAAGTGTGCGGTCAGATCTTCGGCTGGTGCATGTTCGATTATCAACTTGTAATCCAGTTCTGTAGAGGGGAATTAATATATTTCTTTATAAATTGTATTGTTATTTATACTAAAACAGGGTGTATATTTTAGGGGGTTTATATAAGACAAAATATTTCCAGATGTTTTCTTGAGAAAAATGTTCACTACATAATTTACAGATTTTGGAAATAAATTTACAGTAAGCGAAGAAAATGCTACATTGAAAAAACTTGTTTATGGATTTAAAAATCTATAGGTATAAGTATTCAGTAAGTTTCGGTTATAGAAAGGTATGTCCACGAATTTAATTTGAGCATGTAGTACCCCATAGATGGACAAATGCCCTTTTAAAAGACTCTTTTATTAGTTTTATCTGTTTTGGGCTACTATTCGTGAATATTTAAAACTATGAACCATTTATATTTATTTATGTAAAAATCAAAAGTATATTTTAAACTAGTACTGAGGTAAGAAATGCCAAAAATGGTAAAAATATGATGGTGATTTGTTACCTGGAGAAGCAGCTTTGCATTTCTTGAGCAGTTTAATGTGATCAGCTGCGGTAAGTCCCGAGACCAGCTGTTTCTCATCCAATCCCTTCAGCACTGTGAACATTTGTATGAGAGCCGCGTGCTTAACGCCGCTTATCTCTGGATACAGCGCTTGAACTATGCTGTTGGATATCATTACAATTATATTAGTATTCTAGCTTATATACTTGTTATTTTACAATGGTAGTATTATTTAGTAACTTTTCTTAGTTTAGGACTAGAGCGCGATGTTTGAAATGTCTGTGAATATTCATTTATTACTAGATGACCCGACCAACGTTGTCATGTCTTTAACGCTGCTCTTTAATTTTCTAATTTCAGCGCATATTTTTATTATTTTAGGAGAAATTCTTACAATAAAAAACAACAAAAAAAGTGAAATCAGTCCAGCCGTTCACGCGTGATCAAGGGAAATAGGGATTCATTTTTATATACATACTTATAATAATAAAAAAATATAAATTCCTGGACAGTTCACACATCACACTCAAGTCCCAAACTAAGCAAAGCTTGTACTATGGGATCTAGATTACTGATATATGTATAGGCGACCAAGAAATTGGTTTACCACTTTTGATGACATCTCCCACTAACATAATTATTCGCTAAGGATTACAGATTGACAGATTCTGACGTAGCAGTTATTAATCTGTCAAGCGAAAATAGCCCTTGATGTTTTATACGTGCAAATGATATCAGCCTTAGAGTGGTAAACCAATTTCTTGGTCGCCTATACGAACAAAACAAGTGAATGAAACACAGTATAAGTATGATAGTGACCGTTGATAGGTGTCAGTCCCGCGGGCGGCGGGCAGCGAGTCCCCCGTGAGGTGCGGCTGCGAGGGCGAAGCGCGCGCGTGCTGCAGCCACGCCTCCAGCGCGTCCTCCGCGTACTTGGCACTGAGGGAACACGCCAGTTCCAAGTTCTCCTGACCCTCCAGTCTGAGGGAAATAAAACATATAAAATAAATAAATAATAAATAATGCTGGACAATCCACACAACATCATCTAGCCCCAAGCTAAGCAGAGCTTGTATTATGGGTACTAGAAGACTAATAAGACAATACATTACATACATAGATATTTTTTAATATACATACATATAAAATACCCAGAACACCCGGAATAAATATTTGAAGAACACACAAACATTTATCCCGAGGCGGGAATCGAACCCGCAACCTTCCGCGTCGCAGGCGGACCTTCGCCCACCGCGCCACATCGGTCGTCTATATATAAGTAAATCTATCATGACCAAATCAATCAACAGAAGATCAATCAAGAGTGTGAATAATATTCAATTTAAACCAAAATATTTCTAAAGTGCACCTAGCTGACCCTCTTTTTATAGGCTTCTTTCCATCCAAAGGTTGTCAGGAAGAAATCGCTCACTAGCGATAAGGCCGCCCATTGTACTATATTTTGTTAGTGTTTATGTTTTCTTGTTCTTAATAATTAGTTGTAAGGAGTAGTATGAAATCATATTTTTTGTTCCGTGAAATCATAAGGATAATTTAGAATCTTGTTAGGTGTAGTGTAGTTAGATGTATACTAGGTGATTCTAAGTGCCAGTTCCACGTGACCAGAGTCTAGAACAGGCAAGAAACTACAGCCTAGTTCATACAGACAATTAAATGAATGTCTGTGAGTTCATAAGTAATCGAAGCGGGTGTGTAATTTCAACCTCATTTGTACGGCCGAAATAGCTCAGTTGGGAGAGCGTTAGACTGAAGATCTAAAGGTCCCTGGTTCGATCCCTGGTTTCGGCAATCGTTTTGCATTATTTTATAATTTATTTTATAACCTCAAAAGTTCTACAAATACTAAAATCATCTACGATTTAAGACGATTCCAAATGATCTTTGTCTAATGAATAAATACTTTTTTAGTTTGATACTAAATACAATTCTACAACATATTGATCTACTTAAATTGAATTCTATTGAGTATTCGATTCCATAAAAATTGTTTATCTCTAACTGTCGTAGTGTACTTGGCCATCAACTTTCTCAAAAAACCTTGTATAACCCTAATCGAAACTCATCCTTATAACTACGTCATAAGGTACATATTCACCTAGCAACGCGCAGAATAATCTCCCTTCTATAATCCGGGTCGGCGTTGAACAGAATGCCGTTGACGTTGAGTCCGAGAGCCCGCAGTGTTTCCACCTCCGACATGCCAGAGAGCCGGTCGATACACTCTCGTATCACTTGCAACTGTTCCTCGCGAACGTGTGAACTATTCAACGCTTGTTCTGTTAGCTGGAACGGATTAGGTTAGAATTTGTAAATTGTTAATTTATAGAGAAAAATAATAGACATAAGAATCAAAATCTAGGGTAAATTTTTATATTCAATAACATGCAAACAATGCAAAATTGGTACGAAGTAATTGAAAATGAGTCATAATTGTTAAATATTCATCGTATTGAGAAAGTCACAGAAATGTAATTAATTACTGTTATATTATGGCCAAATGTATGATAAGCCGATGACGATGTATAAAAATACATTGCATGTCCACTGAGAATATACTTAGCTATGAATTACCCTTCAAATCAGAGCGTATCAATGCGTGTTTTGCAGCAGAAATCAGTGCGTTGGTAACATATTTAGGATGAGCTTTTTCACAATCCTACTGACAAAATGAAGTTTTACGGGTGAAATAGGTAAAACTTTTTTTGTTCGCACATCATACTTACTTCTTTCGGCTTAGCGAGGTACACATTATCCTTCATCTCGCTGTAGTTGCACTGTATACTCGCGGCGTAGAGTGCGCAAGAGATGGCGATATCGTTGGAAGCTCCTCCCACAAAGCGTTTGGTTGCGTCATTAGGCCCCGCCCCTCGCACAAGACAGGCCACGCCCACACTTGAATCTGCGTATATTAGCTCGTCGGCACATTTTTGAATTACTGGAATTGAAAATATTATGTATATTGAAATGGTGTGGTAAAACTCACTGATGATAATAAATATTTTTATTAAAAATTAAGAAAATCTTCTTTGATCGCCATCAAGTAACATTAATTTCGAATCAAGTAAGTAATTTTATATTTGTACCTATAGTTATATGTATTTGGCAGAGCTAGATAAGCTACCAAATGAATCGTGACGTCAGTAAAATACCTAACTAAAGAAAAACAATCTGACAGATACTATACCTTCACTTTCCATGTCCATCTCCTGATTAACGTCCACATCGATTCCATTCTCTATGTACAGCCAGTTCTGTATATAAAACCACTGGAGCACTGCGTGACCGACCGGCGTTCTACCATCCAGTACTTTGGGTACCGCGAAACGATCATATCTGTAAAATATAAAAGATTATTTTATGTTTTTGTGCCAAATTCGGAAAACTCGTTTCAAACTTTGGCCGGTAACATTCCAGACATAGAAAAAATGTGTTTGACATCACTCAAATGTATTTGTCTACGCTCAGTGTTAGGACGGGGGAGGGGTAGGTGCGGGACGAGGGGAAGGAAGGGAGCGAGGCGTCGCACCCGCGGCGCCCGCACACTGCAAGATCGATCGGCACACAAGTTACGCGTACGTCCTGCTTTTAAATTAATTATAAAGAAAGACCCAAAAATCTAAACCAGTGATTACCGGAATTTCATAGTTTGTTATTAACAGTATTTTTTAAACTGTCGCGATCAGAACTCATAGTAGAGAGGTAAATTACACAGCATTTATATACCTTATTTTTATATTTCGTTACGGCTACATTGCAATAGCCGTGTTCCCAATCAGAATAAGGCACGACAAAAACCCGTCTAAAACCATAACTATAATAATCATCATCAAAGGTATCAGCCCACTGCTGGGTATAAGCCTTACCCTCAAACGCCACTCTTTTCTAAACTAGGCTTTTTGCATCCAGGTCCTACCCTGTACGGCAACCAGGACTATAGGACTTCTTTTTTTGAAGTGAAAACTTCTTTAGCGGCGCTGGGTGGGTAAAAAACTTTCAAACTCGCGTCAGGGTCACGTGACGTTGATCGAAAAAGCGTAAGATCGAGGGGAAGGGAGAGGAACTAGTATCTCCCACTCTTTCTACCGTGCCTGAGTGTGCTGCTCTGTTTAGGCGGCACAGGGCGAAAAATAATAAAAAATAAAAACATAAACATTGTATTCTACCTCATAAATGATAGTACTTTTATACTTATAATTAAACACAACGTTAATATTGAAATTTTCACTTCTGCCGGCACTCCCGGAGTGCTACCTTTTTTTTTTACAAGTTATAGGCAAGCGTTTGACCGCGATCTCACCTGATGTTAAGTGACGATGCGGTCTACGATGTAGCACACTTGCCTAGAAGATACCCATTCACTCGTCTCTATAGGACTCCAAAAGGTTTGTTATAAGAACATACCGATAATAGCTATCCGATACCGCGTGTTCTGGATATATTGAATTGTAGAATTCTGGCACGTGGACTGTACGCTTCGCTAACTCCGTTGGTGTTTTGGATTGGCTGGAAAAAGAACCTTAGAGTTGAAGTATAGGGTTTAAAATAAGATATTAATAGTACCTACTTAGTACGATTCTAAATGATTCTTGTGATTTTACTGAATAAAGCAATTTTGACTTTGACTTAGTTCTGAGGAAAGTATATTATGAATTTAATGTACATAATAAATATAAATAAATTAAATAGGTTGACATTAATTTATAATATATTCTATTAAATTTTTTAGATAACTTTGATACAATCTACTTCTCAGTAACTAAATTTTGAATATATAAGTTTATAGTGGTTTTTAATACTCACTTGACTGAGAACTTATTTTGGAACGAATCCAGTAAATAGTTGAAGAGAGGTAGTTTCTTTTCAGAGCGAGATGGCACCAAATCTTTCTTTTCAACTATAGGCTGAAAGAAAGACTCAATTAAATAACTTAAAAATATGAATTTAAACACATTTTACGGCCGAGAATGATTGTATAACCTGTCTCAAATTTTTATACAAAATTCTTGTTGCAGAGATTTTTTTGCCTCTATCAGCAATCTCGTTCCAATTGTATATTTGTTTTGTTTGGGACTAAAGCGAGATGTGCAAATTACTTACGAATACTTACTTATTTTATTTTTAAATCTTTTTGAGGGTAGGAGAGAAATCGTTGAGTAACGAACTATAAATATTATTATCTGGCTAATCTTTCCAACACGATGCTACAACAAAACAAGTAAAACAGTTGTAGCATCGACACGACAAGAAGAAGAAGAAAAATATTATTATTACCGTTGTAATGGCGTCTGCATATTCATCGTCAGTAGAAGGACAGCGTTCAGTCAAATTGTGCGTTTCTTTCATTGTGACGCCCATTTCTTTAAGGCCTTCTAATTCCAACTGTAATCTATGAAAAAAAACGGTTAAAAGCGAGTCGACTCGATGAAATAATCTCAGAAACTGTATGTTTTTTGGTGATGTTCCCTCTTTTTTATTATTATTAAAGACTGCTATTTTTATTGCAAAAGTCTTTTGAAATGATTCCCCTATTCGATTTTGTCCACTTCATTTATTTAGCAATCTTACGACGCTTTTTCTTAGGCGTGACGTGGTATAGTTCAATCCCCTTACTTTCTTACTCTTAAAGTCATAATAACGAATCAAATGCGCGTTCATTTTTAAAATAGTCTCTACCTAGGTTTAATAAATGGAGTAACTTAGTACTAACCTAGATTGCAGCATGCTTTCTATATGGTCCGCGTCACAATGCGTTACCGCAGCTGCAAATAGTTCCATGCGAGTCTCTCGGTCTGTGTGTGCGTGTTCTGCTACCTTTATAAAAAAAATTAACACTATAGGTAAAGGTCAATACAAAATTTTGTTAAAAAAGGTAGAGATTTAATTATAAAGATTATGTGATGTGGTGTGGTGTGGTGTGCTGTGGTGTGCTGTGGTGTGCTGTGAGGTGCTGTGGTGTGCTGTGGTGTGCTGTGGAGTGCTGTGGAGTGCTTGCTATGCTGTGCTGTGGTGTGGTGTGCTGTGGTGTGCTGTGGTGTGTTGTGGAGTGCTGTGGTGTGCTGTGGAGTGCTTGCTATGCTGTGCTGTGGTGTGTTGTGGAGTGCTGTGGAGTGCTGTGGAGTGCTTGCTATGCTGTGCTGTGGTGTGGTGTGCTGTGGTGTGTTGTGGAGTGCTGTGGTGTGCTGTGGAGTGCTTGCTATGCTGTGCTGTGGTGTGGTGTGCTGTGGAGTGTTGTGGAGTCCTGTGGTGTGCTGTGGAGTGCTTGCTATGCGGTGGTGTGGTGTGCTGTGCTGTGTTGTGGAGTGCTGTGGTGTGCTGTGGAGTGCTTGCTATGCTGTGCTGTGGTGTGGTGTGCTGTGGAGTGCCGTGGTGTGGTGTGGTGTGTTACCTGTGCGATGAGCGTGGCGGCGGGTCGGAAGGCGAGCGCGGCGAGACGCGCGGCCGCCTGCACGCCGCCCGCCCACTGCCCGCTGTTAGCGTGCGCGCACACTCGCATCAACACTTCTCCTTCCCTACACACACACACACACACACAACTTGTTCAACTATCATCATGCTTTATTTATGACATCTTATATTATACACGTGTTATTCTGCAAATAAATAAACTTTGATCTGTCCACCGCTGGACGTAGGGTGTGAAATGGTGCACTTCCATTTGTTACCAAAATATATTTAGATAACACCAAAAAACTACTGCAAAAATAGTGCTTAAAAAGTATGTAAAGAATCCAACAAGTTTACAGCTTTCAAAACATCACCGCTCCTCCAAAATGACGGCAATATTGACCGAGATGTAAGTAATAGAATGAATGCGGGATGGATGAAGTGGCGACAGGTCTCTGGGACAATATGCGACCCACGAATGCCCCTTAAGCTCAAGGGGAAAATTTACAAGACGGTCATCAGACCTGTCACCATGTATGGATCAGAATGTTGGGCAACAAAGAAGACGGATGAAAGAAGAGTGCATGCGACGGAGATGCGAATGTTAAGATGGATGTGTGGAGTGACGAAGCTAGATAGGATAAGGAACGAGTATATCAGAGGAAGTTTGAAAGTGGCGCCTGTTATTGAAAAAGTGAGGAGTGCAAGATTAGCGTGGTATGGACATGTTATGAGGAGGGATGAAAATCATATTACGAAGAAAGTTATGAATGTGAGCGTGGCTGGGTATGCAAGTAGAGGAAGGCCGAAAAAAAAGTGGTTGGATTGTGTGAAAGAGGATATGAATGTGAAAGGAGTGGACTCTGATTTGACGAATGATAGGAGTGAGTGGAAGAAAAAGACATGTTGTGCCGACCCCACTTAACGTGGGATAAGGGCAGGGGAATGATGAAAACATCACTAATTTACCTAGAAACCTCATCATCTCCTTCGACTCTCAGCAGAGTAGCCAGTTTCAGCAATTTGTGGCTCGCGTAAAAAGCGTTCGGATCTGACTTCAAGCAGTCTTCGATCAACTGTAGCTTGTTCTCAGCTAACCGCACTGAAAAATTAATCGTACACATTTGAGTTTTAATCAGTTAGTTATTAAACTATTGCATAGCTTCTATCGCGGGTCTTGAACGTGGAGATCGAATCCAGAAATTCCGTAACGAAAATAACCTAACACTGCGCATACGTAATCCAGCAAAAATGCTATGCAATAGCTTTACCGCGGCAAGTGCCACACGTCTTTTTATTTATTTAATAACTAGAACGGTTTCCAAAACCAATAACACGAATAACATGTCAAAAATTCTCAATAACATATTTTTTTTGGAATTGAGTTTTCTTTTGACATGTTAATTATTCGTGTTATTAGGTTTGGATAATAATAACTAACTGATCAAAACTCATAAAATAAAAGATCTTTACCTTGAATAGGCAGAATATTCAGATGGAAGGAGCTGATGATGTGCAATGCGGCAATGAGATCCAATTCTTCTTGTATCACCGTGTTTGTATCCTTTATAAGTGTCAGACAACATCTGCAAATTATTAGTTCAGTTCAAACCTATGTTTTATTGAGTACATGCTACTGTTGCATTTATCTTTACAGCTTTAGAACTCTATGCAAGTAAAAATAAGGTTAACAAATCTGTGATTATTATCCGTGAATAGTAAAACTTAGAGCCAATAGAAGGCCAAGAGAGACCAATTTAGTAATAGGCCTTATTTATTATCAGCCTTATTCCTGTGTCCATAGGGTTCAAAATAGTTACCTAGCCAGTTCCAAAGCCGGGTCGTTCAATGCCGATGCAGAGTTGAAGCATTTCTTGCCAGTTTCCAGTACTAGAGTGATGCTCTGTCCGTATGACACCGCATGAGACCAATTTAGTTATATACTATCTTATGCTATTACCAGTCTTATTCTTGTACCAATAAGGTTCAAAATAGTTACCTAGCTAACTCCAAAGCCGGGTCGTTCAGAGTTGAAGTATTCCTTCCCAGCTTGCAGTACTAACGCGACGCTCTGTCCGTATGGGACCTCATGAGACCAATTTAGCTATGGACCACTATCTTATGCTATTACCAGCCTTATTCTTCTACCAATAAGGTTCAAAATAGTTACCTAGCTAACTCCAAAGCCGGGTCGTTCAATGCCGATGCAGAGTTGAAGTATTCCTTCCCAGCTTGCTTTACTAAGGCGACGCTATGTCCGTATGAGACCAATTTAGTTATAGACCACTATCTTATGCTATTACCAGCCTTATTCTTGTACCAATAAGGTTCAAAATAGTTACCTAGCTAACTCCAAAGCCGGGTCGTTCAATGCCGATGCAGAGTTGAAGTATTCCTTCCCGGCTTGCAGTACTAACGCGACGCTCTGTCCGTATGGGACCGCGTGAGGCTTGGTCGGCATAGGGCCGGTCGCTTCGACAGTCAACACGCTGCCAGCTAGTTTGATGCTGTTAGCGTCACCTGATGTTAAGAGAGCTGACGCGTAGATCTAAGAAAGTAATTGAGATAAAGAATCGTGGATATTTTAATGTCTTGTGTACAGTATTGTTTTGTATTTTGTTTATATTTAATTCAATATTTTAAAAAAATCATTAAATTACAACAACATTCTTACATTTAATACTTGGTGTATTAAAAATAGTACTAAAACATATAATTGAAAACAAAATGCTCAATTAACGATTTAGACTCAAGCATTAGTTTTTAACAGATTTTGAGCTAGGTTTGAGTCGATTTCAGCATATGAGTTTTATGCATTTTATTTAATCTACACTTCTATATAGTAAGTAATTAACTCACCTCATAGCATTGATTGATAGAAATGCAATGAAAACACATCTCTTGCAACTCCATTATATCTTTTAATAATTTCTCCCAGTCGGCTTGAGTCGGCTTCGTTTCACTACAAATAAAATTAATTATTACTTTAGTAATTAATTATGTGTGAACAGAACAATAATAATTATGAAAAAATTACACTTTTATTGTCTCATTTTTGTTAAAGCGTGTGTAATCACACACGCTTTAACAAAAATGAGACAATAGTAGCATTACCTGATTTTAACAATAATTGAAATTCGAGCCAAAACCGACCTGATAAAATATGTTTTTTTAATGTCACAATTACCAATTGTCAAAATCAATGTAGCACAAAATAACGGGACCCTATCTGTGATAGCTACGTGTAACCAACGGTTACTATCTTAGATAGCTGTACTTACCTCTTAGCGAGGTCTCTAGCAAGACGAGAAAGTAACGCCTTCGCTCGCTGCGGCTCTAAGTTCTGCGAAGCTAATGCTTGCGGCGGCACCGCTACGCCGCGGGAGTTCAACGTGTTACTAGCCGTTATTATATCCGATAACTCGCGGAGGTGAGAGCGAATCGATTCTGGACATCCGCCTTCTCTGTTAACAAAAAAAAAAGATTTATCCTACCGGCTGCGCCATACAAACTATTATTAAAAGAATACTTGCAAAGAAGTTCCACTAGCCCGATCATCATCGTTCTTCGTGATTTTACTGAATATGTGGCTGACTAGTTCAGCAATATTTTACCAACAACGAGTTACAGTATGAATTTGATGACGTATAATAAAAAAATATCTATCTATGTAATGCATTGTATTATGTATGTCAGTCTTCTAGTACCCATAACACAAGGTCTGCTTAGCTTGGGGCTAGATGATGTTGTGTGGATTGTCCAGCATTATTTATTTATTTATTTGTAATTGACTAACGGCTGGATAGCTTGCAGCAGTTCCGTGGCGATGTCCAGCTGTTCGGTGCCGGAGTGCGCCATCACACAGCGGTACGCCAGCAGCACGCGGCGAGGGTACTCCATGTCGTACTCTTCTGGATTCTGCATCAGCTGGAAACGATTTTGAACATTTTACGGGACTTTATGGGATTTTATGGGATATTTACCATAATATCGGGACTTAATCAAACTCACAAAGCATGGTAAATATAATGGACACGCAAATTTTGTATGGAACCAAACGAAATTATATGGTAACGGGATTTTTTTAATTATATAAATAACATTCACTTTTCTATACTTACTTAATGTTACGGAAAAATGAGACTCTTATATTCATATTTACATAAAAGAGAATCGTTATGTTGTGAAAATTGTTTTATTTAGACTTGATGATCTTTCTTTGTTATTTGTGTTCTCTTATCTATCTTACGACAAGACCGACAGAAGTAAAAACAGCTGGAGGAGGCTTATGTGTCAAAAGGACACGATGTTGCTAACCAACATAGGCTTAAAGGCATTATTAACAAAAAATATGTATGTACTTATGTTAAAATAAATAAATAACAGTAGAAAAGGCTCAGAAATCAGAATGTATCTTACCAAAAGTATAGGACATAGATCCTCCTCGCTAATCATCTCTAGATATTCTTGCAGAATGTCCGCGGCGTCGTTGGTGCCCTGTAGTTTCTGGTAGCGGCGCAGAAACGGCATCAGAATGCGGTTTATATCGTCTATAAACGTGTCTGGACCAGACTGTATCAAAAAATAGTTAAACATACTTATAGTTAAACATAATTATAGCGAATGTAATGGAAGTTTGACTATTTGTAAACACGTTCGGTTCAGATGAAAATTATCGATAGTGTTTTTTTTTTAATAAGTTGTGGCCCTATTCATCATTATGTGCTTGGCTAATTTGTCACTTAAACCATGACAAAGATTCTACATTCTAAATGATCCTTTTGATTTTATTGTAAGTATAAAGAAATCTTTGATATGACTTTACTGTACGTAACAAACGTAAGTTTATAACTTCAATATGCACTTTTGTACTAACAACAAATTTTTGCCAAAAAAAGTATTTTTAATACAGTTGCTCAAAAAGTGGCGTATTGCAGGGACGTTTAGCGTTCGGGAAGTGGGATATTCCACACTAGTGCTTTTTTTTTACCATTCCCGCACTAGTGCGTTTTCTTTCCCATCTGTCAAAATAATGTCTATAATAAAAAGAAAAACCAACCATAAAGTTTTTACTAAAAAAAGTCATAGAAGTTTTTATGATTCATGCGAATACGTATAGTTCTAATAAGAAGCTACTAATTTGTTTCTATATCAGATTTAATGATTTGATTGAATGAGTTAGGTTGGGTTTCATTTGATTTCATCTCATTTAATTTCATTTTCATTTCATATCAATAAAAAAATTCCACTGAAGACTTGGTTGTATGGGCATATTACCTTTGCCTACCAGAATGAATGAAAAAAAAAATCTCTTCTATATTCTACGGTTGGCGCCATTTAGAAATATTCTTTGCGAGTTTAGTTGTTTTTATTATTATTTTATTAAATTGCTTCATTTTTTCGCAACTGTATTAAAAATAGTCGTTCAGTACACGTTCGGAACCGTCATTGCAACTTGTTCCGACTGTCAGCCCTGCCTTCGGCTGCGCCTCGGCTCGTGTAGACATTTGTCGGAACTCGTTGCAATGACAGCCTTTCCGAACTAGTAATGAAATATACTATTTTTTTCTTACCATACTCATCAGCGCCTTACAAGTCTCTGGGACCGTCATTTGTTCCAACTCCTTCAAAGTCACGCCTTCTTTGTTGATATCATACACTAATGTGTCCAGGGTTATTAGATCAAAGAATATCTTTTCGAGACCTGAAAACAGTACAAATTACAGTAAATTCCAATTACTTTTTCCAGAATTGTAGAATCTTGGTTTTCCTACTATCATTGCTAAAACTCTATACAGGCTCATAATCGTATGTGTTACATAACAATTTGTACAATCTGAACATAAGCATTTGAAATAAATAAATGTATTGATTTCATACTCTAGAGTTCATACTGTAGCAATGCATTTTAATTTTAAATCTCGGTTGAGATCGGGTGCGTTCGTTTGCACTCGGAATATAGCGGTATCCGAACGCGAATGAGTCTTGTGCGGAATTTATAATTCCGAGTGCAACCGAAAACACCCGACAGCAGCCGACATTTTCCAGTTCCAGTTAGCAGTTTCCAGTGTTCGTAAAAAAAATTGTAAAAAATCTTCAGTTCACCTATAAAATAAATGTGAGTTAAATATGTGAGTTATTTAAAATTTTAATGTATTGTTTAATACCTGGAACGCCCCCCGCGTAATGCGCCAATGTAACAAGAGTGAGAGCGTTAGTGACAATGGAGCTGCGTTCTTCTATCTCCCTCGCACGTTTGGAGTACCAAGTGGCGAGGTCTCCAGTTTCTGACAGTTCACTCGCTGTTTCAGTGTCTGGAGTCGTTTCTTCAGACCAGTTCGAACTCCATATTGACCTGGAAGGGATTTATTGTCAATATTTTAATTTAAAGCTTTGATGCAAAGATACTACGGTACGGTACGGCACTAAATATCATTTTTCTTCACAAAACCATTTTCAACCATTCTTAACAAAACCATTTTTAAAAAGTTGCAGCCCGTCTATTAAAAATTGTGAAAATAGTAGGTATTATGGAGATATGAGGTACTTATATAGAAAAGATAGAAGATCTATAACCAAAAAAGTGTTACTGTTTGAGTAAGGCAACATTATTTTTATATAGAAAATGTTTGTCTGCTACTGAATTTCTTTGAATTTTTTGTTGAAAACCAGCGCCACATCTTACCTAACACGGTGTGATGTGGCATTATGCTGAGACGGGGACCAGTTTGCCCCCATAACCCACACGGTGGGCGGTTTGGTCTGCGGGTGCATGTGTTAGGTTGACACATTACTTCATTGATGGTTTATCTTCTATTATATTATACCATATCAGCCTAGCATGAGCACTTGCTGGCCGACCAACTTATCGTGTACATATGTATGTTTATTTTTTGTCATAAGTTTGTTTGGGAACAAATAAATATTTATCTATCTATCTATCTTCAGTAGATATTTTCATTACCTGAATATAGGTTTCCTACACCAATCATGTTCATAAGGCATGGGCGGCGGCACCTCAATACTAAACGAAACTATCTCTTCCCCAACTGTATCCTTGTCTATGGGTCTCACGGTTGGCAGTAAATGTTGGTACAAAAACGGCGGGATTGTCTCTGGCAGCTTCTCTAGGATAGCCAGTTTGACAGTTGTGGTTTTGACGTGTGGCCATAGACAATGTAGAGCAAAGATGCGACCTTCTTTAGCGATTTCCATCGCACTATGGAGGATGCTGTTACAGCGAAGCCGGTGGTATTCATCTTTGTCGTAGGTTGACTTCTCTTGTTTGAGGATCAGCTGTAAATGATTTTTGTAGTAAGTAGTAGTGGTCACAGATAAGATGGTTAAGTTCATAAGTATCTGTCAAAATACAGACATTCAATCACACAGTTAAAGTTATTTTAAGCGCATTACAAAAAAATAAGATAGCTTGTCAAGTCTAGATTCAACATTGAGTGACTGGGTCTTGAAATATAATATTTGAAACTATCAGCACAGTTGCATGCGCCGAAATATCGGGAAATAATCAAACTCACAAATCATGGTAAATATCCCGTTTATAATGAAAACTATGTTCAAAACCGTGATAGTTTCAAATATTATATTTCAAGACCCAGTCACTCAATGTTGAATCTAGACTTGACAAGCTTACTTAAATTTTTCTAATGCGCTTAAAATTACCTTAACTGTGGGTCTGGAAAATTGGCTAAAAATAATGAGACTCTTCGTTATTGCAATGACTTGGGATATACCTATTATAATCTTATAAACCTGTTGTCATACAAATTTATATGTCCTTTTTAGAATAAATTTCTTTAAACCATATTTAAATAAGTAATTTCATCAAAAAAAAGCTAAAAATCTATACCTCATAAAGCTGCAATCTTTCCTTATAAAACAGCATAACATGCCGACATCGCAGCAACTCGCTTGTATACGCGTTCAAATGCACCACCGCGATATCCTCATGACTTTCTATGGACTCAGTACTGTCCTTGTTGATTTCGTCCAAGATATGCTGGTTAGTGAGTTCGAGTCCGAACTGCAACAGTTCTTTAGCAGCTGGTAACGTCTCTGGAAGCCGGTCCACGCATTGGTGTACTGCCCAAATTTTCTTTGATACTTTGCTCTGGAATATGTGAAATAATTTGTATAAAATAATTAAGTTTCACATCTTTTACTGACTGAATTAGAATGTTTCATTATTGTGTTCATGTTGTTGAATTAGTGTGTTTGTTTTGAATGGATTTCCATACTTGACACATTTACACTATTAGGAAGTTTTTTGTTAAAAAATGCCTGAAACACATTGCCCGTTAACGCTAACTGTACTGCTGGAAGTTGCATCGTCACCGCGCAGTGTATTTTGAGATGCTACTAAAATTCGTATTGAAATTACAGATAGCTTACCAAATACTTCTGTATAGCGTCAGTTGAGACAGGATTCTTGCGCCATTGCTGTTGGTATACCAAGTCGCTATCTAGTTTGAATGTGTCGGCTAACTTCAGCGCTTCATTGTACTGACCACTTTCAATCTAAAACATTGTCTCATTTTAAATAGTTACGGAAACTTTTTGACGATGCGAAATGATCCTTGTGATTTTATTAACAATATTTGTTAAAATAATTCTCCTATAATTTTACTAGGTTTGTTAACTTGAGCATAATTTGATACTAGTCGTTATATGAAATGTCAATGAATATTTATTTGTTTATTAAATTTGTGTTACGTCTAAACGTCTTCTACGTCACGTAACTTAACTTTTTACTATGTGTATCGGTTAGATTAGAGAGTGATGTAAAATAAACTTACACACACTGCAGTCTTCAATGCACACTTCAATGAACGTTGATCAACCAAAAAATCAAATTACAATGTGTCAAAACTCTGATCAATCGTGATTTGGGTTGCTCAAACGCTTGTCATCTGATCTGTTGTTAAATTTTTCGCAGATGACAAGCGTTTAAGCAACACAAATCACGATTGATCCGAGTTTTGACACATTAACAATGTGTTTTTTGATTTTTTGGTTGATCAACGTTTTAGAAACCAGCTGTAAGAGTAAATAATCTTTTAGTTGTCTCTACCTTTCTAGAGAAGAGTTCAGATGGCGTGGTGCTCTTAACAGCCAATAACCTATACACTCTGGAGACACATGTGATGCGCCGCGGTTTCGGCTGAAACGTCTCGATATCCGTGATGGCGTACACAACCGTCTTCAACATCTCCTTCACCATCTCGAACACGCTGTCTTCTTCTTCTTCCACTTTCACCACTTCCATCTGCAAAAAGATTTAGTAAATTATCTTAGATAGTAAAAGAAGAAAGAAAAAGAATAAACGGGATATTTACCATGATTTGTGAGTTTGATTATTTCCCGATATTTCATTTTCATGACGCATGCAACTGTGCTGAAATATCGGGAAATAATCAAACTCACAAATCATGGTAAATATCCCGTTTATAATGAAAACCATGTTCAAAACCATGATAGTTTCAAATATTATAAGAAAAATAATGTTAGTGCTTTTCCAACATATTTTGTTTAAAACTATGTGATGAAACAAGCTCACCAAAATCAGCTGTTTATTGGCGGGAAATCGAGTACACACATACAAAAAAACAAATTCAATGCAGAACCTCCTTTGTTTCCTACACACGTTAGGAAGACGACATAAAGAATGCAGCGGGGTTGGACTGGCTCACTATAGCTCTATAGCTCAAAATCGCGCGCCATCTTTCTCACTACATGATGAACTACATCGAAGTCTACGCAACAGACTAACAGAGGGCAGTGACAAATCCTATATCGCGCAAACGAAGTTATCACGGAGTTTGAACGTAAGTAAATAGAACCGATAACTATCCATCGGTCCTCAGACCCCGAGCCAAAGGTCGCTCGGCGTGGAAGATCCTCCCTTTTCGTAGGAGATACCACACCTATCTCTTCAGCGGTCTTTGATACTTTCACGGTTCTAGCGCTAATAAAACTGCATTATAACTTTACATCACAAAACATTTTTTTTATAAAATCACATTCCACTAGCCAGTACTACAGTTACTCACAGTTTCATCGCTAGGGCTCCGGCGTGCAGGCAGCACGGCGGCTTCGCACTCGAGCGCGAGGAAGGCGGCGTCGAAGGCGCGCGACACCCGCGGCGCTCCTCGCAGGAACTCTGCGCGGGACGACAACAAGTTGACCAAGTCCTCCACGCCGCACACCGACACCGCGCCACTGAACCGGGAAAGTATTATTTCCTGGGAAGATACATTTATTTAGTGACCAGCCTAGTGTGTGCACTCGACAAGGATTCTTTCTGGGAAGATACATTTATTTAGTAACCAGACTAGTGTTTTTCAGTCATCAAGGATTATTTTTTGGAAAGATACATTTATTTAGTAACCAGACTAGTGTTTGCACTCGACAAGGTATTTTTTTTTGGGAAGATACATTTATTTATTAACCAGGCTAGTGTTTTTTTCAGTCATCAAGGATAATTTTTTGGGGAAGATACATTTATTTATTTGACCAGTTTATTTATTTAATTTCATATGACCAGACTAGTGTTTTTCACTTGCCAGAATTTTTTTTTTGGGAAGATGCAATTATTTAGTGACCAGCCTAGTGTGCACTCGACAAGGATTTTTTTTTGGGAAGATACATTGGTTTAGTTTTCTTTATAAACGGGATATTTACCATGATTTGTGAGTTTGATTATTTCCTGATATTTCGGCACAGTTGCATGCGCCATGAATCATGATAAAAATCCCGTTTATAAAGAAAACTATGTTCGAAAACGTGTTAGTTTAAAATATACACATATAGATACATTGGCTGTTTTTGCCGGCTAGTGTTTTTGCCTATAAAAGATTAAGACGATCGGGCCGGCCGATATGACGTTGGCGAGACCATCTTGAATCGTTTTCTCTCGAAAAGGATTATTTTTTGGGAATTAACATTTATTTATTTAATCAGGCTAATGTTCTTCTCCCGTATAAGATTATTTCCTGGGAAGATACTGGTACTTGGTTGATATTATCCTTCCTCATAAATAGCACTTTCATAAGAAAAAACAATAATAAAAAACATCTCACCTCATTACTCCACCAATTAACATCAGCTGGAAGAAACATCCCGACATCTTTCTTAACATCCTTTTCCTCCACCAGTGGGTTCCTCAGATCGTGTCCCGGTTGAGAGGCCAGTGGGAACTTATGGATTAGTTTCAGTAATGGCAGACGCCATATTGTGATATCGCCGTTGGAGTGAAGGCAGACTAGTTTTGTGACGTCAGGCGATAGCTCCATTTCTATTATAACTGCCTGAGATATAGAAGGACAATTTGTTATTTTAAACCGATGAATTTAAGCGGGTGATATAAAATGAATTAAGTACTACCAACATGGAAAAGGAGAATGGGCATTTTGGGCCACGACAAAAAAGTCCCTCAGAGGTGCCACTTCATATGTTTGAAAGGGACCCCTGATGGACGATTTTATTAGTCGTGGCCCATCCTTCATAGGGAATTGCCCAGTCTCTTTTATACTTGCACTTATATGACACAGGCAAGTGCTTTCTGACGTTACATATAAGACATAGATTAGCCATTTGTAGTAAGTTGGCAAGTTGAATTACTTCAATGTGAATGAACTTACCAGCTTCTTATTGGATGTAAATGGGATATAAAACTTGAATTTATCATTAGCTTGTGCCACAACGTTATCTGACACAACTGACAGTTTAACATGGGGGTCCTCGTTCAAAAGGCGCCATGCAGTCAGACCAAAACTATAAGCTGCGTCTCGCTCCTGAAAGATATAAGATATTATTCAATTCAGGCACTTTTATTCAAACAGTATGTGTGCGAAAATATTTGTGGAGATAAAACAATAGAACAAACCAGTTTTAACCCTTTTATTTCACACCCATATTACGGGTTTGCACATAAATCGGTATTCCGCCATTTTGGACCATCCGCCATCTTGGATTTGAAATTGAATAAATTTAAAAAGAAAAGTTAGAGTGACTACCTGGACGCCCAGGAAAAAGATTGTGGAGAATCCCTTATGATCAGGACAAGTGGGAAACTTATAGAATACTGTTAAAAAAAATAGAAAAGAAATAATAAATAATTCTATTAACTTTTTTTTCTTAATAAATACTTACAGAGCCAGAAGGATAGGGCAGTTTCGCCACATACATAGTGTTATGCAGATGACAGTGTGCGACTGCACTGAGGCCACCTTTGAACTGAAACTTGTGATGGAACGCGCAGCCCTCTGTCAAAGATATCATGTACGCTCTAACGCTGCCGTCGTAACCAACTAATAGTACCTCCCAACTCCTGAAAATAATAAAGATTATTTTAACAAAAAATCTCAGATATAAACCGACGCAAAACCAACTTCAATTATCATCAATCAATAAAAAAAAATACATTTGATAAAATTAGTTGGTCAGATTTTTTAAGTATAATCCTGTGTATAAGTATTATACGGGACCTCCAAAGTATGATCAATCAGAAAAAAGGGGGAGGTTTTTCGGATTGGTTGAGAGTAGATAGACTAGATTTCATTTGTACACAAGTTTAAAGAAACTAAGCTAACTAAGATTTTGCCAACTTACCATTTGATCTCAGTGCTTTTTGCAGTAGTTGGGAGGAAAATGATGTCGGCAATAGCGTGGGCCGTGTCTGTACATTCGAGACCACCAGGCCTTGAACATTCCTATACATAATCATTTATTTACATAAATAAATACATTTTACATATCACATAAAGCTATCTACTAAAACTTGTTCTTTATAGACTAGATTCCTGATGCCTAATTCCTGATGATGAAAATGCATTAATGATAGAATAATCATTAATGCATTAATGATAGAATAATCATTAATACATTTTTAGATTATATATAATGCACGCGCATTATTACAGGTACTCGCCAATCATCACACTCACACATAGACATGAATGCCACTTTGGAGAGTAGAATTTAACATGACATACTTCTTTTTCTAGCTTATATGGAGAGTTAGGTTTAAATAATTTTATTTTCATAAAGACAAGATGTCACTTACATGAATAAATATCTAAGTTTGTTTTAATTAAGTACGTATGGTGATGAAAATAATGTTTGGAATAAAATTCTACTACTAGACTTACATATTCAATTGTAAACAGTTTTGAAGCCGACAGATCATAGAACTCCACATGCCCAATGCCATATGCCAGCACCAGAAATGCACAGTCCGGACTCCACTCCATCTTCCTCCATTGAGGATATGGATCTCTCGTCACTGCAAGTATTAACCATAAGCACCTACTAGCAGAAACATGTTAAATATTCTGATAAGAGATATTAACTTAATTTAATTGGTTAATATTTATTCTAAAGATGAAAGAAAAATGTTTATTAGTCTAACATTTTTCAGATTAAAAACTCTATTTATTTTTTTACTTAATTTTGATGAAAACATTGAATAAAGGAAATGAATTCTAAAACTAAAACTATTAAGAGATCTTAATAGTTTTAGTTTTACTATTAAGAGATCTTAATAGTTTTAGTTTTAGAATTCATTTGCAACAAGATTGTTGCAATCACAAAAATGGTTTCAATTGTTTTTGAAGTGAAAACTTCTTTAGCGGCGCTGAGCACTTTTTTTTGTATGGGTAAAAACTTTCAAACTCGCGTCAGGGTCACGTGATGCTGATCGAAAAAGCGTAAGATCGAGGGGAAGGGAGAGGAACTAGTATCTCCCACTCTTTCTACCGTGCCTGAGTGTGCTGCTCTGTTTAGGCAGCACAGGGCGAAAAATAAAAAATAATAAAAAATAAAAACATAATTGTATTCTACCTCATAAATGATAGTACTTTTATACTTATAATTAAACACAACGTTAATATTGAAGTTTTCACTTCTGCCGGCACTCCCGGAGTGCTACCTTTTTTTTTAAGTGATTTAATTGTGGAATGGTTATGAAGAAGTTTGTCAGATAGTTTCAACTTACCTGTAGTTCTAGCAGCTATTGTAGAATAATCAGATCGTTTGGTCCTAAACTCAAGAATAGTGTCCGTCAAGATCGCTATTACTTTTCCTTGATCTCCAAGAGCTAAATGCCATTTCTGTTGTCGGTCTTTGTGCCTGAATTAAGAAACATTTTTCAAAACTTTTTTTTAAAAGTTATTTTTTAAACATGCTATAATTTATAATAATTATTTATTTATTCATTAATAATCCTAAATTATAATGACAATTTAGAGCATGTTTCAAATAAGTTTTCTCTTAATGATAAATACAAGTAAAAAGACTACTACTACTTGATAAAACCTGGACTGCAAAAGATTGTTGAATTGTTGAACAAACCTAACGGTTTAAATACCTGTGGACCATTTATTTTATGAGGTTTATGCTATTTTTGACACATAAAAACTTGGAAATAAGTATGTACTTACGCAGTAATACTGTCGAACAGGGTCTTTTTAGGTCCCAAATGCTTGAACCAATGTTTTACAGATGATATTTTTTCTGGTAGTAAGCTATCTGACTTTTGCTGAAAATAATAGCGAAATTAGGTAAATTATATTAAAAAGTGATGTTGACCATACAACAGCATTATAAAGATAAATGATAAAGAAAATATGCAACTAATCAGAAACAGAAAAATATGTTGGATTCTTACTATGTATTCCGGTTCAGGATTCCACTCACAGTACACGTACAATTCATGTAAAATTGCTTTAGATGGATCCATGATAAATTATTCTAAAGATCTGTGTATTTCATAGATCAGTTTCACCACTTTTCAAATATCTAACAAGAAACTCTCTCCTTTAGAATAGTAAATATCGATTGTGTTTGTGTTGCGTTGTCAAAAGTGTACACTAATGTTGCCAGCTCTGAAATCCGATTTTTCCCTAGTTTAAGAGAAAAATACCGTAAGTTCAAAAATGACATGATTAGGTATTTGTTAACAATTCAAAAACCTCTTGGATTTTAGTTACAAAAACAATTTACGGCCGGTTTCTGGAAACCCAAATCACGATTGATCCGAGTTTGACACATAGTAATTATTTGATATTTTCGTTGATCATCGTTTGAGAAACCGGCCGTAAGTGTTTGATATGCCTTTCACAAATGAACGTTCAGTTTTTACAAATTAGCCATAATATTGTTCATTTACTTAGTATACTTTAAAAATCCCCAGAGAATCCACAAATACCCTTTTGTAAAGGAAAATACTCATAGTTGTTAACACTGATTGTCACGTGAACAGTGACTGCAATTTGACTTGACTGACTGTCGACTTGACGCCAGCGCTGTTACAAAAACAGCTGTTCTAGTTTATAGTCTGTAACACATGTCAAAATAAAATTTTAGGTTATATTTTGTTGTCTGCAAATCTGAAATTCTCGAGGAGTATTAAAGTGATTTCTGATTCTTGGATAACGTTTTACAGCTTTCAATACATAATGAGTTTAATCAATAAATTATACCAAGAGGTACCCATCACTTTCAGAGCTCAACTATGAAAGTTAATGAGCGTTTGTAAACAAACTATTGTTTTTTCAGAGTGTAGCTGACAATGAGAGGAATCTTCGGTTCTGGGAAGACTATCTAAATAATCTTAAAGCTCTAGACTTCAGTGCTTACTCAGATAAACTGAAAGTTTCAACACTGGTTCCGATTGGATCTAGAGTGTTCTTCAGGGGAGAACTGAAGCATACTAATGAAGTGACTGTGGCTCTTGGGGCTGACTACTTCGTGAAATGCTCGTTGGCACAAGCTGATATCTTGCGGAAACATAGAATACAAGGTAATCTATGGATTCATCATCCTCATCTCCCTGCCTTTATCACATGCTAGGTGGGGTTGATACAAATGTTTCTTTAACTTACTCTTAAAGTTGGGAAAAATTATATATATAAGTACTTACATACTCTTTTAAATTCTAATGCTTAATTATTACTATTTACCTATTATTTCAGATGCAGAGTCAAAATTGGAATCATTCAGAAAAGGAAAAGCATACTTAGAAAACCATCTATTGTTCACAAACCAAAATTTATTTCATAAAGAAGGTCATGAAATAGTTGAGGTCTTCACTGAAGAAGAGGATAAAGCATGGAGACAAAAACACAGAGAAAATGTGAGAAATTCTAAAAAAGTTAAAATAAAAGAAAATGAAGGCCCAGAGATCACAGATGATGAACTTTGGAATAGATTAGAGGAACTTGAACTGGAAGAGGAATTAGAAAATGAATTACTTGATAATTATAATGAAATTGTAGATAAAAGGAAAGATAACTCTTTTTTGGTCAATGAAGAGCAAGTTTTACTAAACACATTCAAGGATGAACTTAAAAAGAATAATGATGAAATTACTCACAATGAAGTACCACAAAGTAATGATAACAAGACTGTGATACATAAAACAAATTATAATGAAACAGATAACAAAGTTTTAGAAGCAAATGAAACAAAATCTAAATTAGATTTACTTCAACAAGTTCTTGATAAACAAAATCAACTAGAAGACAAACTACTAGAACTTAAGAACAGAGACAAACAACCCAGTAAAACTGAAAAGGATTTAATGTCCAGGCTTGATGAAATGGATCAACTTGATGAGCTTGAAGATGAAATGGATAGATTAGATGATGTCTTAGAAACAGAAAATGTTTCAGAATCAGATGATGAAAACATAGTTAAAACAACTCCGACTAAGTTACAAAGAAGCATATCTTTTGCTGATGAGGAGGATGCTAATGAAAGCATAGAAATAACATTTAAACACAGTGATGTTGAACCTAACAGTGAACCGTATAACAAGGAAACGGGAATTTCTAAACCAAGTGATATTTATGAAGCTTATTCCCATCTTTTTGACAGCAAACCAGCTTCAATTCTCAAGAAATCAAAATATGCATCTGATTTTGAAGAATATGTTACACCTAGGAAACAAGTAACAATTAGTCAAGGTGAAACTGTTCGTTCAGCTCTTAATGATTTTGATACTGAAGTGTACCCTGTAAAACAGACTATTGTTGTGAAGGATGTTGTAGAAAAGTTAAATACTACCCAAACTAAGATAGATACAGATGCCAGACCTACAAGTCTTTTCAAGGAAAAAAGAATGCGAAACAAATCTTTCTTATCTCTCTTTTATTAAAACCTTGGGTTTTAATAAAATAAGAAATCATAAAATAGTTTGTACTTGGGTTTTATTACTAAATTGCCTGTTTATTAACTAAATATTGTGTTGGTCTGCAATGAAGTAATTATTAGGATAAGTATAGATTTTTGTAATCATAGATCACCGGGATAGAATTAAAGCTCTCTAATCCACATAAGCTAGAACTCGATTTAACGTAAAGTAACCCTCGTAAAGCTAACTTGTCATGATAAATAATGATAAAAAATTTACGAACGCATTTTTATTCCAACATCTGTTAAATGACAGTGACAAAACAATAATAATAAAATATGACTGTTCTGATTTTTGTAGGTTATGTATGTTGTTGTGGTGAACATAATTTTCATCTTTAGTTACTTTTGTTTGTTTCTATTACTTCTATCTTAAAACCTAGCTAAAATATCGCAGAATCTAGTCTAGTTATATACATAATACTTATTTAGGTGATCACAATGTTGTCCCGTAATTGGCGACAACTATGCCGGCGTTATTCTCAGACCACTACGTTTAGAACTTCGGAAAGCTCTCCTGTAAGAAAATCTTCACCCTGCTTACTTTCTTTACCAGCTATATTCCTTTAGTAGACAAATCTATGTCTCTCACTTCCTGCTTAGCTCGTTGGTATAATATACAAAGAAATTTATGAGACCTCTTGTTTACTATCAGATCACAATTCAATTCTCTATAAAGTGTGTATATAGTTATCTATAATATAAATTCTAGGCACAGCAAAATGAAAACCAAGTAGGTCTATTCTACACTCTAAAACCAGAGACATGCAAGCAACTATTTGCCCACGGAGGCTTTCCAAAGAGCTACACAAGACAGGCCAAAACCTTCACGGAGACTACCATCATGGTCCGACAACCTGCTTTGGATATCATCAACTGCATCAAACACACAAACATGGATCAACCAGTCATTAGATATGTATTATGTATCCTTTTAAAAAAATATGATTTATCTTATGGTATATATAGTCTGTGATATCTTGCCTATCAACATTATCTATAAAACAAACAAACCTATATATTTTTAAAGTGAGAGAGTCTTCAATTTTTTACTAATAAGTTAACCTTCCTATTATTAAGACCTTTTTACTGATATTCTACAAAGGGAAAAGTTCTCGCTGAAGCTCTTGTCCTACAAGCCAGACTTCTATCACCAAACCTGCAGTCTGAATACTGTATGTATAGATATAAACAAGAACGATAAAAAAAAAAAAAAAAAAAACATTGATAATAAAAAACTAATGTGTTTACAATGAATTTTCTGAATGCACATATCAGATGGGGAGAAAGGAGTCGGTAAATCAATTACAATGGCACATCTTCTGCACTTTGCACATGAGGAAGGGTTCCTTATAGTCCATGTACCCTGGGGTAAGTTGTAGATTCTATATCTCTATTTTTATTTATAATCCATAGACCATCCTTTGGCTTCAATCTCGCCTGATGGAAAGCGCCGATGAAGCTGAGGATGGATTATTCCTAATGATTATTAGATGATGGATTAAGTACTTATGTGAATTAATAAATAAATAAAATGCTTAAAAGGTCAGATGCATGCCTAAACATGACCTATTTTGGCACCTGCCCTGAAATACATTATTTAAATTTGATAAAGGCTGTATAAAGGTTAATATTTCCTATTGAAAAACAAGAGTCCTCTTCCTGTCTATTATCAATATAATACAATGGTACCAAATCAATAGCTATATGTTTATCAAATTTAGTGAAATTATACATTTTTAAATTAAACTACCTTTTTCCAGTATCGGAGTGGCTCCGACGCGTTCAAAGACACAAAGAGATGTCAAACTCCACAACGCGCGAGGGATTCGTTGACTTGCCGCTCGATGCAGCAGCTTGGCTTCTGCACTTTAAGACACAGAACCAAGCTATTCTCAAGAACCCTGAAGTAAGAAACCACACTTTCTTGTATTTACATTATTTTAATTGAAAATGCATCAATGATATGACTTATCATATCAAAACAATGGCTGAGTTAATGTCACGGTTTTGTTGTAGGTATCCAAGATTAGGTTAAGTTAGTAGGTACTACAGATTTTCTATATAAAGGCATTGCAAAGTATAATTTATTTCAGTTAAAAATCAGCAAGGAATATGTATGGAGCAAACGTGAAACGACGGAGGCAGGTGCGCCGATTTCAGCACTCGTAGAACATGGCATTACGCGTGTGAAATACGCCTGTGACGTCATCGACGCGCTTGTTCATGAGATCAAAGCACTGTCTGATAGCAAAGTGTAAGTTTAATAAAACCTACTTGTTCAATCTCATACAACTTCTTTTCATTGGCTTCAGGTCAGAGGATGAAGGAGTATGAACCTTCAAGGAGGTTAAGAATGGTCAATACCAAATATCTACTTCAAAGCTTTCTATGTACTATCAAATACCTGGTCAAATCTATGACTACACATTGTAAAGAGTTTTGTAGCCAGCTTGTAAACTTCTTAGATTACATAGATTCATATAAGTGTATACATTCTCTTTACAGATGCAAGACCTTTGTGGCTGTTGATGGATTCAACTGTTTTTTCTATCCGCTAACGCGATTGTACACACCAACAAAGAGAAGAGTCAAACCAGACGAGGTCTCACTCGCTACATCTATCTTGGAGCTGACTAAAAATGATTGGGTATTATGAATCTTTATTTTGCAGTTTAGACGCTTCTTCTTCCTGCTCTTAGGGGTGTTGTCACAAAAAATATATTTTTTCTATTCTCTATTATCTAAAAGATACATAGTTTAACCAAAGCTGTTGCTCCTTTTGTGTCTTTAGAAATTTTACACAGATTTTTGAAGTGAAAACTTCTTTAGCGGCGCTGGGTGGGTAAAAACTTTCAAACTCGCGTCAGGGTCACGTGACGTCGAAAAAGCGTAAGATCTTATTTAATTTTTATACATTGCTCGTAAAACAAGAGACGACAAAAGAACACACTTGCGGTCACGCGACGTATGACTCAAACAATTAAATAGTGTTGTGGCGACATCGTACAAGGCGAGTACAAGGCGCTGCCAACACGCGGTGCGGTGCGGAGCGCGGGGGCGGAGGACCGAGGAGCGGCACTCGCGCGCCGGCAGCCGACAGAAGCTCTGAGCACCCTCGCACGGGAAACACGTATCGCTCGCCGCGCGCGCATAACCAGATAGACGCTATTATATCGTACGAATCGTTTCGCCTAACTTGTATTTAACTGTATCGCTTCCATCTTATTGAAGTGAAAACTCAGTCAGGGTCACGTGACTCGTGACGTTCATCGAACGTGACGTTCATCATTCGTTGTCTTCGTCGTTGTGTCAATGTCAATGACATGACACAATCACAATGACACAGACACATTCGCGCTTGCGCGAATGTGTCTGTGTCATTGTGATTGTCATTGTCATTGTCATTGTCGTTGTGTCGACATGACACAATCACACTGACACAGACACATTCGCGCTTGCGCGAATGTGTCTGTGTCATTGTGATTGTCATTATGACGACTGTGGTTATATTTTTGAAGTGAAAACTTAAAAGTGAAAACACAGACACATTCGCGCTTGCGCGAATGTGTCATTGTCATTGTCGTTGTGTCGACATGACACAATCACACTGACACAGACACATTCGCGCTTGCGCGAATGTGTCTGTGTCTTCGTTGTCTTCGTCGTTGTGTCACATTCGCGCTTGCGCGAATGTTACACAATGACATGACACAATCACAATGACACAGACACATTGGCGCTTGCGCGAATGTGTCTGTGTCATTGTGATTGTCATTGTCATTATGACGACTGTGGTTATATTTTTGAAGTGAAAACTTAAAAGTGAAAACACATTCGCGCTTGCGCGAATGTGTCTGTGTCATTGTGATTGTCATTGTCATTATGACGACTGTGGTTATATTTTTGAAGTGAAAACTTAAAAGTGAAAACACAACGTTAATATTGAAGTTTTCACTTCTGCCGGCACTCCCGGAGTGCTACCATTTTTTTTTCTTTTGCTTTACCTATAGTAAATAAGTACATACCTATAAATCTAATATCAATTTTATTTAAATGGCATATGATGCTAAATAACTGATAAATGATTAGGGGTGCATTTTCCATGGAGCTTATCAATCAGAGATTATCAAATCTTATTTTTACAGACAAATGGTGTGGTAGTAGTGTCTACAGATCAACTGGCAGTTCCCGAAGACCGCCAGGAAAGTTATCTGCCTAAATATATGCTTTACAAAAAGGTAATTTGATCTTTAAAAAGAAATATCATATATTTTTCATTTTATGTTAAATTTAAAACTTTTTGTATTCTCAGGGCTTTGAGCATCTGGATCCGTTTGTCCCAGTGGAAGTAGGAAGATACTCGGAGAAAGAGTTCCTAACTTGTTCAAGTTACTACAGAGATAGACTGTGGCTGAGAGGATCTCCTGAAGTGGAATCGGAGCTCAAGTTCACCAGTGCATGCAATCCTTATAAATTTATGGAACAGTGTGCTCCTCTTTAATGCTAGACCTGTATTATAGTTAACATAGTATTCATAGTCACTATCTAGTTTTATTTGAACCTCTAAACTTAAACTTAATAGGTTATTATTTTTATTTTTTTTAACCTGTACTTTCTCACTGCTGGGCAAAGGTCTCCCCCAAAGCCTTCTTAGGTTGGTACTAGAGAAAAAACAAATGCCAATTTAAATTAATTTATTTTGCTGAACATAATATCTACAGAGGTACTCTTAGCTTATTCATAACTTAGACATCGTAGCCGACAATGTGACGCTTGCCGATGCACTCTCCAATGTAGAACCAGAAGAGTACTTCAGCACCGATCAAAGTGTTCACGGTTGCCTCTTTTAGGGTTTGGTCCTTCCAAGCACCAGTCTTAGCGCTGTGGACGAGTTTACCAATTCCGGCCTTGATTTGGGGGATTTCGCTCATCTTAGGCGGGGCTAATTCAACGCGAGCGTACTTCATGAAGATGTTGAATTTCGGACGAGCCTGGGCCAGAGCCGCTGAAAATGAAATAAATAGTAAAATGGATCTGCAAAGTAAGGAAGATGGACAATTGACTATTTGAAACAGTTGAATTGATTCGTAAATACATACTGATAACAAGATACCCACTAGATTCTAGGCAGTTGAATTACATAACTTTAGCTGGAGATCGACGAAAAACATTATGGTTAGATTACTTACAACTGAGGAGCGACGGCAATTTAGCAGCTGCTGCCATTTTTGTGGTTTTAATCAAAACAATTGAATATCTAACAGCGTGCGTTATACAGACCGCCTTCGATGGAAAACTATTTTTCAATTTATGAATTAGAAAAAATTGAATCGGGATTGGCTCATGGCTGGCAAACGTCAAGTCAAACCGACGTCAAATGTACTCTTGACAGAATAAGAGAAACTACCACAGACAAACAACAGCGGCAACATCATGGTAAGAGGTTTTTTCTAGCAACACAACATGCTACGTCGATCTATTTGTGTCAATGAAACGTCAAACAATGCGAAATTAAAAAAACTAAACTAACCAAACCAAGTGATGAAGTGATTGCCGGTGTTACATTTTAAGGATTATTCTACAGAAAACCTAAAACTATCATAAAATTAAGCTGATTTCTAAGTCTACTGAGATGTATCTCCATGGTATGTTAGATTATTTCTCGAGTTCTGCTGCATAACACCGTGTGTCGATGTCGAGTGCTTGAATCAATAGCTGGTATCTTCGACACTACAAGTAAAATAGCCCACGTATCATGCGAATTGGTGTATCTCTCATTAGATTTAAACTAAACAAAACTCGTTTTATCTATCTTATTGAATTTGATCATTTTAGATGTTAAAACACCTAGTGCTAGGGACACGTCATTGTTTGGCTGGTGAACGGCGAAGCCATTGCCGGTTTTAAATCATGTTTGAGGTTACATACTCCTATAATATTCCAACAAGATTGTATATTTGTGTACTTCAACACAATTCTTAAAATACCTCACACTTTTCATTTTCGATTTTATTTATTTATTTAACATACAAATTAAAATGAAACTAACATCACCAGTTTATATAATTATATACTTATAAAGATTCGCTTATAAATTCTGTTAAAATCTAGGACTAAACCAATCCATAAAACAAACAAAATGAGACATTACTTTTATAACACATTTTTTTTCCTATACATACTTTAACATATTTTGCACTAGCATATTTATCTGAAAATGATCTGTGAGCAAGTTATTTATTTAATTATCTCATTCTAGGTATATTCCTCCTTGTACTGAGTACATTAGCACTGAGCAATGGCAACACACTGCAAGACACAATAGATGTGAAGCGACTGCAAAATATCCTTCAAGAAAGTGTCAAGAGTAAAGATATCTCTACATTGTACCATGCTGTTAAGGGTTTGAAAATCCTGAACGCTAAACTCCCCAATATATGTGAGGTAAGAATTACTTATTTACCTTATCTATTTATCCCGAAATTTAGTTTCAGGTAGTTCGGGAACCTATTTCAAAATTTAGCTGTTATAATTTTTTGTGCCCAATATATAGTTCTTTCTTTTTTTCTATTTATATATCGGTCATGTTTATTGACATACCTATTTTATCTAAGCTGAGCTTGGAGTCAAGGAGGTTTGATACTCTTATTGGTGTACGATGTGGATGCCTGAGGAAGTGTTGGTGTGATAAACTGGACTCTTTAGTCCGGTAGAGTAAATCAGGGATAGAGGAAAGTGGAAAGAGGTGGAGGACCTTGCCCAGCAGTGGGACAGAATCAATTAAAAAAAATAGAAAGTAGGTAATTGTTGTGTATGACATATCTTGTGTAATGACACTGACATTAGACATTCGCGCCAACCCCAGATTTTCGCTGTTCTGAAATACCAAGTAAGTCTCAATGCCTTAAGTGGAGATAGTAGATCTATAACACTGTTTTAATCTTTCAGGAGCTGAAAACCATAAAATATGATCTCAAAAGTATTGAGCAGGTGTATTATCTGACAAACGCAGCCGCCCTGACTGGTTGTCAAAACTCCCTGAAGCCAGATGTCCTCGGCGCAGCTACACAGGCCATCGACAAGAAAGATGTGACTATCCAAGAGCTGTATTATGCTGTCTACTCTCTCAAAGCTCTCGGAAAAGGCTCCGTTTACGATAAAGAAGATGCATTAAAAAATCTTATACAGTTGCTGAAAAAAGATGATTCTCCTGCCAAGTGAGTAAACATATTATTTAGGAAACTGTGATAAGTTATTTCCTTATATACTTGTTATTCATATTTACTGTATTTAGCACTCACTTAGTATAATACATGCTTAGAAGTGAGAGCAATAATATCAGAAAATACTATTGTAGTTAACATTTTTTATATGATAAAATAATCTTTGAATTAGATGCAGTAATTATATATATATATATATATATATATATATATATATATAATTGTATATATATTTCCCAGCTACGGTTATGTGTTTGGTCTGTGTGAACACATGGGGTGCGGTGCGTGGACCATGACCCACGCCGAAGGTGTCCTGCTCGCGGCTGATGAGACAGACTCCAAGGTGCTCCACTTTGAGGGAGGCCTACCTGTCACTTCTTTACTACTCACCACCATCTTGAGGTAATATTACTATACTAAAGTACAGTAGAACCTCTATCAACAACTTAAAAACCTCTATAACTTTAAAGATAATGTGTTCTCTTCCCATCTGAACACCTCTACCCTTGATAACTTAAAACCTCTATAATGTTTCCCTTGGACTTTAAGTTATTGAGGTTCTACTGTAATACTCTTTCTCAGGATTTCAGCATTGTAAAGTAAATCTTTACTTTGCAAAGAGAAGATCATCTGCCAAGCTTTTAGCTAAGATCAGACAATCAATGCATGGTTATTGGTTTACATACTATCATTCCAACACTTGGATATGTACCTAAGAACTGCATGTCTATTGGGAACCAAAACATTCTTAGATTACTTACATGTTTTAAACTTAGATGTTTTAAAAAAAAAAAGCAACTTGTAAGAATCAAATTTTTATTTATTGCTATTTTTCTACTAATAGTTGTCTAAGAAAATCATTAGGCACATGTAATAACATTTTAGTCTTCCATAATCAGACATTCATTTATTTAGAGTTTTAGTAAAACATTGGTTGTACATGAATACATGTATTGCGACATAGCAGGAAAATAACAATAACATGCAATTAACGCTTGTGTGATTTATCCCTTATAAGTTTAGAAAACTACTTAGAGTTTTCAGTAGAGTGAAATTTCTTTTCATGGGATTCCACTGCCCACTTTCGGGTAAACTTCCTTGCACAATACTGGCAAGAGAATTTTTTAATGCCCAAATGATAATTTTCTAAATGCAACTTCAGACCTGTTTTACCCAAATACTTTTTGGGACATATATCACATGCAAACTTTCTTTCTTTTCCATCATTTTTCGGCATGTTAATGTTTTGGATTTGGCATCTTTTCTTGTGGTAATTTAAGGAAGTCTTCCGTACAAATGCTAATTTACATATAGTGCAATAGAAATTTGTCATGTTCATATGTTTGGATTGCATGTGATACTTTAGGTTTAATTTTTTTGTAAATGTTCGCAAGCAAATATCACATTTTACATGTTTTGGAATCACCTTGGTCACATTATCCATATGCAACAACATATGTTCAACCAGAGTATGTTTGTATGAGTAATTTTTTTGGCAAATATCACAAATAAATTTTTTTGGTTCCTGTTGTACATGTTTTTTAGGATTATTCTTACAGCGTTTTCCATGGGAGTTAATGTCAGTATATAATTTATCGCAGTATCTACAAGGTTTTTGCTTCAGTTTCCTTTCTTCAAAGTCTAGATGCTTATTAATAATGTGATACTGAAGATGCTCATTTGATTTATAAGTCTTACTGCATTTGTCACATTTATATATTTTAAATGTTCCATTGTGTAGTTTTAAATGACGATCTAAGTTGAAGTGAAATGAGAAATCTTTATCGCAAATATTGCATGTGTATTTTTGGGCTTCTGGATTTTGTTTCTGTAATCGTTTATGAATTCTCATGTGTAGGGTTATCCCATGTTTAGTTTTACACTGAATGTTGCAATGATCACATTTAAATACATTCTTATTTTTATCAATCACTACTTTCCTTGACGATGTTTCCTCAGATATTTCTTTGTCTCTTTTGTTATTCAAATTGTTAGCATTATTTGTTAAATTAGCAACTTGTTCAAGTGCTTGCTGTAATACTTCTGATTCAATATGTATTCCTTCTTTGTCGTCTTCATTCAAATCATCTGGATCATCTTTAAAAACAATTGCATTTCTGTATGATCTTTCATATTCTAAATCATCTTCAGCTACATGTTTTGGTGATATATTTTCTGTATCTAAAACTTCTTTTTTGATATCTTGGCATAGTATTGTGGTATTTGTATGTATGTCATCATTTGATGGTAATTCTTCTTTGTAAACAATTGAATCTCTAAATGAAAATTTATTTTCTGTTTCACCTTCATGACCAAGATTTTGAAGTGTATCATTAGAATCTACAACTTCTTGTTTGAAATCTTCTTCAAACAGAATTGAATCTTTTACAGAATATTGATTTTCTATGTCAGTTTCAGAGGTTATTTGAAAGTTATTGTTATGTGTAGGTTCTGCTTTTACTTTTGTGTATTTATCTATGTTTCCTCTTTTGATTTCATTAGTTACTGTTGTGATATTACCTAAGACTCTTTTAGAATACTTTGTGTTGTTCATGTTGTTCAATAATTTTCTAACACTGCTGTAAAAAAAAAAACTTTAATTTACAAAAGTTGGCATTTAAGCCAACTTTTGTAAATAAATCTAGGGTCAATCTGCAAAATTAAAGTGCCAGATGACATGTATTAACAAACGGCTTCCATGAAATATATAAGATATAAAATCTAAATAAAAAAAAAAGTCAAATCTCTGCTTTTGACAGCCAACCTTCTAACTAAACTGTTGCAGTTGCACAAACAATTATTTTCTCTTTTGCGCGTGGTAATATACGATAATACTTTCATACAATTAAGCGACACTACAAACAACTTAGCCGGCATCCCGTTTTATTATTTGGAGGTTATGCTAGCTTTTTGTATATCATCATCAACCTATATCAGTCCACTGCTGGACGTAGGTCTCTCCCAAGACGCGCCACTGAGCCCGGTCTTCGGCTCTTCTCATCCAGATTTTGTATATATCATGTAGCTTAATCTTAGCACGTTTGAAAACAATTTATTTAGGACATAAGATTGGGACAAATCAACACGAACTATATTATAATACGTTAAATAACTGTTATTTTAAACTTACCAATAACATTTTAGACTTCACTTCACTCAGTTTTTTTCATAATACTTTCGAAAAATGTAAAACTATAAAATGCGTCTGCGCTGTGCAAGAAAACAAAACATGCTAACAAACGAACGAAGAACGAAATCAATAAAAGTAACATGAATGAATGAATGAACGAAAGTTAACAATAGTAAAATAAATCGCAACCAGTGTTACCAAATTTTCAGGTTCAAAGTAAAATTCTTCAAACTCAACAATAAAACTAATTTTGAAATAAGTAGGTACTTACATACACTAAAATAATGTATACTAATAAAAAGGAGAGATTTGACCTGGGCCGATTTTTTATGTTTCCAGGCTTTGGTTGCGTGGAACTGAGACCTAGACCTCTTACATAAAACTCTTCCTACCTATATAAAAAATAAATAATAATAAAAGTAGACTACATAAACGAAGCGGGGCGTGCTATTAGTTAAACATAGACATACTTACATTTATATTTATTTGCCACAGAAGTAAACAAAAAAAAGAAAAATACAATGTTATTATTATAAACAAATATACAATAGAAAAATTACATGTAACAATTACTTACATAAAGAAAATTATAATATAAAAGTTGAATCAGTCTTAAAATAAAAACAAATAAAGAAGAATGAGACATAGACATACATACATTTATTTGCAGCTTTAGCACACACACATTAGATAGGTACATATATTTATAAATTATGTGTGTCTAAAACGTCGACTGTTGTTCTGTAGAACGTACCGCGCTCAACAAAAGCCGTCTCCGCTGAGCGCGGTGCAGTTGCAGAAGTTCGCGGCGTACCTGGTGGCGCGGCGCGGGCTCACCTCCGCGCGCGGCGCCGCCGCCCTGCTGGAAGCCGCCACGCTACTGGCCAACGAACAGGTCATAACACTCACCTTGCTTATTTTCAAAGTTCTTATTGGCTAGAATAACAGCATTTGACAGGCGTTACAGCACAGTTGGCCAGTAGCGTGACGGCACGCTACTGGCCAACGAACAGGTGACATCACTCACCTTGCTTATTTTCAAATTGCGCCCCCTAAGCAATTTGAAAAAAAGCAAGGTGAATATTACGCATAAATTACGAGATGTTTAAGGAAGTGAGGGGGTCGAGTCAAATCTCATCTAATCTTACGATGGAGAGAGGGGGGGTCTCGACAAATATCACGCATTTTTTTCTGATTGAAACCAAAAATATTTATACTATTTTGGTCCATTTAATAATTTTTTTTTTCTTTTTACAATAACAATCCAACGCGTTTACGTAAGAAACCCACATTTTGAAAAATCTCACGTGAGTTTGGGGTATGGGGGAGGGGGTTGAATACAATCTCACGACATCTCACCTGGCGGGGAGGGAGGAACAGAAAATTAAAAAAAAACACCTTACGTAAATTATGTACGCCCCCTTATTGGCTAGCATAACAGCATTTGACAAGCGTCACAGCTCAGTTGGTAGTAGCTCTGCCTTCCATGCTACGGGTCGTGAGTTCGATTCCCACCCAGAGCAAATGTTTGTGTGATGAACATAAATATTTGTTCTGTGTCTGGCAGTTTCTCTGTATTCTGTATCTTTGTCTTTGTGTATAATCTGTGTCTTGAAATGTATAATTATTAGTATAGTAGTATTTTGCTATTAGTGAGGACCTGTAAATGGCGCTGTAAATGTTACCTTATAGTGTTGTTATTATTGACTGATGGTCTTCCTCAAATTAATAAATAAATATTTTTTGCAGCCCTCACCGATGAGCATTTCAATCAAAGGCAAGAAGCACATCACATCCGAATCTGACAGCATTGAAATCTCCATCTCGAACCTGATTGGTCAGCCGATCCAAGGACTGAAGCCCGATGAAGTCGTCGCCCAATCCGGAACGAGATTAGCCGACGACGTCGTTGTGCTATCCAAACAGCCGCTCACACCTAAACCTAACGAACCTACAACTTTCATCCTTAACCTGAGCAAGATTAAGACTCAATATGGCTTGTATAAGATCGTCCTGAGCGCGGGTAGTAATACAGCCAGTGTGAACGTGGCCGTACTGGGAGATATCCAAGTGAGCTCAGTAGAGATTGGAGTGGGTGATGTGGATGGAACGACCAGCCCTAAGATTACCACTGTGGCCTACCCCAATAAACTTACAGAGAAACTACAGGCTGATCATTTGCAGAAGTGAGTAAACCTATATTTTGGCATCCCATAACTTGTCTCAAAACCTTTCTATTTTTTATTGGGTGTCCGTGACTACAAATATTCCAACGCCAAAAAAGGTTGGGGTTCTATGCCATTCGCATACAAGAGTAAATTTTTCATAATGATTCAGTTTAGCGATCGAAATAATATTAAATGCACCTACTACTTAGCCTTTGCCTAACCTAGTCTACATCCTAAAAAAATACCAAATGCTGGGATCGCAAAGCGAATAATAGGATAGTCATTACTAAATGCACTTTGGGTCGACATTATTAGGACCTTAAAAAGTCAATGAGTAGACAAAATCAATGTATGTATTACTTATCATAGTGTTAAACAACCTAATCCGATACTGGGTAAAACCGATCTGAGAGTGAACAAAACTGAAATCCTTTTGTCTAACTGATAAGGCAATGTCCAATGGTGGATTTAGTCAATTGATGATCAGAAATGAAACCAACTCTATTTATTTGCAGGGTATCATTGAAGCTAACCGTGCGCGATAAATACAACAAGGCGGTGTTTGTGCAGCAAGCTTTTGTACGCATCGCCAACGAACACGACGAAACCATCTTCGTCGCGGAACCAGACAACGCGAGAGCGTACAAAGTTGAACTGGTGAGTCTTAATTATGTATTACACTTACATGACAGGTGTCACAGATCAGTTGGTAGTACCTCTTCCATGCTGTGGGTCGTGGGTTCGATTCCCACCCAGAGCAAATGATAGATATTTATTTGCAATTTTAGCACACACACTTTAGATATAGGTACATACATGATTGTGTGATGAACATAAATATTGGCTCTGTGTGTGGGTATTTCTTTATGTATTTATAAAAACCAATTTCTGGGACTAGAGTGTAATGGGCCAAGTTGGTGAATAATCAATTTGTTTATTATTTGACGACCGATGTGGCGCGGCGGGTGAAGGTCCGTCTGCGATGCGGAGGTTGCGGGTTCGATTCCCGCCTTGGAATACATGTTTGTACGATCTGCAAATATTTATTCCGGATGTTCTGGGTATTTTATATGTATAATAAAAAAATCTATATATGTAATGTATTGTACTAAGTACCTGTGTCAGTCTTCTAGTACCCATAACACAAGCTCTGCTTAGCTTGGGGCTAGACGATGTTGTGTGGATTGTCCAGCATTATTTATTTACAAACACCGCCTTGTTGTATTTATCGCGCACGGTTAGCTTCAATGATTCCCTGCAAATAAATAGAGTTTTTTAGATCATCATTATCACTTCTTCTTCTTCTTCTTGCGTGTATAACAACAACTTGAAACAAAGTTGTAATGAAATATTTTTATTGTATTTGTACAGAATGTAGGTGCGATCGCGAAGCACGTGAACAGCGTGTCTGGTGCGTACTCGGTCAGCATCTACCTCGGCGACAGCGCCGCCTCCGCGCCCGTCGCGTGGCCGCTCGGGGAACTACACTTCAGCTTTAACTCACAGGCACTCGGTTAGTTATCTACTACTTATGTTACTACAGCCATCCACCACTCATTTCAGGAGTGGTGGATGGCTGCAGGAGATCGGGATGTATGGAGGAATTTGGGGGAGACCTTTGCCCTAAAGTGGGACACAAATTGTGTCACACAATAGGTTAAATGAAAAAAAAAAATGTTTCTACAATATAATGCAGCTATCGAAAGTAATAAAGAAAATACTTTTATTCAAAATTAATAGCTATCAGTGTTATTGTATTTCATCATTTTCCTTATTAGTAACATCTACAATGTAGATGTTACCGTGTCCTTCCATAGAAGTAACATCTACAATGTAGATGTTACCGTGTCCTTCCATAGAAGTAACATCTACAATGTAGATGTTACCGTGTTCCGAGTTCGGTACAGTTCGGTATACAGTACGGTACGGTGACAACAATTTCCCAGGCGAAGTAGTAACATCAGTATTATAATTTCCCAGGCGAAGCAGTATCATCAGGCCCTAAGCCCGCCGGCGCGTTGCCCGAGATCTCGCACGAGTTCCGTTCGGCGGAGCCCCGGCCTCCGCGCGTGGTGTCGGACGTGTGCGCGGGGCTGTGCGCGGCGCCGCTACTACTGCTGGTGGTGCTGTGGGCGCGGCTCGGGATCAACTTCTCAGGGTTCCCCATCACGCCCAGCGCTTTGATCTTCCATCTTGCACTTGGAGGTTTGTTACCGCTGCTTTTAAACCAGTGTGTCCCAGCGGGGTCATCACATTTTAACAAATGCACCATTTCGTGTCTAACAGTTGCGACACGCACGGCTTTCATACAATACATGACAGCAGATTTTTTTAAGAAATCCTAGTAAAGATCAAGGTACGCGATAAAACGCCATATACCTCTTTATTATGTTTTTTTTTTATTATGCCATAGCTGGCAGACGAGCTTGCGGGCCACCTGATGGGAAGTGGTCACTGATGAATTTGCAACAGCAATCATCGGGCAGTTTTTCTCAGTCACCATTTTGATATTGACCACAGAAAACTAGTGTACTAAATGTGTTTTTATCTACAGGTTCCTTGGGATTGTACGGAGTGCTGTGGCTGCAACTGTCAATGTTTGACACAATGCGTTACTTGCTGCCGCTCGGCGGTCTCACCTTCCTGTCGGGACATCGTCTGCTGCGGCGACTGGCCAAGGACAAAGCGGCTAATAAATAGTCGCTTTTATATCATCACACATAAGTGTTGTATTTGAATGTAATTGCGTTACTTTCCATTATGTTTATATTTTCTAAGAAATTTGAATCATTATCGGCCGGTTTCTCGAACGATGATCAACGAAAAAATCAAATAATTACTATGGTGTCAAACTCGGATCAATCATGATTTGGGTTTTTATAACTGGCAACTTTTTGTCTTGAGCAAAGTTAACACAACAATATTCGACAAATAAAACACTTGTGTAGAAATTAAAACTGCATTTAGCACCATAATATATATATATTGCTACGGATCTTTGCGCGGTTTTAAACGACTAATTAAATGTTCCGATATGCGCGCAATGTTAGGTCGTGCGTAGTGTTATTTATGTGAATGATTTTAATGTGGCGTGTCCGTGTATTTGGTAGGTGGAATGAGTAAGAAATAAATAATTTAAAATTAAAAATATTTTTATTTCTTGTTATCATACTTACCTATTAGTAGGGGAGCCCACGATGCTAAGTGTGGATTTACTCGAGCGTCATGGAGACCTATTGGGTTGCAAAGCTTAGATGATAAGAAGAAAAAAATGTTATATAACATATAGGTACCTTTCATCGGTGGGGGAAGCGGCTATAGATTTATAAATACATATGTAAAAAAAAACTGCCGCATGGACATTCTCGAGCGCGTCAGATTAAGGTAGGGTAGGTTAATTACACGCTAAATAGTGTATATTCCACTAATCTGACAATTTGAGAGTATCGAAAAGAAAGGGGAGCGCAGCAAAGTTACAAATCGATAAATCAATCTACAGCAAATGTCCCTCTTCCTCCTCCCGCCCCTCTCCACACTGTATGTGGTGCCTGCGGTGTAGTTGGGTATATGATGCACGCGGTGTACTAGGGTATGTGGTGCCCGCGGTGTACAAGAGTATGTGGTGCCCGCGGTGTACTAGGGTATGTGGTGCCCGCGGTTTAGTTGGGTATATGATGCCCGCGGTGTACAGGGGTATGTGGTGCCCGCGGTGTAGTTGGGTATATGATGCCCGCGGTGTACTAGGGTATATGATGCCCGCGGTGTACAAGGGTATGTGGTGCCCGCGGTGTAGTTGGGTATATGATGCCCGCGGTGTACTAAGTATATGATGCCCGCGGTGCAGTTGGGTATATGATGCCCGCGGTGTAGTTGGGTATATGATGCCCGCGGTGTACTAGGGTATGTGGTGCCCGCGGTGTACTGGGTATGTGCTGCCCGCGGTGTAGTTGGGTATATGATGCCCGCGGAGTAGTTGGGTATATGATGCCCGCGGTGTACTAGGGTATGTGGTGCCCGCGGTGTAGTTGGGTATATGATGCCCGCGGTGTACTGGGTATGTGGTGCCCGCGGTGTACTAGGGTATATGATGTCCGCGGTGTACTAGGGTATGTGGTGCCCGCGGTGTACTTGGGTATATGATGCACGCGGTGTAGTTGGGTATATGATGCCCGCGGTGTACTTACTAGGGTATGTGGTGCCCGCGGTGTAGTTGGGTATATGATGCCCGCGGTGTACTGGGTATGTGGTGCCCGCGGTGTACTAGGGTATATGATGCCAGCGGTGTACTAGGGTATATGATGCCCGCGGTGTCGTTGGGTTTGTGGTGCCTGCGGTGAAGTTGGGTATATGATGCCCGCGGTGTACTAGGGTATATGATGCCCGCGGTGTAATAGGGTATGTGGTGCCCGCGGTGTACTAGGGTATGTGGTGCCCGCGGTGTACTAGGGTATGTGGTGCCCGCGGTGTACTAGGGTATGTGATGCCCGCGGTGTAGTTGGGTATATGATGCCCGCGGTGTACTAGGGTATGTGGTGCCCGCGGTGTACTAGGGTATGTGGTGCCCGCGGTGTACTAGGGTATGTGGTGCCCGCGGTGTAGTTGGGTATATGATGCCCGCGGTGTACTGGGTATGTGGTGCCCGCGGTGTAGTTGGGTATATGATGCCCGCGGTGTCGTTGGGTTTGTGGTGCCTGCGGTGTAGTTGGGTATATGATGCCCGCGGTGTACTAGGGTATGTGGTGCCCGCGGTGTACTAGGGTATGTGGTGCCCGCGGTGTACTAGGGTATGTGGTGCCCGCGGTGTACTAGGGTATGTGGTGCCCGCGGTGTACTAGGGTATGTGGTGCCCGCGGTGTACTAGGGTATGTGGTGCCCGCGGTGTACTAGGGTATATGATGCCCGCGGTGTAGTTGGGTATATGATGCCCGCGGTGTACTAGGGTATGTGGTGCCCGCGGTGTAGTTGGGTATATGATGCCCGCGGTGTACTGGGTATGTGGTGCCCGCGGTGTACTAGGGTACATGATGCCCGCGGTGTACTAGGGTATGTGGTGCCCGCGGTGTACTAGGGTATGTGGTGCCCGCGGTGTAGTTGGGTATATGATGCCCGCGGTGTACTGGGTATGTGGTGCCCGCGGTGTACTAGGGTATATGATGCCCGCGGTGTACTAGGGTATGTGGTGCCCGCGGTGTAGTTGGGTATATGATGCCCGCGGTGTACTGGGTATATGATGCCCGCGGTGTACTAGGGTATGTGGTGCCCGCGGTGTAGTTGGGTATATGATGCCCGCGGTGTACTGGGTATGTGGTGCCCGCGGTGTACTAGGGTATATGATGCCCGCGGTGTACTAGGGTATGTGGTGCCCGCGGTGTACTAGGGTATGTGGTGCCCGCGGTGTAGTTGGGTATATGATGACCACCTGCACCATGGTTAACTGATGATATTCGCAAACTGATGGCTAAGCGAAACGGTCTGTATCGCAGATATAGGAAGCTCCGTAATGAAGCTGCTTTTTCTGAATTCAAGAGAGCGAGAAACAGATGTAATCAGTTGATCAGAAACGCAAAACGTCGCTACATCTATAATGAAATTGAAAACTGTACACCAGGCAATGTCTGGAAGGTACTTCATGGCTTAGGTTTCGGTAAAAGCAAACGCGGAGGTGATTTTTCTGTTAGTGCTGATGACCTTAATCGCTATTTCTCTGCTACACCATGCAGTATTGATGTTTTAACTAAAAATGATACCATCTCAAAAATGTTGCAGTTGTCTCCTGGTAATTTTGCACCTTTCTCCTTTTTGGCTGTTGATGAAAGTGAAGTTGAGAAAATTATCTTGAGAACAACCACAAAAGCTGTAGGACAGGACGGGATTGGTCGTGGGCTCTTGCTCCCAATTCTTGATTTAATCACTCCATATATAACACACATAGTTAACTTTTCTCTCGCTAATAGTTGTTTCCCCTCCGAATGGAAAAAAGCTTTCGTTATTCCTATACCAAAGAAAACTACAATTACAGAACTAAAAGATTTTCGACCAATCTCAATTCTTCCTTTTCTCTCAAAAATTCTAGAGAAAATTGTACACCGACAGCTATCTTCCTTCCTCCGACACAACAGTCTTCTTTCCCCATTTCAGTCTGGTTTTCGCTCTTCACATAGTACCTCCACAGCACTCGTAAAAATCACGGACGACATACGATCAGCTATTGACGACAAGAAACTCACCCTCCTTACCCTACTAGATTTCAGCAGTGCATTCAACTGCGTTAATCACGATATACTGCTGGCGGTCCTGCACTCGTTAAACTTTTCACGATCCTCACTATCCTGGTTTGGCTCTTATCTCAGCGGGCGCCGGCAGTGTGTTAAGATTGATGACGTTTTTTCCAACTGGTGCTCTGTTAATGAAGGTGTCCCACAGGGAGGTGTGCTTTCACCGCTTCTCTTCTCAATTTTCATTAACACTATTGTGGCCCCACTTAACTTTTCGTCATTTCACCTATACGCTGATGACGTCCAACTGTATATAAGCTTTAGGCCAGACGAAATAGAGCATGGTATTGACTCTCTTAACAGGGATCTCTGCTCTGTGTATAGCTGGACTCAGAAGTTTGGTCTTCTTATTAATCCAGACAAAACCCAGGTCATAATCATTGGAGGCAACTATCACATCTCTAGACTCAACCTCACCTGTCTCCCTCCTGTTAAGTTCAATAGTCAACCTCTCAAGTTCTGCACTGAGGTTAAAAATCTGGGGTTGCACATTACTAATAATTTATCTTGGGACTGTCACATTGCGCAGATTAGTAAGAAAATGTATGGAAGCATGCACTCTCTAAAGTTAATGAAAAATTTCTTACCTCAATCAACTAAATTAACGCTTGTGAACTCACTTTTATTTCCTATGCTCGACTACGCTGATGTATGCTATACCGATGCTACTGAAGATCAGCTAAATAAGCTCGAAAGACTGCAAAACATGTGCATCCGTTTCGTATATGGACTTCGTAAATACGATCACGTATCAGCTTACCGATTGAAACTCAAGTGGTTAGAGATCAGGAAGCGTCGAAATGTACATACCTTGTGTCTCCTTTACAACATCCTCAAAAATCCTTTATCCCCTATATACCTCAAGGAACGGTTCATTCCACTTTACGACGAAAATCGCCCTGTTCGATCCACACAAAACCTAATGCTGAGCACACCTAAGCACAATACTTCTTGCTACACGGACTCCTTCACGGTTTCGGCCATTCGGCTCTGGAACAGTATCCCTCATACTATTCGAGAGGCATCCTCTATAGATGTCTTTAAATCTAAAATATTTAACCACTACATATCTGTAATGAATGATTCTTACAAAAATCAAATATAAAAATTTGCATTTTGACAAAGTGAGTTTATTATTCATATTTATTATATGTATTATTATTATTGTGTTTTATATATTACTGTGTATTAGTAGGTATTTTATGATTATAAGTAAATTTCCATTATGTTTTTTTAGGCTAGGTATATTTAGTAATTAGTTCATTAGCTTATTTCAGTACCAATTATGTTTGCGCACTACCCAAATTGTTATTCTCACTACCCAAAGGTTAGCTGGTAGAGAATGCTATTTGTAGCATTAAGTTCGCCTGTATACACTACTTTTAATAGTGCAATAAAGAATTTTCTATCTATCTATCTATCTATCTATCTATGCCCGCGGTGTACTGGGTATGTGGTGCCCGCGGTGTACTAGGGTATATGATGCCAGCGGTGTACTAGGGTATATGATGCCCGCGGTGTCGTTGGGTTTGTGGTGCCTGCGGTGAAGTTGGGTATATGATGCCCGCGGTGTACTAGGGTATATGATGCCCGCGGTGTACTGGGTATGTGGTGCCCGCGGTGTAGTTGGGTATATGATGCCCGCGGTGTACTAGGGTATGTGGTGCCCGCGGTGTACTAGGGTATGTGGTGCCCGCGGTGTAGTTGGGTATATGATGCCCGCGGTGTACTGGGTATGTGGTGCCCGCGGTGTAGTTGGGTATATGATGCCCGCGGTGTACTAGGGTATGTGGTGCCCGCGGTGTACTAGGGTATGTGGTGCCCGCGGTGTACTAGGGTATGTGGTGCCCGCGGTGTACTAGGGTATGTGATGCCCGCGGTGTACTAGGGTATGTGGTGCCCGCGGTGTACTAGGGTATGTGGTGCCCGCGGTGTACTAGGGTAAGTGGTGCCCGCGGTGTACTAGGGTATGTGGTGCCCGCGGTGTACTAGGGTATGTGGTGCCCGCGGTGAACTAGGGTATATGATGCCCGCGATGTAGTTGGGTATATGATGCCCGCGGTGTACTAGGGTATGTGGTGCCCGCGGTGTAGTTGGGTATATGATGCCCGCGGTGTACTGGGTATGTGGTGCCCGCGGTGTACTAGGGTATGTGGTGCCCGCGGTGTACTAGGGTATGTGGTGCCCGCGGTGTAGTTGGGTATGTGGTGCCCGCGGTGTACTAGGGTATGTGGTGCCCGCGGTGTACTAGGGTATGTGGTGCCCGCGGTGAACTAGGGTATATGATGCCCGCGATGTAGTTGGGTATATGATGCCCGCGGTGTACTAGGGTATGTGGTGCCCGCGGTGTAGTTGGGTATATGATGCCCGCGGTGTACTGGGTATGTGGTGCCCGCGGTGTAGTTGGGTATATGATGCCCGCGGTGTACTAGGGTATGTGGTGCCCGCGGTGTACTAGGGTATGTGGTGCCCGCGGTGTAGTTGGGTATATGATGCCCGCGGTGTACTGGGTATGTGGTGCCCGCGGTGTACTAGGGTATATGATGCCCGCGGTGTACTAGGGTATGTGGTGCCCGCGGTGTACTAGGGTATGTGGTGCCCGCGGTGTAGTTGGGTATATGATGCCCGCGGTGTACTGGGTATGTGGTGCCCGCGGTGTACTAGGGTATATGATGCCAGCGGTGTACTAGGGTATATGATGCCCGCGGTGTCGTTGGGTTTGTGGTGCCTGCGGTGAAGTTGGGTATATGATGCCCGCGGTGTACTAGGGTATATGATGCCCGCGGTGTACTGGGTATGTGGTGCCCGCGGTGTAGTTGGGTATATGATGCCCGCGGTGTACTAGGGTATGTGGTGCCCGCGGTGTACTAGGGTATGTGGTGCCCGCGGTGTAGTTGGGTATATGATGCCCGCGGTGTACTGGGTATGTGGTGCCCGCGGTGTAGTTGGGTATATGATGCCCGCGGTGTACTAGGGTATGTGGTGCCCGCGGTGTACTAGGGTATGTGGTGCCCGCGGTGTACTAGGGTATGTGGTGCCCGCGGTGTACTAGGGTATGTGATGCCCGCGGTGTACTAGGGTATGTGGTGCCCGCGGTGTACTAGGGTATGTGGTGCCCGCGGTGTACTAGGGTATGTGGTGCCCGCGGTGTACTAGGGTATGTGGTGCCCGCGGTGTACTAGGGTATGTGGTGCCCGCGGTGTACTAGGGTATGTGGTGCCCGCGGTGTACTAGGGTATGTGGTGCCCGCGGTGTAGTTGGGTATGTGGTGCCCGCGGTGTACTAGGGTATGTGGTGCCCGCGGTGTACTAGGGTATGTGGTGCCCGCGGTGAACTAGGGTATATGATGCCCGCGATGTAGTTGGGTATATGATGCCCGCGGTGTACTAGGGTATGTGATGCCCGCGGTGTAGTTGGGTATATGATGCCCGCGGTGTAGTTGGGTATATGATGCCCGCGGTGTACTAGGGTATGTGATGCCCGCGGTGTACTAGGGTATGTGATGCTTGCGGTGTACTAGGGTATGTGGTGCCCGCGGTGTACTAGGGTATGTGGTGCCCGCGGTGTACTAGGGTATGTGGTGCCCGCGGTGTACTAGGGTATGTGGTGCCCGCGGTGTACTAGGGTATGTGGTGCCCGCGGTGTACTAGGGTATGTGGTGCCCGCGGTGTACTAGGGTATGTGATGCCCGCGGTGTAGTTGGGTATATGATGCCCGCGGTGTAGTTGGGTATATGATGCCCGCGGTGTACTAGGGTATGTGGTGCCCGCGGTGTAGTTGGGTATATGATGCCCGCGGTGTAGTTGGGTATATGATGCCCGCGGTGTACTAGGGTATGTGGTGCCCGCGGTGTAGTTGGGTATATGATGCCCGCGGTGTACTGGGTATGTGGTGCCCGCGGTGTACTAGGATATATGATGCCCGCGGTGTACTAGGGTATGTGGTGCCCGCGGTGTACTAGGGTATGTGGTGCCCGCGGTGTAGTTGGGTATATGATGCCCGCGGTGTACTGGGTATGTGGTGCCCGCGGTGTAGTTGGGTATATGATGCCCGCGGTGTACTAGGGTATGTGGTGCCCGCGGTGTACTAGGGTATGTGGTGCCCGCGGTGTACTAGGGTATGTGGTGCCCGCGGTGTAGTTGGGTATGTGGTGCCCACGGTGTACTAGGGTATGTGGTGCCCGCGGTGTACTAGGGTATGTGGTGCCCGCGGTGAACTAGGGTATATGATGCCCGCGATGTAGTTGGGTATATGATGCCCGCGGTGTACTGGGTATGTGGTGCCCGCGGTGTAGTTGGGTATATGATGCCCGCGGTGTACTAGGGTATGTGGTGCCCGCGGTGTACTAGGGTATGTGGTGCCCGCGGTGTACTAGGGTATGTGGTGCCCGCGGTGTAGTTGGGTATGTGGTGCCCGCGGTGTACTAGGGTATGTGGTGCCCGCGGTGTACTAGGGTATGTGGTGCCCGCGGTGAACTAGGGTATATGATGCCCGCGATGTAGTTGGGTATATGATGCCCGCGGTGTACTAGGGTATGTGGTGCCCGCGGTGTAGTTGGGTATATGATGCCCGCGGTGTACTGGGTATGTGGTGCCCGCGGTGTACTAGGGTATATGATGCCCGCGGTGTACTAGGGTATGTGGTGCCCGCGGTGTACTAGGGTATGTGGTGCCCGCGGTGTACTAGGGTATGTGGTGCCCGCGGTGTACTAGGGTATGTGGTGCCCGCGGTGTACTAGGGTATATGATGCCCGCGGTGTAATAGGGTATGTGGTGCCCGCGGTGTACTAGGGTATGTGGTGCCCGCGGTGTACTAGGGTATGTGGTGCCCGCGGTGTACTAGGGTATGTGATGCCCGCGGTGTAGTTGGGTATATGATGCCCGCGGTGTAGTTGGGTATATGATGCCCGCGGTGTACT